>CM067356.1:49599692-49707192 GCA_034190875.2 Urechis unicinctus | reverse complement strand
ACTGTGATCATCCCAATGGTTTCGAGCACGTAAAGTATTGATAACAGACTTGTAGAATACTGCAGCAGCAGTTGTTCTCGAAACCTGTTTGTTGAGATTCATCAGACTCCTCAGAAGCATGACGATTGCTGAATCAATGGTTGATTTAACCTTTAAGTGTTTTAAGGCTGCTTGTGACCATAAGTATCGAACCAGAGACCCGACAATGTTGATTTATCTTCATCACTACACTAGTGCTAATATGTTTGCTGCCCACCTCAGCAGCCATGCTCGTCATTCCATTGGCCTAGCATAACGAAGCATTAAGTTGGTATTAGTCTCACTTCAATAATCATCCATTAATCAGCAGAATTATGGACGAATCCTCATTGATACGTACTGAGCTATTGTATAAAAAAAATCACTTCTTGGTCTAAGTAGCAATATCGACATCGGTTACACAATAGAAGTATAAACCGTAGCATATTGAAATATAGCGTCCAGTCATCCACCGCAGTCAACGCATATATGATTTTGTATGTTACATTGAATGCATTTAAACAATTAGTTCGGTAAATCGTAAAGCTTCTGTTACTGTCAGACCAAACACAGTCCTAAACCGTCAGCTCCTTATATACATGCCGCCAACATACACTGTACATTATGTGAGCATGAATCGGAATATGACAGCTTTGAAGTAGCGCGAGGTCGCAATGAAGATATTTGTAATATATGTTAATCAGCTTATCAATTTCTTATACTCGACAAGAGCCAACAACATTTATCTTCATGAGTGACTAGTGACTGTGACCTATTGTCATGGATATCTTTTACCCAAGTTGCACTACCAAGCTATCATTGCCATCTTGCAACAACCATTAAAACTGCTACAGATACTGCAACTTATTTCCTTGCAACTGTGACTACGACTCGGTGCAGTGAACGCATTTGATTACCATACCGGGAAATAATATTAGGCATAATGAGGCAATCCATACGCACCACAACACGCATACCTTCTAGTAAAGAAATATCTGCATATCGAACGTTACTCGTTGGTCTCTCAGCAATGCGCATATATATATATATATATATATATATATATATATATATATATATATATATATATATATATATATATAGATATATATATATAGAGAGATATATATATATATATATATATATATATATATATATATATATATATATATATATATATATATCTATATATATATATATATATATATATATATATATATATATATATATATAAATATATATATATCTGTCCCAGGTTATTGGAACTATCAACATTGGGAACAACCCGATAGTTGTCAGCCCAGGTGACTGGTTCATCTTGCCCATGGTACACCTTTATATCACTGAGATGTACAGTGATTGGTTTGACCCCTGGCCCTTCCTGTAGAGTGTACGTGACCGCTTTGGGCTTGCCAATGACCATATATGGTCCTCTGTATGGGGATGCTAGTTTATTGCCAACAAGAGCAGCAGGGTACTACCTCAGAACCCTATCTACTATCTTTAGTTCCCTATTCTTTGCCCTTTTGTCATAGCCCAATTTTTGACTCCTGATCGCTTTGCCGAGATGGGGTTCTTGCTCTTTCAAAGTTTATTTGATGGGCTTTTCGTACCCATTCAACATATTCAACAGGACACGATGGCCTTTCAGTTTCATCGGGGGTTTGAACATTAAGTCAATTGGCATTGACACTTCCCTTCCGAACATTAACAAACTGGGACTGCAGTTTGTGCTTTCATGTACCGTAGCCCTGTAAGCACTGAGGACATATGGCAAATGATCGTCCCAAGTTTCAGGGTCCTCTTCACAGTGTTTGGTCAGCATAGCCAATAGAGTTCTATTGAAACGTTCCACTTGACCGTCAGACTGTGGATGATAAGATGTGGTACGGGTCTGTGTGATATTCAGCAGTTTGCACATTTCCCGGGTCAGTATTGATTGGAATTCAGGTCCATGGTCTGAGTGGATAAGATGAGGACAACTAAACCTACAGAAGACCTGAGTCACAAGCACATCAGCAACAGTAAGGGCCTGGTGGTCTGCATATGCCTCAGTCCACACAGTATTGCCTTTCCTCCTTTGCGAAGCCACGACTGTTATAGGCGATAACTCGTTCAAAACCATCTTGCCTAAATACTGACAATACTGCACCCATAGCATTGTCACTAGCGTCGGCGTCAAGTATCAACTGACCCTGGGAGGATGGATAGCCCAACACAGGAGAATCACACAATTTGACCAAATGAAACCTGACACTCCCTGGTCCAAACGAATGGTCTGCCAATTTCTGTTAACTTATGAAGTGGTCTGGCAATGTCTGCAAAACCTTTGACGAACTTACGATAGTAAGAACAAAGACCAACAAAGCTTCTGACATCTGTCACATTTTAAGGTTGATGCCACTTGGTGATTGCCTCGACTTTTCTGGAATCGGTCCCAATACCTTGGTTAGACACAATAAGGCCTAGGTACTCGACTTCTGGCTGGAAGAGTTGACATTTTGTAGGGACAATCTTTAGTCCAGCCTGCTGTATTCGGCCCAGAACTTGACCCATGTGCCCTTTATGGTTTTCAAAGGTATCAGAGAAGATGATAATATCGTCAAGATAAACAAGACAAGTTTTCCGGTGAAGCCCTGCGCGAACCTGCTCCATCAGCCTCTCAGAGTTGGCTGGTGCAGAAACTAGGCCAAATGGCATTACTTTGAACTGCCATAGGCCACCCTGAGTGCAAAAAGCAGTTTTCTCTATGTCTGTAGAATAAATTTCAACCTGCCAATAGCTTGATGCAAGATCAAGTGTGGAGAACCATTTGGCACCACCCAACAAATCCAAGGAATCGTAAATCCTTGGTATGGGATAACTATCCTTGGTAGTGACCGAGTTGAGCTTACGATAATCCACACAGAACTGTCTGTCTTTCTTCCTTACTTGGACAACAGAAGAAGCCCAAGGACTACAAGATGGTTTAATTAAACCCTGATCCAACATCCTTTGTATCTCTTTCTCGGCTTCTGGTCGCAGAGAAATAGGTATCCGACGTGGATGTTGTTTGACTGGAGGTGCCCCGCCATTATCAATTGTGTTCAACCAGTTTCTTTCGACCAAAGTCATCTTTAGACCTTGCAAACACACCTTCAAGCCTACACAAATGTTCTCTGAACAGTTTTTGCGGCACTATCGACAACCGAGGTTTAGTTTCCTCCTAAATTTCAAATGCTCCGGGACCACTCCATCTTCTGCATTACCATCAGCAAAGGAAACATTGTAAACCGCATCCTGGGGAAAAGAGCTTTCCCCCGAAAAATCAATCACTTCTTTCAATGGTTCACAAGTCCCCACTAAAGTTTCCTTATACACTACATGGGATTCATTTTTTGGATTCATAACCCTTATAGGAATTTCAGACCTGCTGGGATCGACCACCATCCGTGCCACTAACAAGTTCCTTTGTAAGAACTGTTTAGAGGGTTCTAATACAGCATCTATGAGACCAGGACATTCAACTAGTCCTGAGACTACCATCTCACTCTGGGGTGGAATAATAACTGTCTCTCTTGCGACAATACGATAAATGCGAGGTTCCTCAACCTCTGCAAAACATTGGTGTCTGTAAGGCCCAAAAGCCAATATGCCCTGTTTGGCATCCAAAATACCACCATGTTTTCTCATCATGTCCATCCCCAAAATACCCTCTGCTTCTACATCAGCAACAACAACTTCATGGTCCATGACTTGCTTTCCAAATGCTATTGTCACCACAACCACCCCATAAGAGACAAGAGGCTCCCCATTGGCCAACTTAATATGACCCTGCTTGGATTCCAAAGGAAGGCAATCTTTGGTTAGTATTTGCCAATACATATCTGGATGGATCACTGTCAGAGTAGAACCTGAATCCACAAGAAAATCAACACTAACGCCAAAAATTTTAGACGAGAGGAACCAACTATCTCTACCTGTGGAACCCAATTCACCAACAATACTCGGAGGCCTCAAACAAAGTTTATCTTCTGGGACATGGCCCTCAGTCTCAGCAACACTTAGTTTTCCGACGGTAATTTCTGGGTAGAGGATCTGCCAAAATCGAAGCTTGGGGACTCAGATTTTGTCTTTTGAGCCTCTTCTCTCTGACGAGCAAAACACTTGGCTATGAAGTGACCTTCTTTACCACAGTAGTGACATTTTCTCCCTCTGGTTGGGTTTTGAAATCGTTTATTTGGACCTTGACTGGATTTCTGCAAAGGTAACTCTTGCCGAGCAACAACTTGGTCACCACTGACAAATGGGTACTCCCCAGTCTGAGCCCTGACATGATTTGATTTCCAAAGACGTCGAGATCGACTTGTAGCAAAAGCCTCGTACTCTAAGGCTGCTTTAAGAGCATCGTCAAAGTTGTGTGGCTTGGTCTGGAAAATGAAAACCTCAAGGTTGTGGTCAACCAATGCATCGACAAAACAATCTTTAGCCAGAGTTTCTCTAACCTGGTTGTTTTCCGGGGGTTGGCTTTCTGGGTAAGGCGTCGGATGTCCTGAGCCAACTAGCTCAGTTCTTCCCCGTGTCGCCTGACCCTGCCCTTCATTTGAGACCTGAACAATTCACATTGATTGTCTGGTTCGAATGTGTCCTTTAGTGCTCCCACTAACATCGAAAACTCTTCTTTATTCGCAGGATCTAGATCACTGAACACACTCAATGCTTGACCCCTAAGGTTGGTTGCCAACTCTAGCGCTTTAATGTCGTCAGACCATTGATTCCGTCTCGAAACCAATTGAAAATGAGTCAGGTAGTTCCCATCGTAAGTAGCTGGCTGTTTAGGTTTGTCAAACCTGTTAAGCAGCCTGGATGCAGGTGGAATCAATGCCCCATTTAGGTTACTGGTTTCATTTAACCTTGCTCTCTCTTGCACAGCAGGTTCAGATAGAGAACTTGTACCAATCTCATCCTGGAGAGTTGGTGGAAATATTTCATAAACCCTAGTGACGCCCTTCTCTGAAGCACCTCCTGGTCGTGAAATCCCATCATTTACACCTGGTGCATATCCCATCCACAAAGGAGGTGGTGGGTTACCCTGTGGGGATGGGGATCCAGGGTAACCCCTAGGATATGCACCCCACGGCGGCATCATTGGTGGATAATTTGGTGGACAAGGAAAGTTGGAGGAGCCATATACAAGGCCTTGAGGCATCCCCCATGGATGGGCTGGATGTGAGTAACCTTGAGCCATAAAGTCATTTGTATTAGCCGATGGATTTACCGATGTTGGGGTACATTGCTTCCACCGTTTGCAACAGACTTGGGAAAAGCAAAGCCATGAGCACCGACAGAAGGTATTGGTGCAGAAACTGCTGAAATTACAATACCTGGTCCATGGAAAGACTGTACAGGAAACATCCCAGATGTACTGGCAACAAATGGAGCAGGACTAACGCCATTCAATGAGACAGAAATCTGTAAGTTGGGGGAACGCATCAGAGAACCATCAGGTGGACTGACATCAGACACTGCATTGTCTCCCCTATGAGGAATGGGACAGCTGGATACATCCCTAAATGGATCTCTTCTCCTAAATACTACCTTAGTGGTAATGTCAGTAAATGACAAAAAGGTTTATGAATTAAGATATGAGTGTATATTTGCGGCAACAAAACAACAAGTTAAAAATGGTATTGAACACATAAATAGTTTAAATGACACCCCCAGCTCTAAATATGGTGGTTTATATCCTGACCTGGCAGGCACAATACTGAACGGACAGCAAAATGAGTTGAACAGAGCAGTGGAGAGAGAGAGATAGAGAGCTGGGCAGATCAGCGAGCAGAGCTGGACAGAGCAACGAGGAGAGCTGGGCAGAGCAGCGAGGAGAGCTGGGCAGAGCAGCGAGGAAGAGCTGAGTGCTCGTTGGCTGGCAACGAGTCTCTCTTATCCCATGAAAACATCCCTATTTATACCCTCCCCAGATGTACACGTGACACATTAGGTAAATAATAACATCATTGGATTATATATCTCTAACTAGCATGAGTAACCACAACAAACCTTGACAAAATCCACAATATGCTGAAGAATGACTTTTGAAATGTAGCGCAATTCAAACAACCGGAAGGTGCTATTTACTAATAATAATATTAATTACATCATTTTCACGTAAGGCGACTTCAAACGAGTCACGGTCCTTGGTGTGAAAGAGCTGCATCCAGCGAGTCTGCCCACATAAGTCCTTCAGCACGAGTTGTACGTTTGGGTGAGGACCCAGACACTTTGCTGCGCATGGCGGCCGCTAAAAGCCAGTTCGGATTGCATGTCTCTCTTCTTGGTTAGGGCCTTTGTTGCCAAACAGTCATCAATAATGTGGAGGGTTAGCTCGCCCTTAAAACAATGGTAGAAAGCCCTCAAGTGGTCATGGAGCCGCTCACTAGCTGAGCGTGTACGCACCCTGTTCCGGGAGAAGGGCGTAACAATCACCTCCATCTTCACTGCGATTGGATTGGTAATCTCGACCCTGGTAGTTGCTTTGACGGGTGGAGGGAGCACTAGTGCAACCTGGCACCAACACCGACGCCAGCTGATAAGCCGAGGGTGAAGGAATGGATTAAAAAACAGGAATCATTGGCTCCATTGTATCATGGGTACTTAAGTCAGCCGCAGAGGTGGCTGGTTGGATGGCAGAACATGTGTGGGCCGCAGCTGCTGCGGTGGAGGGAGTTAAACTCCTGATACTCTGTGACCTACAACTTAGCAAACCGAAGCACAGCTAAGCCTATAGCGATTCCGCCCACAATAAGAGCGGTTTTCTCATCCTCGTGCGCCTATCCTGTGGGTATATCGGCCACGCCGCTTGGAACGCCTGGAGCGGGAACTCCCATATCTGTATCTGGCGGAGGGTTAAAGCTTCCTCTATCTGGAACAGCAGCAACCGTGTTGACACCAGCATTACTGCCGATCTGCTGCTCCTCAGTCTCGATGGTAATCAGATTGTCATACCCAACAACGTTTCCAACGGCGAGGCTCATATCCGATGAAGCTATGTACAGGCCCGTTGCAAACACATAATCAACCTTTGAGGAGGCATTCTGAAGGAGGTTCTGATACAGGCGGATGGATGACGGAATGTCCACTGGGGAGTTGATGGCATCCTCAACGTCAGCCCAAAATTGCTTTTGTGCATCAAAGGACAATCCAACTCCTAGTATTTCTGAGCGGGTGTGCACCTGAGCACTAAACATGGCCTAGACATAGGTCCTGATGCTGTTGTTAATTCGCTCAATGCCGGTCTGTGTAAAGCCCTCAGACGTGTCCAGTATGAATGTACTCCAGGCCTCGTCTGCTTCAGGTCCCTGTACTAGATACAGAACAGCACCCATTTTCTCCTGAAAGGATTGTAGGTTACTCGCGTGGGCAAAACCTGGCTTTGTATCCTTTTCTGCAATCCGTATAGTGTCAAAACGAACATTTCGACCAGCAACCTTGACGACACTCCCGTAACCATACGCATCATGTACATATAAGATACCAATGCCACCATTATCTACGGTTGCCTTCTGGCGCCAGTCTGTGTTTGTTTGAACACCAGTTAGTGCAGAGTCTCTCATATTCCCTCTTGTCCTATGTATTGTTATAGGGGTCATAGGCATGATTCTGAGGTATAGGCGCTTGTAGTTCTGCCAATAGGATACGAACTGTGTAATAGAGGTGAAAGCTTTCACGAGTGGAATCCCAGCCTCGAGGTGGTCGTGGGATGACACGCCGCAAAGTTTAGTTGGTTCTGCCAAAACTGCACTGGATTTGTCAACCAGTCTTTTACTACTTTGTCCGCTGCTAACGGCGGCACCTTATAGTTACTGAATACCCCGCCCGTGAAACTAAAGGCTTGTTTATTCATAGTGCTATGTATCACACTCTGTCAAATGTTCAAAGCGGCGACGCTGTGTCCCTGCAACATGTTATTGACAATTGTGCAGGTGATCTATACGTAGGTCTTAGGTCAATCACGTATACTGTGGGCTGGTATAACATTGAATCAAACGATGGCGGTGAAGGACTGTAGGAAAAGGAGGAGGTGCCCAGTTGAGACCTGGCCTCTGGAAATTATACAAGAGGTATTTACAGCTATAGGTCTTAGTTTGGAGGTTGATGCTTTAGATGGGACAATTACCCTCCCAATTCCTGATGGGACTTTTCGATGTAACGACTGTGTGTTAAAAATGTTGGGTCTTGATAACGGTCTGGGTTGAGAATGGATTCCTTCAGGTACTTAAAAAGGCGACCGGCCTATCAACCTTAGCGTCTTTAACCCACTTTATATCCACCTCGATCATGTCAGTACCACGCAGAACATGCTTGATGGTGCGCCCACTTCACTTCTTGAAGTTGTGGGCTGTGGGGGCAGCTCCTATGGTGATATTATAACCACAAACACCGCTAATCTTGTGTCAAAACGTGTTACTGTCGGAGCTGTGAATGAGTTAAAGGTTCAGATAAGAGATAATTGAACAACCACGACCTTTCTATTGGTGTTGTTCTTCAATTTACATGAAGTCAATAAAAGCGAGTATTTATGGACCCAAGCAAAAAACGGAACCGGGGGCCGACCTCTCCGAATATACAACAAAGACCTATGTAGACTCACAACAAAATGGATAAAGGTGGCATTACTATGACTGGAGACCTTGAAATGGGAGATAATAAAATCATTGAGCTGGGAGACCCGATTTCGCCAAAAGATGCTGCTAATAAAACGTATGTTGATGTTAAACATAGAGAGCAGAACAGGGACCTGAGACAACATGTAGCTGAAAAAACGAAACCCCTAATTACTATTTGGGCAGAAGTAAGTGGCGCCCTTCGCATAGGATATAAGTGGTCGTTTGGTGATGGGGGTCAAGACTCACTAGACATTACGATGTGGATATACCATGTTAGCCAATGGTAAGATCATTCGTATGGGGTTGTCGTCTGGTGTTGGCGCTGGTATTGTTGCTATAGCAGAGTTTCCTGTTATAAATGGGACAACTCAATCGGTAGGAATAAGTAAGTCTGCTAACCAAAAGGCTGTTATAATATCTTTAGCCCAGCCTTTACAGCTGGAACAAGGCAACGTTATTAACTTTTATACAGCCACTCCAAACAGAGGGGCGACTTGTACAGCAGTATCACTCCTAATTGAAGTTGACATATAGACTTATGTGTACAACGGCAGTATGAAACAACAACCGCTCATTCCTCCGGAGCCGCCTGATGAGAATCCAGGGCAATCCTATCGGTTGAATTAGATCACCCTCAAGAAACAATATCTTGGGAAAGAAATCGAAAAATATGGTGCTATGTACAAAAAAAATAGGCGTGCAGTAAACTCAGTGGAAGCAGTAGACACTGCTTTAGTTGCTGTTGGTATGTGTCTTGGCGCAAACGGTGCAGGTGTAATGTCTACAGTAGTTGCCATTCCTATTGCCACAGTGTTAGGTGCTACTGGGGCCGCTTGTGGGCTACATGTAATTGCTGGAAAATTCATCAGTCGGCGCTGACCATCAAGGTGAAAAAGCATGACCAGATCCGCATTCTCGCTCAGAGCAAATTGAATACCATTGCTGACATTGTATCGGCGGCGCTAGAAGATGGGTATATCTCAGATGATGAGTTTAAACTCGTTTCGGTTGAGGTCATAAAATATACCAAAATTAAGGATGAAATTAAGATCTGTAAAAGTGCGCCAGACTGCAACACTCGACGAACAGGGAGACAAAGCGTTGGAATCTTTGAGACAAAAATTGGGTGGATCATCTTCATTGCGCGGACTGTGAATGACCCCCATGGATCGAATAAACCTGTGTGCGCAGACATCTATGGTCTGTAACTATCTATTTAAACAGTGGAGAGTATAAGGTATAGCTTGGTAATGGAGCAAGTAATTAGGTCGTTCTGTATCTTACATGACGGGATCAGACAAAAGAAAACTCAGGGGGAGAATAAAAGAAAGCACTGCATTGGTGGAAGCGACTACTCCGCGGTTATCGGTCAGGACTACTTCAACAGCTATAATAAGAAGCTGACCGAGAAAACTAGCAACGAGGGCGGCCACACGAGCGCCGCCTGCCTCTGGGGCCAGGTCTTCGAGGAGGTTGCAATTGCAGTTATTGAGAGCAGATACAACACAAATGTTTATGGGAACAACATTTACCTCCACCACGGCGGGGAGTACACGGCTTACTCCCCAGACGGATTTTGTGTCCTCCCGGTCCAGTCTGGTGGTGATCTCCTCTGTCCACCTGGGGACCCAAGTCAGGAGGAGATTGCGCTGCTCCAAATAAAGTGTCCTTACACTCGGATCCCTGGGAGGATTATCCCGCCCCAGTACAAACCTCAGATTCTGCTTGGGCTTCACCACAGTCCGCCGGCGACCATCGGGGTGTTTGTGGACTGTGTTTCCGGGTGTGCGCCTACGAAGACCTGGGGAGGGCTGGAGCATACAACTTGGAGTACCACCATAAGGACAGGACGAAGTTCAAGGAGACTTGGGGCTACACAGCAATCCAAGACATAGATGAAGAGGGGGACTAAGCTACAAACGGTAAGGTTGACACCATCCTCGACTGCTATCTGAATCACCACGGCCCCTGATGGGCAGGCCGATAAAGATTCCAGAAAGACCATCTGGAGATTTCTTTTGCTGGAAGCTCTTTACGATGAGAGTGACAACAATTCGCCCAAAGAAGAACAAACCTGTCTCAGTTCATGGAGGACCTAGACCGGGTGAAAAAGAGAACGGTCGCAGATATATCTCACTCAATGACCTCTATGGTGACTAACTACTGGTGTGGCCCTGGAGAAAATAGACTGGAAGGGCTGGCAGACAGTTAATCATCAAACTAGGGTAGGTGAGTTGGTGAATCGTCGATCAGCCAGTCTTTAGGTGTGCGTGTGATAGAATCACTGCGTGAGTGAATGAGTGAGTAAAATAGATTTTGAGGACAAAAGTGAGTTATTGAAGGAGTAGGTAAATGAATGAGCAAAAGTATGCGAGTGAATATGTGGACGTACAGATCAGCTTTCTAGGGAGATCTTTTGAAGGTTAGTGATTAAATCACTTTGCATAACCCGTCTTTAAAGAGAACTACTCTTATGAGTATGCTGTATTTTTAATTGACGAGCGGATAATTCCAACAAATATTCGAGTCCGATGAATTTCAAAAAAAACAATTTGATCTTGGAACTAAGCACAGCATCTAGAAACGCCCTCACAATTAACCAACACAACTTATTTAATATCTAATGTGAGCTCTTGCGCACAATGTATGAAAAAAACCACAAATACCTGTTCAGGTGGAGCTGTGTTGCCATTTGTTTTTGCTCTGTGATATTCCGTAAGTTTGTTTTCGTTCCCTAGAAATTGAGACTATCCTTTTCACATTTGCAAACTGTTTTTTGTTGTTGCATACAATAGCGAACAATGGTATATATATATATATATACAAATATGTATATACATATATATATATATATATATATATATATTATATATATATAAAATATATATATAGGGCAAGATAGATATAGATATGTATGTCAATATATATATATATAGATATATATATATGTATATATATATTTATATATACTTATGTCGTTATATATATATGTATATATATATATGATCTCTATATCTTCTGTATTTTATATATATATGTATCTATAGATAAATAAATATATATAGTCTCTCTCTCTCTCTATAGATCTATCTCTATCTCTATATAAATCTATAGATATATGTATGTAGATATCTATATTTATATATACTTATGTCGTTCTATCTCTAGATGTCTATATATATGTATATATTTATATATCTATATATATATATATGTATATATATATATTTATATATATATGTTCTCTGATATATACATATATATATACATTATATATATCGAGATATATATATATATATATATAATCTCTCTCTATCTCTATATATATATATCTCTCTCTATATCATTTCTATATATATATATATCTCTATCTTATGTATATGTATATACATATATATCTCTATAGAGATATATATATATATATTCATATATATATATATCAATATATATATATATATCTATATATATCAATATATATATATATATATATATATATATATATATATATATATATATATATATATATATATATATATATATATATATATATATCTATCTATCCTGTTTCCCGTCTGTCGCTTCTTACCCTTTCATTTCCCTTGTTTTGGTTCATGCTCTACATGGGCGATATAACGATAAAATGACATTACTCTAGAGGATTACTGCGTATAACCATCATTGAGGCTGGTATAATGCGACAGCATACAGCGGTAGATGACGCAGCAATTGCGCAAAACTGGGTCATGCAAAGCAGAATGTGATAGAACAGTACAAACTGCCGTAAATGAGTGGGACTTAATTATATTATTACATAACACCAAAAATTCTGTTAATAATACACTAACACACGCACTGTGAAATACGTAATTCCAAATATATAGCTCACCATCACCATTATATATATATATATATATATATATATATATATATATATATATATAATAGAAGATATATATATATACGTTTATATACATAAACATATATATATACAAACATACATATATATACATATATAAATATATATAAATATATATATGTGTATATATATGTATATATATATATATATAGAGAATATATATATATAAATATATAGATATATAGAGTATCTATATATATGTATATATATGTATATATGATATATCTCTATATATATATCTATCTCTCTATCTATCTATCTTATATATATCTATATCTCTCTCTCTCTCTCTCTATATATCTCTATATCTCTCTCTCTCTATATCTCTCTATATATATATATATCTCTATATCTCTCTATATATCTATATATATCTATCTCTATCTACTATATATATATATATATATATATATATATATATATATATATATGCGCGGGGTGCCCAAATGTAATACGCATTAAGTTGTTTTTTATCTAGTTGTCAGAATAATTCCATGATAGCCTTTTCCCATTGTTTGTATGGTAGCAACCGCACGATCATACTATGGTATTGTAGCTCACACTCCACACACGGATGTCTGCCATTGCCCACCACATGCCGTAATTGTTCGGCTCCTCTAGTGCTACAACAGGTTAAAGGCCAACATATAGCCCAGGTCGCCGACTGAACAGCAGAATTCGGTTATTTTCTGAAGCAAAACACCTTTAAAAGTTCCTTAAATTTACGATAGGGTTGTAACATTCAGTTAAGTATGTAGCTTGTTTTGTACAATTACAGCGTCAACTGCCAATGATTGCTATTTCATTACACCAACCTCGATGACAATCATACTTAATCATCTTCTAAAACAACATAACGACGTCACAATGAATACGTTGCCAGTTCAGCATGTGAAAGACAATATGATAAAAAATAGAGATCGATTTGGAATCAATTCAATGCGTCTCTGCACTCGTCCCGGAAGCTAATTTGACGCGCTACTATGGGTTTTTGATGACGTAGTTATTGATTCATTAATTTGTGATAGGCAATGTGGCTATATTTTCTGTCAAACTGCTCGATTTATCCTGAGCATGCTGTTTGGATCGATTCTAGCAATGATCCCGTTTTGCAGACATCGTTTACCACACAATCTCCCTGGAGTAAAATTATCAGATTAAGTCAAGGACGCTTCCGCGCCTCAGTAAATGCCGTTATGCTATCTCCGAATAGCATCCTAGACATGCCGTATCATTTGACGGTATCGGCTAGCCGGATGTTGGAAGCTAGTTTATGGCTCGCTAATTACAATCATTTCCCTTTATCCTCGCGTATTTTCAATGTCTTCTGGTCCGAGACATTATGTTGCCTTCAAAATGCAATAAACCCGAAGTGACTTGCCTGCTAGGACATAAAAATGTACTAAGTATTTGATAACCTCTTATCGGTAGCATGCACATATCTACTGGGCAAAATGACTTCTCGTGAAACGTTCGTTCGGAGATACCTAAACGCATTCGGTCTAGCTGATGATAGATTAGATTTGCTAAAACTACGTCAGACAAAAATTAAACGGCAACATCCTTATATATAATAAGCATATAATGTCATAGACTGATCGATCTTGGCTCGGTTAGTCGTGAGTAATAATATTCTGAAATACGCTCGCTACAAGCGATTGAATTAACTAATCTGCTTCTCAGACAAATTTATAAAGGCTGGATATATATATAAATTGAAGTGTACCAGTAATAGAAAAAAAATTGGCGGGCGCATTTGTAGATAGAAAGTAAAATTATTGCTACTTTGTTGCATTTGCTCAGACACGCTGTATCCTGTTTGCCGTTAATGACCTTATCACGTATTCAGATGTTTGAAGCAAGTTGCCACTCTTACCACAGACATTCCTTTTTGTTTCCCTTACCCTCGCGAGATTGCTTCAATGAATAACATATTCAAGCGAGTGCGGCAAGTACATGGAGTCGATAAAACATGTTTGTAAACTACACATTACCGCAGGATACTTAAACTGGTAAATACGTATCGCATTACAGTGAATATTACCAACCCTGCAATGACAGCCCTCATAATTTCATCGCCATTATTCAACGATATTGCGTGGAATACCTCTATGATATTTCAAGCAATCAGTCATTCCAAATACGCTTTTACCGCAAATTATAGCATGCGTAAAGCATCCCTCGGCTAAATGTACGCAGATGTAGCCATTACACAATAATATATAATAAGATTATAATATACCACCAGATATAAAAATTATTTCATCAAATGACGCAATGTATTTGCAATCTGATAGATATTAAACACGATCCCGATTCAATTACATTCTGAAGCAACCGCCCATGGCCCCGAATTAACTCTTGCAGTTTCTTGTACAAATTGCATTAATTTGAGTTTTGAAGACCCAATAGCAATTATTTAAAATGCTCATTGCAGTTTAGTAAGACAGTCAACCGACGCCGTTGAATGATGGGTCAGGGAAAAACGATAGTACTGCTAACAAGTGCCTTTTAAGGATGCTTTGTGAAAGACTGAGCTCAATGAAACTGTCTTGGCTTTACAACTTTACCTCCGGGCTTTATCTTTTATTTATTTCCATGCCCCAGAATTTAACAACCTACATTGATATCCCTGTAATCTAAGGCTCTTAGGAAGGTGATGCGAATAAAACAATTCATCACTAAAATAATCCAATCCGATGAATATTGTGGTTATCTGTATCAAACAAGTGCCTCGGTCACCTCGGGGCACGACGATAATAAATCTATTGATCACACATTATAGCCTTCTTTGACTCATTTCATACCCAAATAGATATACCTGCTGACACTTGTTGAGGAACGTTATAAAATACTTTTTTGCCAGTTCTAACAAAATGGTTGTTCTTGATGCGCCTTCAACACATACCGTTGTTGAGTGTGGATATGTGACCAGTTGTTTGATAAAGCCGGTCCTATCTTTGATCAAAGTGCTTTGTAACAGACCTTGAGCTGTCGTAAGACTGTCAGTTTCGTAGCCATTCATCAACATTCATCTGCGTATTAAAAATTATGATCCCTCTAAGCGGGTGTCCTATCTTATTTCATGCTTTTGGCAGCCAGCTGCATCCTACTGATAAGAGGTTAGTAAATACCTGGTGTGAATGGAGCACCCAAGTGCAGCTTTATATTGCTGGTGCAGTTTTCATTTGAGTGGACAAGCAATAATTTCCGTGTTGTGGCATTGGACATTGATGTAGTTCCAAGGTTTTATTTTCAAACATCGCAGAAGCACACAAACAACAAGGTTAATTGTACACTGCATATACAGTGAGTGATGATATGACAGGTTGACCAGTGGTGCACACCAACATGCTGCTCACAGAAGTACAGGAGGACTCATGTCGTCTGAATAATCAAATGATTATTGATTCTCTGTATGTGCTGCAATGGGGGGATACGTCCGTGAAGGACAATACTAACAGGGTCTTTGTTCTGCAGTTGGAAAGAAGCCTGAGAAAAATGCGGAATAAAATGCTCATTTCATTGCAAATACGCCACTAAAGTGGCGCTGGCTAGCTATCTTTTCGACAAATTAGGTAGGCACGCGACCCGCCTGCTTTCATAACCAACGCCGAAAACAATGCTGCTTTGATTCCCATCACATGACCCATCGTTCATCCTATATCGTATATAGGCATACAATCTACCCCTGAATTATCCAATATCCCAGAATAACCACTTGGTGACAATTCATAGGCCTAAACTTATAAGCAACGAAGTGTATACGGCCTGGGGCCCAAATATTTAGCATGGAGTCTTATTCATCATCATTTCCGGAATGAGCCTCAGTCACCTGCCTTTCTATCCCAGCATCCGATTGGCAAACTTGTGATCAGTATTAAGTGCTTTCACACGGTTTTGTGGTTCCGTTCACACACCATGCACTAATCATACAAAGGTCACATTTATCATTTCGATTGCTATGATGCATCACATGCGCAATATGAATCATCCATTTTATTCCCGTTCACCAGGGTTCCCCTAAGTTATTGTTACAGTTCGACACATGCTCTGATATATTCGTAAGAATATACCTGTCACTTATTAATGACCCTTATTTTATTCCCAAGCGAAAATATTGTAATTAGAAAGGCATAAATAGCCATGATGTTATTTATCTGTCCTTACCAGAGAAGAGTATATATTACATAATGCCATAATTGATGGAGGTAAATCTCTGGACGGGATGCATGACTACCATATTTTTCTATCCAATAACACGTTCAAATGTGAGGCGTATGGTCAATTCAATCAGCCATCTGTTTAACGGCCTGTGTTCTAACATTTTGCAACCACTGATAACTTCCCAAGACCTATAAATACTGCTTGTGATTCTTAAACAAGACGACGCTTGATTAACCCCTTGCTGGACAAAAAAAATTACCATAAATCATCAAATGGTTTACTCATTCTTCCTCTGCAGATTGCGTTACACATGATACAGTAAACATTACCCATTCCATGCATGCTTATTTTGTTACAAAAATATTAACCACTGAAATGAAGAAGGGTCAAATCATATAATTGTATTTAAAATGTCAATTATGACATGTGCATTAGCTTTCAATCAGCATTGCGTGTCTTGAAAATAGCACCCCATGTAGAACCTTTCTCCCTCTATCGCAATTATGTTTAAACAAGGATAGCTAAGTGTTTCGGACATACGTTTGATAGCTAGCTCCTTTACCCTGTACGCTATAGAGCGGTTTCCACTCACTACAGTGGTAATGACTTATGGTAATGAAGCTCGTCATATGTAGCAGGTGAAGTATTTGTTAAGAGAACACAACGACATCATATCGCTAGATTCCAATCAATGGCAACTGAGGTGGCGACTCTTTGTTAAGTGATTGGGATGTGAATTATTTCGATGGGTGCCAAAGTCAACTGGTCCATCATTTCTAACATCCTTATCTGGTTCCTTTATGATAGTGTGATCAAAGCCTACTGAACCTCAGCACACTCTCATTTATTTATTTCATGCTGTACCATCCGTTCCATTGTTTCTTTCGATTGGCCCTCTATAAGTATACAGTTATTTGAAGAACGTGATAGTTGTCATCACCGCCCATTTTGCTTACGCGTGGGCGGGTTCATGGACGGCATTGCATAAGCATTTTCACTCTCAGGTATCTGGTCGATTTTGCTGCAACTGCCGGGTTACAAGTGTGCCATCATTAAGAACAAGAAGAAGTGTCGCACATTTGAACGAATTCGTCAAACTACATATACATGAATCACCCGAGTATACTTAATTTGTGCACGCATCACATTGATGAAGCTTTTCAATATAACGTGAAAGTCATCTACAATGACTGAACGGTTAATCAAGCAATATATTTGGTCACTTTAGGTTGCGGAGCGCGGTCTGAATATTGCGATAATGCCGTCGATTTTGTCAATTTAATTTGGGGGGGGGGTGGTCTGAATATTGCGATAATGCCGTTTATTCTGTCACTTTTAGCTGGTTTGCGTGGTTTGAATTTTGCACCAATTCCATTAAGATAATTTATTTGCATGTCACATAATTAGAAGACAAGTGACATGCTAATAATGATATGTGATACCGACGCAATATTTTGAGGGAGTACGCTGCAAAATTTCATTCGGATGTTTGTTATGACAGCCACACCATTGGTCTTTATTGCTGTTGCTCCCGAATGTAAAGTAACTCACATCTAATATGTTGGAAAGATTGTATTATATAGAACAACAGTTTTTCTTACTCTGGATCATGCAATATCCAAACACACGTGGTTGTTTGTACCCGCGCGTTTGCAATAGTCAATAGGTACAATTGATTTTTGAATAATTTTCCTCTCCTGCTGCAACGATTGATTGTGATTATTATAAATTATGACCGATATTTTTGATTCAATATCTAAAATGACCGAGGAACGTACATAAACCAATCAAACATATACGCAAAGCAAAAACACTTGCAATAATGCTGCCTGGAATCAACGATAACACTCTTGGCGTAGATTGTACCCACTCAATATTGTAAAGTTATAATATGATGGGGAAGAGCGGTTGCGTTGTTATTTAGTCATACCCATATTGCATTCGCGTGAGATGGAAATGACCCTGCCGCGCAGCGCAAGCAGGAATGACCGTTCCTTTTCACCTTCATATGGTTCCCATGCAACAAGTGTGCCAGGGCCACACATTGCTTGTAATGAATATCAGGCAGGTGTCAAATTTGCCCGGCAATCAGCTAACAGATGCTGTTATCTCAATCATCGTGTGAATAATTCGTCCAAGTAATCATTACACTGACTAAATGGTTTTCGACTGACTGCTCCGCAGTTTAGAGAACCAATTGATGAGGCACTGACAAATTCTTGCAAATGGTTTGATAAAGCTTTCCTGGACACGGTGATTAATATATCAACTCGGTTTGACAATTCTAAGTGCTCTCCCATGTGTACAATTGAGCCAAATGTTGAGATATACCGAAAGAGATCTATCATTGGGCGTTGTTCAAACTATACACTGCGTATTAAAGCAATTGCTTTGAATAAATGATGAACGGTCGTCGAATACTTTTCTCAGCGAAAAGTGATTCACTTCTTTCTTAGATATTTCTGTCACTAACCTGAAATGACATTGTTGAGTTACTTATCTGTGATTAATTGAGTTACTCCACCCCCCTATGCAACGCTACTTCCGACCTTCACAAAAACCTAATGCAGTGCTCGGATGATTCAGGGTTAAGTTTGGTTTTCGCCATGTAATACGTTTGTGGTTTTGTTCCTTAAATCCTATGCTCACCTCCCCGTACCCATTATCCCCATTTATGTAACAAAAATACACAGTTACATGCAGTCAGATATATAGATGTGAAAACGTAACCACAATGACCGAATATTGCCTTGATAGCTGACGTATCCCACCAACAAACATCCCATCCAAATGACGTTCGTTCAGGGAATTAACGGTTCATTTATGATAGCCCCGACAATGTCAAACGCGTATAATATATAATCACGGATGAGCATTGTGTACCTTTATATGTTTTCAATAGATGAGTCCTCGGTCATGATCCTGTAATGACTTAAATTAGGAGGCACAAAACGAATTAACAAGTAGTTAACCTAACGTGATTTGACGTACACCTCAGACAGAAGCAATTACTAACTTGTAATCGAAGTAGTTCTTCTCATTAACGTCTCACACTCCGGTCAATAAGAGGTAAACATCCCCTGGGGAAACACTGCGATGGTCCTTGCATATCAATTTCACGAAAATACCAGATCCAAAGCTATTACTGTCTTGAATGGCTTCAACTGCAACTGCAAATAAAAACATGAACTCTATTAAAACAATCCATCAGTTTATATGTGTTAGGATGGAGAGCTAATATATAAATTACGTAAAGATACGAGAATAGGGTCTGAGGTGTCCATCAGTTGTATTTTGCAGCTTCATCATGCAGGGCTCGGCTGATAATCAACGCTATTAATATTATTGGCAACAATAATTGCTAAAATGTCGACAAATTGCTTTGGCTTGATGCGCGATTCAGCGCGACAAATTGCTCTCCATACATCGTGGACCCAAAACAACAGTTTACATTCTGCTAAACCGAAGATACGATTTATCTCATCCCGCCCTTAGCTCGTCTACATATACAAAAGACTACCCGAAATGATAATATATCGCCTTTCATCAGAAGCCAGTCGTACAGGTTAACATACTGGGGTCGGCGTCATATATCAGGAAGTAGAGGTGATTAAAATGCCTGTTTGGACTGCTGTTCTGCATGAACTTAAAATGTCAGACATTACTTCTGGTTACCATATAGTTATGTCACTGGCCCCGTTTTGTGAACCAAATCATATGTATATCATTGGTGTGTTGGCAAAGGCAGTTATCGCTAATGACTTGTTGCCGACCATATATATAGATACGAATATATATATATGAATATATATAAATATATATATTTATATATATATATACATATATATATATGTGTGTGTGAGAGAGAGAGTATATATATATGTATATATATGTATATATATATATATATATATATATATATATATATTTAAAATATAAATATGTGTTTGTATGTATGCATGCGGCATTACACAACAAGAATAATTTAATTCGTTAATCAAAGTCATCTATAGGTCGCTGCGTGCATGTGAACAGCATCCAAAATCTTGTTTTCACTAATATCTCAGCGTTACAGCCATCAAGTGTCACTTCTTGCATCAAGTTGAATCCCGCAGGGATATTTGAATTTAATAGCATATGAATATTATAGGCGAATGCTGTTATGCATGCATGTGATTATCTTTAGCAATACGGTGCAGCTGGTAATATCATCACGCCGGCATGCTTCCACGAATGTTTCTCTCACAATGGCTGTAAGGCGTTCGTGAAAGGGTGCCATCAATAATTAAGAATATGATGCGCCCTAAAAGATATAGCATCACACCCGACACACCTAACGGCATAGATTTGTCAGCATAGAGAGGTACGATGGAACCTTCAGAGTATCTGTGTACACTTTCCCCATTCTGCTTGTTACATTACGATGACACATCTGTTGTATGGGTGTCATATGTGCCGGCGCGTTTCGTCTATTCCAAACACCAGGAAATTGTTATTCATTACATAACCACCTTTTTGTCGTGCAAACTTAGCCATGACAGTCACAAATTTGACGAATACGTAAATGTGTGACATTTTATTGAAATGTCAGCTACTACATAGACAAATTTCTCAGTCGCTGTGTGTGTTTAATGACACACAACTGAGTCTGAGTTGATTTGTCGCTGCCGTAGTTCCCTTAATTCTCTTTGAAGTTGCACCGAGGTAGAGTAGAATATAATGGCCAGCATTTCCACGGGTAATTAATTACATATTCTAAATTTTCACTCATATTAAGACTCATGCCATCATAATCTTTAGTTTGACTATTTTGCAACTAACTTCGTCAGTACCTTGATTTCGTTCGAGTAGTTCGATCAACCATTGGCATAAGGCAGGTTGGTTCATTAACATGCGCCCGGTTTTCAACGAGCGCCCACAACTCTGTGCGCCTATACAGTAAGAGTGGTTTGCTCCCAATGTCAGGCGTCTAGTTAAATATATTATATTTGTAATATCCATTTATCCTTTTAGCGCAGGTAATCAAGACAGGTGGGGAACCGAACGTCTGATCTTTCATTAGCCACATGAGGACCTTACACTGTTAAGAGTTCTGTAGGCCTGAGCGCGTTCGCCATAGACGCTAATACAAAAGACATTATACCTATTTACAAAATTTGGTTTATGGCAGAGGGAATGATAAACTGACAAACTTCAGCGGTAAGGAGCAGGGTAGGTGGTAAGCACCAGAAGAGTTCTTCTTATTCAATTTAACACGTGACTGAATGTCTTTTAGTGTCTGTTTGTGAGCTGTGTATGCATATGATTAATGGCTTCAATATACCGAATACATTATCAGTCATAGTGAAAATCAAATGGATGTGATGTGCAAAGCAATGCTAGCTGGACCGGATATCATTTTGTCTGGGTTTTCTCTTTAGAGTATCGTTAGTCTTCAGTGAAAGTTTTGGTACTTAATTCCATTTAGGAGGATATTCTGTTTGCGCGAGAGCTAAACTGATAATTGACCGTGTGTCGATATTACTATTCATCAAAACATCAATCGATTTGTATGATTGCAAATAGGAGCTACTGCGATTCAATGGATTGTTAATCAAAATTTACCAGACTAATTATGAAATTGGATTCATAAAGCAAGGGGTGTATGATGATCACTACCTTACCATTACCATAGTATCGTGAAATTGACTGCAATATAACTCTTCATTTCAAAATTGCTCTATCAAACCAGGCAGAGTTATATTTTTATATTTATAGACTCTGTTGGTTTGAAGGACAGGGACAGCATGATTGATCAGCTCTCAATGCGCTCTTTCTACGCTATCATCTAGAGTTCCCGGAATGCACAACCTAATTGCTGCCTGCATGAAGTGTCCTCATCGAAATGTTGTACCCTAATAACATTGTCCGAAAATTTAATGCCCATCCTTTTGATGGATGAATCTGCGATGGCACTTGCCTTAAGACGTACTATTAATAAACATGACTACAACACACTGTAGTAGTTACGGCCGTATAAGAAGCTACACTGTCAAATTTCGTGCTGGCATCTTGACCTATCAAAGTGTCGATAACTGCAATAGATAATGTATCCTTACAATATTCGATTCCTATAAACTTGATGCTGCTTTCGTTTGAATCAAACCAAGCAGCTTCACAGGACAAGAACGCATTAAGTGTATTGGTGTGCAGTCAATCTCTGTAATTGAGGCCACCAAATGTTAAATCATAATATATTTACACCCTTAGTTTCCTGTAGTAGTTTGGAGTTATAAAACTACCAAGCATGCACAAGACATTACCAGTGACATCTTAACAGGGGCGTGGCGTTCGACGCAGCACTTAATTGTGCGAGCGCTTCCATAAAACCAATGCACTCGTTGCCATTAGCTCTTGCTCAACGGTAATGGCATTTGCCGGCTCAATAGCTACTAAAAAGTTATATGATGCTATCACATTTAGAGGGAGAGAGAGAGAGAGAGAGAGAGAGAGAGAGAGAGAGAGAGAGAGAGAGAGAGAGAGAGAGAGAGAGGTCATTGACAAACGAAAGAAATATTAGATCACGGATCGAACTGACTGCATAATAACTTTACAGGGTAATTACAGCGATTATTCATATTGCGTATGTTACACAGTGCGAAAGCAGTTTATACTGATCAAGAGGTTGCCAACCGGAGGCTGGGATAGAAAGGCAGGTGACTGAGGCTCATTCCGGAGATGCTGATGATTTAGAGCATAACAAAAAGAGCTTTCTGTCATTTCCTGTATGAATGACTCTGGCTACAGACATGCGATCATTGCTCTCAGCATGAAGGATAGCTTAGGTCAGATCGCACTCCATGCTCAACATTTGGGCTCCAGACCCTATACAGGGCAATGCTTATTAGTCTATACATTGTCTATATGCGATGCAGGATGAATGTGATGACGTTGCTTTCATGTCCCATGATTCACAAGGCCGTATCTATACTAAAGAGGCTATTTGGTTATGCATAGAAGGATGAATGGTTTGCTTTCATGTCCCCATGATTCACAAGCCTATCTATACTAAAGAGCTTATTACTTACCTATTTGGTTATTACAGCTAAGGTGGGGTTGCGTGCCTACCTAAGTTGTCGACCAGACATCCAGGCTTTTACCGCTTACCGGCAGTGCTTTGGTGGCGTTGACGTGATAAAATGAGCATTCTATTCGGCATTATAATCAGGTTTCAGTCAGCTTACTATCCAACTGCAGAACTGGTTAGTATCGTCGGTCACGAACATACCGTCCCCTCACAGCATATAAAGAGAACCAATAAGGGTTTAATTATTCAGACTACCGGCGATTTCCTGTATCTCCGTTAGCTATATGTTGATGGACACCCTCGGTCAATCTCCACCATAACACCACTATTTGTATATGCAGTGTACTATTCGTCTTGCTCTTTGTGTACTTCTGCGATTTTCCTACCGTTGCCGTAAAAAGCTAACGATTTCTTGTCTACTCAAATGCAAACTTTACACCAAGACCATAGCACAATAAACCTTCTCCAGATTACGCCTTCACATCAGTAACTTGCTAACCTAGTATCGGTAGGATGCAGCGGCCTTCGAAAAGCATAGAGGGATCATAGTATTACATACTAAGATGAATGTTGATGAACGGCCACAAAACTGGCAGCCCGGCGACAGCTCCAGGTCTGCTTCTCTGTTGCAAAACACTTTAACCAAAAATAGGTCAAGAGCGGCTTGATCAACCAACTGGTACGCACCTCCACTCGACTAAGGTATGTGTTGAAGGCGTATCAATTAAAAGTATATTATTCGTACTTGCAAAAATGCAATTGATTAAGTTCCTCGGTAAGTGTTAGCAGGTATACCTTGTTTTGTCTGAAATGATGATTGAGTAAAATAAGACAACAAAGTGTAATCAATCTATTATACTACTTGCTTATTACTGTGGGGGTATTGACGTTACATGCTTTTCAGCGCATCTTGTCTGTTATCAGCTATACCAAATGCGTTTAGATATCCCAGAGGAAACATTTCCTGTGTTTTTACGCCCAGTAGGCATCTGCATCCCACCGATATGAGGTTTTCAAATACTTCAGTATATTTTTATGTCCTAGCATGCATGTCAGAATATTAACTTGGGATATATTGCATTTTGAAGGCAACATGATGTCTGAGACCGCAAGATATTGCAGACACGCGATGGAAAAGGGAAAGGATGTTGATCAGCGAGCTATAAACTAGCTTCAAACAGTCATATGATACGGATATTACTGAATGGTTTTTTCTAAGGCGCCGACGCCTTCTTTTGCTTAATCTTATTTTGTTCTGCAAACGGGCATATAGCTAAAATCGATCCAAACAGCATATTCAGGAAACACCAAGCAGTTCGGCAGACGAACAACGTATCAATTGTGACGTCGTAATATTCTTCGCTAAGTTAATTGACTATGTTTTGTCATCGAGGTTAGTATAATAAAATATCAGCCAGTGACAGTTGATGCTGTAACTGTACACAAAATAACAACCAGTAAATTTTTTCACTGCAACAGAAAATAACCATGAGGCTGTGTCAGCTTACTCGATACGCTCCACGTTAACACATGCGCACCATTCGATTTAAAACATATAGAATATAGCATCACATTGTTTTGATAGCGTTCCAATTTTGTCCTCAAACTAATTTCAAGTGTTTGTAATAAACAGTTGAGTGGAGATCTTGGTAAAGACTATGTTTGCCGGTGAGTACTACATGCAGAGTGATTACTGGTTTTGGTATCCTCACTTCATAATTATGAGTTCTAATATATCATCAATAAATCTTTGGCATATAGATGAGCTTGCTAAACGGCACACCTAATATGTGCCTTAATGTGGCTTCGTTGTTATTAGCTAGTATTGATAACGAGCAATTGGTTACTGATCATGGATATCAAATGGAACTGCCCCAAACGGAACATGATCTTAACCACGATCGTTTGGTTATAAACATCACTGCTTGCAACAAAACTACAGGCAAGCTGTGTCCCAATGTCCTCGTCGGTGAGTAAAGCATTATTTGAAGGTTTTCTTCGGATTTTCACCTTATTGATTTCTCCATACACGCTGCCACCCATGATTAGCATGCCTTGCAACATCCACTATCATTATTCCTACGCACAGTACTTTTAACTACACAAAAACCTACTTTCCGGTACAACGTTTTCACAGATTAAAATGGTTTACCATTTAATTAATAAAATAGACTGGACAAGATGACCCACAGTCATAATCACACCCACTTTCGATAGTCCCACACACCCGGCAAATCTAGAGATTGGACACAATAACGTGTCTTGACAGCAAATAATCTCATTTCCTCCCGGTGCTTTACCGCCATAACGTCATCACATGAGAAACAGAAAGGTAACATATGTTCCCTGCAGGGGAATAGATCACGATGAGTCAAAATGTCCAACGAAGTATGTTGTGTGAACCACAAAGACGATTTCACTCAGCCCGCTAACGATACTGTACATCCCGGATCAAACAAAACAATGGATCCGAAAATACATCAAAGCATTGAATATTTAATTTCCTGAGGAAGGAAAGGTGGTCGAAGTTCAGGTTTTTACTTATCCTCACAATAGCTCATTAGCTAGTGTAGTTAAGCATGTACAGTCCCCGATGAAATTCACATGGCTATATCAATATCTATATATATATATATATATATATATATATAGAGATATATATATATATATAGAGAGATATATATATATATATATAGGGATATATATAAATTTACTTATATATAAATATATATATATATATATAGACAGAGATATATTTATACATATACATATATCTATATATATATACATATATATATATATATAGTCTATATATAGTTGTATCTATATCTAGGTATCTCTATATATCTCTTTGGGTATATATATATGTCTGTATATAAATATATATGTATATATGTGAATATATGTACAGATGCATATATATATATTTATATATGGAAATATATATATCTACCTATATATATCCCTATATATAAATAAATATATATATATATGTATAAATATATATTGATATCTATATCTATATGGAATAAAGATCTCTCATCTCTCTCTATATATATATATATAGATATATCTCTCTATCTATATATAGATATATATATACACATATATATATATATATATATATATATATATATATATATATATATATATATATATCTATATATATCTATATATATATCTATATCTATATATATATATCTCTCTCTCTCTCTCTCTCCTCTCTCTATATATATATATATATATATATATATATATATATATATAGGGAAGAAAATGGTGAGGTGCGTGCCTGCCATATTTCGTCAGCGCAGAATGTCGTCCTCTCACTACAATCCGTAATGTCGATACAATGACAAATGAATGATGATTACTGATAAATGCAATATCTGATATGTTATTCCAAACCCTCTATCTCAACATATTGTTAGTTTCTTGTCTTCTTTGCGATTTATTGTTCTTTTCAACATGCAATTTTTATTTGCGAAGAATTATCACGAACAAATTGCCCAGTATAGGTGATTTTTGTTCTGTGAATAGGAAAATTACCTTTATTGATCCATCACTGTCTACCATCAATCTCAAAATAATCTTTGCAAAATTAATAAACAAAGTCTCAGTGAGCGGTGCATTTCATAAACAATCTTCCAGATTCTTCCACATATTTCACAGACGAAAGTCTTGGCTAACATTTAATATCATATCAGTGCAGTCGGGTCCAATCAACTTTGTTATGTCGTTTGTCCAGTTCTATTGCTTATTGTCGACGGCAAGTACTAAGTTAACCCCGCATTGTTAGTGGTAGACAACGTTAGATGCCAGAATCTGCAACAAAAGGCAAAGTTTTACCGATTCATATAATGAGTTGCAAAGATATTTGATCCAATCCCTTAAAGTTTCTGGTTTAAAAGCACCGATATAGCAACACAAATACTGTAATCGAATCAGTAAAAACCAATTCAGCGAAACCGTAAAAAAACCTGCCGATCATGTGGCAGGCGCTATTTTTCATTGATTCTTGTTAGTTTTCAGGAAGACATGTCGAGCAATCTAGCGACTGGAAAAATGGCCTTTGTATCATATCAAGACAACTCCAAGCAGGCTGAAAGCAGAAAGAACGTTGCCATTCACCAGACTTTCCTCATTTGGAATTCAATGCAAGAAACTGTGATCATCCTATTGGTTTCGAGCACGTTAAGTATTAATAACAGACTTGTGGAATACTGCAGCAACATAAGTTGTTCTCGAAACCTGTTTGCTGAGATTCATCAGACTCCTCAGAAGCATGATGATTGTTGAAAACATAGTCGCTCTATCAATGGTTGATTTAACCTTTAAGTGTTTTAAGGCTGCTTGTGACCATATGTATCGAACCAGAGACCCGACAATGTTGATTTATCTTCATCATTACGCTAGTGCTAATATGTTTGCTGCCCACCTCAGCAGCCATGCTCGTCATTCCATTGGCCTAGCATAACGAAGCATTAAGTTGGTCTTAGTCTCACTTCAATAATCATCCATTAATCAGCAGAATTATGGACGAATCCTCATTGATACGCACTGAGCTATTAAATAAAAAAAAATCTCTTCTTGGTCTAAGTAGCAATATCGACATCGGTTACACAATAGAAGTATAAACCGCAGCATATTGAAATATAGCGTCCAATCATCCACCGCAGTCAACGCATGTATGATTTTGTATGTTACATTGAAGACATTTAAACAATTAGTTCGGTAAATCATATAGCTTCTGTTAATGTCAGACCAAACACAGTCCTAAACCGTCAGCTCCTTATACACATGCCGCCAACATACACGGTACATTATGTGAGCATGAATCGGGAATATGAAAGCTTTGAAGTAGCGCGAGGTCGCAATGAAGATATTTGTAATATATGTTAATCAGCTAATCAATTTCTTATACTCGACAAGAGCCAACTTCAATTATCTTCATGAGTAACTAGTGACTGTGTCCTATTGTCATGGATATCTTTTAACCCTGTTGCACTACCAAGCTATCATTGCCATCTTGCAACAACCATTAATACTGCTACAGCTACTGCAACTAATTTCCTTGCAACTGTGACTACGACTCGGTGAAGTGAACGCATTTGATTACCATACCAGGAAATAATATTAGGTATAATGAGGTAATCCATACGCACCACAACACGCATACCTTATAGTAAAGAAATATCTCTGCATATCGAACGTTTACTCGTTGGTCTCTCAGCAATGCGCATATATATAGATATATATATATATATATATATATATATATAGAGATATATAGAGAGATATAGATATATAGAAGAGAGAGATAGAGATAGAGATAGAGAGAGAGAGAGAGAGAGATAGATAGATAGAGAGAGAGAATAGATAAGAGAGAGAGAGAGAGAGATCTTTATAGAGAGAGAGATTTCTAGATAGAGAGAGAGAGAGAGAGAATAGGAGAGAGAGAGAGATCTCTCTCTAGAGAGAGAGAGAGATATCTAGAGAGGTAGAGATGTATCTATCTCTATATATCTATCTATCTCTATATCTATATATATCTATATATATATATATCTATCTATATATATATCTCTCTATCTATATATATATATATATGTTTTTATATCAATATCTGTATATATATGTGTGTGTATATATTTATATGTAAATATATATAATCATGTATATATATACATATATATATATACTTAGATATATTTGTCTATATATATGTATATAGATACATAGAGGGATATATATATGTATATATAGAGATATTTATATATAAGTAGATATATATATAGATATATATACATTATATATATCAATATATATATCTATATGTATATATGTATATAGAGATTCATATATATATAGATATTTATATATACATATATATATATATATACATATCTAGGGATGTATAGATATATAATAAATATAGATATATATATATATCTATATATATATATATATATATATATATATATATCTATATATATATATCTATATATATATATATATATATATATATATATATATATATATATCTATATATCTATATATATATATATATATATATATCCTGTTTCCCCCCGTCTGTCGCTTCTTACCATTTCATTTCTCTTGTTTGGGTTCATGCTTTACGAGGGCGATATGATAACATAACTCTAGAGGTTAACTGCGTATAATCATCATTGAGGCTGGTATAATGCGCAGTAGACAGCGGTAGATGACGCAGTAATAGCCCAAAAATGGGGTCATGCAAAGCAGAATTTGATAGAACAGTTCAAACTGCCGTAAATGGGTGGGACTTTTAATTATATTATTACATAACACTATATTTCTGTTCATAATTCGCTAACACGCACTGTGAAATACGTAATTTTAAATATTATAGCTCACCATTATATATATATATATATATATATATATATATATATATATATGTATTTATATACATATATAAATAAACATATATATATATACAAACATATATATATATGCATATATAAATATATATATATATATATATATATATATATATGTATATATATATATATATTTATATATATATATATATATATATATGTATATATATATATATATATATATATATATATATATATATATATATATATATATTTATATATATATATATATATTCATATATATGTACGGGGGCACAAATGTAATACACATTTTGTTGTTTTATCTAGTTGTCAGAATAATTCCATGATAGCCTTTTCCCATTGTTTGTATGGGAGCAACCGCACGATCATACAATGGTATGGTAGCTCACACTTCACACACGGATGTCTGCCATTGCCGACCACATGCCGTAATTGTTCTGCTCCTCTAGTGCTACAACATGTTAAAAGACCAACATATAACCCAAGTCGCCGACTGAACAGCAGAATTCCGTTATTTTCTGAAGCAAAACACCTTTATAAATTCCTTAAATTTACGATAGGGTTTACTGGTTGTAACATTCAGTTAAGTATGTGCCTTGTTTTGTACAATTACAGCGTCAACTGCCAATGCTTGCTATTTCATTACACCAACCTCGATGACAATAATACTTCATCAACTTCTAAAAGAACATAACGACGTCACAATGAATACGTTTCCAGTGCAGCATGTCAATGACAATATGATAAAAAATAGGGATCGATTTGGAATCAATTCAATGCGTCTCTGTACTCGTCCCGGAAGCTAATTTGACGCGCTACTATGGGTTCTTGATGACGTAGTTATTGATTCATTAACTTGTGATAGACAACGTGGCAATATATTCTGTCAAACTGCTCGATTTATCCTGAGCATGCTGTTTGGATCGATTCTAGCAATGATCCCGTTTTGCAGACATCGTTTACCACACAATCTCCCTGGAGTAACATTATCAGATTAAGTCAAGGACGCTTCCGCGCCTCAGTAAATGCCGTTATGCTATCTCCGTAAAGCATCCTAGACATGCCGTATCATATGACGGTATTGGCTAGTTGGATGTGGAAGCTAGTTTATGGCTCGCTAATTACAATCATTTCCCTTTACCCTCGCGTATTTGCAATGTCTTCTGGTCCGAGACATTATGTTGCCTTCAAATGCAATAAACCCTAAGTGACTTGCATGCTAGGACATAAAAATGTACTAAGTATTTGATAACCTCTTATCGGTAGAATGCACATATCTACTGGGCAAAATGACTTCTCGTGAAACGTTCGCTCGAAGATATCTAAACGCATTCGGTCTAGCTGATGATAGATTAGATTTGCTAAAACTACGCCTGACAAAATTAAACGACAACATCCCTATATATAATAAGCATATAATGTCATAGATTGAGCGATCTGGGCTCGGTTAGTCGTGAGTAATAATATTCTGAAACCCGCTCGCTACATGCGATTAAATTAACAAAGCTGCTTCTCAGACAAAATTTATAAAGGCTGGATATATATATATATAAATATGAAGTGTACCAGTAATTTGTAGATAGAAATTAAAATTATTGCTACTTTGTTGCATTTGCTCAGACACGTCGTATCATGTTTCCCATTAATGACCTTATCACGTATTCAGAAGTTTGAAGCAAGTTGCCACTCTTGTCACTGACATTCCTTTTTGTTTCCTTTACCCTCGCGAGATTGCTTCCACGAATAACATATTCAAGCGAGTGCGGCAAGTACATGGAGTCGATAAAACATGTTTGTAAACTACACATTACCGCAGGATACTTAAACTGGTAAATATGTATCGCATTACAGTGAACATTACCAACCCTGCAATATCTTTGATCAAAGTGCTTTGTAACAGACCTTGAGCTGTCGTAAGACTGTCAGTTTTGTAGCCATTCATCAACATTCATCTGCGTAACAAAAACTATGATCCCTCTAAGCGGGTGTCCTATCTTATTTCATGCTTTTGGCAGCCAGCTGCATCCTACTGATAAGAGGTTAGTAAATACCTGGTGTGAATGGAGTACCCTAGTGCAGCTTTATATTGCTGGTGCAGTTTTCATTTGAGTGGACAAGCAATAATTTCCCTATTGTAGCAATGGACATCGATGTAGTTCCAAGGTTTTATTTTCAAACATCGCGGAAGCACACAAACAACAAGGCTAATTGTACACTGCATATACAGTGAGTGATGATATGACAGGTTATCCAGTGGTGTACACCAACATGCTGCTCACAGAAGTACAGGAGGACTCCTGTCGTCTGAATAATCAAATGATTATTGATTCTCTGTATGTGCTGCAATGGGGGGATACGTCCGTGAAGGACTATACTAACAGGGTCTTTGTTCTGCAGTTGGAAGATAGCCTGAGAAAAATGCGGATTAAAATGCTCATTTCATTGCAAATACGCCACTAAAGTGGCGCTGACTAGCTATCTTTTCGACAAATTAAGTAGGCACGCGACCCGCCTGCTTTCATAACCAACACCGAAAACAGTGCTGCTTTGATTCCCATCACATGACCCATCGTTCATCCTATATCGTATATAGGCATACAATCGTACCCCTGAATTATCCAATATCCCAGAATAACCACTTGGTGACAATTCATAGGCCTAAACTAATGAGCAACGAAGTGTATACGGCCTGGGGCCCAAATATTTAGCATTGAGTCTTATTCATCATCATTTCCGGAATGAGCCTCAGTCACCTGCCTTTCTATCCCAGCATCCGATTGGCAAACTTGTGATCAGTATTAAGTGCGTTCACACGGTTTTGTGGTTCCGTACATACACCATGCACTAATCATACACTGGTCACATTTATCATTTCGATTGCTATGATGCGTCACATGCGCAATATGAATCATCCCTTTTATTTCCGTTCACCAGGGTTCCCCAAAATTATTGTTACAGTTCGACACATGCTCTGATATATTCGTAAGAATATACCTGTCACTTATTAATGACCCTTATTTTATTCCCAAGCGAAAATATTGTAATTAGAGAGGCATAAATAGCCATGATGCTGTCAAGGTTATTTATCTGTCCTTACCAGAGAAGAGTATATATTACATAATGAAAGGCATAAATAGCCATGATGCTGTCAAGGTTATTTATCTGTCCTTATCAAAGAAGAGTATATATTACATAATGCCATAATTGATGGAGGTAAATCTCTTGACGGTATGCATGGCTACCATATTTTCTCTATCAAATAACACGTTAAAATGTGAGGCTTATGGTCAATTCAATCAGCCATCTGTTTAACGGCCTGTGTTCTAACATTTTGCAACCACTGATAACTTCCCAAGACCTATAAATACTGCTTGTGATTCTTTAACAAGACGACGCTTGATTAACCCCTTGCTGGACAAACAAAAAATTACCATAAATCATCAAATGGTTTACTCATTCTTCCGCTGCAGATTGCGTTACACATGATACAGTAAACATTTCCCATTCCATGCATGCTTATTTTGTTACAAAATATTAACCACTGAAATGAAGAAGGGTCAAATCATATTATTGTATTTAAAATATCAATTATGACATATGCATTAGCTTTCAATCAGCATTGCGTGTCTTGAAAATAGCACCCCATGTAGAACCTTTCTCCCTCTATCGCAATTATGTTTAAACAAGGATAGCTAAGTGTTTCTGACATACGTTTGATAGCTAGCTCCTTTACCCTGTACGTTATAGAGCGGTTTCCACTCACTACAGTGGTAATGACTTATGGTAATGAAGCTCGTCATATGTAGCAGGTGAAGTATTTGTTAAGAGAACACAACGACATCATATCACTAGATTCCAATCAATGGCAACTGAGGTGGCGACTCTTTGTTAAGTGATTGGGATGTGAATTATTTCGATGGGTGCCAAAGTCAACTGGTCCATCATTTCTAACATCCTTATCTGTTTCCTTTATGATAGTGAGATCAAAGCCTACTGAACCTCAGCACACTCTCATTTATTTATTTCATGCTGTACCATCCGTTCCATTGTTTCTTTCGATTGGCCCTCTATAAGTATACAGTTATTAAAGAACGTGATAGTTGAAGAATCCATCTGCTAGAAGCCATGCATATGCCAACCATAAGACAGCTGTCTTGTTCATTCTGGTTTATATTACCTACGGAACACAAAGGTATATTATTAGAAACTATGGGCGGGAGTCATATTGTTTTTACTTTTAATATATTATTCGTTGATGGCGGATTAAATTCTCAACTTCACATATTGCATATGCATTTAGGTAAGTGCATTAACTATGAGTAGGGATGAAAACAAGTCCATCTCATCTATCCTTGCCATTCATCACAGAAACGTTGCTCTTACTGGAAACTATCATAACCTGAATATTAATCGACTTATGCCGAGCCTTGTGAAATGCACCCGTGACATTTTGCTGCCGGATGAACTATAAATTTATTTACTTACGCCGCTGGTTCTAACCTTTCCATCACAAGTGTGAGCATGCTTTCAGGTAGGATGAGTTTGGTCGCATCTAAGTAGCGATGTTAGTTGGATGCCTAAAAAAGCGCCGTTTGCAAACTTGCACATCCGTAGAAACCCGCCACAAGAGCAGAATGTAGTCTTTATATATCTCCACAATTCATCCTTTGAAGTCAACTGGGTACATGTTCAAAGACGTCAAAGTCATTAATCCATTTTTATTCTATTTACGCGCATGATAGAGTAAACATCGACATGTCTGTCTCTTTCTATGTTTGCTTTTGTGATAATTATCAGAGGTTAAAACATAATGAAGCATTGTGGGCGTTAGTTACTATGGCAAATTGAGCCCCTTGCCTTGTTCCGCGTAAAACACCGACGAATAGTGTCAATATTGTTCTTATACCCTTCACTTTGGGTGTATTGTCTGATAAAACTTCTCCATCATAACAGATTTACCTCAGCAGCTGAAGTACCAAATGAAATTTGCCCTAAATGGGGTAGAATAATGTAAGTTGTTATGGTTTAAAAGCTATTGAATGGGCAAATACATTTTACCACTGAGTAAGTGCTGGATGAGCAAATAGCAGCGGGTGCATTGGTTTTATGGAAGCGCTCGCGCGAATAAGTGCGGCGTCGCAGTTTCCAATGGAAATGAATTTTGCATGCTTTGCAGTTCTATTTTGCTACTTTTGTGGGAGTCATTCCAAACTACACAGGAAACTAAAGGTGTAAATATCTTTCGGTATATTTCCATATTTTTTACTGAAGACAAACTATCTCCTGAAGAGATACACAAATTGATATTCTGACCCACCAGCATTGCTTCGCACATCATATCAATACAGCCTTAATTTTGTATTTTCAACTTTTCCACACTTTGACTGATAATCTATACGCGATTTTAATGACACCAATCATAAGCATACTCAGCTTAATCAAGGTCCTCGCAAATGACACATCAAACGCTCAATTCCCAAGATCCTGATTACCTGTGCTAAACGAATGGATCGAAATATAGCAATCGTAATGTTTATAACTAGCTTGGCGGCACTCCAAAGCCTGACATTGGGAGCCAATGACTGCCACGTTTTAGAGGCGCAGCGTCCTGAAAACTACCTTTGGGAACCGAGCGTATGTTAACAAATCTTCCTTGCCTCATTGCAGTCAATTTCGATATCAAACTGTTGGGACGATATCTTGGTACCGACGAAAATAGTTGCAAAATGCATAATAATCAAATCAAAGATTATGATGGCTTAGGTTTTCGAGTAAATATTTAATTACGAAAAAGCGCTCAAGGTCAAAGAAAATATGGTTCACGACTACTTTGCTGTATTAGAGCGATAAATTGAGGAAACTGCTTACTTGCGAGTCATATGTCGACAACCGTATAAACCATAGCATAGTTTAATTAAGCATGAACGAAAACTCGTCTTGTTTATCTCTGCTATTTGTCTCCGGCAGGAAGAAGCGCAATATTGTTTCATGCTGTCCTGTCTATTGATTTATTCCATATTCATACATGAACTCTTCTTACATCAAATAATTTAGTACCCCCTGAAGCTGCTGAAACCCCCGATAGTGTTTTATGATCTGGATATGTCATATCAACAAACACTCTGAATAGCATCCACAGATGATTTGTAGCATTAAGCTATGATGGATACATGGACGGAAGCAGTTTATTCCCGATTGCTGTATATTATGGCAGCAATATGGAGGTTGTGTGCCTAGAATGCTGCAATATATCCAGATGTAAATAGATTTTGTTTTTAGTTTCGAAGATGTAGTCGTTCTTCGGTGTTTGTTTCACTGAGGTTTCGTGAAGCTATATACACATACTCATCAAACTGAACCAGCTTTGTGTAGCCACATTTTCGGTCATGGCAGATGTCACTTATACGTGAATACCCTTGTAAATTTCATCTACACAATCACCAGTTTAATGACGGTTTTACTGCTCCGCTTTTTTACGTAGTCATATATCGACCTTGGAAGACAATGCAATTTGTGTAAAGATCGAATCGTGCAAAGTTATGCGACCCGGTCCATAAAGACAGGTTTCTCTATTCATTGATATGGTTATAGTCGCGTCCTTTTTCAACAAAACGAATGGCACGAAATCGAAGGAAAAAGCATCTGTAGCTTCCTATCCCGGGGTGGCAAGTAATTTTGATTATTCAACGTAAGTATTTCAGAGGACTTGTTGAATTATCTACCAGTTCCGTGTACGCTGAAATCATTGCGTGGGCTACTCATCATTATATTTTCCCTACCCTATTACCGACGAGAAAAATGACTGGCGATTTTTGGATATATGCTGCGTCGTTTTATATTGATAAATAAATGCATCTCAAACTTCCATCTGATTCAGCAGCCTAGTCTGACAGGCCATGATGTAACACAATCGGTGGTTTAGTGAGTGTAGTAACACACCACTAGTTATGAACAAGTGTGCGGCTGCCCCGTTTCGAATGCATCAATACATTTTACTAGTGCCAATGTAGTATCAATAAATTGTATCAGTAGTTTGCTATTCTTATCTTACTCAATGAGGCCCAACATGTGGACATGTAAGCAGTCTCACATAGCGAGTATATGTAACTATCATGCAATAAATAGAACTGCCGTTTCACTGCTTACATTATGGTGTGTTCCTCTCTGTGTCCAGTAGACAACGCTAAATTCATTCAGGCTGAACAAATGTTCTTCATAGCCTGTGCCGTGCCAGACTATGATACATATCAGAATAATCAGGGAACAAAGGAAAATATTGTTCGATTCCCAGGAAGCAGTATATTTCATGATTCAATTCACATCACCATTATTTACTGAAACATGCCATTTTAATGACTTGCACGTGTGATAATGCAATGAAATTGGTCAAGACGAATGTTTTCACCCGCAATGGCAATGACGTTTTATACATATTGCATGTAATTGAAGAATTTGGTTTAGCAGTCTTTAGTAATTACAGTGTATTTTAAGCGAATCCACCATTCAGGACAATGGTGGAATGCCTCCGCGGGCAGGACGTTGAATCAGATGGACGCAACCTTCGTGCATCGTTCCCCGGGCGCTGATAGAAACGCGTCTCGAACAGGTAGCATCGCAACGAAAAGGGAAGTCATAAAGTTACCGCTATCTTCTTTGTGTGACAGCTGACGCATTAGAGCCAGACTCCAAAAACCTTTCCATATTTGTTTAATTACCGTACAGTACTTGTTTAATGACCCGTGCGACGGATATAAAGCCTCGTCTGATGTTATAATGTCCATGTGGTGTCCTATTCAAAATGTACATGGGCGATTGAATCAACCATGAACACCGCAGACAAACGTACCATGGTGTAGCAAGTCAACTTTTACATAACCTGATCAGTATATCATTGACTGAATCGATCATTGTAAGCTTACAATATTTTGATGAAGCAATATGGTCACAACTTTTGGTTGTACCAAGAGATCTATACTTCCGCTCCAACTCCTTCAACGCATGGCGTGAATTAACTCCAACCCTATCTCACGAGTCGCCTCAATCAATTACAATGGGAGTATTGATTTCTGGACATGTCCGGAATAAAGCAGAGTCAAGTAAGACAAGCACACCCAAATTACTCAGTCCCTCATACATCACAACAATCCAATCGATTCACGTTGAGCTGATTTTGATGTGCACACTTACCACACCTACATAGAAGTTAGTAGGACAAGAGTTACAGAGAAAACTCACGAAGCAGGCAAGCGGAGAACGACACATCATATGGCATGCTGACATAATGCCGCTCATCTCACCTGTGAGTCACTCACTTTGAAACTGCATCTAATTTCGATGCTCGATTGATGAGGCGTTCTGCGGCTAGTGTGCTTTTTCAATTGAAGAGTATATCTTTGGTCTTGCTGCGCTGTTAATATCAGTTATATCAGTAGTTTTTGTTTTGGTCTGTGCACAGGTAGTAAATATGTTGTCTCTTGGTCTAAATAATTGATATTGTCCTCGTATATACCCATTTAACAGTTACAATTCAGGTATATAAGAAACATTTATTACCCACGTGGAAAGGTGTTTTATTAACACAAACTGATAGTGTGATAGCCTCTTGTGTGATAAACCCCCTTTCAGAGAGGAGACTGCCAATTAACGAGATCGACTCTGGGATCGACTCAAGGATCAAATCCTAAGCTTGTGTTTGGAAAGGCGACGCAAGCACTATGCCATGATAACTGAATGCAATGAACCGGAATCGCATTTGATTTGTGAATAAGTATTGACATTCTAGTGTCAGCATGGGTAATCAGCATGACGTGATTTGAATGTTGAAGGCTGTGAAATACGTCTTTGGTCTTGAATGCGTAACCAGTAATTCAATAGCATGGAAAAGCTAATTCATGAAGTCAATCGATTTGACTACACAAAAGCATTATATATCTCATCATCCGAGGACAACACATGCCTTTAGTGATTGCAGACAACAATACATCATGTTAATCCTAATCCACCCATCAGGATCCTATGCAGGCAATAATATTCCTGCCACCAGGAGTGATCTGAGTGATGTCAGATACAATAAGCCAATTCGCGAAGCCTTCAAAGAAGTTATTAGACCTATAATATTGATGTGGAGTGCTCCTAACATGATTAATGTCAGATACAATAAGCCAATTCGCGAAGCCTTACTAGCACTTATTGTAGGTCGCATGGGAATACAGAAGAACACAAAGAGCAAGCTGCATTATAATACACAGGCTTTTCATCCAAATGTCTGGCTTGCCGGAGATGCCCTGGAGCATTGTAGTGGGTACAAATACACCTCCACTATGCCTCCAAAGTTAGTTCAGACACTTCATCTAACCACTAGTGTATCTAATCAACATGAGTGCGATATGTTTCAGTAGTCATTAGTGCCTATATTCCGGAATAGAGTGTGTTGCGCATATATCTCTATTGTTTCCAGTGACCGTTCCTGTCAAACATGGATCAATATTTACCCACTATACGTGAGCTGCCGTTTCTAACCATTTAGGTGCTGACAAATACCCGGTTAGTTTGGCAAAACTGATATCAGAGGCTAGGATGTCACCAGACATTATAAGTGGTAACAGAGGACGAGTGTAAAAACTGGTGATATCTGGGAGTAACTATTGAAAGCTGTTTCATCCAAACTTACTCTTGTACCGTTTGTGGACCATCATTTACCCATCGCTCAGTTGACATACCGTATTAATCGACTCTTAGATATTTACATTTGTTTTTGATTATGCAGTGAATTAACCAATTTAGCATTCTGCCACAATACGCCATTAGATCAACGCACTAAGCTTCACCAGATAGTGATTATAGTAAGCCATCATGCAAAAATAAAGGTATTGTGAAATCTGAATCTTATCAAGGTAAACACAGAAAGGAACCACATTAACGCACGTGATTGTTCCAAGTAATGGTGCATCAGGAATTTAGCCGATGTCGAAATGCAAGCGAAATAGGGAATAATATTATTTTTACCGGGGGTTCCTAATTCTACAAATGTTATATACCAATTTGTCCGGGACAATTTCATTTACTAATATAGACTGGCTATAATTTGCCGGGTGGAAAACACAGCCTGACGATGGGTCAACAAAAGCTTGTGATGAATGAAGACATCATGATTAACTTTCTGTTGTAAAAACAACCTGTATTTAATTCTGAGCATTATTCCAACACAACATATGTAGCTGTTGTATAAAACAATATAATCCGCGCGCGATCAAATAGACTGGAACTTCTAAACAAATCTGGTTGCCTGTCGGCTTGTGAATTGAGAGCAATATAATAATATGTCTTAAGTGGTTTGAACACAGTTTAACACATTAAACCGCAATAGCAGAATATGGCCTTAAAATGAAGTCTTCTAATGCTTGTCAGCGTAAGGTTTAACAGTGGCTTCGAGAAGACCAAACGGTTCGAAAGGTTTCCCGCAAATTGCGTTAGTTAACAGTCAATCGGCCTTAACAAAAGCCACTCCCTGACAATTTCGTGAAAGGCTACTTACATGTTTACTCAAAGCTGTTTTGTGAGAGTGCTGGGTTCAAGCTTGAATGATTCATCAGCCGTCCCTTACCGTCGGCCCATGTACCAATCAACACATAAAGGCGTTACTTACGGCATCCCATCGGTTGGCTGTAAACACCTCAGCCACCCTGGGTTTTGTGCATGTGGCAAACTGATGATAACTTACATATATGCAGTTTTAATCATTGACGATCATGCTTAGTGGGTTATAAAACTGGTTGTCGATTAACTAAGGTGGAAAGCAATGCTTATACATCAATGGCTGAATGGAGGAACTTTTATTCAATAAGAAGACGATTTGATATCTTATTTTTGTATTTAAACGCCAAAAACAAAGCATAGCGGTCATCGTTCATTTAAACGCCAATGAATATGTTGTTTGCAATTCATGTAGTATGTTATTGACATGATTGAGGTTGCTTAAATGATTGAATGTTTTATTATAATGTTCATACATGCATCAATTTAAATTTTGGTTTTTCTAAACGTTAACTGAGAGATTGTCCAAGTATCATTCAATGGAACTGAACTTGTGAAAACATGCTTTAAGGAATAACTTGCACATAAACAAAAAGGATATCACTGTTTTACTCAGCATGCCATATTTTCAGCAAATAATTGAACAAAGGACAATGAAATCATGTTACGTCATATTATTTGAAGGACTACTTACGTCTTGTGTGTTTAAGTGTGAAGATGATTTGAACTGTTTCTCGACCCATCGTAGGCTTGTGGCGTTGTGATTACGGAATACTTCTATGATTAATCATTGGAATGAATAATTGGTAAATTTATTTTGATCGTTTAAAGCTCATTTAACATATAAGATCTTAATCATGTACCTTTGTACAGTTAATGTGTCGGCTGCACTGCATGTGATAAATGTACAGTGTCTATTTAATGATACTGTGTGTCATGGTACCATCCTACAAAGAGTCATGCACAAACGGTCATAACAAGATGTGTAGCGAAGTACGGAGATGGATATGAACTGCTTTAGCTATATGTATTGCACGATAGAGCTCAGCCAAAACGAAACGCCATGGGCGTTGAAAGTAATTGGCACATTATAGAGCGTACTGTGCACGAATATTTAACTTCAATGTTCATTTATGAGCATATCATTCACGTAAAGCCCCATTCCACGGGTATATGCATGATGTATGTCCTATACTATACGCTACTGCATGTTGGCTCAAACGATACATCGCACGCTGTTCTTGTATTGACACATATATGCTTTTTCGAATAATTACGCACCCGTAGACGTTAAAGAGGCCGATAAAGTCCCATGTCTTAATTGCTGGTTTTTACAAAATCATCCTGACACTTAGCAAATGACCCTGGTATAGCATATTCAACAGCTTATATGTGGTTTACCCATCTTTTTTGCGCAGTGTACCGCTTACCCAAAAGATAATTGTTCCCAAACGTGATATGAAAACCCTGATTGTGCATTTCATCATTTACGATATTAACATATATTGACGGCAGTCCATTACATTATAATGATATATCTATTTCTGCGTTATGACACTAAATGAAAAAAATAATATACATCGATCAACCGGTTACTTTGGTTAATTGCTATTTGTGGCAGGGTCCAAGTATCGGCCCGTGTTTGTTATGTTACCTACTAAAGATGTTTTGTTACAAGCAATATGAAAGCTATCTGTGTCGTCGCCTGCAACACAATGTACATAGGCGAACTGACAAATGCGTGCTGCATCGACACTACATTAGTGGAATTACTATGAGAGAAAAAAACCCTCAGTACAATAACCATTATAGTACATAAACAATCATATTAATGTGTTAGTTACAATGACAGCTTACATTTCCGAAATACAATTGTTCCCTCTTTATGCTCATAAACCGATAGCAGCATGCACTATAGTTACCAGCAACTTACTGTGACCAATGCTAGCGTGCATAAGCGTGTATTCCGGTGAGTGAAATTAGTCGTATCTTCTAATCTATGGTTTACACAGCAACTAAGCTCTCCTCAATTTAGAAAGGTTGGACCAATATTGTAATCATGATATGAGCCTAATAGCGACAAAACATTGGAGATTCATTGAACTCGCAAGGAAGCAGGAAGCATTGTTATGCGGTATTGAGAGAGAGAGAGAGCGATGCTAATGATGTTTAAGTTCAGCGAAGCTCTAAATGACCCAGATGAGAGCATCGGTGATGGCCTCACGTGTTGCGATACTCCAACGCACATTGAAACAGTTGAAATTATGCTTAATACTGCACCCTTGTAGATAATTCATAGCCAACATGATATGCAATATTCTACTGCATTGGTAGTGCTCGCTCCATCAGCTATCTCAACTGAATCAAAGCATTACATTTCAATACTCTTTTCCTGATAAGAAAGTGACAAATATAAAAATTAGATAACTGTCTTATTCACCACCGAATTTGCCAAAACAACCTAAACATAAAATGTTTTATGCAATGCAGATGATGTTCTATGCCCGTGGATATAAATTATCTGTGATTTAGTAATGGTTCGAATAAGGAACATCGTTAACCTCTAAAATTAATTGATTATGTATCACATTCTGAAGGCAAATTCTGCAGACATTTATATCAAAATTATACTATGCAGCATTATCTACTAAATATTTTAGACTCATGACTAAAGATGCAGTTTTCCGATTTGTGTTATTATGTTGTTTGCGTAGCAGAAAAAGTACCAAATCATTGTCGTGGAATCCTTACAAGCAACTACCGAACTTTGGTTACCAAAGACAACATTATGGATGATTGTAACAGCAAGCGGCAAACCCATAAAAACACTTAGTGTCCTTGCACGAGGCTGCATTTGTTCAGCAATCCGATGACAAAGCCCAACATTCCTTTCCTCCTGCAGTACCAGGTGGTTGTACGCCTAGCAACTCTATTATTTGAATAGTGTGATGACTATTTAATCTTAAGCTCTATCTCACCACAATTATTGCTTTGTCCAGCCAGATTGTACAATGTCCTTAAAAGTTGTGCGCATATATTTGTTTCAAATCTTTTTGATAATGATTTACTTTGAAAAACCAAGAAATGAAATATATTGCTTACCACTAGCTAGTACCATCTTATGATGAACGAGACGCGTGCAAGAATGAATGCACATGCGTCCCAAAGGCAATTGCGAAGAGGCAGCAGTTAAATTAACTTGTGATGTCAGCTGGAGGGTGCCTGCATAACTCATGTGACGTTAGTTTGATGGTGTTCAGGGTTTTTGATAGATGGGAACCATGCCGTGAGGCATACAATATAGCCAACAGTGTGCGACTAAACAAATTGAGTTTTAAAGCTACATAAACCACACGAAATGCCGTTTGCATTACGTTACGACCCAGTGCAATATTGCATATTGACACCGGGTGTTAGATGCTGCGATGGATGTTTATGTGCAATTATTATTCGAACAACATATTTGCTTTGCAACGGTGTTTCATGCGAACACGATAAGAGGAAAATAGATACTGGGGTGCTTAATCTTCAGGACGAAATTATTGTATTCATTTGGTCCCTTTATCGATGAAACAATTTTCTATAACTTGATTCTTGTGGTCGCTGCTACAACACAATACAAAAAGGGAGAAAAGACAATGAACCCTTGTGATGTGGGGTGTTTGTCACCCTTATGTCACCCTTATGTCAAATACGTTATTGTGATTTGCTTCCTATTGTGGATTTGCTTTCAGGCGGTCGATTGATATAGCTCAGCATAGCCTTGATGTAAATCACTCAACCGTGTTATACTGCATAATCACAGTATGGTTGCGACTAAAATTGATGACATACCTTTTTAAATATCTCCGGTATGTGAAATGCTGTTATACATTGCCCCCCGAAAGTAATGAAGGAATATTGGTGTTCGATGCTCATGAATAACTGTATTAGTATCTGTTATTCTCATTTCAATGATGATTGAATCCCAAAATGTAACCAATTTATCACATATCAAGTGGGCCGATTAACACGTGGTGATAGCGTTGATGGTCCGACTGCTTTAAACATGATATATTTTGGTCGCTTGGGGTGCATTGCAGTGTATGATCAAGCTGAAGAAGTTAATAAATTACCGATATCAGGAGTAATATGTCCGACTAAAAGAACGCTATATCAATATGGCAGAGATTCCCATAAAGTTCCTTGCTGTTATATTGCGAACAATGGTCTTGATGTGTGTGGCTATTGCTAGTCGTTGCCTTAATTATATGTTGAGCTACTTGTCAACAAATACGTGCACCGGCTATTATCAGGATGCATCAAGTAACATTCTTTGTTAGAAAACAGATGTCATCAGCGATATATTGACAGAGATTTGGTATCATTATCGTTACGGCAATGTGTGTAATTGTGGGGCCAAGCTTTATCAATGAAAAGATTAAATGCCTACCAGCGTTGCTTAGTATAACGTGATGACACAATGGCAGTTGTGATCACAGTGACTTGATAAAAACAATTGCTTTTCATCAGACAGGGATTCACATTCTTTTTACTCGGCAGAAATGTGAGCAACATGATGTGTAATAGTTCGAGCATCTGCAAGTACCTCGTTGTCGTGGCTGCAGAATTGCGAATGCCAAGTTTTCTGAAAAGCTGTTACGGCATAATGCGGTAACAATAGCTATATCGATATTGGACACCTTTTTAAATAACAGTTAACTTGGCTTATCTGCGTCTTGCAAGCGTAACGATCACGGACATCCAGTTACTTATGCTGAACTGGTCGTCAATGGATTACAGACTATGGGACTTAAGCTCATGAATGCCGATACTGATCTGCCCACCGATCAGTATGTGTAGACTGAAATACAGTCGACCGTTGCATCTTTTCAACATTGCCTTGCATTGAAATTTACGCGAAAACTTAAGTGCCTACTATTGACACATATGCTGATCAAAGATAAATGTGTGCCTTCCAATATAGGTAATACATATTATATAAACTATTAGCTAACAAACTCACAACAATAAAACCCTTCATTTGTCAGTGTTTAAATATTGCAACAGTCGTTGTCTCATTTGTCAAGACAGGTTTTTGACGCGTATATGGCTGTTACCAAAACAAAAAGGAAAATTAAGAAACTAAGATAAAGATGACCGGGCTGAACATGTCTAGAAAGAGATAACATACTGCATAACTGTATTTCATTACTGGGAGTTACTTAAACGCTCGGGTATGATGAATTCACCAAACCTGTCCACTGGCAATTGCAACTATTTCAATTTAAAACGCAGGTGGACTGTTCGTTTGGAGAGTCGGGTACTTCTGAATAATTCAGCACATGCGCACAGGCTTGCCTCGGAATAAGCGTGATGGAAATGGGTATGGTTGCAGCAGCTCAGACAGCAGTGACAACTTTCCTCGCCACACTATAATGCCACCCATTCGCCGTGTAGCCTTAATCTGAAGTAGGTAAACAATGGCATATATTCTTCCCACACAATAATGTAAGAACAACTAACACACTTGTTTTGCACGGGAACCATTTAACGGTGAAAAGGGACTTATATTACTATATATGCTCGGCTTATTGCCATTTGCGCTGCGCGTCTTGGTTTTATTCCATCACATGCAATATCGCAGGTGTTTTAAGTCAATTGTAACAACGAATGAAGATGATTCTAATGCTTGGCCAGGGTCAAGTCACTCTCATTTCTCACTTGCCTGCATTGAGCAGATAAGTAATGATAATTTGATAATTGCAAATATAATTGCTTATACACTGCAAAAATCTCTAAGCCAGTTGCTAACAAGAGTTTCCTTGTTCACAATTTAAAAGGGCCGTATTGTGAACGAAATTTTTCGACATACGACAGGCTTCAAGACTGCACAGGACCATAATAAGTGTTGCAATATGCAAACTGCATCGCACTACTGCTGAATAATATCAATGATGAAGCTTATCTATGCTTCTTGGGACATATATAGTATTTTACTCAACTTACAGGTTTTACCTGTGTTCGTCTATCACGATGATTCACTTATCATACTGTGTAAAACGAGATATCAGAGGTATCATCAACATGTAATATGTCGTCATTGGCCGCAGTGTGGATATATATATATATATATATATATATATATATATATATATATATATATATATATATATATATATATATATATATATATATATATATATATATATATATATATATATATATATATATATATATATATATATATATATATATAGATATCTATATATATATATATATATCTATATATCTATCTATATCTATATATATATATATCTATATATCTCTATATATATATATAGATATATATCCTCTCTATATCTGAATATATATCTCTGATATATATATATATATATATATATCTCTGTGTGTATTTATACATATATTTTTCCATATATATAGAAAGATATATCAATATAGATATATATGTATATAAATAAATGTATATATGGATATATATATATGATATATATATATATACCTCTATTGCAATTATTTTTCAGCAAGTGTTTTGGTCATATATTTGAACGCCAGCCTCCGTATTCTGACCGCCATGGAAAGGTTCCAACTAACTAAAGTCGGGATGATTTCTGGGAATGTTGGTTGTCATATACAGCAGGTAAAGCGTTCGTTCATAGAAAGCAAAGAAACAAACATGTTGCTGATGACATCATATTGTAGATACAAATCAATGGCATCTGAGGTCGCGACTCTTCTAGGGGCTGGGAATTTGAATTATTTCGATGGATGCTAAAGTCTACTGGTCCATTTGTTCATGGTATTCCAATCTGTCTCTATTATGATAGTAAGATCAAGGCATGTTCTTCCCTCTTTAGCACAACCTCATTTACATGCTTCATGCTGTCATCTCTTTCAATTGGACATCATTGTGTACAAGCTATCAAGGAATTTTTCATAGCACTTGTACCCATCCGCTGCTTCCATCTGGAAGTCAATTATACTACATCCATTAAAAAACCGGGTTTGCCCATACTGTTGTCTACAAAAAACAAAGAAAAGCATGGGGCGGGAGTGCGGATGTTTGTACGTTGGATATATTATTTGAGGATGATTGGTTAAACTCAGCGACCAAATCCATCACACTTACTGTTACATTCATCATGTAAACATTGCTTTTTTGTCCGAAATGTGGCATTGCATCGACTTATGACTTATGAATGTGAAATAAACTCTTGACATTTTGCTGCCGAATAAATGATGAATTTATAAATGTTCGCCGTTGTTTGAAACTTTCCATCACAATTTTGAACATGATCTCGCGTATGATGCATTTGGATGTATCTGAACAATTAAGTATAAACGGGTAGAATATAAAAATAACAATAGTACCTGACAAACGCGACAGGAACAACTTTTTGTTACCGCTGTGTGTCATAACGATACGGTGATACTACATGATAATGATGGATGGATGCCATATAAAAGCTCCGTTTACAAACATTCACATGCGCGTTCTGTTGCTATCTCCTTCCAAAATGAATGCGTCGCATCTTTAAAACCATGGACTCCAGTCTCATACAGATAATTATCAGAGGTTAATTCGCAGTCAAGCATTGTCGGAATCATTTAAGACGGAAAATTGAAATAAGGGCGTCTTATCTGAGCCCGATGCATTATTTCGCGTAAATTCCAATACTTTTCACACTAGGTGTTTTGTCAGATAAAACTGCTCCATCATAACAGAATTACCACGGCTCATGTAGCACCACGGACGACCAAATGAAATATGCCCTTAATGTGACAGCATAATATCAGATTTTATGTTTTAGTAGCTATTGAACGGGCAGATACAATTACCGCTGAGCGAAAGGTAATGTTGGATGCGGGAAACACTGCATTGGTTTTAGGGAAGCGCTCGCTCGCTTAAATGTGGCGTCGCATGCCACGCCCTTCAATTTTAATGGTAATTGCTTTTGCACCCTTTTGCCGCGCCGTTTCGCTGCTTTTGTTAGTAATTCCAGACTACTACAGAAAGGTGTATCATTTTGGTTTGACATTTGATGGTCTGTATTATAGAAAATGACTACCCAACAGTACAGTCCATGCGTTCATACCCTGAGAAGCTGTCTGGTTTGGTTCATGCGAATTCAACTCCTTGTCTGTTTATGTAAACCGTGTATTGTAAGGACGCATACTTTGGAACATATATTTGTTGAAGTAATGGCAGCGTAATAGAAATGCATAAACCTTCAGTGCAGATGTGTCTCTATGGACATATCATCACAAACTACCGTGTAACAAATTGTTGCGGGATCACGGGGGCAGACCCAAGAGTGACGAATAGCCGAACGCAATGAAATGTAAAACAATCGACAACCATTGGATGAAAATTCCCAGACATAGATACCTTAGTTATTTCATTATTAATTTTGACACATATGAGATAACCAACAGTTTTTATTTTTAAATTATATGAGATGTTGAATAGTAAACTAAACACTTGGGCGAAATCCGAATATTCTGACGTTAAGATCCTCAGTGACATTCTTGATGGAGCTAACAACGTGGCATTATCTGCATATCCTACAGCACTGCTGGAGTAGAGTTGATGTTTGCCAAAAAATAGCTGTAAATACCTTAAATTCAATGGATGGATGAAGATCTTTAATTTTTGCAAAAGATGCGTGCATTATATATTTTAATCCGAAATGCGTTTATTGGTTAACATAACACGCTCCACGCATTGCATATTAAAAAACGTTAGGCTAATGCTAATGAAACCGCGGCGTTATGTTTCAATTGATAGCGAAATGGTCCATGCTAGCCCCAAGAAACATATGGATTGCCACTCGTACCTGCCTGACAATTAGCCTCTTTCTCGTTTGTCGTGCGAATAAATGGGGTGCGCAGATGAAGTCGTCAAAACACTGACCACAGACCACAGTGAGCAGTCCTGGTCGAGGTAACATCTATAACTATAACGATTATTTGAAGTGGTATTCAATGGTAATATATAGTTTCGTTGGCGTTGTTTGGAAGTATCGATCTAGTATTAAAGACAATCGTATGCCCATTAATGAACAGTGGGTTCACGATTACTATGTGAGCGCAACTGCTATCTTGCGAGTCACACGTCGCTTACTGCCTCAAGCCTCCTTCAGCTCATTAACCATGAGTGAAACGGACAAACCTCGTCGTCTACAACGGAATGAAGTATCTATAAGAGTAGTTTGCTATATTTATCTAACTCAGTGACACCAAAGCTGAAAATGTAGGTATGTTAGCAGTCTGACATAGCGTGTATGTGTAGGTATTTTGGGTGTATAATGTTGCGGGTAGTTTAATTAATGGTACTACCGTTTCATAGATTACATTCCGGTCCTATATTCCTCTCTGTGTCCGGTGGACAAAAGTTTCCTCATATATATGCTAAATATAGTCAGGTTAAACAGATGTTGTTCATTTCATGTGTTTTGCAAGAATATGGTGCTTATCAAAATAGTCAAGGAAAAGGGAAAATATTGTTCAATTCCCTTGAAGCAGTTTGTTTCATGATTCAAATCACATCGCTATTGTTAACTTAAACCTGACTTATTAATGACTTGTATAGGAACGGTATTCATAAATATTATTCGTTGGAAATGAATGCGTGATAATGAATATAAATGGTCACGATGAATGTCTCAACCCGCAATGGTAATGATGTGTTTTATAAATATTGTTAATGGACTTAATAACAGAGGGTACTAAACGTAATATTGTATGTGAATATAGAATCTGGTTTAGTGGATTTGATTTATTACAGGGCGTACTAATCGGATCGACCTTTCAAGATTATGGCGGGGTGGCTCCTTATGTGGAACGTTGAGTGAGGTGGACGCAACCTTCTTGCATCATTCCCCAGGCGTAGAAAGAAACGCGTCTGGAATAGGCACCAATGGCAAGAAAAGGTAAGTCACAAGATTATCATTTTCATCTGTGTGTGTGCGCCGACTAATTAGAGCCAGATATTTTACAGTACTTGTTTGATAACCCATTCGACGGCTAGAAAAGCCTCGGCTGATGTTATTATTTGGATCCCTATTCAAAATGTCGATGTGTAACTGAATCAACCATCAACGCCGCAGGCAATCGTTTCATGGTGTAGTACGTCACTTGCTATTTAACAGTATCAGTTTTTCAGTGTCTACATTGATCATTCTAGGCTTGCAATATTTCGACCAAGCTATACGGTCATACGATTTTGTTGCAATAACAATTGATACCCCCACTCCAGGTCCTTAAACGCATGACTTGCACACGGATTAACCCCAGGCATAATACATTTTCCCATGGGTCGCACCTAAATGTTTTAAATGGCTATTGTTTTCAACCTAGCAATCAATTGTGATTATCATATCCGGATAAGCAGCGCCAGTAAAGACGCCCAAACTAAATTGACTCGCGTGATGCTGATTGTGATTTACCAAGAACAAAATTGGTCTAAAATGATTATTTTCCCACTATAATTTCACGTAATACCCATGTTGCATATATTTCTATGGACGAGAATATGGCATACATCATAATATCTGAAGGCAAAAGAATGTATGACAATGAGTCTAATTACAAACGAACTTTTTCCGAAAAAAATCCCCCCAAAAGCGACTGCAGGACAGCTGCTTTTGGTCGAGACATTTGAAGCGCCTATATTCATTCATTTTTAGACTGCAGCAGGAGCCGTTGTGGGTATTAGTGTGATTAAACTATCAGTTCAGTCCCCAATGCGTATTTAGACCCACATCGAGCATATCTGCTAAGCCAGTATGAATGATTCACTCACAATGTAGCTAATTGTGGTTCATTTGCGTTTAATGATACTAGCAAATATGACAACACAAATACAACACAGAATGATGGCGAGAAGGGACATCTTGAAAGGGGCAATACGGCAAATATCAGAGACAGTTGGTCTGTCTGCAAACTCTTCTTTAATTGTGTTGAAATTCTTCTGGGGCAAAAATAAATCTAGTAGATTGATGTAGGGTTTCCATGTGCATGGTTTCCAAAATAGTCGATAATATACAAACTATTATCAAATCGACCAATAATGCTATTAATAATTCAAGGACACGTGTGGCCATATATTTCGAACCAGCTAACCGAATATTGTGATTTATATTCAAAGCCATTACACAATCTGACCCTCTAGCCATGCACATCATTTGTTTCACTCTGCATAGCATCATGATGTTATGAGTTGATCTGTCTTCGTCGTCATCTATTAATAGATTGTTATGGTCATTGGATATGAATTGCGTAAAATGTATGATCTTTAAGAATTGCACAAATGGTGCTGCTTGATTCAAGACACCAGCAACAGCTTAACGTTTATGTAACGCAATGGGATGGGGGCGTTTTCGATTTGTTATTCGATGATACAGTATTCACGCGTAAAATATGCAATGCAGACCACTCGTCGCCACGGGTGACAATATCTCCAACCATAACATGACAGATATTTGTGAGGACTCCATCGGTAATTCTAAATTGTGCTTTTTGAAGTGTATGAATAAAGGCAATTACTATTTGATATGTCAATGCTCCGATTTTCCGAATACCGCTTAAAGCCGCTTCTATCAAACAAGACTTGCGTGACAAAAAATACTCCGTTGTGTGTCTTATGTAATGCATAATGTCGCATATTCATATATATATATATATATATATATGTATATATATATATATTTATATATGTATATGTTTATATATATATATAGATCTATATATATGTATATATGTACATATATACATATATATTTATATATATATATGCATATATATGTATATATATATATATGTGTGCATATATATATATATGTGTATATATATATATATATATATATATTCATATAGAGAAATGGATATATATATATATAATATATATATATATATGTATACATATAGATATATATATATATGTATATATATTTATAAATATATGCATATATATATATATTATATATATAAATATATATATATATATATATATATAATCTATATACATAAACATATATATATATATATATATATATAAATGTATATGCATATGTATGTATATATATATATATATATATATATACATTTTGTGTATATATATATATATATATATATGTATATATATATATATATATATGAGACTAATTTGTATATATGTCGATATATATATATATATATATAGATATATATATATATATGATATATATATATATGATAGATATATATATATCTATGAGAGGGAGGGAGAGAGAGTATCTATAGATCTCTCTCTCTAGAGTCTAGATCTATCTATAGTTTAGAGATCTCTCCCTCTAGTCTCTATAGATATATCTATCTCTCTATATATATCTCTCTCTCTATATCTCTCTCTATCTATATATCTCTATCTATATATATATCTCTCTATATATATCTCTCTATATATATATCTATATCTATCTCTATATATATATATTGGCCGGATCTTACTCCGCGATCAATGTTCGGTTTTACCCTCATCAAGGTGTGGCGCACCAGTCGGGGCTAAAAAATCGGAAGTCAATAAACAAAAGCTCTTCCGACCATGTTATGTAATTGCTTTTCTTCCGCATTTATTCTCAATTATATATGGGACCCTTTCACGAAGCCATTAAGAGCCATTCATGAGTTAGATACATGTAGAACGACAAATTCGTGGATGCATGCCGGCGCGTTTGCGTAATTACCAGCTGCATCACGTTGCATTTATCATAGTATGTGGTCCTATATACGTATCTGGAAATCATTTCCAAAACCCTGCGGAAATCAACGTCATGCAAGAAGCAGCACTTGATTGATGTGAAGCTTGCTCACATTCTGATGACTCTGAGGAACGAGTTTTTTTTTCAGATTGTGTTGTACTGCAAATTGTGTAATGCGCAAAACTAGGTATATATATATTTGTATTTTGCCTTAAGTCGGCAACAAGTCGTAATGATAGTTAGCTTTATCGCCACAAAACAAACATTTTTCTCCCTAAAATAAGACTAATTGTATGATTATGTGGGCACCAGAATAACTGTTTAGCATGTTTCAATCGTGTAAAACGGCCGCCACGATCGATCATTTACAGGGGTCCAAGCTAGTATTATTACCTACCTCCTCACTTTCCTGACACAGGGGTTCGATTCCAGTTGAATAACCCGTAGGACTAGAATCTGACGAATGTCGATTTATCATTATGTCTGGTAGCCCTCTGTATTAGTGGACGAGTTAGTGGCGGGATGGGATAAGTGTCTGCTTCGGTTAAGAAGAATATTAGGTTAATTCAAGGTTCACATTCTACGGAATCTGTGGCTTCGAACAATATATCAAGCGAAATAATTGTCTATTTGGCGCCGCGCATTGTTGCCGATAAAATTAATCGGGTTGATTAACATATATCAAACTGGCCTTATATGATGAAGCTGGCTCTTTTCTATACTCTTAACACAACTATTTGTTGCTGCAGTTACAGCTATCAAAACATTTGGGGTACAGTAGGACATGTGGTATCTTCGTGAAGTGAATATGGAAGGACAACTGCCACTGTTCTTCTTAGGGATATGGATTTCTTATTGACCGGAAAGTGAAACGCTGAGAAAAACACTGCTTCCGTTTCAAGTGAGGTGCTTCCGTCTCTAATCTCTTTTAGAGTCTACCACGTGCTAATTCGTTTGGGTCTCCCAGCTTTAATCATTACAGGATCATGGGCGAGAAGTCATCAGGAAAGTGTGTGGGTTAATTCTTGGGAACCAGTTCAGCGATTCTATAATCTAGTTGGTGGGCCCAATCGAGTCGGTTGACGTCATGAATAAATATATTTTCCCATCGGTAATAATTTATTATACGCGCTTAACGTTGTCGTCAGCTTTCATAAATGAAAACGTCATTTGTGAAGGGTTGCTTGTTTTCAGATATGTCGCCTACCTGGTTAATGTACTTTGTCCGTGTGGCGACGTGTAACTTCATTTTACGCTCCATAAATGGGGATGATGGTACGGTGAGGTGAGTTTAAGATTAAAATCACTGTGACAGAATCGTGTTGCATTGTGACTACAAAATGTTCATCCTGAATCATTTGAGTACTGTCATTAGTTTTGTGTAAAAATATAAATTCACTATTGAAGATTGTAATATTGCCCATTTCCCTCATTAACCCAATAATTATGATTTGTACAGCAATACATGAACTATCAAACGCGTCGACTCATCGGGGGATGCGAACCTCATTCTTGCACATATGTGTTAACCCGACAGCAAGAGCAGCGTTCTTCGGGGTTTCGTAGATGTATTATAAATCGACGAATTTAATATGCCATCATGGCCAATAGGAGCATCGTAGTCAAACTATTTCCGACACTAGCTGGCCATAAGGCTTGGCTCTCACCGAGTATTCACAATTGGTGTACGCATATTATATGCGGTACCATAGATATGCATTGTCATAGAACATATATACCAGACACACAATTATGACATAACGACATGGAATACGTTGAGTTCATATATATCACACGATGTGTATATTCGAAATAAAAATAAACTATATATGCTGCATGTGTTTTAATATCTTATCAATTAAATCAACAGTAAGCAAAGAGACCATTATTCTATTTGTAGCCTTTGAAGCTAGTTGAGAACAAACACATTATACTGTAGTATATTGACACTTTCCGCATAGCAAGCATACTATTCGGAATCATTCCCCTGGGGCACATTTCTGTAAAAATAAGAGCAATTTGGTTGCTTTATAGGCCAATATTGTCCAGGGTATATCGAATTCAGCCCCTATAGCATTAGTGATGCAGCATTTTTTTAGATGTAGAATTAACTTATAGATTACTAGATTGTCACTACGGCGTAGGATTTCATGTTTTACTGGGTTTCCGTGAAACACGTTTTTAGATGTAAATATTTCTAACTACCATGTTGTTGTTTGATATGATAGCATGGTACATGATGTGATCGAATCAGTGCGATATGTGAAGCAATTTTTGCCATTTATACAATGCGTTTTGCAGTTGCAAGCGAAAGCGAAGGTATCGATGGTTGTATTGTTTCAACCAACTACAGAACAAATAAAAGTTTGACTGAGCATGCAGCCAACTCTATATCAGGCCGATGGGATTTATTCTAAGACAGCAATTCAACACCACCACGCAGTCACCAATTTATCGGTACACACCCCAATAATTGAATATTTTTTTTTCAACTTCCGGTCTATCAACGCCACACATATTTGAGATCATCCTGTAGTTTTGATATGGAGTGATATCAAAACATGGTAGTACGTCAGTATACTCAGGTAGCGTTATAACGCTAGCCACATATCAAAAGACGACTAACTTTCCACTCTGTGCGCTTAATGTTTTATATAGCGTCATCAAGAATAGCACATATATCATATTACTTATTTGTAGTATACAAAACTTCCTGCTCCTTGTCAACTTCCTCAATTTATGTATGAGAAACCGTAGAGCTACATCAAGCTCCCTTGTTGCGACATGTAAATTATTCCATGTTCCACTCTAATGAAAAACCTACTCTTCCATAACCAAGTTAAGCTGCATCTGGTGGGGGTAACTTTTGAGCCCTCGAGATAAGTTTTGAAGAACATTATCATTGCCAAAACAATGATTAACTAGAGGAGAAAATCCACGGTTACTGATCTCCACGAGTCTCAGCACCAAAGCCTTATGTCAAAAGGCAATGTAGAGCAGCAAAACGACAGTGGCTGAGTGAGCTTATTATGCATCGAAAGTAAGAGATTCGCATTTTTGGCATAAGAGCGTTTTTGATAGGGGTGGTCCAGAACCAGAAGTCTTCCTAACTGTGATCAGCATTGCTTTGAGGAATTTGAAGAACAATAAAGCACTTGGACTGGACGAATTAAAGGCATAAGCTCTCAAAGCAGGAACGTTTACAACCCGTTACTACATTTCAAACCTCCGCATTGCATACCTGAAACAAGGCTGTCATTTTAATCCTTGACCCCTAAGCTTAAGGATAATAGACACTTCGGAGAAGGTTAAACATCTACCACAGCATTGTGCCAACGAATTATACATATATCTAAAGCTACAGTATTTCTGTTTTGATTTAGTCCTGGAATATTGAAGAGGTATTACCCTCTGCAGTGGTAACATGACACAACTAGCCAATTCGTGAAGCCCTCCTTGCACTTATTGTTGTATCATGGGAATGCAGAAGAACACAAAGAGCAAGCGTTATTGTAATAAACAGGCCTTTACATACAAATATCTGGCTTATCGGAGATGCCTTGGATTATTGTGTTATATGGAAATACGAGTATTTTGTCAGTCATTGGTACCTATATTCAATACATGTTTCCTGTGCATGTTCCTGTCGAACATGGATCAACATTTACCAACTATACGTGAGCTGCCGTTTCTAACCATTTAGGTGCTGACAAATACCCGGTTAGTTTGGCAAAAATGATATCAGAGGCTAGGATGTCGCCAGGCATTAGTGGTGGTAACAGAGGACGAGTGTAAAAACTGGTCATATCTGGGAGCATTAACAAGTGTGAACAAACTTTTTCGTAGAATGGTTTGTGCCTCTTTCTTAATGAGGCATGGAACAAATACATTATATAACACATATGAATTAAATATTATGATGATATGGCATATCTAGCAGTCTGCATTCCCTTCACTTTCCTGGTGAATACCGATCGAATTGAAATGTGACGGCATGTATTTCCCTCATTCTCGTAATGAGAGTTAAATGGACATAACCAAAATTACAATGACCAGTTTCAAATATTACCCGATATCAGTTGGCGTATGGCTACTAAGCGATTGGAACAATGAATAAATCAACCTGAAAACGTCGTCATTATTAATCACAATTTGCATAGCTGTAGCTCTAGTCAAATGACAACGTCATTTATCCTGCTCCAATTACGTGGTCAAATATTATGTTTATAACACGACTTCGTTCTGATGGATGTATTAGCATGAAATACATCATTATTACACTGACGTGACTAAGTTATTAATATTAATAAATTACATTCGCCCGGAGCAATCTCTCTTTAGATAGAGTATGACGGTATCACATTGCCATAATTTATCTAAACTTCTGTATTAATTCTATCAGAGAGATCCTATTATACTTAAGATGCATCGTTTGGTATAATCCTTTGTCGGAGTTTATGAAGTCCCACCGGGTGCGTTGTGCATGATACCTTTTTATGAATATCTATTGCGTTATGAAGAAATAGGCCGTCTTGCGAATAATCGACATTTTTAAAGAATGCATCTGTAAGTGTTATATGACGATGCTGTTTTCATCTCTGTTGTGGTAGCGAATGGTGATTGTGCAGTTTCAAAGATAATGTGCACAAACCACTAACACATTTTTTGCATGGGAACCATTTAACAGCGAAAAAGAACTTATATTGCGATAAAGGCTTTGATCTTTGCTACTTGCGCTTCTTGTCAGGGTAATTTTCCATCTCATGAGAATGCATATCACAGGTGTTCTATGTCGATTGTAACAACATGATAATTATGTGACGATAATGGATAACGATGGTTCTAATGCTTGACCAGTGTCACGTAACTCTCTTTTCACACTTGCCTGCGGTGAGCTAATGTGAAATAATAATTTGATAATTGCAGCTAAACTGATAATATACTGCAAAAAGTTGCTTATCACGAGCTGCCTTATTACAAATTTAAAAGGCCCGTAATGTTAAAGAAATTGATCAACAGACGGCACAGGTCTATTATTAGTAATGCAATACCGGTATGTTTGATCTCAACTAACAGGAATTATTTCCTGGCCAGCTGGTTTGCTTTATTGATATGTTTAATTAATTTTCCGTGCTGTAACAATTACGATTAAGTTCCATTAATAATAGTTAAATTAAACAGTAAACATAGCAATTACACAATTTATTGCGTTCAATCAATCGTTTTGACCCATGAACAAAGTAATATATGCACCAAACCGATTTCACATGTGTGATGTACAGTATGGCAATCTTTCTATTGCATTACGAAACATATCAACAGAACTATGAATACGTCATAATGTTTGTTTTTTTGAGTTAGTGTTGTTCATACCAACATATGAAACATCTAGTGACAAGGTATATGCTGCTGAGAACTATATCCAATGATTGCGGACATATCCAAACCATGACGTGACGCAAATTTTAAATTGCTTCTTAAAATACAACTTAGATTTGCAAGTCATTTTTAAGGCTTTGTAAGGCTTTAAATTTTGGCAGGTACTATATAGGTGCAAATACAGAGAGAGCCATTAGCAAAACACTTTACCCAGTCCGTCCTCGTTTGGGAAAACACCCCTACATGCCAAGTATCTATGTTGGTTCAAAACTCGCAAAATTTGCTGACGCTATTTATCTAGGGTCCAACCAATTGCTCTGCTGTACTAAGTCCTGGCATCCTCGTTGCTCTGTTAATTACAGCCATAGTGGCATTTTAAAAGACAAGGGATCATCTGAGAACGCCTGTAAGCAACAGATATGTCCCGGGGGAGCAATATTTACAAGGGTTCTATGAAAGAGTTTTCATTCATCATGAGCTAATCAACATAGGGAGAGGACAAAATAAATAAATCTACTGTTCTTTATTGTGTTTCATCGTTATGCTAAAGAAACTATTGTCATGAGGAGAGTTAATTTTGTTAGGATTTTTGCTAAATAATTTCGTCTTCCGAGCGATTGTTTCGTTAGCTTTCTTCGTCCAACACTTTAAACTGCTGCAATATAAGCAGATGAGTTACAAGTTTAGCTTAAATTCACATTCAATGAATGACTGATCCCTTATATAAACTGCAATGTGGTTGTAAGTCACACGAATGCATTAGCAGCATGATCCGGAATTGAACTAGTGACTTTCCGTGCGAAGTAAATATTATCGCTGTAGAGTCACCAGAGTAAGAATGCTTAATTGAAGCTATGGATGTATAGAGCATGATTATCCGCGTTTGCAGCTATGCATGACAACAATAATGTTCAAGGCTCTTATGATGGAGGTAGTTAGCAAGGTGTGCCTATATCTTAGGTATCTATTATAAATATTTTTATCCACATTTGTCTACTTTTACCCCACAAACACATAGCATTCGTGTAGATATTGCATGAAAAGAGCAAGAAAAACGGTTGTTTTATTTAAGGAAATCTTTCCACAGTATAACGTGTAAGTTATTCTTCATTAGGTAGTCACAGGAATGAGGATCAACGTTGTAGTTGTCAGAATGGCAAGTGAAGACATTTGGCAGCATACTCTTATGTTATTATCCATAAGTTACTAGACATCTCATCATGCGACATGCTAATCAAGTGACCTAATTGGCTTTATCGCAATATTCATTCCTCACACCCCGAATTAAAATGACAAAATCAATGGAATTATCGTAATATTCGGTCTATACACCACAATTAAAAGTAACAAAATCAATGGCATCATAACAATATTTAGCTAAAAGAGTCTTAATCAATACCATTGTTGCTTTATTGGTTGGCTAAATGCATGTTAACCGTTCCTTCATGGTAGATGACTTTCATGAATCATCGAAATGCCTCACTGATGCGGGTGAACCATGTTTATGTAGCTTTATGAATTCGTTATCGTGTGCGACTGTTTTTTTTATACAGGGTGATGGAATTTTTCTGGTTAGGATGCAACTTAAACAAAGATACCGAGAGGAAACTAACGCTGTTTACAAAGTGTGCCTGCACCATTCATTTGTGAACATGTGCATAACGGTTGGTAAGGTTCCGAGAGTAGCCCAAAAATCATCCAAATGTGCCGACCGCATTGGAGGTTTTAAATGGCAAAATAGGAGATATGAGTATTGTTAAAAAACACCATTGTCACTTGGTCCGTTTGAAAAACCATTCTGATAGTTAACATCCGATCGCACTAACCGATTGCGCCACAGAAACATAAATTATAAAATGAGAGTATATATATATATATTATAAACCTTGCCTTGCGATGATGTTTCAGGTTTGTGCCAGCGATACACCAGTAAACACCCCACCAATGCTACTGTAACATAGCATTGTTCACCATAAAGACCACAAGAGTGCAAGGATTTGCTTGAGGTGAATTCCTATTTTCCACGTACCTAGCATATTCCCGTCGATGGTGTGTTTTAAAAAATGCATTAGTGTAAAATAATGGAACATTTACAACGAAAAACAAGCATGTACAATGCCATGCTGTAAGTGTCACAGTATCTTCTATGGATATATCTGGTGGGTTTTGGCCTAAACGTTTTATGTTAATGGCACCTACAAGTTCTTTTTCCAATTGGTTAATGCTTCGTTCTGCAGGGGGACCTATTGATCTCTTTTTTTACGCTATTTCAATTCAAGAGCAAGGCTTGGGTGTCATACGGACTTTTCAAATGCCAAACATGAAAGAGGTTTTTATTATGACAGAAGCAACATGTGAATGTCTTATGGCAAGATTAATATTATGTGCCATACAGTATTTAACACGGACCCTCTGTCTGTGTCATGTCATGTTTAGTTATGGGCCTATGGCGATGGTTGTCCCAGTAGTTTGCGTGCCATGATGTACTGTCAATATCGATTCCATCAATTAAAATCAAGAAACAAGACAATGACATGGCGTGGCAGTCGCAGTGTATTTACGGAACGGGTACTCTTATCACAAAGGATATTCTGCGCATGCAATGGAGGCGGATAAATATTTGAGGATTAACATGATCGACTGCAACCTGACACATCAAGTAAAGTTTCTATCATTTCGTTTGCTGTTAACGAATGAATAAAACATTACTGCTCCACCATTAATATATGGCACTCCCCGCTGCCGTTACCGGTACGTCTATTGTGTAGATGTGTACACTTTAGCAATGTCACCATCAACAGTCCAGGGAGCGCCATCCCTAGCACTCGATACGCATGGAAACTGTTTGTCCGTGTGGTACTAGAACTGCTAGCAATGCATGCATTTCGTATCATTGTAATAGCAATCACAGGGTTATTCTGGAAGATGTAACGGCACAGCGCATAACATGTGGCGACACAGCGGTTAGACGGCATATAGTTTAAAGAGAACACACTCTCTGCGTAGGATATATTAATAGAAGTTTGAGTTTGTTGTTTAGCGTCTTTTCATTGATATGGTTAAATAATATATCATAATAGATCCAAAGCGTAAAGCCAAATAACAAAAGTGTCGCGTAGCATTAACAAAAGATAATGATTATATTCCGTAATTACATATATAATTTTGTTACTTGGATTCGAAGGGTTTAGATACATAACTACTTCTACTTAATGCATCTTAGCAACTACCATCCATACAGCTAAATATATATCAAACATTCGAATAGAACAAGGGTGACAGAATTGTAATGACACGGCTTCAGGCAGACATTGAGCGGAACCCCATTATCGGTGTTCTTTTTGATCATGCATCAAATTAGTGCTTGAGTAAAGATATATACAGGTGTGTAATTATGAACTCGACGACGATATCAGTGACATATTGCGCAAAATTATGAGCCAGGCTATGTTTGATCATATCCGTAACCATGTTTGATCTGAGAATCTTCATGCTTTTGAGCAGCATATTTGTCAAAGACACTGTTTACAGTTGGACAAGAGCGGAAATGTTGATTGCAGTGTATTCAAAGAGAGGAAAAGAGACGCCTTCGATATGAGCTATCATTCGCCCGCGCACTGTACCATTAGTTGACCGATCCTTGTTGCTGTTCATAAGATCTTCAATAACGCATGTTCTAGTGTTGGTCCATCTTATACACAAACAGTATATTCACCTGGGACAGATAAGAGCAAGTCATAGAGAATTCAATTTCGGTGCAGGAAGGCAATTAAGTGGCCACAGCAATCCATTGATAATCGACGAAGAAATGAGACTATAGCTAACCGATGATAAACGCGCGGTGACCCTCTAGTGGGGTAGATTGTGTAATATATGACCTGACACTGAATCAATATCAAGTCAGAACAATGCTGAAGAGACCAATGTTATGACCTCATTATTACTTTGATGATAAAGTATCGCGCTGATAGTTCCGACTCCCCAATGTGGCATTTATATAACCCGCTTATAGATTACTACATAAGCCATTTAAACATGATATATAGCTATTCTGGCATATTACGCGTTGCAGCTATCGATGTTCCGTCGATCGCGTTATGTCATGGCTCGTGTTATTAAGAGTTCTGTGAAGATTCACTCCTATAGATATTCGCAAATATAGGTCGGTTATAGCATCACGTAAATTGGCATTGCCAAATGATCATAAGCATGACTGACGTGCCCCTTGTCAGGGTGACAATGTGGATTGACCTTTGGGCGTATTTTTGCGTTCTTGATGTTAAAACGTGTTTACCTGATAACGGTCAAGGTCGAGTAATTTGGTATGTTTCATAATCATGCGTTTAAGATATTTGCTGCCACGAGAAGTTAGTCATAGAAATGTAAATGTCATAGCGCCCGAACAAGTACTTGATGCTCCATGAGCTCGTCTGTGAATGTCAGGACAAGTTCGGACTAGGGTAAAAAGCAGTAGATTCAAGGAGCTTTTGCGAGCTACAATAAAAGCTGCGTTGAAAAGGTGATCTTTGGGGAGGATTGTGCTAACTCATTGTTATTCACTGTGCGAGGACTTATCTCTCTGATGTCAGTCGTGCTTTTACGCTTGAATAATGTCATTCAAAAGCCAAATTGGTTTGTTAACTTTGAATTCGTATATGCTTTCAGTCGCCTTAACAGGTTTTCAACATGCAATAGGTTTTAGTTTATATTATCGCTCTTCAGTTCCTTTTCTTTTAAATCCTTATCTTAATTACTATCCGATAATTTACTCAATGCTCAACTCTTACTCTATTTAGGATATTTTCTAGGCATAGATACCAATCAACCGCAGCCGGACTCGGATTGTCTACTTGTCGGAATGACATAGCAACAACAGTGACACACCGACGTGTCTCTAAATGAACATTGGTTTCAAAAACTGTCTTGTTGTTGATAATGCAATCCTAAACTATACATATTCTCACATTCTCTTACCTTTTGACATCTATTCTGTGAATGTGAACCGACTTGAATGTCAGTAACCCTAATGTAACCACGGTCCCAAGAATTGCATTGTTTGATCGACAACAGTTATACGTATATGCATATAATTGCATTTTGCCTACAATAGACCGATCGTCCTTTAGCTGAAATCATCATAATATCTGCTAAAAAATGATGTAAATATGATTTGTAGACGACAGATATCAAATCACAAGAACATGTTCAATTGCGGCAAGGATCAATCGTTTGCGATAGTCTATGATTGGCAAACGTTCATCTCCCCATCTTTATGGCAAGTGTCTCACCTTCTATTTGAAAACCCATGGGACAAGTTTAGGAACAAAGAATATTCATTGAATCCGTAGTTTAGAGTTTGACGCGGGTGGGATGCGGAATCAATGGCAGTTTTGTTGTCGGATAATATATCATGTTTGGAAAATAATTTGAGGCATCGCGAGTGTTTCGTGCGGACACAGTTAATCAATACCTTGTCACCTGTTTGTGCCAATCTGATTAAATGAGCCGATAGGCATATATCCGTGGAGCCTTAATTGATGACGCCTGCACCTACATCTGCAGAACATTGCACACCGTTTGCTTAACTGCTTGCACAATGAAACGAAATATTTTGATTCCTCAGTGTGATAGATTAATACATACTGATTATCTTTTATGGAATTAGTTATAGTTAGAGCAGTAGAAACTTGGTTATGCACTATAGAAGCGTTTCAGAGCACTCTAGTTGAAGAATTTACGCTATAGAAAATAGATTATTATTATTATTGATATTTTTATAAGAGATATTCATAAAACAAGTCACCACCTGCTGATCAGATCATTTTAACCTCTCGTATAGGTAAAATCCGGTCCAAAATGGTGCAGCAGATACGGCTCTAGAACCGCTCAACTCAACCACATTAATCCCACGTCAAACAGGTCAAACAGGTGCCCTCAATGGGTCGCCACCTACGATACATAAGCGAATACAGCAAGCTAATCTTATCCCTGGACCCACAAGATGGTTGGCGTGGCTGTGTATTTGTTGTAGTGTGTTTATGATTGCACGATTTTTGGTGTATTCGAGGAAAGGTATTTGCAGCATTAATCAGAAATCTTCAGTTTTTTTCATGGGATTTTTGCCAAGTAATATGAAGTATAATCATTTATATAGGCAATAATTAGTCATCTTATTCGTTTATGATCGGACAGCAGGCGTAACTACAGGCTCCAATGTACATCAATGGTAATTACATTGGTACAATAACTGTGTTGAGAGTCACATTCATTAAATCATACGATATTTTGGCAACTGTGTAAAGCACGCCACGATACCTCCCTTAATCTTGACACTTATGTCCCCCGAGGCACCGACGTATAAAAGAGAATGTTCATTGCATTTCAACACTAATACCAACTGACATACAATCGATATTTGCAGCGTTTGCCATGAACACTTAATCAATAAGCATAAATATAAGTAATGTATATTTTAAATGACTTGGCTGATGTGCCCTCAGAGCGGTTGTTACAACAAATCACAATATATCTCCATAAGCTGCATTATTGCAAACGAGCGCATTGCTGAGCATCCAATGGAGTTACATAGGATATGCGTATTTTTGCAGATATTGCTTTTTTGGAAGGTACGCGTGTCTGTGTGTATATGGAATGCCTCATATTGCTAAATATTATTTCCCGGTATAGTATTCACCACACAGTGTTCTCAACATGGGAACTATAGCAGTATCAACAGTTGTTATATAAGGCTCTTATTTCTCTGGTAAACCTCACGAGGATAAATGTGTTTGTCGAGAATGATAAATTGATGAGCCGATCAACTTCTATCGCAAATCTTAGCATAGCGACCTCAAAACTTATATATTGATATTTCTCGGTTTAGGCTCATATGCTGAATATCTCTCAGTGTTCCACACAAACAATCACCCTACTTAAGCCCTCATATTTCCAGCAGCGAGGCAATAAACTGCGTCCTGCCGTGTATCCATCACAGCTTATGTTATAAATCATTTCAGCGTGCTATTCAGATTGCTTGCTAATAAGACAGCTGCGGATCAGAAACCGCCCACGCAGTCGGAAGTTATAGCGTCATTAGGAGATTCTTCATTATGAGACAGAAACTGGGTTTTTTAGCGTAAATCAATGTTAGCGAAAATTAAAAGAAGCTTAATCATTTTCATGTACGAAATATCATTGTGATGTTTCTTAGGTGAGATAGCAAGAAGCGATTGCGCCTCTTCACCAGTGCTTTTTGTAAAGACGCCGCGTTGATATTTATGCCCGACAGAGGCTCGAACTCATTTAGAAAGCGATAATTTGGGCTAGATTGCAGTTGCCAAAGAGTTGAATAATTGTATAACGATTTTCATTAGCTCTCAAATGTCCCTGGGAACTGAGCATTATGGTTTTATGCTGAAACTTTTAAAAACGGTTAAGTTTATTACACTCGGGATCATTACTTATGGAAATATATTCACCATGTTGAGAGGTGAATTTCGTTTTAAACTAATTTGGGCACACCTGTCTTATATTCATGCTAAGAAATTTGTAGCTAATGTGCGTGTGATGAAAAGCTCCTATGATTGTGACGTTCGATGTGTGTGGTGTTTTTTAGACTGACAATTGAAGTGCTCAAAGGTGATTGAAAAAACCCAGTAGCGAAACATTTCAGCGCAGCTATATTGCCAAATGGATAAAGTGACTAGTGATAGCAACATTTAATTAAATTTAATTGGATATGTTTCTTAGCATTTATAAGTAAACTCAGATTGTTTCGACGAAAGTATGAAAAATTCCCATGAATGCAGGGTATATTTAAAGCAAATGACTGGAATATATTTCCAGGAACAGTTAAATTGTCGCCTGACCCTCCGTGTACCTAAGCGTTCATCTAATGTTGGTTGTGATGTTCAAATTGTGAATGAATCACACCTGGCTTTATTATAACACCGCATATTAATATAATTATATGGTATGGTGTTGCACATGCGGGCGAATGGCGGGGAACAAATACTAGTTTTGGAAGATGATAATATGTTAAATAACAGAAAAAATTATTTTCATTATCCTTGATGACAGTTGTTGGATAACCGAATGTAGTGTGACAGTTCCTTGCTTAATACATTATCGCAAACATCAAGTGCCCCACCGGTCATGTGTTGCATCTTGTTATTTTGGTTAAGGGAAAACCAAGACCTTATTATGTCTCCAGCACCAGCTAACATCTAAACAAGGGGGACATACGTTATAATCACCACAAAGATTTAAAATTGCAGTAGGCATTTATCTTGCGACCTTCCCAAGGAGCGCTATTTGATGACAATGTATAATATAATGTTTACCTAAGATGAGGCACAAGTTGATCAGAACATTTTCATCAATCGCATTATCAAGTGTAGATGCAATGCTAACAAGGTGTTATAAGCATCAATATTCAAACATGATAATAGTTATATTGATTACAATTAGTTTGCGTATATTTATTTCCATCAGAATGCGAATCACCATTTTGCTACATCCTCATTAAAAGTAAAGCGAAAATTAGATTTGGAACCATTTCTCATCGCCAGTTATTCTTATTGGGACAGTAGGTAGTAAACAATGGATGTGATGCCCTATTCTGCTGTTTCCACTTTTGCTGTTACTAAATAGCAACATCGTTGCCCAAAAAAATTACAATTTTAAAGAATGTATCGAATTGCCATTAAAATAACACCCAACACATTCTGCATTCGATTTTATGGGCTCCAGAAGTTAAGCAGTGGATGCATTTCTGATTTAAGATATGGTACTATTAAATCCCTGCTACATTTACGGTCAGTATTTGATACCTTGAATCCGTTAAGTACGATAGCGCAATATATGGTCATCTATTTTCCCAAAACAACGGAGTTTCCATCACCCAGACAAGACTTGGTTGCCAATGAAATTGAGCAGTTTGTTTCATCAGTTCACCTCGACTGATAGGTATTGGCGTGCTGGTAAGTAATTCTATTTGAAGCGATTTATTATTACGCGGTATAAATAATTCGGCTCAGATGCAATGCCTAAATGGCAATTTGCCAATGGTTATCTGTACTTTATCACAGAGTAATTATGTGTTGGCGTATGGTATGTTATTTTATTTAGCCCTAATGTTAAGTAATTTATCAAGAGATAGAAAGATAGGTAGATTAGGAGATAGATGGATAGACAGATTGGGGGCGGGGTTCTTTGATGTATACCATTGTAAAAATGGTACATCGTTGGTCCATATTTTTGCATAGCTGGTCCCTTTGTAACATGACGCTTTGATACATTTGTGTAAGGTGTTCTTCTTTCTACATTTGTGTTCATTTTTTTACCTTTGCAAACTTGGATTAACTTTGAATCATCAAACTAGGGTAGGTGAGTTGGTGAATCTTCGATCAGCCAGTCTTTAGGTGTGCGTGAGTAAAAAAGATTTTGAGTTATTGAAGGAGTAGGTAAATGAATGAGCAAAAGTATACGAGTTAATATGTGGACGTGCAGATCAGCTTTCTAGAATGACCTCTTGAAGGTAATTGATTAAATCACTTTGCATAACCTGTCTATAAAGGAAACTATTCTTATGAGTATGCTGTATTTTTATCGGCAAATTGACGAGCGGATAATTCTAACAAATATTCGAATCCGATAAATTTCAATAAAAAAAAATTTGATCTTCAAACAAAGAACAGTACCTAGAAACGCCCAAACAATAAACCAACACAACTTATTGAATATATAATGTGAGCTGTAGCACAAAAATGTATGACAAAAAATACAAATACCTGTTCAGGTGGAGCTGGCTTGCCATGTTTTGCTTTGTGATATTCAGGAAGTTTGTTTTCGCGGTTTTCGTTCCCTAGAATTTGAGACTATCCTTTTCACGTTTGCAAACTGTTTTTTGAAGTTGCATACAATAGAAAACCATGCTCTACATTAAAACAAATGTGAATAAAAATAGCAAATACCTTGTGAACTATTTTGTATCTACTGTCAATTATCTAAGATATGTTGGCATGATTAACAACGCAGTTGTGGTCGAAGATGAAATGACACCCGGGAAGGCCCCTTTTATATTGCATTCATCAACAAACTGCTTTCCTTTGTATCATATTTGTATGACGCACAGCAATGTAAGGACGACTTACTGCGCTGAGGAAATATGGTAGGCACGCATCTTATCTATAGGTTTGTTTTTTCATTCATTTCAGCTTTTTGCAATATATAAGCTTCGATGAGTGGTTATTCATGCATCCCTATTATGAGACACTTGTCTGAGCAATCGATGTAGGGCATTGCCACTTGATAAATATATTTTTATGAATACATGCGTCATACTCAAAACAAAATTGGGCTCCATTGATTATACAGAAACCGTATTGACTATATGCACAGCATTTTGGGATCCTTAGTTTTCTGCTTATTGATGAACGGCAATTGAACCGATGAATCATATTGTGTGTGTGTCACAGCAAACAGCATTGTTAGATCGACCTATTTGAAGTTTTAAAATTTATATGTGGTGCTTATAGAGAATCAAGACTGAGATAAATGACAATGACCAAAAGACTGGGCTCGATCCGGAGATGATGATGAATAGCATAATGAAGAGTGAACACAATATCTGCTTCTCTTTATGAAAACTCGCTATAGAAGGCGTGTTTCATATGCTGTCAGCATGAAAAAATGCCAGTGCCCAAGGACACCACTTGAATTAAGTTTGAGCCGCAGGGCTTAATTAGGGCAGTGGTCATTAATCTAAGCCCATAAATTGTAAGTAGTAGTTTGTCTGGAATATTACATACTTTAGTGGTACGGGCGACAACCTATATTCGGCCCTTAACGAAGAAGATATAATGTGATGGGTGTCAAAGGCGCGTTATTTTCAAACTCCATTATTCACAATCCTGTTGTTTTGCAAATTTGTTTTCCTGGTTCACAAGGCGAGTCGCGTGCCCACCTCGGATGTCGATAGGACAAGTACGATACATATATATATATATATATATATATATATATATATATAAATATATATATATAGATATATATATATATATATATATATATATATATATCTCATATCTCGTATATATATATTTCATATATATATATATATATATATAGATATATTTATATACATTTTTTACATATACATATTTATATATATACATATACATATATATATATATACATATGCATATATATATATTTATGTATATATATATATATATATATATATATATATATATATATATATATATATATATATATATATATATATATATATATATATATATATATATATATATATATATATATATATATATATATACCCTGTTTTTATCGTAGGTCGCTTCTTACCCTTTCATTTCCCTTTTTTTTGTTCATGCTCTACGTGGGCGATTTAACGATATAATATTATTACTCCAGAGGTTTACTGAGAATAATCATCATTGAGGCTGGTATAATGGGACAGCACACAGCGGTAGATGACGCGGTAATAGCACAAAACTGGGGTCATGCAAAGCAGAATATGGATGGGACTTTTAACTATATTAGTACAAAACACTATACTTCCGTTCGTAATTCACTAACACACGCACTGTGAAATACGTATGTCTAAATATTATAGCTGACCATTATATATATATATGTATATATATATATAAATATATATATATATATATATATATATAGAGATACATATATATATATATACATATATCTATATAGATATATTATATAAATGTATATATATATATATATATATAGATCTATATATCTATATATATAGATCTATCTCTATCTATATCTATATCTATATATATATCTCTATATCTCTCTATATATCTCTCTATATATATCTATATCTCTCTCTATATATATATATATATATATATATATATATATGAGCGGGGTGCTAAAATGTAATGCACATTATGAGTGTTTCTCAATCCATAACGAATAAGCTGGCACAGCATCAACCCGTAAAAGGTGGCAGCCTTGCATAGAAATCAATACAACTGCATTTTCAGCGGTTTCAAGTCATATTTCGGGTCTTGTCTTATCTAGGTGCCAGCATGATTCCATGATAGCCTTTTCCCATTGTTTGTATAGCAGCAACCGCACATGCATAATTTGATCATACTATGATATTGTAGCTCACACTTAACACACGGATGTCTGCCATTGCCCACCACGTGCCGTAATTGCTCTGCTCCTCTAGTCCTGCAGAACAGGTCAAACACCAACATATAGCCCAAGTTGTCAACTGAGCAGCAGAATTCGGTGATTTTCTGAAGCAAAGCACCTTTAAAATTTTCTTTAAATTTACGATAGGGTTTACTGGTTGTAACATTCAGTACGCAGCTTATTTTGTACATTTACAGCGTCAACTGCCAATGCTAGCTATTTCATCACACCAACCTCGATGACAATAATACTTAATTATCTTCTAAAAGAACATAACGACGTCACAATAAATACGTTGCCAGTGCAGGATGTGAAAGACAATATGATAAAAGATAGGGATCGATTTAGAATCAATTCAATGCGTCTCTGCACTCGCCCGGAAGCTAATTTGTCGCGCTACTATGGGTTTTTGATGACGTAGTTATTGATTCATTAATTTGTAATAGGCAATGTGGCTATATTTTCTGTCAAACTGCTCGATTTATCCTGAGCATGCTGTTTGGATCGATTCTAGCAATGATCCAGTTTTGCAGACATCGTTTACCACACAATCTCCCTGGAGTAAAATTATTAGATTAAGTCAAGGACGCCTCGCGCCTCAGGAAATGCCGTTAAGTTATCTCCGTTAGGCATCCTAGACATGTCGTATCATATGACGGTATCGGCTAGCCGGATGCTGGAAGCTACTTTATGGCTCGCTTATTACAATCATTTCCCTTTACCCTCGCGTATGTGCAATTTCTTGTGGTCCGAGACATTATGTTGCCTTCAAATGCAATAAACCCAAAGTGACTTGCATGCTAGGACATAAAAATGTACTAAGTATTTGATAACCTCTTATCGGTAGCATGCACATATCTACTGGTCTAAATGACTTCTCGTGAAACGTTCGCTCGGAGATATCTAAACGCATTCGGTCTAGCTGATGATAGATTAGATTTGCTAAAACTACGTCAGACAAAATTAAACGACAACATCCCCAGATATAATAAGCATATAATGTCATAGATTGAGCGATCTGGGCTCGGTTAGCCTTGAGTAATAATATTCTGAAACCCGCTCGCTACATGCGATAAAATTAACAATTCTGCTTCTCAGAAAATAATAATAAAGGATGGATAGATTAATAATTACGACCAGTAATAGAAAAATTTGGCGCCCCATTCGTCGATAGAAAGTAAAATTGTTGCTACTTTGTTGCATTTGCTCAGACACGCCGTATCATGTTTGCCGTTAATGACCTTATCACGTATTCAGATGTTTGAAGCAAGTTGCCACTCTCGCCAATGACATTCCTTTCAGTTTCCCTAACCCTCGCGAGATTGCTTCCACGAATAACATATTCAAGCGAGTGCGGCAAGTAAATGGAGTTGATAAAACATGTTGGTAAACAACACATTACCGCAGGATACTTAAACGGGTAAATATGTATCGCATTACAGTCAACATTACCAACTATGCATTAACAGCCCTCCCTCATAATTGTATCGCCTTAATTCAACGATAATGCACGGAATACCACTATGATATTATAAGCAATCAGTTATACCGAATACGCTTTTACCGCAAATTATAGCAGGCGTAAAGCATCCCTCGGTTAAATGTACGCAGATGTAACCATTAAACAATTAAATATAATAAGATAATATTGACCCTAGATAAATGACGCAATGTTTTTTGCAGCGTGATAGACAGTCAACCGACGCCGTCGAATGATGGGTCAGGGAAAAACGATAGTACTGCTAACAAGTGCCTTTTAAGGATGCTTTGTGAAAGACTGAGCTCAATGAAACTGTCTTGGCTATTCAACTTTACCTTGGGGTCACTATAGGATGCTTTATTCTATAATTAATTCCATGCACCAGAATTTAACAACTAGCATTGATATCCCTGTAATCTTAGGCTTTTAGGAAGGAGGTGCGAATAAAACAATTCATCACTAAAATAATCCAATCCGATGACGGGGCACGACGATAATAAATCTATTGATCACACATTATAGCCTTCTTTGACTCATTTCATTCCCAAATAGATATACCTGCTGAGACTTGTTGAGGAACGTTATAAAATACTTTTTTGCCAGTTTTAACAAAATGGTTGTTCTTGATGCGCCTTCAACACATACCGTTGTTCATTGTGGATATGTGACCAGTTGTTTGATAAAGCCGGTCCTATCTTTGATCAAAGTGCTTTGTAACAGTCCCTGAGCTGTCGCCAGACTGTCAGTTTTGTAGCCATTCATCAACATTCATCTGCGTATCAAAAACTATGATCCCTCTAAGCGGGCGTCCTATCTTATTTCATGCTTTTGGCAGCCAGCTGCATCCTACTGATAAGAGGTAAGCAAATACCTGGTGTGAATGGCGTACCCTAGTGCAGCTTTATTTTGCTGGTGCAGTTTTTATTTGAGTGCACAAGAAATAATTTCCCTGTGTCGGCGATGGACATTGATGTAGTTCCACAGTTTCATATTCAAACATCGCTGAAGCACACAAACAACAAGCCTAATTGTACACTGCATATACAATGAGTGATGTTATGATGCAAGTTGATCAGTGGTGTACACCAACATGTTGCTCTCAGAGGTACAGGGGAACTACTGTCGTCTGAATAATCAAATAATTATTGGTTGTCTGTATATGATGTAATGGGGGTATACGTCCGTGAACGACTATACTAACACGGTCTTAGTACTGCAGTTGGAAAGTAGCTTGAGAGATATGCGGAATAAAATGCTAGTTTTATTGCAAATACGCCACTAAAGTGTCGCTGGTAAACGAGCCCGGCTATCTTTTCGACAACTTAGGTAGGCACACAACCCACCTGCTTTCATAACCAACGCCGAAAACAATGCCGCTTTGATTCCAATCACATTACCTTTATCGTATATGGGCATACAATCGTACCCCTGAACTATCCAATATCCCGAACTGACCACTAGGTGACAATTCATATGCCTTGACTACTGAGCAGTGAAGTGTATACGGCCTGGGGCCCAAATATTGAGCATGGAGTCTTATTCATCATCATTTCCGGAATGAGCCTCAGTCACCTGCCTTTCTATCCCAGCCTCCGATTGGCACACTCGTGATCAGTATTAAGTGCTTTCACACTGTGTGTTTGTGGTTCCGTACCTACTCCATGCACTAATCATACAAAGGTCACATTTATCATTTTGATTGCTATGATGCATCACTTGCGCAATATGAATCATCCCTGCTATTCCCGTTCTCCAGCGGTCCTAAGTTATTGTGCATACAGTTCGACATATGATCTGATATATTCGTAATAATATATATGTCACTTATCAATGACCTTAATTTTATTCTTAAGAGAGAATATCGTAATCGGAAGGCATGAATAGCCACGAAGAAGTCAAGTATATACTCTTCATTACGAGAGAAGAGTATATATTACATAATGCCACAATAAATGGAGGTAAACTTCTGGACGGGGTACTCGGCTACCATATATTCTCTGTCAAATAACACGTTAAAATGTGAGGTGAATGGTCAATTCATCCAGCCCTCTGTTTAACGACCTGCGCTCTAACATTTTGCATCCACCGGTAACTTTCTAAGACCTATAAATACTGCTTGTGATTCTTAAACATGACGACGCTTGATTAACCCCTTGCTGGACAAAACACTCACAATAAATCGTCAAACGGTCAACTCATTCTTCCGCTGCAGATTTCGTTACACATAATACAGTAAACACTACCCATTCCATGCATGCAAACTTTGTTACAAAATATTAACCGCTGAAATAAAGAAGGGTCGAAATCATATAATTGTATTTAAAATATCAATTAGGACATGTGCATTAGCTTTCAATCAGCATTGCGCGTCTCGGAAATAGCACCCCATCTATCTCTACCATTTATCATATTAACGTCTCTCTTCCCGGAACGGCGGCATTACCTGTATATGAACCGACTTAGGACGATACTTGTGAAATGCACCCACGACATTTTGCTACCGGATGAATGATGAATTTATAAATTTTTGCCGTCGGTTCAAAACTTTCAATCACAAGTGTGAATATATTCCCTGATAGGATGCGCTTGGTCGCATCTAACAATGAAGTAACAATGATGGATGGAGATCTTAGCAAAGCGCCGTTGCCAAACTTGCACATATATAGCACAAAGGTTATGTTGGCCTGGGCCTTCGAGTAAATATATTGTTAGAAATGCGCTCACGCTCCGAATTATGCGACCGAAAAGAAAATACGGATCACTACTACTTTGCTGTATGGGAGTGATAAATTGAGTAAACTGCTATATGTCGTGTCGAAAGTCGACAACCGTATAAACCATAGCGGCGTCTTTAATTAACCATGAGCGAAACGGACAAACTTCGTCTTGTTTATCTCTGCTATTTGTGTCGCCTGTAGGAAGAAGCGCGTTTCATTGATTTATGCCATATTCAACCATGAGCTCTGCTTACATCAAATAATTAAGTACCTTCTGAACCTGCTGAAACTCCCCACTGTGTCGACGCTTTATGACCTGCAGATGTCATATCATCAAACACTCTTCATATATGTAGCATTAAGCTGTTATGAAGTTTTGTGAAGCCACATAGACATACTCAATAACTTTTCCCTACCATATACCGACGAATAAAATGGCAATCCATCCGTGAGTTCATATTATCATTGGCTAGTATATATATATATATATATACATATATAACTAGTATATATATATATATATATATATATATATATATATATATATATATATATATATATATATATATATATATATATATAAAATGTATACGTATATATATAAATATATCTATGAAGATATATATATATATATATATATATATATATATATATATTTTTATATATATATACATATATATATATATATATACTTTGTACGTAAATAATAATAATAAATATATATGTCTATATATAGATAGATATACCCTTTAGATATATGAATATATATATATTTATATCCATATGGATATATGAATATATAAATATATATATGTATATATGTATATATATATGATATATGTAAGCATATAAATAAATCTATATGTATGCATATATAGATATATATATATATGTAAATATATAGATATAGATATATATATATATATTTATATATATATATAAATATATACATAAAAATATACATAAATATATATATATATATGTATATATATATATGTATATATATATATGTATGCATATGTATATATATAATAACATATATAAATCTATAAATATATATATATATATTTTTATATATATATATTTTAAATATATATATTTATATATATATATATGTATATATATATATATATATATATATATATACAGACATTGTGCCAGATGTGGGGTATCATTTTGAGACCTAGATGAGGGGTACTGTATCAGACCTAGCTGCGGGGTATATAGGTATATATAAATTGTGGGGTATTTATATAAAATATATATACCCCACAACGAGCGCAGTAAATACCCCACAGCACGTGAATTATAAAACATGCACATACCCCAGAAATTGGGCATGTTTGTATATAACAGAGAGCAAGCGCAAAATATATCACCCACAACAGAGATGCGTATACATCAATTGTAATGAATGTTTGGCTACTATAAGACTACTGTAAGACGATAAGCACTGCGCATTAGATACTTTTGACTCTCTACCTTGGTTTCACCTGTCACGCAAGACCCGATATAGCCTGAGCAGTATGTTATCTGAGCCAACATATCACCTGATGGCTGTTATTGAGCGATATATACCAGCGCACTGATTGTCCGTATACATAAACAATTCATGGTGACGATGGTGATGACTTTATTATATCCTTTGAGTTTAATGTGCTGTGAAGGTGTGCGGGTATCTTTGATAGTGGAGTCGGACGGAATTTTTCATGTCTGCGGGTTATTTCGGGTATGCAATCTATTTGGATGTCATGCCTGCCTTTCCTGTTTGAAAAGTTATCATTCTGTTGCGCGGATTCCGTAATACCTATTTTCCTTTAATTAAAGGACCGATTTCTAAATTGTGTGGGTCATTCCTCTGTTTAATCAACCGAAACAGCTCTTTGGTGCACGCGCGTGCTCACGTTTCACCATTGGGGGTCAAAAATAGATGGCAGTTTGGGGATAAAACCTTAAATCTGGAAATGCAATATTGGGGTAGGGCGCGTTTGGAATCAGGCTAGGTTGGTGTTGATTGATCCTCAAGGCGTGTTAAATGAGTTCCGGTCCAACTTGGGCGGCGAATATCGACAATTGTTTCAAACAAACGTTGCTTGTTTATCATTAGTTTCTAAATATCACCTCCTGCCCATCACTTCGCTGCTGGTTTTTCGATAAAAAAAACTCGTCTGATAATATGCTTAGTGACTTCTATAATTCACCGTCATGCCGTGCCATAATCACCAATATGATATTAATGAATCTCATGTTATCCTGGTCATAGAGATAAAGATGTAATGGGAGGATTACATCGTTGTGTATTACAAGAACAGGTTTGGTGTACTTAATAGACGCTCAAGACGTCTTTCGAAAACACCTATGGATTTACAAGACGCGCATAGTTAATTCTAATTTTAATATAACTATTAAAATGCATATTTCATAATATGTCCCGATCTACTTTAACAAAAGACAAACTGGAAAGACCATTTATTTTATGCTACAACGTTACATAGATAATAAAGTTACAGATCATTAAAAATAATATAGGCAATTGCAAAATTAGTTTGAAATATGAACCGCAGTCAAAAGTCACACACAACTTTGATATATACAATAAAATTGCCGACATACTCACATGGGAAGGATGATCATACCAATAAGGCCACGCGTAGCTCTATTTTATATTCAAAACGTAGGGATTTAACTAGATATTCAATGATACATTTACACTTAGCTGAATAAACTGCAGCGTCAGAACAATTCAATAAGCAACTATTGCCAAAAATATTTGTTGACTTGAATACGACCATTTACAGCCATAAATAAATTCAATACACCGTACGACGTTAGTAAAAGCTTCATTTTATCTTTTCTTTGTGAGAAGTAATATTGTGAATTTTTGCTCTTATCTGAGCGTCGGTTCTGTCGGACGAGCATGGGAATTTCTCCTTAGCTTTAACCGACCGTTTGTTGACAATGACGTCCTTAAACGAGGCGTAGAGGGTATTGATATGGGATAACTAAGATATATGTTTTTAGTACGATTCATTCAACATATTAACTCAAGAAACTGTAAGATGCTTTTGTGCGCAAAGCCCCTAGAACAATATACGTCTGCCTGAATCCCTATCCTTTTCACCACTTGCTTCTATTCGGGCATCTACTTCGACGTCACCCGTATCACAACAGTGTCTGTGCAATACACAAATACAGCACTTAATATCGATCTGTCAGTCCCCAGTACATTTGAGTTTTCATGGAATACCTATTTTGTAATGTGGTTTTATTGAGAGGTTATATGACGAGAAAACATTTTTTAATATAATGACACAGCGTGAGGGCCAATTGTGGTGAATCGGTTTCCATGGATACACTTTTCACGCTTTGTACCACTGGTCTGAAGTGTTTACCAGTGAAAAATGCCATAAGAGGTATCGGTGTGTCCGTGGACTGGTTCATATTCTGAAGTACCCTTCCCAATGTCCGCACCTTTGTCCTCATGTTATCCATTTCCTTCTTCAGTTGTTGAGACCATCTTGCCGACAAATTCCATCTAATCCAACATTGTGCTCGCTTTCTGTACAATAGTTGGCCTCGGGTTGCTCTGACAAGTCGCTATATGTGTCCACAGAGAATCTTTAGGAACAAATGCATAAAAACACTCGCATGGCAAGACATCATGCGGCTTGTACTATTTTTGTGGCATCTTCACGTGGGCGTCTACTAATAATCAACTGTCTCTCTCGGACTTGCAAGACCTGTATTTTTACTAAATAACAGGCGTGCTAAAGTTATTAGGATGTCAGAAAGTACAAGAAACCAATAGCAACTCGATAGCATTTTTATGTGGTAGCAATTAAATAATTTCGCACAATGCTAGGGGTATCATTATATTATTTCATTCTTATTTCACAATGGATACCGTTTGACTTGGTGTTTACAAATACATTTGCATTGTGGTAACGTGGCGGATAGTGTCGGCTGGCTATATTGTAGGTTGGCAGTGTTGAGGATAGTGTCGGTTGGCACTGGGGAGGATAGTGTAGTTTTGCAATGTTGAGGATAATGCATGTTGGCACTGATGAGGCTAGTTTAGGTTTTCACTGTTGAGGATAGTGTAGGTTGGAACTGTTGAGGATAGTGAATGTTAGCAATGTTAAGGGTATTTGAAGTTGGAAATGATTAAGGATATGGTGGGGTGGCAACATATGGATATTGTAGGTCGGCAATGCGCAGGATAGTGTTGAGTGACGATGTTTAGGATGCTGTAGGGTTGCAGCGTTGAGAATAGTTTAAGGTGTCAAAGTTGAATACAGTATAACGTTGAAATGCTGAGGGTAGTGCAGAGGACAGTGTTGAGGATAGTGTAAAGCGTTAATGTTAAGTATAGTGTAGGTCAGCAAATGAAGGATTTTGTAGGGTCGCGAGTTTGTGAATATATAAGAGATAAGGAGAATGCAGGGTGACGATTTAGTTAATAGTGTAGAGTGACAATGCAGAGCGTAGTATGTGTTGGCAATATTACGGATGGTGTATGGTGGAGAGCGTAGTATGTGTTGGCAATATTAAGGATGGTGTATGGTGGAGATATTGAGGGTAATGTACGATGTAGATGTTGAGGATATTATCGGACGGAGATGCTGTTAACGAGGAGGATGGAGACACTTGCCACTATGTAAGTTTTTCAATATAAGACCTTAGTTGAGGGGTATCGGCATAACTGTGGGTATTTATTATGCCTTACAATTCTCACATATGTGATGCTGTTTTGCGGGTTAAGGTGTTAGTAATAACGGCCGTTATTGTTAACAGAGTTTAGTGGCGATGTAAAGGAGAGTGAAGGTTGCAGTTTTCAAGGATAGTAGAGGATAGTGATGTTAAGGATAGCGCAAGTATGGGAATTTGCAAAATGTGCCGGATGGCATTGTCGATGATAGGATATGATCGCGATATCATGGACATAATACAGTGGCGACGTTGAGGACATTATTGGGTGTTTTTTTTTTTTCTAATGCCTCACTATTCTCAACTATGTGTTGAGGTTTATGAGGGTTGAGGTTTGATATTAACTGCAGTGTTGTTTATAGAGTTTGGTTGCAAGACAATCTCCGGTGGCGATATACTTCCGGGATTACTCCTGGGTGTCCCGAGCAAGCGTAGGGTGGAGTGCACTAGATGCGGAGTGCACGAGGTGGGAAAATCGCCGGGAGCGAAAGGATTAGCAAGTCCCTCGTTTCCTTAAGTCCACATTGCAGCCATGAGGTTACAAAATAATACATGCAAATGTATAATAAGACTAGTCCGAATTGATGAAGACGTACGTCATTGCAGGTTACCCTTAATTGGGACGGCCAAACCGACTGCAACGATGTAGGGGCCCCACCCGGGAGGGTCAAAACGTCTCAAGAAGCGAAATAAAAACGGGTGGTGTCCGGACGGGTCAGAAATCTGTTGGCCTTGCACGAAGCTGGCCGATGGCGCTCTTCAGTGAGCTCCTCTCTCTCGGTAACGAATTAGAGAAGAACTGAAAATGCTCGGGAAAGTATCTAAAGGAAGCGTGGGTGGATGAGGTGTTAGTAATAACCGCCGTGTTGTTCATAGAGTTTAGTCGCGATGTAAAGGAGAGTGAAGGTTGCAGTTTTTAAGGATAATATAGGATAGCGATGTTAAGGATAGCGCAAGTGTGAGAATTCTCAAAAAGCTTAGGAAGGCATTGTCGAGGATAAGGTAGGGTCCTGATATAGTGAGCATATCACAGTGGCGATGTTGAGGATACTGTTGGATGGCGATGTTGGAGAAGGATGGCGATAGGGCAACTATGTTGACGAAATTGCAGGTTGCAATATGGAGTTTAGTGTAAGCTCGGAATGTTTAGGATATTGTAAGGTGGCAATGTTTAGGATAGTGTAAGATAACGACGTGTAGGGTTATGAGGATACTGCATATTGGCAATATGCAGGAATGCGTGATGTGGCGATGTTAAGGTCAATGTAGTTTAGCAATAATGGGGAGGCAATTTTGAGGGTTTTGTTGGGTAGAGATGTTAAGGGTAGTGTATGGTGAAGATATTGAGATAAATATAGAATGGCGAAGTAGTTAACAGGGATGTAGACACTCGCCACGAAGTTGGATGATGCAATATAAGACTTTAGATCAGAGGTATTAGCTAAATTGTTTGGTGGGTAGATAAAGGATAGTTAAGATTGGGGATGGTCTGGACAGTGAATAGTTTGCAATGTTTAGGATTGTGTTGGGGGGCGCAGATGTGAAATTTGTAGAATGGCAATGTTGAGAATTGCTTTGGGTCGGCGCTGTGTAGGACTGTATAGGATGGCAATGTTAAGGATAGTGCAGGGGGACGGTGTTGAGTAAAGTGGCTATGTATGTTAAGGGTGTATGATGGCAGTGTTGAGGATAGAGTAGGGTGGCCATGTTGTGCATTGTATTTGTTGGCAATTTTTAGGAAGCTGTAGGGTGGCAATGTTTAGGAGAATTTAGGGTCGCAATATATTGGATTGTATGAAGTGGCAATGTTGAGGATGATGTAGGGTGGCAATGTCGATCAAAGAGTTGGGTGTCGATATTAACGAGAGTGAAGGGGCCATTGGTAGTATGTATAGGGTGGCGAAGTTAATGGAAGCGTGTGATGGCAATGTAGAGGATGATTCAGGGGGACGATGTTGAGGATGTCATAGAGCGGCAATGTTAAGCATAGCTCAGGTTATCGATGTTATGGATAGTGCAGGTTTACAATGTTGAGTATATTTTAACTAGGCAATGTTGAAGAATAAGTTGGTTGTCAATGTTGAGGTTAGTATAGGGTGACATTATTGTGGAATGTATAAGGTGGCAATGTTTAGGATGGTGTAGGGTGGTGATTCTTTTGAAAGTGTACGGTGGCAGCGTTAGGGTTAGGTTAGTGTATTGTGGCGATGTGGAGAATAATGTCGGGTGGCTATATTGAGAACAATGGATGATGGCGATGTTGTTAACAGGGAGGAATACACTCACCACAATGTGGGAAATGTTCAATATCAAACCTTAGGGTTTTCGGCAGAATTGGGGGAAAAAACCGTGGAAATAGCGGTTCTTAACAAGAATATGATCATTCGATGATAATGAGCTACATATTGATGGGGTTTGGCTAGGAGTGGTGCACTGTCTGCCTGCTTGTTGCCAGGAATTCCGACATGACTCAGAACCCACACAAGCGAAATATTCTTGTCCCGTTCAATTTAAGTAGAATCAAATAGTATAACATTAAAAATAAAAACATTACGAAAAACTCTCCCTTTGGTTGCCTCAAGGGCAGACAAGGACTCTTAGAAGATGATTAAACGTCGTTTACGAGACTGGGCAGTGCGGCCCACAGCTATAGAAAGAACGTTTAGCTCAGCGTGAAAATTTGACAAAATAGGCGGTTAACGCATACGGAACACAATTGAACCCATCAGAGCAGCATCCCCAAATCGGTCTCATTCTTTTGAAACGTCTGCGTAATGGCCGTGCGCCCCGATTTTTTATCTTTCTTCCCGCGAAACCTGTAAAGAAAGGCAGATAACTCAGTGTTCGTTTTGCTGCCATCCGACAACAACATTAAATTTCTGGGGAAGACGCAAAACTACGTGATTTCTTTGTACCTGTATATGTCATAATAGACATAATCAGAAACGTCTATAGAACGAATGTTCGCGATGGTTTCAGGAGTTACTTAAATGTTGCGTTTAGTAGTTATGTCATCGACGGCTCGATCACGGGAAATTCAGGCCAACAATTCATGTTTTGAATGTTTTAAATACAATTCGTGTGAGCGAAGTCAGCAGCTACAAAAAGGTGCTGTAAAACCTCCCTGCCCGACCACCTCCCTAACCCGATTGCCTCCCTAACTCGATCGATATTTTCCAGTCCCGTTGGTCGGCCTATACTTTAGCATTGTGATAGAATTTTCTAACCCGATCACCTCCCTACTCTGTAAGTCAATCGATCATTATGGTCCCAACGCCCCATTTGATATTCCCCAAGTCGATCGAATGTCGCTGGCGGAAGGATTAGAGTCACCGGTTGATTGCAATTAGCAGAACACACACACTCAGGCGATAACGCCTGCGGACTGAATAGCACTCTTGACATGTGTGAAACATGTTGGCGGTTTGTTATGTGTTGTAAGAGTAATGCACTGAAGCTTTGATGATCTTGATCACAAAACTCCCTCTTGTTACAACACACACGTAAGATACAAGTAGCGGCTATATAAGGTGTGGATATTGGTCTTATGAATCATTATCTCACTGAGCGTCATGGCAGCAACACGGAAATAGGCGCAGGAGCTTACACTTTCAGTTATTCTGTTAATGAAAGGTGAGCGTACGCCAAATGTCATTCTGACTGACGGACGAATATTATGTCTGGGTCGATATATTTTTCATGCGGTGCGATGCTAGTAGGTGGCCTATTTCACGTACGTACGTTAGTAAACTATAATGCTTAGCCGACTGTGATAAGCCGACTATCCAACTTAATTACGTTCCACGAACACCATAGACTAAGCGTAGCCCGGGAGGGGGGTTCTTTCCTTGGAAAAGGGTAGGGGTGAGCCGCCATGGGAAACAAAAACAGGACAATATCTAAACCAAGCCAAAGTGAGAAAAGGGAACCATTTACATACCAAATCCTCTGAAAAAGACCCATTCATAAATGAAAATATTAAAAGTCACCAATACATACGCCAAAATTAATGATCCCTAATCTTATCTAGACCACCTCGAGGAGCTTCAAGGTACATTGTAGACGCTGTTAGCTATCCGCAGAGTTGAACACGGGCGAAGTTTTAGCTGTAATTCCTGAGATTGATAAAATTATGCATATAAAGCTATTCATTCGGTTCGCTACTCGTTTGGATTTGAATCAAAGGCGCCGACATTTATATATTATCGAATTTCCAATACCAAGAAAAGGTCACAAGCCAATTACTTTAGAAACTGGACAAAAATATAAAAAAATCGCCGGAAAAAAAGAAATTTGTATCATTCTCTTTACATTTACTACAACGTAGTGTAACTATTATTTCCTAGTGATAGGCTCTCCATGATTGAGCTATGCTGTTGTTAGAGTAAAGAACATGATAAGGTCAGTGAACGTAACTTCTTCATCCAATGCACATCGAATTGCCTCTGGTCAATTGAACCTGGCGCAGTTTGCATAGCTTTTAGTCTATGCTGCTTCAAAAGTAAACAGGGTTATTAAATGATCGCTTTTAATGCCCTCACTTACGACCGCTGAACTTTTTTCAAACTAAATAATAGATCTCTATGACGTTTCAAAAGTGTTGGTGACACGCACGGCGCAATGTGTTGACCAGGTTGTGGCTGGCAGCTCGAAATTCTGACACGGACGGCAATTATCGAGCAAAGCTGATAGCCAATGATGTATTTATCGTAAACGTCTAGTGATGAGGTTATCAAAAAGAAGACATCCGGATATCAAAAAGCCTTATTCGAGCTTGAACGAATCGGGCCATGACACGCTTTCATCAACATTCATTCATCCCTTGCATTGATTTGCCACGGAGTTTGGGGATAAAACAGACCAACAGTCTGATCGAATACATTGCACAAGCTCCAAACTTGGTTCAAAAGTGCTATAAAATACGGGTAGCCGAACAAATTTGCAACAGGCAGATAAAGATTCCACCATTAACTCAGTTTCGCTAATAGACGGTTACAAAAAGGGAAATCCTGGGGTTTCCCTGGGAAATCCCCTGGCAACGCGCGTAGCTGGCTAAGCATAATCAACGTTGCTAAGTCGACAACCGAAATCGTTCGTGATACGCGTTAGTCGACTAATAACTTTGACATTTTAAAAGAGTCATCTACGGAAGGATAGTCGGATTCGGACTAAGGCCGGCCGGGTACGCGAAATAGGACACAGCAATAGCGTCTGACACGCAGGGACATGTTCGTAGCGCACCTTGTGTCGACCACCGTCTCACTTTTGAACTAATTTAAAGAAGTATATTTGGCTGGTTCTCCAATTGGTCAATCCACAAATGTACCATACAACAAATCGGTTATCTAAAAGCTACGTTTAATATCGAAATATCTGATGGAATAATGAATACATTTAAAACTCCATAAGGAGAACAGATCATGAAAAATACACTGGGTGATTCAAGGCAATACCAGTATTGTTATCACTATCTGCTGCAGAAATAAGCGACGTACCATTCGAAATATGAGGCGTGGCTACAAGAACGTACTATATTATTTACATCATCATCCAATACTATCTAAACTTCTTCGGAGCTGGTAGGATCATATTCTTATGCGGATATCAACAGCCACAACCATCCCCAATATTTGCCTTGTCTTTATTTTTTTGAAGTCCACGAACCCCGCTGCGCAGAGCTGGAGCAAACATGTCGGCTGTCCTGAGTGGGGAAGAGGCAAAGAATAACAGAAGACGGAAAAATGCGAAGGCTAAAAGAAAGGGTTTTGAAAACGTGACCCAAACCCTGCGGGAGGGAGCTGCGACAGGAATATACACTGCTAATGAGTGAACGAGAGATAGCGCTGATCAAGTCGGAGCACAAATTATCGTGGTGCTGAAGCAGGTCGTAAGACCGCCTGCGCGAAAAGCCTCGAGGGAGGCCGACATCCTCCCTGCCGCAGTACCTCACTTCTGAGAGCCCTGATACCTGTATACTCGTCTTTCGATCCGTTAGAATCTACAGTAACTCTCTTAAAGGACTAATAAGACCCTTAAAAGCCACACTCGACCAACATACCTCACAAGACTTAGTTTTGGTTCCTGTCAGGGTTTATTTTTCACACATTGACCAGTAAGTTACGCACAATTTAGGCAATTACTTGATGACTTCGCGCAACGGAAACGGTCAAGTAAATGGAAATTGCAGTCACTGGCGGGCATGTCAAGTCGTAATGTCAGTGCGCACGTTTCTCCTACGTATGATTGAACAAATTGACAATCTGACGCGAGGTATATTATCCTTCTTGTCAACGAGTTTTAAGCTGGACGTTGGATGGTGGCAGGCGTTCCTCACCACGATCAATGGCATATCAGCCTGGCCAGATCCAAGGCCCGTAACCGATTTGAACACTGTTAGATCAAAGCTTGAACTAACGTCGCCGCGTAATAAGTACTCCACCCCCTTTTACGGCTGCTTTCAAGCCTTTTTAACACCTCATATGGTGCGATTTTATTGTACACCCTGGCGGCCTAAGCCACGGGGTCGTAGTACAAATTCGCTTGTCCAAAACTATTACAGTGACACGCGCCTTCTGCTGCGCATGTAACTCCTCACGTCATGGCCCCGCTCTCATGACAAGGCCCAGTGATACGGGACGTCCATCTCCTCTGTTGTACAAGGTTTTTATCTCCTAGCTCCGGGATATATTGGGCACCATCATCTTCAATCCTGACCTTCACTCGGGTCATAGTATCCGACTGGGCAGTGCCTCTTGGGCGGTGCACCAGGGTCTTCCAGGGTAGGCTATAAAAATTCTAGGATACTGGAAGAGTTGAGTCTACCACTCTTATCTCACTCTCACTCTCACAGCTTAAACATCATCCATTATAAATCAATTTGCCACTCACCTATCCTATTGAATACCATTGGCTCCTTGGGCATTATCTAAAGTAGTTTTCCTTTTTTTTTTGCCATATTACATAATAGTAATGATCATTTTGCACTTAAGTTAACGAACTACGATATTTGTGCGATGTTGTATAATAACGTTTTTAATCAATTAATATCCCTTGCTGCTCACTTTCATTTGATTGCTCCCCGAATATATCCGAAGTTAATTGTTGAGGTCTGCACATTGGGATAAAACGAACATGGTGTATGCAACAACAGGCATATAAACGAGACCAGATTAAAAATCTTGGCCGTGTATCTGGCGCGTTGCCTGAACTAAATCGCCATTCATCACCTGTAAACCATAAACATCTTATGCGTTATGCAATGAACATTATATTCATTAGTACCCTTTGTTACCTGCATGTGAATATGTCAGAAATATTCTTTGAACGAGTTGAATACATGGACGAGACGCATTGTGGCACAAGCGCGGGCCACTGTCGGCGCCGCATCCTTTGAGTTAACGATTACCGGACCTCTAGCAACTGCCCTTACAAATCGTCAGTTTCCATCGTTTTCCTGTCACGGATACCGCTATGGATTCATGTCCTTAAGAGGAAGGCGATGCCAAATTTGATGGTGGATCGCATGAAAATCGAAAGCTTCCTTCATTATTCTGAAAATGTCGAAACTGAAGCGGTCAACTTTCCCTTCGATGTTCAACTATGGTTCGTACAACCCAAAAGCTACCGATCGCCCTCCACATTCCCGAGCAGGCTAGAAGAGAGGAGAGAGGAGGTGAAAAGCTTAACCAATCCGGGCGTGTCCTACCGACATTCACAGTTGGAGCATAAACTAAGTCAACGTTTACTTCAGTATTTACAGCATGCACGTTTCACGGATTATCGCCCATTGAACTCATTATGTAAAATGTAAATGAAACCATTATATCCATGGTGTGGGCGACTCTGATTTCGATGACCAATTAACCATTAAACTCTCTGGGACAGCCTCTCATTAAAGATGTAGCAATGTGCTTTGTGCCATTTCAAATAGACCAAAAGCAACCTAGAAAAGTATTCATGTAGAACCTCAACTATTTGTTTTTTATCGGTAATTGTCGGATTACGCTTATACATGTACATCAACCATTGAAAGTCTGTAATCTTATGACGAGTCATTGTCGATCTCTCATATTTTCTATACCCTGATGAAGTAACAAGGTACGGAGTGAATCATATATTAACAGAACACCCAGTGTCACTAATGGGGAGTTAAACTTATTTTTATTTTTCAGTCAGTTTGTGGTTTTGATGCTGGGTGATGTAGTATGGCTACATAGATTTCCCGACGGCAATGTTTGTTTAGTAAATCAATTATTAAAATAGAAACAATTCCTGTTGCGTAGCGGAAATTGGATGCCGTGGAAACGCGCACTGTTTGTTGTCAAACAGAACCCCAGGATCATACCGGGTAAAATCGCATGCGCTCCGTTAACTATTGCAGATATGTGACGTTAGCGTAGAATCAAACATGTCTGCCATGGTTAGTGACCCCAGCCTTGAGGTCACCCGAGTCCAAAGTTAAATTGACTTGGATCACCACATGTTGACAGGGAAGAGAAAGTCGTAAACAGGGGCAAATAGTTGTCCTCAATCTGGTATCATGGGATGAGATTAGGGCCCTACCCACACGACATTACCGTCGTGCCGCTATTCCTCGCCAGCTGCCAGACATCGCCCGCCTGATTGAAATGATAGGCGTCTAGAGTTCAATCGCAAGCAGTCGCTTAAATGCCTGATCATAATAGCCCCTCCTTCTCCCGTGTTTATCGCCCTCTTCCGCTCTAATCGTTCGCTTTCCTCGCGCGCTCTTTTCCTGTCTGAGCTTATCTCCCGCAGGTTTTACGACTTTCATCGTCGTTTATACCCGCGGCCTCTCGCGGTCACTCTCCGCTGAGCCTGGACTCGCTTCACTTGGCTGTCCTTCTTCTTCCCCCAACCCACCTCCAATTCTTAACCCTTTCCGCCATATTGTTTTTCTTTGCCTCTTCTTTACTCCTGACAGTCAGGCCTTCCGGCTTTTGCATATTAATGCGTGATCGGTTTCGATATTGCTTGTTCACGTTGCTAATGTTCTTTATGATGGTAAGTCATTTAATGTTTCCCCGGCTCTGCTCAGCGGGGTTCTTGGACTTTCCTAAACCCAAAAAGGTGTGTGTATGCACCGCCCTTCCTTTCGGTTTCCGTGTGAGGTTTGACGATAACAATGACATAAACCAACCAGATCAGCTATCGAGAAGGAGCAGCCACACGCACCAGCTTTACTAACCGATAACATCATCGTTTTGTTTACATAAGCTCAAAAATAGTCAGAATCACGCCGAAATCAATTCCAGAATGTGTTTGAAATTAGGATATACTATTATGCAGAAGAAACCCGCAACACTACCAATGCATTTATAGAGCGATTTCGGAGCTGCAAGCAATCCAGCGCACGACGAAGTGATGTCGCCTTCATCATTCGACGATGGTGTCGTAGATACGTCTGATGTATACATCCACATCATCCATAACCTACATAAGTTGTATCCAGGAAATCGTATGGAATTGATTACTGGTCTTCGCGACGGATCCATGGCTTATGATATTGCTGACCAGGTCTCCCCCTTGAGCTCTATTCGATTCCGCCTAAGCCTAATTACTCTGAAAGTAGCCGTGCACGACGTCTTATTGACGTCGTGCGATGGTCGTAACCGTACACGCGGTGAACGATACCCAAGTTTCCATTTAACACGATGATTACACAAATGTACATATGAAGAATAAGTATACGTGTCAATTATTACCGTTTTGCAATTCCTACCAAAGAGGGGTATATGTGTTCAACGGTATCGCATTGACAGTTGAAAAAAGATAACACATGGATTCCCGCAGCATGGAGGGGGCACTTGGCCTTGTCCTGAGTAGGGGTGTGCCCCGGGATCTCAAAAACCCGTACCCGTCTTACAGGGTGATATTGCCAAAGCATACCTCGCCATACAAATACGAGACCCAACAAAACCCGTCGCACATGCCGAGAGGCCGAAATTACATACCCCGGCATATGTATACTACCTCTATATACTTAAATGACCCCCTCCCCCCTTGGACCTGCAGCCACATGGCGAGTGAAACTGAAACTGCGTAATGTGGCGTCATATATCCAAAACGGGGTTGGCGTTAACGAAAGTTGTGATTCTAGAAGTTCATATGACAATTGCTAAATAATCACGAGAAAATGGATAACCAAAATAGTATCGTTCAAAGGATATTCATCTCAATTCTCGACATGTATAGATACGTAAGTACACAACATTAATGGGAAGCTTCATGCACTCGAAATAAAACGCTCACCGCACGACGCACATTTCGGCTACTCTGAAATCAGCTTCTAGCCTAACCCCAGTCAGATCCCCTTTAAGTCTTATGTCTCGAAGAACCACTGAGCACACATTTGGGATCTAGTATCGGATCCTTGAGTTGGACACACTTGGGACACATTTGAGGACACTAGAGTTGGTACACTAGAGGGGTTTGGACGACCATCTAAAGATTTGACTCATTTGGAACACCCTATATATAATTATCTCCGAGCAGGACCATGCATGGGACATAAATGAGTAAGAAGAGGTGACCACACCTAGAAGACGGGTTGTCGGAACAACATGCAGAATCCATAGCAGGTAGTCTGGGAGAAAAGACAAACAAGCGAATCTACGCGGAAAAGCGTACAGCAATTCCCGAAGCCTTCGTTGATGTAGCGTTGATAGATGCCAAGAATCGTTCCAAATATAAAGCACGGTTGCGTGGTATATATCAAAGCACGCCGTCTATACGCATATTTTTAAGTGACGAACCAGGACAACAGATGGCGCCGTTGAACAGGGCAATTATATATAATTACGATTTCAGACCTTGTTGTGCAAAAAATAGTTTTTATGAACACCACAACCCCCAATAACATCATAACATATGAAAGAATTGTGGGGTATTATATATACCCCACAAATCTGCCGATACCCCACAACAAAGGTTTTATATTGACAAATACCCCACACATGTCTGAATGTCTATATATATATATATATATATATATATATATATATATATATATATATATATATATATATATATATATATATAGATATATATATATATATATATATATATATATATATATCTCTATATATATATATATATATATATATATATATATATATATATATATCTATATATATATATATATATATATATATATATATATATATATAAGAACGCGACCAGATGTATGAGTGAGCTGTTTGGTTCCGCTCAATGAGCGGTAATGCAATTCCTCAGACTATTTTATATCCAAGAAACATCGCATTGTGAAATTTAGCTAGAAGCTTTATCGAGTGAACTTGGCGCATTGCATATCTGCCATCAACATTTGGTTGATTTATGGGCTTATATAGTCAAGGGTATTTTGAATTTAGCCCACTGCTGCATTAGTGATGCAGAAGTGTGTTGTTATTTGTCGAGGCAACTTATAGATTGCTAGAAGTATTCATGATGCAAATCCTAAATGTGGCTGCTCCTTGTTTTGCTGTGCTGCCTAAAATAGATAATCGATCGATGTTTTTAAACGTAAATTGTCTTACTACCATGTCTGTGTTTCATATAATGTACATGAGTTGATTGAATCAGTGTAATATATTTGAGTGTCTTCATTGTATTCCTGCATGCCAGTTCTACCAATTTATAGATCTTGGTGGTCTCAATCACTGCTTTTCACAGAGCGTTGTATCCATAACATGTAACGGGTGGCCCTTGAGTAAATAATAACTGTCCTTGTAATTGTTTTCATATTTCTTGAGTAAATGTAATGTTATGGGTAATGTTGATATCCATTTGTAAGCATACTAATGGTTCTCGTTGCGAATGTTAGAAAAATTATTTGAGATATATTCAGGCCACAGTTAAATTTTCTTTGTGACCCGTTCTGAATTCTAGCCTAAATCGACGATTGGTTGATAGGGGCAAATTGTAGATATATCACATCAGGTAACAAGATAACGCAATATGGTTTGGTGGGGGCTGCGAGGTGTATTGTGTCTATCCAGTGTTAGTTTTTGGAAATAGTCACTTGTCACATGATGTACTGCAACGTTTATTACCCATGTGGAATAGTGTTTTATTAACATTAACTGATAGCGTGATAGCCTCATGTGTGATCAATTAAATCAAAGGATCCTACATCCATCATTAACGACTATGTAATGCAATTACCGGCATATTCCACACACACACACACACATACACACCCACATACACACATACACACACAAACAAACAAACACATACACACGCTTTGGTAAAGATAGGAATGTATGTTTTGTGAAAAGTAATTTATAGATAATCATCATGGAGGGATATGGCGTAATGTCGGTTCATTAACAGCCAATGTTTCCTACTCGATCGTTTGGTAGGATATTTACATATATACAAATATACCCTCAACTCGGTTACGGCAAGCACTTACCCAGCATCAAAATGTTTCTACGAATGCCTCCATCCGCTAGGAATAACCGTATTGAAATAAACCGACCCGTATTGAGAGAAACGTATTGATGTATATGCACCGTTTTCCCATGTTATCCCCAGACGGTCTTAGTAAATATTTCTAAATATAGAGAACTGATATCAACAGCCTATAATTTGACGGGTGGAAAACACCGAAGCTTGTGATGAATGAAGACATCATGATTAGTTATCTGTTGTAATAACAGCCTGTATTTAGTTCTGAGCATAATTTTCCGATACAACATGTGCAGCTATTAAATAAAACAATAACATCCGCGTTCAATCACATAGACTGGAACATCTAAAAATATCTGGTTGCCTGTCGGCTTGTTAATCGAGAAAAACATAACACGTCTTAAATGGTTTGAAAACAGGTTAACACCTTAAACATCAATTGGAGAATATGGCTTAAAATGACGTCTTCTAATGCTTGTCAGCGTAAGGTTGAACGGTAGCTTCGAAAAGATCAAATGGTTCGAATGGTTACCAACGAATCGCGTTAGTTAACAGCCAATTGACCTTAACAACAGCCACACCCCTTGCAATTACGTGAAATTATATAACGTGTAAACTCGCTTCCATGATCGTGTGTTTTGTTGTTATGTTTATATATGTATCAATTACAACTTAATTTGTGAAACCATTCGTAAATTAATAACTTGCGCATAAGCAAAATTGTTGTAACTGTACAACTCAGCATGCCATATTTTGTGCAATAGATTTAGTCAAGGACAATTGAACCTTAGATCCTTGAGCTCAGCACCGTGTCAGCAATCATTACCTAGTATTAATTGATTAAATACTTCCGTCTTGTGTATTGGTGTGTGTCGATATGTTAGAATGTGACATTAATATTCAGCACGATCTCGCAGGACGATTCAAACTGTTTATCAACCCATCGCTGGCTGATGGCGTTAAGATTACGTATAACTTTTATGACTATTCATTGGAATAATTAATTGGTAAACCTATTCTGATCGATCTTATAAAGCTCATTAAACATATAAGATCTTAGTCATGTTTCTTAATGTGCTGTTACACTTAATGTGCCAACCGCACTACATTTAATCAATGTACAGTGTCAATTAAACGACACAGTGTGTCCAAAGAGTCAAACACAGACGATCATAGCAGAGGGTAATTGGTACATTATAGCCCGTACTGTGCACGGATATTTAACACTAAGGTTCAATTATAAGTATATTACTCACGAAAAGCCCCATTCCGCACGTAAAAGCCTGATGCATGATTCTTACACCATACCCTACTGCATGATACGCACATCGTAGACAATACGAAGCCGACAAAGTGCATTGACTTAATTGCTGTTTGACAAAAAAATGAAGGAACTTAGCAATTAACCCTGCTATGGCATATTCAATATATAGTTGCCCCAACTTCTCTGCGTAGTGTACCGCTTTGTACTCACATGAATATTGCCCAAAGGATAATATTTCCCTAAGGTGGAATGCAAACCCTATTTGTGCATCGCCTCATTGACGATATTTACATATATTGACGACAGTCCATTACACAAAAAAGATTGATCTATTCCCGCGTAATTACATTATAAATTAAGAAGATAATATACATCGATCCACCGGTATCGTTGGTTAATTGCTATTTGTGACAGGGTCCAAGTATCGGTCCTTGTTTGTTATGTTACAAGCAATTGGAAAGCTATTAGTGCCGTTGCCAGCACATAATGTACATAGGCGAAGTGACAAATGCGTGCTGCATCGATCCATATAAGAGGAATTAGCAAGAGAGAAAACAATCACATCAATGTGTTAGTTACATTGCCAGCTTACATTACAGAAAGTCATACATTTTTCTCCCGCTTAATGTTTATAAAGCGAGAGCAGCACCCACATTATATTATTAACCAGCAACTTAGGGGGACCGGTGCTGGTTTGCATAAGCGTGTACTCCAGTTAGTGAAACAAAAAGAAGTTGGAATGAGCCATATTTTCTAATGTATGGTTTACAAGGCAACTAAGCTCCCCTTACTATACAAAGGTTGTACTAATATTGTTATCATGATATGAACCTAATAGCGACAAAACATTCGTTGAAGACGCAAGGAAACAGGAAGCATTGTTATGCGGTACTGATGGATAACATTGCGGAAAACAAATGAGTTCAACCTATCAGCGACAGAACGTTGGGCATTCTTTGAATACAGGAAACATTGTTATGCGGTATTGATGGGTAAAATTGCGTAAAACAAATGAGTTTAACGTTGGTCACTGTATCACTAAGCGATAGAACGAGCTTGCTATTTGTTAGGCAGCTTCCACAAGCTTGTTAGGGTGAAGGTAGTAAATTTCTACAAATGCGGTCATCACTTCTGAATTGGATAGGGGGAGTAGATATAGACAGTAACTTGGTTACATTGCAAATAGGTATACCCTGAATTTTCCCGATAAATAAGTGACAAATATAGTCATGCATTAACTACCGTATTCATCCCTGCATTTGCCAACATAAACTAAAGTCAACTCAACAACATCAACATAAATCATTAGTGTTAGATATGATTGTTATATTTTTGCTCATTGCTTATTGTTTGTTTCATGCAATGCAGATGATGGACTTTACCTGTGAACATAAATAAACCAGATTTAGTAATGATTCCAGTAAAGAACATCGTAATCGCCTAAAAATATTTGATAATGTATCTTATTGAGAAGGCAAATTCTGAAGCTTCATCCATCAAATATTGAAAACTCATAATTAAGATGTATTTTCCCAATGTCGTTTGAGTAGCCGCTAAAATGACAACCAAATCACTGATGTTGAATGCTTATACGCAACTACCTAACTTTCTTTACGAAAAACACAATATTCTAGGCAATTGTATCAGCAATCGTCAATCCATTAAAAACACTAAGTGTCCTTGCACTAGGGTTCACTTTGTTTCTGGATTTTATTGTTGTGCTATATCGATGAACCACACGTATTGCTCCGTCATGCGAGATCGTACCTCGTTCTAAAACGTGGTCGGCATATATAAGTTTTAAATCGTTGTGATTATGATTTACCAACCAACAAAGTTTTTGCTTACGACTAGCTAGAACCAACTCATGAAAAACGCGACGCGCGCAAGAATAAATGCAAGTCATCCCGACGGTAGTTTTAAATAATTAAAATATATATGATACGAAGAGGCAGCTGGTAAATTAGTTTGTAATGTCAGCTGGAGGGCGCCTGCATAACACATGTGACGAGAATTTAATGGTGTTGCAGGTGTTTCGATAGATAGCATGCATACAATAAACCCGGGTGTATAAATCACACACACACACACACACACACACACACACACACACACACACACACACACACACACACACACACACACACACACACACACACACACACACACACACATATATATATATATATATATATATATACATATATATATGTACATATATATATATATATATATATATATATATATATATATATATATATATATATATATATATATATATATATATATATACATATATGTATATTTAAACACGCGGGGGTTTATCGCGAGGGCGGTTCGATTAAGTCAGCAATTTCACGTGGTTTAGATTTAAGCCAAACCTCGAACGAATTTTTCCTGCTATGACGAAATGCGCGGTTTTTTTCCATGATACACATGATGATGTACGCCTACTAAATGGACATTTGGAATGTGGTGTACTTGTTGAGGACAATAATGTGTGGCGTTGTAAAGAATGGAGATTCAGGTAGCCGTTTATATTAGATCTCAAAACATGCCATAACTGGTGTGTCAATTAGCGGCCGTATATCTCACATCTTGGTGCTGATAATTAACCACAGTGCAAATAATACAAATTTTACGCTGTTTTTTTATGGAACATACGCCGGTATTTAATATATAAGGTTTTGCATTTTTCAACGTACCACTTTTGAACTGCAGATTCCTGGGCTATAGCAATCGCACGGGGCGACTATAACGCGGTGGTTAATACTGTTCAATGTGGGAAAAAACGGAAGCAGTTTTAAAACCTTGAACCTGAGACTAAAATAATGCATATCAAATAATGTGAATGCTCATTTTAATAAATTAAAATAACATGTACTGCATCTCTTCTCCATCGAAATGTATTGTAAAGCTACTTAGGTCATTCAAATTTTGTTTACGCAACACCAGCCTACTGAAATATAGTGTATGACTAATCCAGTCCAAATTGTATTTGGTGTATGACTACTACATTGACTTGTGTATTGGTTTATTGTAGTAGGTTAATTGAAATATAGTGCTTAGCTATCGAAGACCAGCTACTGCAACTCATTGAATTATGGTGTGCAACAGCTCTTGTCAACTGAAATGTGGTGAACTGCTACTAAAAGCCTATTCAAATATGGTGTATGATAACTCTGATGTTGACCCTTCCCCACAATGAAATATATGACCCATATTACTTTTTCCCTATAGCTAATAGGATGAAACCTCTTGTCCTGTCTACACCCAATGGAGAATAACTTTTGATTACACCTTCCTTATAAAGCACAAATTATGCATGGGTCCCTGTGATGCTAATGGCTCCTTGCCATAAAAAACCTAGCTCTGTCCTTTGAGTTATTTGAGTAAACTTTTGAAATAAATATCTATGCTTACCCAATAGAGAAATTTGTTTTATTAGGCAAGCTAGCTGTCCCAAATAACATATGAACCCCTATGATGTTGATGTTGACTTGCCATCTAAACAAAAGCCCATCATGAATTTTGACCAATGTGCTATTTGGGAAAAACTACTAAGTTAATCCAACAGAGAATATATTTCAATGGCATGCTTGGTTATTAAAGCAAGCTTGCTTTCGCAAAATATATAGGGACCCCTCTGATGTTGATGGTCACTAGATATCTTTAATCAGCCTTATATGACCTAGTAATATAAATTGTAGCCCTTCATGACTTAAGACACATCAGTTATTCCAACAAATAGTACACAGTACATTTCCTACTCTCCCCACATTACACATGGACCCTGCCTATGTTGCTGGCTCCTTGCAAACCACAATCAACCGACATGGTCCATTAAAAACAAAACTGATAAAACCATTATAGTCCATGTAAATCACATGGAAAAATCAATTAAACCAATTCGTTCTTATAAAGCAAGTTAAATCATATATGAGGCCCTCTGATAGTGATCATTCTTTTCAGTCCTTTGAAATGTGGTGTGCAGCTACTCCAATCTATTGAACACCAATCATTCTAGTCTGTTGATATAGGGTTTACAGCAACTCCAGTCAATTGAAATATGGTGTACAGATACTCAAGTCTATTGAAATGTGGTGTATGGCTTCTCCAGTCCATCGAAATATGGTGTACGACTGCTCAGGTCTATTGAAATATGAACCCTGACTACTCCAGTCTATTGATATATGGTGTGTAGCTACTCCAGTCCATTTAAGTACGTTGCATGGCTACTCCAGTCCATCGAAATATTGTGTACGGCTACTTCAGTCCATTTAAATATAAAGTTTGGCTACACTATTCCGTTGAAATATGGTGTACCACACTCCGGAATATTTAAATATGAATATTTACTACTCCAGTCTATCGATATGTGATGAACAGCTGCTCATGTTCATTGAAATATGGTCCATAGCTATTCCAGTCCATTGAAATATGGTGTATGGCTACTCCAGTCCATTGACATTTGGTGTACGACTACTCAGGTCTATTAAAAATATGAACCCTGACTACTCCAGTCTATTGATATATGGTGTGTAGCTACTCCAGTCCATTTGAGTACGTTGTATGGCTACTCCAGTCCATTGAAATATTGTGTACGGCTACTTCAGTCCATTTAGATATGATGTATAACTACACTATTCCGATGAAATATGGTGTACCACACTCCGGTCTGTTTAAATATGAAACTTTACTACTCCAGTCTATCGATATGTGGTGAACAGCTACTCATGCTCAATGAAATATGGTCCATAGCTATTCCAGTCCATTGAAATATGGTTGTTGGCTACTCCAGTCCATTGACATATGATGTATAGCTACTCCAGTCCATTGAAATATGGTGTATGGTTACCCTAGTGCAATGAAATATGGTGCATGGCTACTCAAGTCCATTAAAATATGGTGTATGGCTACTCCAGTCTATTCATATATGGTGCATGGCTACTCCAGTCCATCGCAATATGGTGCACGGCTTCTCGAGTCTATGGAAATATGTCCCCTGTGGGTCTGGGGGTAGACTATACCCACTGTATCCTCCTGCATGTCGTAAGAAGCGACTATTAGGGGGCAACCTTTTGGCCGTGGGTTGCGAATCGAGTTGATGGACAATTGGAAGCTGGTGGTTGAATGGAGAGGTCCTTACGAGGGCCTTACGATTTCACCTAGACGAGAGGCTGAAATGGCCTGGTTCAGTCAATCGACTGGTGACGACTTGCCCTAAGATAATAGTTACCATTGTTATCTTTCCCATCTCCATTTTTTCGTTTATCTAAGAAGGCGGATGCTTAATCCGGTCAGTCTAATATATTAACCTTTCTTGGCACCATATAACACATGAGTGTTGGTGCGCCGTTAAACCTATACTTAGCTAACTTACCTTCCATTGAAATATGACCCCCGATTACTCCACTCTATTGATATATGGTGAAAAGCTACTCCAGTCCATTGAAATGTGGTGTATGGCTACTCCAGCCTTTTTACATATGGTGCAATGCTACTCCAGTCGTTTGAAATATGGTTTATAGCTACTCCAGTCCATTGCAATATGGTTTATGTCTATTCCAGTACATTGATATATGGTAAACGCCTACTCAAGTACATTGATACATGGTGTATGTTACTCCAGTCCATTGAAATATGGTGTAAGGCTACTCCAGTCCATTGAAATATGAACCCTCACTACTTCAGTTTGTTGACATATGGCGTACAGCCTATACAATACATTGTGTATCGCTACCCTCAGTCTATTAAAATATTGTGTACGGCTGTTCAAGTTTATCAAAATATGGTAAACAGCTCCTCTAGTTCATTGAAATATGATCTATGGCAACTCCATGTCATTGAAAATATGGTTTATGGCCATTCTGAAACATTTATTGGAGTAGTACTTTGCTCTATTTGAATATGATCAACAGCTCTGCCAGTGCATTAAAATATTGTCAGACTTCTGGAGTATATGAAGCAATTCCATGTATACTTCATGTGTGATGGAGAGTTTGTAGGGGATTGCTATTATTATTTACTTTGATGACCCACATTACCACTGTCTTAATATATGGTCAGTCACCATGGATTTGTGTGCCCTTTTATGCGTGACTATCAATTATTGACCAGATAATCTGTGGTTGGATGTTATATTCCATCCATTCATTGGTGCTTCCCCCTGTAATGCCAACACATCCATTATTTCTTCATATTATGTCTATATTTGATCCTTTTTTTTGCTTCAGGGTGGAGACAGAAATAAACTGGTGTACAAGGAGAATACAGGACCTACTACCTGCCACAAGGAAAATCATAAGGATACATCGCCACTGGTTAATCAACAAACACAAAGCATGATGTTAACAAGACAGCATTGTATGGCGCATACGGAATAGTCGCGTTCATTCCTCGTTGTTTCGCATTATCCAAGCAGATTCAAGCCATCCATTAGGTTGCTGGTCTCTTAAGCTTACACGTGTTTTAAGTTTTGGTAATCAGGGTATTTGGAAAGAACGTTATTCTAACAAGTCAAGGAGCCACCTGTCGACAAGAGGCTGCTCATGTTGCCTTATTCTTAATAATTTGTCGCAAATATGTCGATTTAAAACGCTTAATACTATCTTGTTTCATGTATAATGCTATCATATACAACTTGTATTTTTAAAATGCACTCAAACGTATAGAACTTACTTAACTTTAATAAATAGAAAAAATTGATTAATCTTGTGCTAGCTTCGCTTACTACTGCGCGTGCACGTGGGTTTGGTATTAAAGCTAGAGTTGATTAGGTTAATAGTCTCTCTCCAGGATTTTAATCCTACAATGCTGCAATAATGATATACCATTGCCTTCCAAATACTTTATTTCAATATATGAACAAATATTTGCTTGTGCCCAAGGAGCAGACTGCTTTGAAGCACTGTGAAGTAATCCGGTCACAATTTAGGCATGCTACCAAACCTACCCTCGGTATGCACCTAGTTTGATTGTATTATGATCTTGTTCGGCAAAACGACTAAAGGATTCGCTTATTTTAAAAGCATTAGCGGGTATACCAAATACACAAGAAAATAACTAAACGAACTGGTTAATTATCAAATGTGTGCCAATAACTAAAAATTTATTCCTCTTATGGGATTGCAATGTCAACATTCCTCGCCACAATATTATACCACCCATTGCATGATTTACCGTCTGATAATGTGTCTACTGCACTACGACATATATAAATTTGTATGATTCGTAATATATATATATAAAGTAAAAGCTCGATCTTTAGCAGAGGTTGTCAAATGTCGGCTGATGATGTTACTATATTGATCATGGCTCTAGTCATTTGTTCCCTGATATATGGAACAATATATATATAGTTATATATTGCCTTATAGAAACAGATCAAATGTCGCACCACAAAACAAATCAAGATGAGACAATGATATCCTATCCTATTGCATATTGTCATCCTCATGACGGGAAGAGGTCGCAAAATTGATATCAGCAGCGATGGAATCGATCATGGTTTTCTGATGTACATGTAGCTCAGCATTGCATTAATTACGACATTGTCTAACGTCTTGCTGTGAATGACATCTTATACAGTACTTAGAAGGGTACGTTTATCCGTGATGTTGGGGGAAAGATGATTGTGTCACGCCATGATGCATTAAATATTGACAACCTCCAAGAGCTTGCACATACACTTGCATCAGCCCAAACCACACACCTTAACACTTGAACATTAAACTAAACGACATCTCTTAATTATATGGTCCTGGGCATATATGCATGCAGCATCATGCAAGAAAAAGGTTTCAGGGCGATGATTTTCCATTCGTTTGCACAATGCATAATTCACATCGTTTTCAAGGGGCAATGGTCTTTCAATGATATGTCCTAGAAGAAGCGCGCATAGTCATCTTGATAATCGTTCTCGTTGCGGTTAATGCGTGAAAGTTGTCAAAATTTAAATATACTTTATTTAGATAACTGTATTTAGAGATTCTGAGGAGCAATGAGGTATAAAATTTTGTTTTAACATTCGTCCGCAACATGTGAGCATTGATACTTTCGTATCGACAACATAGAAGCTGTTATACAATGCAATTAGCCCTTATATGCAATATCGAAGGTACGTCTCCTGTCCGTGATGCTGCGATGTTTGTTATGCGCCATAATAATTCCACCTACGTTTGTTTGTAATTCCATTTAGTGTTGTTTGATATGAATGGAGAGCCATGCGAAAGTAAAAGCTCGATCTTTAGCAGAGGTGTCAAATGTCGGCTGATGTCACTACTGGTGGTTGAAATGGCTCTAGTCATTTGTTCCCTGATATATGGAACAATATATGGAGTTGCCCAGTATTTTGTTGTTGTTGTCGATATTCTTTTAGAAACAAACCGTTTCAAATGTCGCACCACAAAACAAATTGAAGATGAGACAATGAGTTCCTATCCTATGGGGCATTTTGTCATCCTCATGACGGGATGAGGTCGCAAAATTAATATCAGCAGCGATGGAATTGATCATGCCAATTGGTTTTCAGACAGTCGTCTGATGTAGCTCAGCATAATTTTGCTGCGCAATTACGACAGTTGTCTAACGTGTTGCTGTGAACTGATGTTCTCTTAAAAGTATTTAGAATGCTTTGCATATTTGCAATACGACTGCGGGGAAATGAGACATGTCAATGGCCAAATATTTCCTGCATACATAAATATGACTGTCAAGGAATGCTGTAGCAAATTACTCATTGAAGGTATGAGATATCTCGGTTGCGATGCTCATTTATAACCAGTATCCTGTCAAGATATATATGCAAACCTTATTCGAGTTATGGATGAATCCCTAACAGAATCTAGTTTAACCCATATTTACAGGATCTATTAGCAAGAGCCGGTAGAGGTGACGGGCGGTAGTATCTAATAATACGATGTGAAAGCGCTTAAAATTGGCGGCATGTTTGTTTGTCGATGCTAGCTGTTTATTATTTACCTGTTTCTAAAGTGCAGATTTAAGAAACGATTTGCGTGAACTAGTGAGCGGTTTGTCTATTACATAAACTGCTCACATGCAATACATTTTATGACAGTAGCATTTACTACAAGACCATCAACCTTTGACCTATCATACAAGACACGCTCATAGACAGACTTTTCTCTGACGGAATTACTTTGGCCAACCTTTATCATTAGTGAAACCTGTTCGTTGGTTTCTAATTCTTCGGTATGTACTCACCGAGCATCCCAAATATGTATAACACTGACATTGCTAGTTTTTATGATAAAAGCGCATGTCTTTGATCACTTTATCACAAGGGCAACTGTACGTGATTTGTATAAAAAATGTTTTTAACAATATTGGTTTTGTTTTGGGGGTTCGGGGGCAGATTTGCCTTCAAATGTTTGCCATGTATGACTCCCTGCGTTGAAAGTAATTCTGTTTGCGAAAAGAGTAGGTAACATCAGTAGTGAGTCGCTGACTTCATAACACTGTCGAACTATCGTCGGCAAGGCTGAAGAATTGCATGAGCTAGGTGGTAAATTTTGATCAATTTTGGCAATCTATGACATATTTTTGAACACCTTATGCGGTTTGTTCACTCATTAAATACAGCCAACATTACCTACCACATTTAGCAGACGTGGATATTTTTGTAGCCTTTCATCAACATTCATCTGCGTACGAAGGCTCAGATCGCCTCTTAGCGAGAGTGTTATCTTAGTAGGTCATATGCATTCATAACAAAATATCTGCCACCTGTCAATGACCTAAATTTTATTAATATGAGAGTACCTAATAATTTTGCTACACAGTTATCAAGGTTAATTCCCTGTTTTTACCGAAGAAGATTGAATAAAGCCGCAATTAATGGAGATAAACCTCAGGGCACGTTTCCATCATATTTGATCTGCATAATAAAGCGATTCAATGTAATGCGAATGATTAGCTAACCCAGTTCGCTATGAAACGACCCGTTTTGTATAATTTAGCAACCACATATAAATTTTCGATGCCGATAATCTTCAAGGGCTATGATTACTGCGCGTGAATCTAAAACAGACCACCGCTTGATTGACTGCTCGGGCAATTGTGAACAACTTATAGGACATCACAACGTATAATTACCTAAACCCGTGAGAGGCAAACATTTCACGTTTATGTGTCTAGATTATCTCCAAAATGTTTTTTCACTAAATATCCGTATCTATACCTCTGCAGATCTAATACGCATGACACGCTTAACTTGACCCAATACAATCATATTACCTTTGCACTCGTCAAATACATGCTCATCTTGTTACAAAATATTAACAGCTGAATTAATGTTTTATTCTATCAATTATGCAAGCATTCAATCATCATTACGTGTCTCGGAAATAGCACCCCATATAGAACATTGACTCTATCGCAATTGGTTTTTTTTCGTTCGTTAACAGAAAGCGAAGAACAAAACATGTTGCTGATGACATCATATTAGTAGATACCAATCAATGGCAACTGAGGTTGCAACTCTTCTTTGCGGGATGGGAATGTGACTTATTTCGATGGATGCCAATGTCTACTGGTCCATATATTCCTGATAGCCCTATCTGTCTCCTTTATGATAGTGAGATCAATGCACATCATAAAGAAGCACGGCTTAACCACGGCTGGTGTAGTATCGCAGAGGATCACATGAAACCTGCCCTTAACGTGATAGCATAATATCTGTTTTTATGGTTTAGTAGCTATTGCACAGGCAAATACCATTACCGCTGAGCGAGAGGCAATGGTTGGATGAGGGAATGACAGTCACTGCATTGGTGATATTGAAGCGCTCGCGCGACTAAATGTGGCGTCGCATGCCACGCCCCTGTAAACATTTCAATGGTAATTGCTTTTGCACGCTTTGCGCCCCTTTTGTTAGTAATTCAAAACTAAAGATGTAAATACATTTTAGTTTGACATGTGATGGTCTGTATCATGGAAAATGACTGCACAATGCTGTCTTCCAGAAATGGTCAGCACGATTTTGTGACAGTGTAGCGTCTAACTCTGACATTGCGTTACGCACCATGTTTGATAAGAGCTTATCAATCATGTTGTTCCCTGTCCCTTGAACCTGCTGTCTATACTTTGGAAGGAAGTATAAAATCGACTAGTTGGATACAACTATTCTTTATTTATGAGGACGTAATTGGCTGCCATTGCTGACATAGAAGACGTTGTTATATCCCGACACCATAGTAGCACCGTTAATAGCGCGATTCACAATGTATTTGAGATACCTAAATAATGTCAGTATTTACAAGCAACTGAAAATCACGCTTCCTGTGCAGGCGATGTTACATTCATAGCTCGTGTCGAAAATATCAATGATAATATATATTAACATGTTTAGCAAAATCGACTCAATAAACACGATGTGCTCACTGGCCGCGCTGACATGGCGGTTAGTCAGGCAAGAGATAAAGAGAAAACTCCCAGTGTAGGTACTCGGAGAGCGATACAACGTCTGACATTTTGACATAATGCCGCCCCTCTCCCTTTTTGTTTATGAGTCAGACTCGTTGAAACTGTGTCCAATTTCGATTTTATATTAATGAGACGGTCTGCGGCTAGTATGCTAAACCAATATTTGCTCTTACTACGCTGTTGATATCAGTTATGTCAGTAGCTTTTGTTTCAAATCTATGACCAGGTAGTAAATATTGTACTCGTGGTCTGAATAATTGATATCGCCCTCGTACATACCCATTTAGGAGTTATATAGCCGTACTAAATGCGTTCGTACTGAATTTATATTGATCCATCTAAGTTCAAAGAGGATACGAGGTACTACGACAGCGACAAATCAACTAAGACTAATGTACTATATTTGAAGCTATAACAGATTGCAATTATTCTGTATGCTGTTGACCACTGATGTAAAACCAGCCTTTGTGTATCTGAATGAGTTCACCTCGGACACGCAAGCTGTAAATCCATATATATTGCACTAAATTAATATCAAAGCGTTCACCTATACAATTGGAATGCATGCAGCGCATTTTATATATGATATTATATAAATCTACAGCAGACCGTGGTTTTCTACAAAAACCAAAGAAACAATTTCGTTGTTGAAACGTATAGATGACAAAAACAAGAGCCAGACAAAGAAAATACTGAATTGCTTAGGAAAACACTCATGTAAAAAAGGCAAACAATGTATGTCCCGTACCATTTGAATATCTTGGTGGCATACATTGCTACTGTGTGTCATTGTGCGACACTAATCAATCAGACGTTATGAGACATTTGTCTATGTAGTGGCTGACATTTCAATATATGTCACACATTTACGTACCCGTCGAATTTGTAAAAGTCATGGCACAACATCAAGGTTCTAATGTAATGAATTGTAGGGCCCTATCACGATCTCTTTTAAGCGAATAGCGAGTCATATATATATCGAATGATAAATTCATGGATGTATCCCCGCGTAATGATATTACCAGGTGCATCATTCTGTGGAAGATAATCACATGCATGCATAACAGTATTGGTGTCATGTATATACATATGGTATTAATTTCCAAACCCCCGCGGGGGTCAACTTAAAGCAAAATGCGGCACTTGTTGGTTGTTAATGGGAAACAAAAAACGATATTGGATGCTGTTCACATGCACGCAGCGACCTATTATTGACTTTGATTATATATATATATATATATATATATATATATATATATAGATAGATATATATATATATATATATATATAGAGAGATATAGATATCATAAGGGATATATATACATATAGATATATATACAAATATGTATATATGTATATATATAAATATACATATATATATACATATATAGAGAGATACACACATTTATATATATATATATTGTTATATACATGTATATATATACATATACATATATATATATACATATATGTATATATATATACATATTTATATATATATAAATATATATATATATATATATATACATATATATATATATATATATATATATATATATATATATATATATATATATATATATATATATATATATCAATATAATCCTAATATGCCCACACAATCACACAGTTCATATAGCTTTTCGCTTTCATGCGAACAATATTGATAGACAGTTATTTAGTTATCTATATAAAAATGCTAATAATGTTTCACATGTGTGTTATATGCATGGTTATTGAATCATGGTTATTGAAGTCACACAATGGACCGGTAATGGAAATGGTAATATTAGGGGTTGACGTCACTTAACAAGGTAATATCATGACGATGAAGAATGAAGAATATTGTGACATTTCAACAGCCCTCGTTTTCGTGTCACCGCCCACTTGGCCCTAAACCGTTGTTCAGACTGTTCTTCCAAACCCATGCTGCTGGGACAAAGCCGCCTGCATGATATCATCGCATCGGGTGCCTCCCCTATCAGAGATGCTATATCCATTTAACGTGATCATCCGGCTTAGGGTTTTACACCTAAGATCGAAACTATAGCGTGTGTGTAGAAAGGCAACGCCTCACCACACCATGATAACCGAGTGCAATGAACCGGACTTATTGAACTAATGTATAAGAATTGACATTCTAGTGACAGAATGAGTAACAAGCTTCAACTGATTAGGATTTTTGAGACTGTGAAATGGGCCTTTGATCTTGAATGCGTAATCAATCAGTCATGCGCATGGAAAAGCTTTCCATAAAGTCAATACTACTGACAACACACGAGCGTTATACACATCTCATCATCCGAGGATAGCACAGGCTTTTAGTGATTGCAGGAAGCAATCAATCATGTTAATCCTAATTCATCCATTAATCTCCTATGCAGGT
>CM067356.1:49584692-49597192 GCA_034190875.2 Urechis unicinctus | reverse complement strand
AAATCTCCATATAGATGTAAAATATTTATATGTAAATAGCCAATATATTCATATATATTTTCACCGGTCGCCCTTTTGATTCAACTTGGATTTGGATGTTCAGTTCTTAGCTTATCGACCACATATTGGTGCTGATGGTATTAGTTGATATATTGCCGGTTTACAAATTTGCTACAGCTATGTACTGATTATGGCATGGAATTAATCATTATATATAATTCACAGAAGAGTAATTCAATCATAATCAGATGTAAAAATCATATGAAAATAGCCAATCTTTATTTTTCACCTGTCTGGTGAGGCAGTGAAAATATTAGTAAAACTCAATATTTTGGTCACATATTCACTGATGATTTAACAAATGACCAAGACATCTATTGTCAAGGTCAAATGCTACATGCTCAAGGTTTCATATTAATACGAAAACTTCATGTGTGTACAATTGATGTTAAAGAGTCTGTATTTGGAGCATACTGTGCCCTTATGTTTACAGCTTATCTGTGGTGAAGGTACGCAAGGGACGATAAACAATCTATCGACCGGATTCTTAGAGGAGAAGACACAATTAAGGGCATGATATATTTTAGTCACGTGATGCATGGTCAATGCGCTTACTGTGATGCGACGTTAAAGTTACTTAAAAGCTCATCTTAACAGTTGCATTCCCCATTTACAAATAATCGTTGGACGTGTTTAAATGTACACATGGTTTATTTAAATCTATCTATTTTGATAAAATATTCTAAGTTATGGATGATTATTCAATTGCTCGAGTTGGGTATTTATGCTTTTCTGTTGCTTCATCGTAGAGAAACCCCTAAGATGTTGCCTCTATTACGTTTTTTAATTGCGTTACTGCATAATTTGGTATATTTTTACTCCACTAAATCAGTCGACAACATAAAGGTTACTACAACCAATCTGCTACCCAGTGCAATATCGCATATTGAGACATAGTCTTGGATGCTCCGATGGGTTTTTCTGTGCCATTAATACTAGAACAACGTTTTTGTTGTAATTCCATGCTGTGTTCTTTTACTTGCAATTATGTTTTATACGAGCATGATAATAGGATTTTCAGCAGGAAATTAGATACTAGAATGCTTATCCTCAGAACGGCCGATGCCAATACAGGTGCGTGACATGAAAGCAAATCATTATGTTCATTTTGTCCCTGATAGATGAAACGCTATTCCCTAACTTGATTCTTATAGCCGAGTTATTCAGAATATCTCTACACAATAAGCGTGGGAGACAAGACAATGATTCCTTGTCATGTAGGGTATTTTGTCACTCTCATGACGGGCAAAGGTCAAGTACGCTTTTATGATTGGCGTCCTGCTTTCAAGCAGTCGATTGCTATAGCTTATATATATATATATATAAGCCGTAAATTACTCATAACTCAGTACTGTTGCGAGAAATCCTGTAGCAGATCGATAAATCTGCCGAATCCCCGTTTAAAAGCTGTGAGCCATTAAGTTACGTCATAATGCTGGGTAAATACGACATTCTAAACAGCATTGCCTCGCGAGAAACAAAGGCAGTTATCATTTTATAAAGGTAAATCAACATCAGCGAAGCGCTTTTACCATAATTCATAAATACTTCATTTAAGCAGCTAGTGTACAGATTGCAGTGGAGGTGATGGTAGCATACAATGACGATGCAGAGCGGAATTAAGGTGGTAAGGTGTCCAACACTCGACATCTTTTTAAATTACAGTTAACCAGGCTTATTGGCATATGCAACCGTAATGACCACAGATATCTATTTCGATATGCGAAACTCTTCGTCGTTTGATAACAGACCATAGAACTTAACCTCATGAATGCCAAAACTGATCTGACGACCGATCGCTGAGTATGCGTAGACTGCACTATTGTCTAACGTTGAACCGTTTCAACATTGCCTTGCTTTAAAATCCACGCAAAAGCTTAAGCTACAACCGATGACATATAAGGTGAACAATTATATATGCGTGCCTTCCGATATATATATATAATACTATTCGATAACAGGCTCACAACAATGAAACCCGGTGCTAAAAATACACAGATTGCAAACAAAGTGTTAACGAAGGATCCAACTGTACGCATATCGCAATAGTTATGTAACAACTGCGTACCTGTAATCGACGACAAAGCAATGCTTTGAATGTCATGTACAATCAACTTGACACGATTTTGTCAGTGCTCATAATCTGCTTTTAATTGCATGCAAAAGTACATATTTGCTTAGCATTCATGTTACAAGCGCGTAACTATATTTGACGACAAATGCGTGATTTGAATGTCGTGTACAATTAAATAGACCTTACTATTTTCTCTTGACCGTCCATCATTAGAATGGAAAGTCGCGCACATATACACACATAGATAACAAACGCACTACTCACGCATAACGATTCACATGTTAAGGAGCCAGTTGAAATTGGCAAGCGGTTCTGGAAAATCGGAGGGAGTGTTTAGGTACGTTTGATCACCATGGGAATAACTCAAATTTAACAGCATTTCAGACTAGTTTCCACGCCCTCATGCGCTATGTAAGCCTTGGTGTATACTTATAGCAAGTTGTTTGGACCCCATAACCGAATTCTGTTTGCTGTTTTAAGCAATATATCTATTATTTAGCTATAGCTCCGTATGGACTTTTTTTTCCTGCAAAATCAATCTCGGTCACACAAAATTGTTCAAGGCACATCTCTGTTCAAAATGTAGCGTAAATAGTCATAAATATTATACAACATAAGGTAGACAGTCAATGAAACAAATGCGACAAGAGACAATAAAAGTCAGGCAACGAGAGACAGGAGGGTAGATTTTGGCACTAAAATATATATATATATATATATAATATATCTATACGCATATATATATATATATCTATGGTAATATATATTATATATAAATATTACAACAGCCGTTGTTTCATTTATATATATATTCATAAACATATATGTGGCCGCGCGTAGGTTGTGATAAATACAAACTATACCTGTACATAGATATACTGGCTGTTGTAAGTACTAGGAGGCATATATATATTCTATATATATATATATACATATATATATATGTATATATATATATAAATATATATATAGAGAATAGATATATGGATAGGAAGGACAGGGATATACCATATATATTTATACGCAGGGAGGGTTGCTTATAGAGGATCTCTAGATATACATATATTGGAGAGTCAGGAAACATGATAGAGACAGAGAGAGAGAGAGATAGAGACATAGAGAGGGAGAGAAGAGAGTCATCTAGATAGAGAGAGGGATAGAGGATAGAGAGATGTATAGAGGATATACAGATATCTATAGATAGAGGGATAGAGAGAGAGAGAGAGAGCGCGCGCGGGGCCGCCGCCGCCGGGGGGGGGGGGGAGAGAAGAGAGAGATATATATATACATAGATTCTATATATATCTCTATATATATATATAAATATATATATATATATATATATATATATATATTATATATATATATATATATATATATATATATATATAATATCTATCTATCTCTCTATATATATATATCTCTATATATCTCTATCTCTACCTATGTCTCTCTGTTCTGATCTCTCTACCCACTGTATGACCTCTCTCAGCTCTCTCTCTCTCTATTCTCTCTCTCTCTCTCTCTCCTCTCTCTCTCTCTCTTTCTCGAGACAAAAGAGACTCTCTCTCTGTATATATCTATTATATATATCTATCCTCTCTCTTATCTCTCTATCTCTATATATATATATATATATATATATATATATTTCTTTATATATCTATATATAAATGTGTGAAATGTTTGATATACCTACAACATATGTATGACAAGGCGGTGTATACACTTCGGCACCATACCCTTGCCCATCGGCGGTCACATGATAATATGTTGTCGGCATAAATTTCTTTTGGTCGATACCTGGCGGCAGCGTATATCGCTATTTATAGGTTATTCAACAGTTCATAGGACAGTCACTACAGCTTGCTTGAATGACGTTACTATTTTTGGCTTCGCAGTGAACATACAAGCAGCTGTTGGAACTGCATTGAACCCACCTGCCACTACATATTGCGTTATATGTGGATGAAATAACACATTATCACGTGAGAAGAATAAAGCAATCATCGGCCAATCATCGGAATCATATGAATATATTATCGTCGCATTATTTCCTTGTTGTTAAAATCGAGCCTGAAAATTGCTTGGGTGGCTAATTTGCCGAGTCGACGTGTCATCATGAGATCGTAAAGGATGGCTTTGGATTTGCTGATTGCCAGATCCATGCTTGATTGCAAACAGTTTATAAAACGTGAACTTTACGATAAATAATCATACAATCATATAACACGTAGCCGCTCTTCGACATCATATCATTATTCTACAATTCTGAGTTGGAAGAATCAATGCCACTGTTCATCTTCTTTAATTAATTCGCAGAAGGGATGGTACTTTATGGCGGCGAGAAAAGTTGTAAACGCAGCTCAAAGCAGCTGCTATAACCATATCCCTTCTCTGTCAAGCATATTCCTAGGCGCGCCTAATTCGTTACTTGTCGGATTTCAGTCGTCATTTCCGAAGCCTTATCAAGCCCACATCTAGTTAACCCCTGCACAAAACAACACCTGTTGTTTTCAGGCGCATTACTAGATCATTTTGCCATGCATCGTACAAAACTTGAATTAGATTTTGTTTCAAAATAAGGAGACAGGAAATAACTTGTCGTTAGAGGAAACAACAGAACATAAAATTTTAAATGAGATTTTTCCCACTTTTTCTATTGAATCACTAAAACCAATACTATCGCTCATGTTGTGCGCACAATTGGTTGCTTCTGTTTCATGGTTTGTTCTTCTCATGTGATGATATTTTACTACATACTGTATACAACGAAGTATGTATTTGTTAGTGGGTTCACTGTAGTTCAAAGAGCTGCTTGTATGTTTACGGTGAAGTCTTAAATGGTGACGTCATTCAACTATGCTGCAATGATTGACCTATGAACCTATGTATAACCTATCAAGAACGTTCTCCACAGGTATAGACAACACTAACCCCATGAGGAATTTTTGTGTAGTTACCGACCACCTTGTGATACATATTTTTCCGGTCTATAAAACATTTCACGCAGTTTACTTCCACTGTTTTTCTGTTTGTCATTCCATAAATTGAGATTACATTAGCATAGGAATCACCATAATGACATTGCTGATACGTGTAGTTTTAGCCAGGGAAACTTTGTGAAATATAGCAATCAGCACAGGTTTGTTGAAAATTAACCAGCTCAAATTGTATTTTGTGTATAGTTTATTATACCCGCATATGCTGGAAAAACAAGCGTATTATTTAATTGTTTTGCTGAACAGATAAAAGTACACTCACACTTGGTGCATACCCATGGTATGTTTGGTAGCATGCCTAATTATGATCGGTTTACTACAGATTCTGTGCTTCAAAGTAGTCTGCTCATAAATATTCGGGAATATGTGTTTTACAGTGAGAACCCTGTTCATTCTCTTTGTCTTACTGCGCATGCTGTAGAAAGAAAAACAAATGAAATATTTGGCAGGCAATTGTGTATAATTGTTGCAGTAACGTAGGAGTAAAAGCCTGAAAAAGACTATTAAATTTATCAACTGGCTCTAATAAAAAACAAGCGTGCAAGCGCAGTAGTTATCAATGCTCAGTTAGAAATTATTCAATACATTCTATTTACTAAATAGTTTTATAATCTTGAATGTATTGTAGTAAAACAGATTGGATGTGTTAACATTATACAAGAAACAAACATTATCTAGCGTTCGACATCAACATTCTTGCAGCAATTACGTAGAACAAGCCAATCTGTGCAAGATTATTTCGACAGTTGGCGCTTAGGTCTGTAAGGCTAAACAACGCCGCTAATACTGGAGCTTCTAATTCCGCGTCAGCAAACTTATGCGTGACTTGAATCTGTTCTGGATATTGTAATGCAACGAGGAATGGACGCGTATGCTTCATACCATTTTATTTACTTACATTCATTTTTTTGTGAATCTACGCTTTGAAACAGCCCGTCAGTCGCATGTGCTATATATTTTTATATATATATATATATATATATATATATATATATATATATATATATATATATATATATATATATATATATATATATATATATATATATATATAGATATATATATATATATATCTATATATATATATATATATATATATATATATATATATATATATATATATATATATATCTCTATATATATATATATATATATATATATGGATTATTATAATATCATTATTTTATGAGAGCCAGATTAATACATCCCGGAAGTTTTCAAAAAGGGATTTCATTCATTTTTCTCTCAGCCGTACTGTGATTATTTCTTGGAAGATGTTCGAGTGATTTACGGCATGACTTTGCTGAGCTATATCAATCGACTGCCTAAAAACCAATGACAAATCACAATAACGCATGTGATATCGTTACCGGTCAATAGGGCGCCAAAATGGCAAAAGGGATTTGTCTTGTCTCCCTTGAGTATTGTGTTGAGATATTCTAAACAACATTGACCACAATTATGCAATGCTATGAAGTTATGGAATATTGTGTCATCAATAAGAAACCAAAGGAATAGAATAATTTGCTTCCATGTCACGCACCTGTAGTGACATCAGCCGTCCTGATGATTAGCGCCCTGGAATCTTATTACCTGCTGCAAATCCGGGTATCGTGTTCAAATAAAACATTATTGCATATTAAATAAGTAGGCAGTAAAACTAGCAGCAAATATTTGGGTTTATGCAGAAGTCAACTGAAACAAAATACCCTCAATGGGTGCTTCAACTTGTGCCTAGAAAGCTAAATCACACTGTTGCTGCAGAACAATACCATCTAATGCTATTAAGCCTTAGTTATAGAACAGCTTTAACATCGACGTTGTGTACGTCCAGCTGGTGTAGTAGGTAATAGGCAGACAGTAGGTGTTTGTAACATTACGATATTCATCTGACTTTGGACGATTAAACAATTATTGCATTGCAATTATTCAATGAAATTAATTAATCAATAAATAAAGAAATGGCTCCACCCAATGGCGCAGATGGCGCACAGTATTGTGATCACGCCTTGTAAGCAATGTATGGTGGGCAAATACATCCCTCCCCTCCTCATTTCGTTCTGAGCTACCTATCTATAACTCTTTTGATGGGATCGAAATGTTCCCGGAATGCAGTTTATTAATATTGTCCAGGCTTCTGGCTATGGGTGTACTGTTAAGAACAGTCTTTCAATACATCAATTTATTTGGGTAATCTATATTACAATTCAGAATATTCTGTACGTACACAAGTAAGGAGCCACTAATTTCAAATTTTCGTTTAACCTTTTGCGTCATAAAGGCGCTTGTTGCCATGGGCGCAATGTGTTATGCCGGCTCTACGTTGTCGTCAAAGATTCTATGCTGCGCAATAACCTGCTACCGCAACATGCCACCTGACACTACTTAAGCGTTACACCTGCTGCCTATTTGCATTTTACTTTAACTCTCTCTTGATAAACAAGTACCGTACATGATGTCATAATGATGATAAGGTATCGCATATTATGGTTGACAGGAAGGTTATTATGTGTCGCTTGTCCAGTTAAAAGATCTGTTGCTATTCCCCCAACAGAGAATGCTAGGAAACGGTTGTTACTGGACGAATCCATGGATCAAAAAGCTATTATTTGGTAGTATTAGACCTATTACCACCGTATGTTTACTGTTGTACATTTTTTTCAAGCATTTGCAATTCAGTGTGGGTTGGTGTTTAGCAACTGCAATGTAATCGGTGGGCAGAAACACAGTCATAAGTAATGATCGAAAAACACTAGCACCGATTGCTTACATAGAAATCTAAGTATTATATTAGTTTTAGTGACATATATTTACTCATGTAATTCAACTGATCCAATCAGTCCAATGGCAGTAGCAAAGCACAATTTATAAGAATTTCAATAGACCATGAAAGCCTGTCTGTTACATATAACTTACGATAGCATCACCTCCAAGTCTTAGTCGAATCATTTGCAAACATATGTCCCGGACAGTAGTTTTTATTTCTGTTGATAGTTTTCCCCTGGACACGACACGTCAAACGCCGATGCAGTTAGAATGCACATGCGCTGCACCAATTTGCAATATCCCCTCTTTCCTATCATAGCATTGCAAAATACAATACGACGACACTAACTTGGGAGACCATTCCTTGCCACTCTTGGCTTAACATAATGGCAACGCGTTGTCATTACTTACCCATGCAAAAGTATTTATCAAGGGAGTAGTTTGCAAGCCACTTATGGGACGTCTGGTCATTACGGACCGCCATTCACAAGCGTGGAAGTATTTTGGGAACAACCCAACCATGTATGTGACTATTGCTTAGATCGGTTATCCTGTGACTGATAATTTTCTGCAATCAAATGTTTTTATCCCCCATAAGTGACAGAAAGATAATGACAAATGAATAACATGGGTTCAATGACTCATGCGTGGTATCAAAGGTACTCATTCGGTCACTATATTCGGCAATACGTTCCAAAGTATAGTCAAATACGGGCGCACGCCTTACCAGACGTTTTCCCTACCCGTTAGAGTCAAGTATATATTCCCGTTAGGCTATTGACGTCATTATTCAAGTTATGTTTTTTATTAATACATAGAACATTCATGCAACACCTTTCACTCTCTAGAGACGACCATGCTGTTTATATGCTAATAAACCTTCGTGAAAACTTTTATATCCGTCATAAATCATTCAGATGGCTGTTAATGTGGAAACAGACTAGCCGTCTCTCATCAATTGCTATGAGTTATTTGTCGTGACCAACAGTAAAAACAATCCCCTATGCGAGCTGGCATAAACGCCAAAGCTTATTAAAATGTGACATACATATAGTGTCGGTTGCGTGATGCGGACTATGTAGTGAAAGATAATCATTTGGTATAGATGAGATATACATATATATATATATATATATATATATATATATATATATATATATATATATATATATATATATATATATATATATATATATATATATATATATATATATATATATAAATTCAATGATGCAGTTTAAGGTGAGTATATGTTAAGCGACACATTAACTCTAAGATGTGTACAAAAAGTATTTATAATGCAAAGAGCTCAACTCTTATGTGAATCTGAGATGTCGATGCCTATAATTACTCCAATGAGCACATGTATGATAATGTATTCACCTATATGGGAGATTTCTTAAACAGCAAAACAGTTGTGCTGGCAGTGGCGTGTTGGGTTGAAAGTGATTACTTTGGTTTTATTTCGATTCATCCTACTGGTCCTGCCATTTATGATATATGGCGATCTGCGATTTTTAGGCTGCAAGTGTGCGATAAATCTGTATCAAATCCATGGTATGCTCTTTCTGGCTGCCTCATCTCTCATGCAAACAAAATATCCTTGACTTTATAAGATAGAGCCAAATGGAATAGCGAATGCATAGAGATTTTCAGACTTTATACCAATTATTTTCATCTAAACTAACGGAAAATACTAACAAATATGACGTCGACCTGATAAGGCAATGAAGTCAAATTCCAAAGCCATGGCCTCTGATAGCAACACCTGGTTTCATTGCAGAGGAAGACAAACACAGAGCTGTGACCAATCATTTAAGTCACGAAGATCTCAATTGAGAAAATGGCTTTGTCAAATTCGGCTTTGGGCTGTACTGTGGTTTCACAATATTTTGTGCCGACGCTCATAAACATTTTCTTTTATTTATGTAGGTCCCCTGAGAAGTTCACACATACATACGAAAGTCCGATTGCAATTATCACTTTTGTGGTCACACTGTCCTCATTGTAGACATGCTAATGTGCTGTTGACGTTGACGTTTGCACGACCTAAATGCTGATAGTTCGAAGATAACAATTCGAGTAAGCTACCTCACTTTATCGTGCAGAGCCATTGTTTTCTTGGTCTCTAAGACATGAGTAATTCCAGGCCTTGTATGGTTACGCCCCATGATACTATAGCGGAGGATGGTGCCGTTTGTTTTATTTGAAGTTCAATGATAGACGACATTGGAAGGAATATCGAGGAATTTAAGGTAATTGCTCGCGTAGTTTGCGTGAACCACATCAATAAGCACGTGGTTGTATGGGAGCCGCTCTGTATGGTCTTGGGGACGCCAAACAACTAGACACCATGACGTCTTGTCCCCTTTATTTGTTGCCTGTTGAACGATGCTGATGTTTTTATTTCTTCCTTTATTCTACACAGCAACAGCTGGCCCCAAAGTGCTTTTATCTCCTTGACACAATCCCATGGCCACAATCTGGCAGAACAATCCACACCAGTAAATCCTCTTTTAAAGATGAGATGTTACTCATTCTGTCACGACGAGATAAGGATCCATCAACCTAATTAGTCAAATGGCCCACCTTTTAAGCTGCATTATTGGATAAATCCCAAATCACGCACTTGGGGTAAATTCATTCGTTGTCCCGTTTTACTGCTCATACACGAGAAATACACAGTAACAAGAGTTCACGTGCTTGGAGATGTGAATTTATACATATCACTGGACAGAGTGCGCCGTTCTGCTGTGGGCGCAGTGTTGCTGTGTTGTCAAAGATTCATGCCCAAACCAAATCACTCCAATCAAAACTACTCGTAGCAACATCGTGCAGAGTAGAATCCTATTTGATGAGGGCGGTGTGCCTCCCCGTCTGAATGAAACCAGCCTAATAATAGTGCGATGATATTTTGATGCAATGTTATTTCATGCAAGATGAAAGGTATGATCCATGTAGGTTTTATCATAAAAAGATACAAGAAGTAGATCAATCTGATTGGTGTTAGATTTACGGACGAATAGTGAAGGCATGAATTGTGATGTGATTTGTCAATGTTGTTGTTGTTGTTCTATGACACGATATCTGTAATAATTTTCAAGTATTTTGAATGGCTGTCGTACGTATTGCGCTACTGAAATATTGCGCGATAGTTATCGGGGATAATGCGCGCATAACAAAAGGTCAAACTCCACCAAAAGGTCAAACTCCACTACCCGAATCCTTATTGATGATGATCACAGTCCATCACATAATTCCATGCAATTTGCCTAGCCTTGTTTTTTTTTTTTGAAAGCTACACACTGTCAATGACATTTCTATCGGACGATAAAACAGTTATAACTGAGGTAAATTGAACTAATTGCATAAGAGGTATCATTATCGTCATGACAAGAAGATATATCGACCAGTGGATCTGGGAAATATTTGGCAGACACGAATGTCATCATAAGGGTGATACGACTGCTGTTTGCTTTCGCAGATTAGATCTTAATTTGAAATGTGCGTTTGCTTACGTTTTGTTCATTGTGTAGCAAATATTGGACTGTCAAGGGAGTCAGCTTGCAGCTTTAATGTAGCAATTGGCAGTTTAATGGTTTATATGCGTGAATCAAAACCAAGACCGGACGTATCGACAGTTTCACCTACGATTAATCACATTGTATAGTTTAGACAGGTTATATCAACAACTGATTAGAAAAGGTAAGGTTGGTAAATCTACGATAGAGTGTGCTGAGTTGGCGATGGCTTAAGAGTCCATCCCGTCGTCAATCCCAGTGAAGCTCTCTATGCTTATGGGCACTAAATGGAAGCACGAAAAGAGCTACATGTCACATGATGTAAATCAAGTTAAATTCAGTAACTGCATTTGCATAAGGATAATTGCAATTCATTTCCTTTTAAAATACTGCTTTTTACTTCCTGTTTTAATGCTCGTTATACTAACATAGACTCACGATGTTACAGTTGTGGACGTTTGTTTCTTATCCGAATCAGCTTGTGTTGGCCATTAGTAACTCTCATAATGGCCCTGGTTTGTGGTCTATCAGCTGCTTGAGCATTCGACGAATGAGGCTGAAAGGTGGTAACAGGTATAAAAATGTATTGCTCCAGTTTAAGAACAATGCATCCACCATCACATGGTGAAAATGAATGCATATAAGATAACAATGATTGTGGAGTTAGTTTCCTTTCAGTCCAGCCTGCATTCACCATCTGGCTACTCATTTGTCACTGTGTAGCAGCAGCTATCCGATATCCTTAAAGATGCACCATTTCTACATGCCATTAGCCATTATATTACACATAATGGGAAGACCTTCCATCTCGTGGATGTGCGATGTTGGAGTGACATTGTCCTTTTTCAATTGGATGTGTACTTTTGCACAAGTTCCGCACAAAGCCTTTTAACCTAATCTAGCTGTTTTCAGTGTTGATGTGTTGCTGTCTCTCGGTCACAGTCCATCATCCACATGTTAAAGCACGGCCGATTACTTCGTTCCATAATCGATTAATCAGTTAGAAATGCCAATCGTGGCAACATCGGACGATATCATACATTTTGCTCCTTCCGACAAAGCCATGTATCCATAATA
>CM067356.1:49539692-49574692 GCA_034190875.2 Urechis unicinctus | reverse complement strand
TTTTGAATACGATGGTAATAACAATATTCCTCAATGCTTATTGTGGATGTGGCTACAGGTTCCAACAGTATCTTCATTATGTTTATGTATGTTAAGCGATTTCATCCGATATAGGTTATGATGTTATAATTAGTTATATATTTAAAGTTGCCATACCAAATGTACAAGGTGGGCTCGTTTGCAGTCAATAACAATCTAAAACCCTAACAGAAGCGCTGAAATCCACTTCGTGTAACTGTAATATCGATATACCAGTCAAAACATATTTTCATTTGTAGCACGCTCCATCGGTAAGTGGTTGAGGGAGCTGACAGGGAGTCAAAGAGATACCGTCAAATACATCTCACACACTAATGTAAAAGATTAAGAGAGCTTCATGTCAGCAACTGCAATGCTTTCACCCCAATGGAGGTGTAGATACAGCATATGCATCTGAGAAATGTCGTACATATTCTCCGGACAGCTATGAATGACATGCAAATCAGAACTCAGCTTATTATATGTCCAAAGAGTTTATAGCTACTCAAAGAGGGCTCACGTGGAGTGGCTCTGTTGTGAACGCTTCTCTAATTATAACACGCTGCAACCGTAAGGTGACGCTGCCGTGACATAAACAAAAGCCCTTGGGAATAATGGCCTGACGTCGACGACGACGAGTTTTGCAGAGCCTTTCCACTTTCTACACTATTTAATAAATGTCAACTTGATGATTGTCCGGTCCGGTAAACAATTCGCCTCTTACAGCATCCGCGCGGTTTTAGTTCCTTCATGCCCGCGCTGTAGATAGGACTGATGATTAAACGTCTCGGGGCTCGGGATCTGTTATCCGATTGGTTTATGTGACCATCCTCCAAATAAATGGAGAATACAACGTGGTTTTAAGGGGCGTTATGACAAAACGCCTCGATGGACAGGTGGCGTATTCACATATTTCCTCGGGCGGAGTTAGCACAGTGAGACACAAATGACCAAAGCACCGTTGTCCGCCTCCCAATTTGCCCTGAGTGATTGCTTCGCTGATGGTATGTTGCATTCACTACAGATAACATATCAAGGATTAAAGCCAGACGGGTTGCAAGCTTGTCCGTGCACAACGGAAAGAGCTGTCGCCCACACAACACGATCTTTATTTCCAAGTAAGAATTAATAGAAGAATCGGGTCAAAATGATCTGGTCGTTTCTAATTGTGATAAGGACAATGTATATACTTGACCACTATCATATTATGCGAAATTCATCAAAGGCTACATAGCTCATTATTTGTTGAGGGGCCTTGTTGATACTGTGCCAACTATAGTCAACCGTATTTGCGCGGTCATATGGCAAAGGTTTAAATCCCATGTCGTTAATTTTAGTTTACGCTTTTTGTTCTGTTGTTATTCCAGGGAAGAAATACCATGACCCATGACATTGATATGATTGCATTGTATAACTTTACAACAAAAGCAAGCGCCATTGAACGATAACATATTGTTAAATAACACAGATCAAGTTGGTGCTCATATTCTGCTTAAGGCAACAACAATACCCATATTTATTTCAGCGCTGCCGTAAACCAACTTTATTGCCAAGGCGATCGATTGTATCACCTAGCGCCGGTTAACCGTGTAAGCGCCTATGAAAATAATTCCACTGCAAATACCACAATCAAGACCACATTCTTCATGTTGTCGGGCTCTCCACTGGTAGGGTAGAGAGCGATTGTTTTAATGCACTTCCAACTCTCTCTTTAGGAGCGATGCCTATTTGGTATGATAACGTGTTCATAAAATGGCCATCCGATGATGAAAGAGGATCTGACAGATGAGGGATTAAGCTTTGAGCCATGAGTAAAGAATGATATGTTGTGTAAAGAAAAAGTCCCTGAAGGCTGCAAACCCTTTCACGTGGTCCTTCTTCCATAGATACCCTTTAACCTGTCTGTTAACCTCTGTCGGTTATAAGTATCGACCAAGTTGCGTTTATATGTGTACACGTTGATACCTCAAGACATTGTAAAGCACCGAGTGTCTTTTCGGTAAGGCGTTGACATAGGACATATACAAAAGACGCAACGACAGGGAAATCAACTTAAAAAGACCTTAAAATAAATTGCATATATAGGGAATGGAGTATTGATAAAATGGGATATCGGACAACATTTACTATCTTGTGAATGCAATATTGGTACAACAGACACTTGCGCGTCGGTATTCTTTACTAATGCGCACATTTAACGTTGCCCACGTGATTACGTTATATGTTTTTGGTTTATTGCACTTGTGATAATGATGAATTGACAGTTATGGTGTCGCGCAATCTATCATTCAATTGTGCGAAGATGCACAAGTTTTAAATGTTCAACATTTAAAAAGGTATTCGTGAAATAAGAAACTTTACTATTTGCGACAGTTCGCCTCCTTGAACTATTGCAGCATGTTAGACAAGGATTAAACATAACTCTTCAAATCATTGCACAACGCGTAAGTCGCATGCCTTCCGATTGCTACAGCTGTAAATGAAGCCTCACCATCAGGAATAATTTTGCTGCAAAGTGGAGCCATTGTCCTTTCCAATGTACCCTTGACACCATCTGGGGCTACTCTAATGCCATTTACATCATTAACGGGCTTTCCTAGTCGTAATCAAGTAAATGTCAGAATATGAGATGAAAATGTTAAGGTAGAAATAGCTTTTAGCCGCCAAAAGAGCCACTGTACAACCATATGTTTCAATATGAATCTCTGTGCTTGTCAGTATATATAAGCCACATCATGTCTTATTAAAGCACCACCTGCATCACCAATGGTGTTGCGTTTGTCTAGCTTGTTTAACATTTAGGCCGTATAAATATTTACGTAAATGTGGTTGCTTCTAACACGAAGTGGCAAAAAAAAACCTGGACACGATATTAGATTACGATGTTGAGAATAGGTTCTTCATTATCATCTAATCACTTCACCAACAATTAATAATTGGAATACATGTATGACTGTATATCTATATTTTGTTTCGAGTAAACGAATAATGCCATGATAACTGATACACTGTGGCTGTGATAGATGATGTCCTCCTTGATAACCAATACATCTGAGTCCTGCTTACTAGTGATCGCGTGCTATCAAAGATTAGTACTGTTTGGGCAATAAAGTATCACATGACAGCCAAAACAGCTATCGTTTGCTGCACATAATACGCATAATCCTACGGCAGCCTCATCAACATTGAAACGCTATGCAGACCTTCATTATTACTTGTAATGTCACACAACCCACACAAAATTGCAAGGTTGGCTATTAAAATATCCCTGTGTTTCCAATGCCATAAATTTGGACATCTCAACGGCCGATTCGCCCGAAAACACATATGCACGTTATGGGGCAGAGGATCACGATAACTGGTACCAACTCTGTAAGTTTAGCACATTGAAAAGGGAGCCATCTGGTCAGGACGATACCGGATGTACCAAGAATGTATACTGTGTTCATTGCAAGGAGAGCCATCTAATATATTCACGAAGTCTCCCAAAATGGACCATTGAAAAAAACATTCAGAAATTAAAACATACCATGCATAAGCTCCTCCTGATCCTCAAAAAGGCTCATACGCTGGCACAATGAGGGAGGCCAATCTTGTTGCTAAGCCCTCCAAGTCAATATCTAACCACCTGGACTACACATGGACAGATACCAGCTGTAGCAATTAGCTTCACCCTCAACAAACCTTATCTTTGTCTCTGTACCCTACACCAAGCTACTGGATTTAAGAAAGAGATGGCCTCGTAAGAGAGGAACATAAAGTGTCGGTCTTCTTCGATCTCAAGAAGGCATATGACACCACATACAAGCATGGCATCTTAAGCGATTGAGAGGGCATTGGGCTGGTAGGATGTAAGCCAATTGTTATAAAGGAATTTTTGTTTCATTGTGTGTTTAGGGTTTGTCCTGGCATAACCCTGTCGGATCATAACGATCAATACATGTATTTTGTCAGTGTCTCTTTTTAAAATAAAAGTTACGGTAACGTCAACGCCATCAAACCCGGTGTCGAATGTTCGCAGTATGTGGATGATTTTAAAATTTCTTTTAAATAAAGAAATGCGCAAACCATTGAAATGAAACTCTAACTTAGCCTCAATAGCGTTAAAAATGGGCTGATCAAAACAGCTTTACATTTGTTAAAACAAAAATGCTTGCATGCATTTTTGTAACAAAGGGAAATCAAAAGGAGTATGAATTGGGGAGGAGATCGGAAAGTTCTTTTGCGAATTTACCGGTCTCGTGTGGGGTTCCAAGTAGGACTATGGACCACCAGTGCATAAGTCACTAGATTTTGTGAGTGAATTAAGCAATTTACATGTCTCCTAGAGGAGTCATCAAACCATGTAAATATGGCTGCTTGCAGGGATTTTTTTTTTACGATTGCCCATTTGGCTTCTGAAAGACATTTACATCAAACTAAATGGACAATCGAACCAGCATTTATTCGCTCGCAATTACACAACGAACGTTTGGACGTGCAATAAAATTAAACCGTGCGGAATAATATTGGTCTAATCAGTACTAAAGATGGGCTTCAATGGTGAATGGCTCTTACGCCGGTTTTATGAACATTGACATCATGGCCTCATTCTGAGCAATTGCCATTCTGCGTCCCCTTTCACAATTGTAATATCCGTTCGTGTCAATGATAAGTGCTGATATGCCATGAAGCGTCTGCTATGAGTGGCATTTCCCACTTGCTTCATGACATGTTCTGGACTCCTTAGTCATCGATCCATGTGCAACTGTAGAAAAAAGATGGCAACAACAACAGATGCATTTTGCAGCGACGAACCACAGGACGGCACCAGTGATGACAGCAGCGTTGGATCACAAGTGCATCCGAGGGCAATGTAACACTCGATCCTTTGACATTATGGCTGGGAAGCTTGCCTATCCAGTTGATGGACTTGCTATACAAACCAGAAAAGTCTGTAAGTAAAAATAAATGTGCTAAATTAACTATTAGCCACACACTAGCTTATTTTTAGTAGGGGTGAATAAGTCAAACTCACTTAAGCCTGTGACCCTTAAGCTGCGCATTACCCATATATACCTGCGAACATTGACACACAGACACCCACACCCATACACAAACACATGCTCTCTAACACAGAGAGAGAGACGCACACACACACACGTTAACAAATATTAATATATATATATAAATATATATATATATATATATATATATATATATATATATATATATATATATATATATATATATATATATATATATATATATATATATATGTGCATATATATATATATATATATATATTGATACATATATATATATATATATGCTCATATATTGCAATGCTGTCAACATTTTGGATTGGATATGTGCATTTTGCAAGCACATGTAACACAACATAGCAATGTACGTTTGTCAGCGCAATTGTTACCTGTTTATAAGGTCATATGCTTATATCATGTGAGTAGGAACGATTACACGCACTGGAAATATTTATTGCGTTAAGTCACTATACGTTAGAGACGGGGACATCGCAATTACCCAATAAGGTATAAAATGCTATTTTATTTCTTGTCAAAACATGTGTGAACGAGAGCGACTTATCATGCTTGAAATTACCTTTACACTGCTGTCGCGCTATGTCATTCAACTAGCTGCATCGCTGTCGCACATCAAACCAAGTGATTGACATTTGAATGGTATGAGGCTTCTCGCGGTGTTCAAAAGGCATAAATATTGTTTTTTATATGCTCAATGTTGGTTGGAAATAGAAACCAATTTTATCAAATTGTCGCCAAATATTAATCATCTGCAAAATAAATAATATTGAACGAGGTCACACAAAGTTTAAGACAAAGGCGTCGATACGACACAAGTAAGCTTAATCAACCGCATCGCTGCAACAACCTGTAAGCTAGCTGCGAAGTGAACAAGCAGAATATGCACGTTAATAGCATTTGGTTAATATTATTGCGGCGGGATTCAAAATATAAAATACATACAGACAACCTAACCACAATATCGGAAAATCCGAATTGGCAAACCGTGCCGCATCAGTGCACGCTCACACGCACTTGCACATTTGCAAAATGGTGCACATATGGGTTATATGTGATGTGTAACAGATGTGAGTTACATATGGATGTTATGTCAATAAAGATGAATCATGTCTTTGTATTCATTTTGAAGCACGATTGTAGGATACATGACTTCTAGTATCTGCATAAACACCCCTAGCTTTATGCCTGAGCGAGGGTTGAAGGGCAGACTATGGGAGGATGATGACTGTGCAAATGTGTCTAAAGAGGTCAAACTCTAGTTCCGGTTTCATTCGGATCTTGTCAACCGTACAACAGAATCGCATAATGCACTATGGATATTGCATGTTTTGATATATTGTTACACCACGATGTGGCTTAGTCCAAACCAATAATGCCATGCTAACAGATATGCTTTGACGGTGATAAATGGTATCCACTTCGATAACCGATTTGCGTAATAACGAATCGCATGACAGCCAAAACAACTATCTTTTGCTGCTAATAATCTTACTGCAGCCTCATAAGCATTGAAGCGTCACGCCATGTCTTGCTTCTTGGTATATTCAGCTCTAGTCGTTATCAAGCCCGCAGCATCTCGACTTTTTCGCACCCGCTGCGCGTCCCACTCCATCGTTTAACAACAAGTTAATGTGAACTTCACCGCAAGGCCGGATAATTGTTTCTTAGGATAATTGTGTTTAGCAAATTCGACTAGCTTGTTTTGCTATTATATGCTTGGCTCTCCTGTGTGCGTAATAAGGGAGAAGGAAACATTTAACAGCAACATTTGAACTATTGAATCGGATATATTGCATGGGGATTTTTAAAACATCGTATGTAGTGGATATATTTTATATAGTAGAGTATTTTCCAGATTATGAATGTAATGCCATGTTATATTTGCAGACAAATTTTACACTTGACTGATTATTTACAGCATTGATTTCAGATACTTTAAATTTGTGACAGATGTTACTGAACTCTGTCATGCACTTACATAAACAATACCGGTCGCTGCGAGCGGGATGACACCTGAGTAGACTTGGGGGCACTTTGGGGCTTAGGCTGGACTCCCTCTTCCCGATAAACTGCTGCGTTTTCGGCGTTTAGTACGTGAACATATTAATATCGAAGCTTGGATGATAAAACTATTGAACAGATCTAGAACTACAAGAACAAATAAATACTACTACAAGTGCGATGACTTAATTATTAATTTTTATCCTGGGTATTCCTGCCGAACAGAAATAAATATTTATTTTATTTAGCTGTTGATTAGTATGCTCAGTATTCCTGGCAAATATATTAGCAAAATATTCGAACTTTTTCCTTTATGAATAAATACTTCTGTGATGAACAATGGTGGTTTTCCAGGAGTGTATCGATGAATTAACATATAATGTGAATGACAGCATGGATGCTACCCGTTTTTACATTCACCACGGTGCAATATGACAAAATTGCAGACACATTTTCATCGTTAAAGAAAGTATTTCCTCTATGAATACATAGCTCATATCTTTGTCAGATGAAATCATTACAATGCAAGAATATACATGGCCATGCTATAAACTTGCAAACATGGCGGGATAATTTCATTCATATACCGATTTGCACTGTTGAGCCCATACACTTACGTAAAAAAACCTGGTGTAGCTGCCGAATGCATAGCAAAATAACCTATTGTTTGTATAAACGTACATTGCAAATAACAACCGATAATTACCAGCAAGCCCGATGACTGCTTCATCTGACATTCGAAAACCTACAATCTGCACAACATCGCACCGATTTCTTGCCAGCTTCATAGCCTGCAAAGTCTCTTGAATACCTTTCATGATTATCAGCGTAATAGTATAGGATGCATATCTAAATAAGTTAAATTCGCAAACCTTGAACCGCAATCAACTGAACATATCCTAGTTAAGATTGATTATAAGCAATAGTTCAGGTGTTGGAAATACGGGCTGCATGACAGTAATATGCATATTACCAAGCATACAACACAATGGAAGAAACCTAAGTGGCATTTTTCGATCCAACGACATTGTATAACTATTAGATGCACGTTTCTCTGCAAATGTATCCTGAAAACAATATATATTAAAATACAGTATCGCTCGTCTAGAACATATGGCCGGGTAATGAATGACCCTATGACGTATCTCGATATGATGGTTCTGATTGACGAGACGGATTTATATGCTTCCTCATCTTAATTGTTTCCATTGCTATATGTTCATTTAGTATATCTAACCATATCTCAAGGGCCCAGATTAAATAACAAATCGACAAATGTTAATTGCAATATTCACAAAATATGTTACAGAGAGTAACAGGTGATTTTATCCTTCCTCTAACGAGGGCGCTTAACAGATCTCTAAACAGACTAAACCAAATTACAGCCCCTATTCGATATATTGCGGCATGGGCATGGTATATTGCCTAATCAGTGAATAATGGAAATCTTACAGAAAACAATTGCCCGAAAAACTGAAACCGTTGCTATATCGAAGCTAAATATGGTCACATCAGCTCCATTATAATCACAGAATGTTTTTAATCAAAGTACGCCAACCAACCACCACAGATATTCCTACTATTAATCATGAACAAATTCACTGTCAGCATATCATTTATAAATGCCTTTTTCCCTCGCCTAACGAAATAACGACGGTGGGAATCGATAAAAGAATGGTAAATAAGAACTGTAATACAACAGAGTTACATCTTAGCACAGCCAAGCTCCACTGTGCACTGGAATCTGATATTTAATCCACCACTAGCACGGGGATGCTTGCCCGTCACAAAATTTGTCTAGAACGTATTTGTAATGGTATACGCAGCATACTTTCACAACATAACCAATTATTATTAACTACCATTAAACATTATCTGTATTTCGCTTTGTTCTATATTTGCTATTAAGATTTAGTGACATTACGCATACTACATTCTCGAACATTTGCAATGTCTCGCATATTTAAAATCACATTCTGCGTAACCAATCTTACACTAAATTGTAAATTAGCCATCTGTGGTGGGTAATAGTATAATACAACCTCTTTTCATGGCATTTAAGTACTTTTCCCTTAATACAATCTAATATTACTGATCTCCTTTCAGTTGTTATGTGGTATTGCAAAAGGTCAACGGGGTTGATTGAAGAGATTCCAAGCATAACAGACGAAAATTGGGCGACGCCGCTACAGTGATAGCAATAAACAACACGGTTCGTCAATAAAGGAAGGGTGCGTAGCATAGCAAAAAACAAAGACTCAACACGTCCCATGATCTACGCAACATTCATTCATTATAAGTATATATATATATATATATATATATATATATATATATATATATATATATATATATATATATATATATATATATATATATATATGTGTGTATATATATATATATGTGTAAATATATACATATATCTATATATATATATATATATATATATATATATATATATATATATATATATATGTTAATATGAATATATATATATATATATATATATATATATATATATATATATATATATATATATATATATATATGCAGCAATATATCACGATGATTAATTTTGAGTTGCACACGAGGAGTCAATAACGGATGGGTATGGTAATTTCCTATCATAAACGGACCTGGTTTGGTAAACTGCTAAAAACGACTGATATATAACACTCTTATTTTGGTATGTTCATACTTTATGACGGTTTTGGTGTCATTAAAATAAGGGTTAACTATTGTCAGCGTTAAATTCGAAGGAAATGTGGTTAAGAAAAACAGTACACGTTTCTGTAACTCAGGTGATGATTTAGTATGATAATTTTGTTGATAATTGCTCTAATATTTTAAGCCAACATAACTAAGCATCCATCCTCTATATAAACTAGTGTTTAAGCTGAATAAGTCGCATATTAGCGAGACATTATTTTCTGTCATTTTAAATTTATCTCGCTTATCTCAGTTTGCTCGCATTCACGGACTAGCACAATCCAAAAACCGGATACTCGAGGTTAGTAGCATGACGTATTAATGGCAACATTAAATTGTACGCAACATGCTTTCTTTCTTTGCCTCGTTCGTTACAGTGGACATCGAACGTATGCCATTATCATGAGATATTTCATCGCCAACCCTCTTGGCCCCCTCCTTCCGCAAACCTTACATATCACCATCATCAATCACAGATGGAATACTACCAATCATAATGTTTTTTATCTCTAAGCGCATGGATCAACACAAAGGTTGCTATGTAACCCCTTGGTATTAAATTGCACCACCGCTAGTCGATGTTTGCAGAACGTAACCCTAGGTGGAATTTGATTCGCGTTACATCATCAGTACCATGTGATAGGTAGACTGACATGAGGGTGAAGAGGGGGCTAGGTCATACATCAAGTGATAGATTTTCCTTTTACGAGTAACGGAGAATCTGTGCCCACTAATTTGCAAACATCCGTGCTTGTCACCGTGCACAATGCTTAATCTTTACACTTTATAAACAGACATAATACGCACACTTGAACAATGACGTTCGGTGTCGTACAGTGTTGGTAATTGAACCTTCGCATAAAACCGAGAAATGTGATTTCACTCACCTAATGACAAAAAATACGCCACAGCAGACGTGCCCTCCATCTTCGACTTCCCTCACCTGTAATTATACACTAACAACCACCCCCCCCCCAACCCTCACCCAACATGCGCTACAGCTACCTATCCACGGGATATTGCTGGGCGGATAACACACGTCTAGCGGATGTATTTGCTGACTTCAAACACATGTTTCCGTCGCCAGTAAGTGCCAATTTAAACGGGATGAGTAGTGAGTATCAATCACGTCTGCCCGGACGTTGATAAATAGCAGGGAATGAAATAGTCTCCCCTATCATGCAACACCTAGCTGTATACGCCTGTGTTTGGCCGTTAAATGACATTCATGATGAATTGCCAACAGGATGATTAATTTGTAACGAAGCATACCTTAGCACGAATACCAGTTGGGTTAAAACAGGATTGTAGGCTAAAAGCAAATACATTAGGCATCTATATAGGCAACCCAGCCCGCTATTATAGAAAATGTACGTGCCAGAGGGTATTAACCGTGGTCTTATATATTATCTAGAAACATTGCTCAAACCAAGCATTTTTTTCTGCCGTTTGAATGAAACTTGGCTTACATATACAGCGAAATCTCAAAGATCCATTATATATTCAACGGGCTCAGGTTTATGACTCTCATTCGCCTATCACCTGTTCGTTCGGTCCGATAGGAGCCGACTGGCCTTGTAGACCATCTCTTTAAAATGTGATTTGTATTGCATGCAATCCATTGGTCTATGCTACAGCCATCCACCGTTTTGCTTTTCCCGACTGCGTCTAGAATTAGCCAGCATATAAAGACACGATAATCTTGAATAATTACATGACTTTTATTATTTCATTCATTCATTCATTAATGCATTCATGTATTCATTTACTTATTTACTCGTTACACAATTAAATAATTATGGTTCAATCTCACACACATGATCGAACCTTTACTCTTCCGGCCATTAACATATTCTTGCAAAAGCATTTCACTACACTCAATATTGGCTCGTTGTTACAACGTTTGTGAGATAAGGTTAGCTGATTAACATTATTTACAACCAATCTGTTATACAAGATACAATGAAACGTGACGGTGGTTTGTGATATTTCACTTAAATATTTGTGTTGTACATGTTCTCTAATAAATGTGAAGTTCCGTTCTTATTGAGCTGGCTATAGTGCATTGCATACTAATGTAGGCCACACAACATGGATACCAGTACCAAGATATCCAAGAGACACACCGACCTTTTTAATCGATCGACCTTGCATTAATTAAGCTTGATACGACTTAAAGATCAAGAAAAAAATAAAAATCCGTTGTCAGTCATTAGTCCGTATTCCAAAACAATAGATTCTGCCTATGAATGCGCAATTATTTTTTATCAATTTATGGCGATCAGACAAGGCAGTTTTGTGCTCGGCAAACTTCATAAACACACGGCTCGTGAGGTTATTTCTGCTAAACAACTCGGCTAGCCGAACATGCTGACAGTTTTATGACACAGATTCCACCTGTGTTAACATGGTAGGCCGCGTCACTCTTCGCGATATTTTGTACCGTTTTGAGAAGAAATTGTGAATATATGCGCTGTTGGTTATAAGAAGGGGTAATGATCATGTAAGTGTTTTATACCTTTCCACAAAAAACAACCGACAAGGCAAGACGATTAGTTTGGATAGCCAAAGTGTAACCAATATAGTTTCACTCAACTTGATCTGAAAAGAAATACCCGACTGAATGAGGATGCTGTTCCCGCGTTATTTGATTACGCCAATAAGTTTGGATTTGAGGAACAAGCTAGAGGCGCTTACAGGAAACTAAGACGACTCGAGGTAAGGTCTTTAATGTCAAGTCAAGATTCTTATATCTCTGTAAACATTTGAAGTGTATGTACGAGGCTATAGATGTGAACACATTGTGTTATTGGTCCATAAATACAGCTGTTTATATTGGTTGCTGTAGGTGCTCCATGAAATGACTAATGATGTTGGAAGCAGTGAACCAGAGACCTGTCATACAGATGAAAGTTATAATTTACGAAGCAAATAATCAAATACTGTGTCACATAAAGGCTAGAAAGTGTTTTTTTATCGCACACAAAAACACGTTAAAGGTGCATTTTTTCAAAAAAATCGAATCGAAAAAAAAAGTTGCTAACTGCAAGAGTACCCTAAATGGTGCTGATATCCGGATTCCAAAGTTGGAATGGCCGTATATATTTCTTGTTGTTCGTGAATAAACCTTCAATTCCTTATTTTTCACTTCCAGCCAAGAATAGACCATATTTGGAAGCTCATGTATTATTAATTCCGGAAGCGCAGAAACGTCATCACTCTGTGCCGATTGCCGCAGGCGGGTGTTTAGTTTGCGCTATTTTCATTGCGATAAAGGACGATCAAACCAAGAAACGAAGAAAAGGTGGAGGGAGAAAGAAGCTGTTTATAGATTCAACAACTAAGAGAAGGAAGCGGGAGCTAGACCAGCTGCGGTCTAACACGAGGGTGTCTTAAGATAGGCATTCAGGGAAGTGAGGAGTGTGACCAACGAAGAAGCTGCAAAGTTTTGCTGGACATGTAAGTAATCTCGTAGCCCTACAAGACGTCTGCGTATAAATTCATGTTACCGTTATGACCGGAGCTAGTAATCTCGTTGTATTATGAATACCCTGCCATCGAATCGGTCTCTATTGAATCGACTTGTGTAAATGTCACCGATTAAATAAAATCTAAGGGCCTATTGTGAGTCCATTGCACCATTTAGATTTGTAAATTGTTGTTGCAAACATACCTTACTTAATTTGTAAATTTCAGGTAGAGAAATTATTGCATCCTCTTGACCCTAATTCAATGGCTGGTGATCAAGTTTTCGTCTAACCTTGCCTGCAGTCAAGTTGTGTGACAATGGACCACAACAGGCATATGCACTCAAGTAGGGTTGGTCAGCCAATGTAAGTCTGACCACTCAACTACACACTGACTAAATGTCCTATCAGAAAACAAAATACTGATGCTGCACATGTAATGTGTTCTAGCTATTTGGCCATATAATGCCATTTGTTGTGTTACAGGTCCAGCAATCACTTCAACAAGCAGTCAAAGACGTGGTCATCGGTTTAGAGGCCAAGACTTGCGCCCATATACCAGATATGATGACAGAAATCTTTAGGCCCAAGCAATGCGACAGCAATCACAACAACACCCACAATGCTCTGCTGATGACCCCGCAAAATCAGTTTGAACATTGCTCCTGTGCCAGGCCATCTACCCAAGAAACAGTTGCAGGAGTCTCATTTTGATTAAAAATATGATTTGGAAATTTGTTTTTGTTGAAATGTACAAATATTTTATTAGTCACATTCTTTTGTCTGTTAATCCAAACTGTAATAGAAGAACTCATGTAAATGGCAAATAAATAATACATGAACTCATTTTAATGTCACTTCTTTTTTTATCAGGGCTAGAATTATGAACATAAAAAGTCAAATCTGAAGATAAGTGTCATGACTAATTGACAAAATAATGTGTGCATAATTCTTTTCTTCTGTGTTTGAGAGACGAAAAAATTTACTAATATATGAATGCTCATTCCATAAAACATATAGACAATAAGTTATCAGATTGTTGAAGCAAAAATGTTCAGAACAAATAATACCACATGTTTTGTAAGACTAAGCAATTTATAATCTACACAAAAATACCAATCAGAACAATGTGATATTTCCGGATTAAAATTAAAACATTTAGGCTTAGTATATTACCAAAACCTATTTTGTATTAAGCCTGTATACGGTCAATACTTGTTACGGAAGAGGTCTCTGATCTTCCTTACACAACCGGAGTTACCCTCCTGTTGTACTCCTCCAAAAATACATGAATCCACTGAACCAATTGCTGATAGGCGCCGTGTCTAAGCATTTTTTTTTTTTGTCCTCGACAACCGCATCCCATAGCAAGTCCACCCGGTACCTGTTAATAACCTCAATGACCATCGGGTCAAGCACAACTCCTTCCATCTGAGGTAGTGCATATGTGCAAAAGTCTGGGCTGTTAGTGCACCATTGCCGCTCCACAGGGGGAGGCATTTCCCTACATTGAAGGCAGATGCAACAGTCTGGGGAAGTGGTAGTTGATGGAGGGTGGAATCCTTCTTTCGGGGGTGTGGGTTGTCGGGTGATTGTAAGCGCAAACTGTGGCTGTCTTTCTAACCAGCAACTGACCCACCCCATCCAAATCCAGCCACCGCACTAAATTCTGAAAATATGAGTAATCAAAAGTCTTCTTTTTGATGGATTGAATATCTCCAATACAAATCTCTCTCTGTGACCAAAATTGCAAGAAGGTTTTTGGAGCAGCTTTAGAGTGCTAAATGCTGAGTTGTACAATACCTTCATTTTCTCCTTCTGTGACAGCTCTAAAGATTTAGCAGTCACTCTACTCTGCTGTAGGGTCTGGTTAGTTATTGGTGTGTTGCAAAGGTAGCCACTGCAAACAAGATTGACTCGCTTTCGGCCTGTCGAGGTCTACAAACAAATGAGAACCAATGGAAATTTATGGTTCGATAGTTCAACATTGGACCTATTTACTGACAAAGTGATTCAATTAGGTAAGGCAAGCCCAAAAGTACCTTGTTTGAAGAAGGTGGGGCTCCTCTGCCACCTCTTCAGGCTTGTCTGCAACCTCCACCAACTTGGACACCTGTGTCATGGTGAACAATTTCAAACCATTAAACACATCCTTCCCAGTCATAATGGGTGTATTGAGTTCAATAAAATACCCTTGATAAGAATCAAATAATAAAGGAATCAACCTCAATTCCACACATGTTGTCAGAATCTGTACCATGACCCCTTCCACTGCCTCTTCTTGTATGTGATCCCCTCCTTGGCATTTTGATTTCCTTTAAATTTGAAAGTGGGTTGGTTCAATTTAATCAATGAATGAACATGACAAGAATAATTCAATCAATAATGTTACAGTGTTTGAGCCAAAAGCCTGCAAAAAGTCAACCAAACCCATACGATGATACATACACACCCCAAACTCCTAGCATTGACGTTTCAGTACACAGGGATTTGCATTGGCTGGCCGTTATCTTCTCTGTAGGGTTTATGTATGCATAGAAGATAGCGACCCGCCAGCCAATTCAAATCCATGTTTCAGTTCACTATAACCAGATAAAGTAGACGTCATGAGGGAGACCCCAGTCCCTTGATTTATAATACAATTTATGAGTTCATTCAGGAATACTCCAATAGTTTGCTATGAAAAAGCACCGATAATTGCATAAGAAATAATCAAACTTCGAACAAGAGTCACGGCTTTACACTCCAAAACGTGAAAAACTAGTCAAGAATATCGTTTTTATTACGCTTGAACATGCGCAGCCTCAGTATAAATATACTAAGTCTAAGGGCTACCTCAGGGTTCGTTCGCAGGCTATCTGTTGTTGAATTTACGGTAATCTATTGTACTGATAGTGTTCACTTAATTGAGGCGGGTTCTTTTTTATATACAACATTCGAAAACTCCAATCAAAGAAGAAGAAAGAAGAGAAATGTAGGAATCAAAACACTCACCATTTCGGTTGCATGCGTTTCCACCTTCTATCGAATCTGCGCTGCGCGTGACGTCACGACTATGTGTTGTCAACAACCCTTCAATGACCCTTCAATACGCATGCGTCATTTTCCCATCGACATGTGCTCATGTTTGTAAACATGGGTGTGGCCGACAGATTTCGATACGGTGTAATCGACGATATAGCGTTGAACTAGTCCGCAAAATGGTTTATATGGGTTCCAAAAGAGTTGTTCTATTAAATGGAGCAAAAAAACCGCATGTCATTTTTTTCAAAAAATGCATCTTTAACAACTTATTTACAAATTTGTGTGAAGAAATATAAGCGTGAGGAGCAGCCACACATTAACCATTGGTTTTATGTATGGCATGTTGCAAAAGGTTTGTTGTGACTCTAGAATGGAGTAATTTGTATTTCAGTATACCTGGTGTACAGCCATACTGCATACTCCTATAACCTGTCATGGCAAGTCTTCTTGTTCCAACAGTCACACATGTCACATCTGTAAAAACACCCATGCTATAGCTATACAGTATGATTCTCGTCAGGGATACTGGTTGGTTGTCACCAGCAGAGCAAACGTCAAGTTTGGAAGCGTTCCACAAAGTGGTCATTTTTTCGCACCCAAGTGTGACCATTTCCCGTGTGCAACTATGGAAGCAAGGTAAAGATTTAAAATGGCAATGGTTTATCACGCAAATAGTTTTAGATGCGCCTTTATGTGCAACTCATAGCGAGTTATATTCATAGAACATGTTACTTGTATTTTCGGTTTTCTTGCTCTGTAGACTATTGCTAGCAGTCCTTAATTTTAGCGACAACTCTGATCGAACTCAGGCGGTCACTAAACAAGAAAAGGCCAGACACAGTAAACCAGCGCTGAAAGCTGTAAAAGTACCGATCACATTTAGTTAGTAGTGTTGTTAATTGAATTACATAAAAGCATGTTAACATCAAACCAGAGAAATTGCATTATTTGCTTAATTCATTTAATAAGATTTATTTCAGTCAGTTGTTGGCAAACACTGTGTAAATTCGTGCATATTGGTCTATGTAGTTGGAAGCAAAGCTGGGATGCTGGGTGATACACTTGAATGCGTTCTGCATGTATTATACCATTTTTGAGTACGATAAGCGACTCTGTTGCCATCTGAGCGCAGTTGTTACATAAACATTGCTGCTCATCGGCTTTCTGTGCTGCCATCAAGAACCAACGAGCTCGCAACAGACTTGGAACCCGGCTGAGATTCTGACACTGTGTCAATTCATCGACAATTTTGTTGAACCTTCTGCGGTTCATATTGATAGGCATTGCTGACCTCGTTTAACGGCGCCTCACAGTCTTCATAGAATGACGACATATTATAAAATAACGAATGGAAAGGATAAGATATGTCCACGAGACTCTTCAACGCACATCAGCAGCTTCACGGGGAAAAAACAGCTGCCCTGTTTAGCCAAAATACCGTCACACGGTGCACCCCCTAGCGACTCCACGATGCAAAGTGTCGGACGCGAAGTTATATGCAAATAAACGTCCATGTCGCTTACCACAATGAAAAGAAATACCCTTGGCTTCAAAGTTTCATGATAGTGGCTTCGACCCTTCAATCAGCTATTGCTTAATACATTAATTTAAATTTTTCCCCATGCATATGGTGCTCCCGAGAAGGTAGTCATGGCAATCACTGCAAGCTACAACATGACATGGGCTAAGGTGGTCACCCCAGATGGTACCACAGACCTCTTTGAAATCACAGCTGGAGTCCTGCAGGGTGACACACAAGCACCATTCTTGTTCGTGCTCGTCCTGGATTATGCTTTGAGATGGGAAGGAAGGAAGAGCTAGGCTTCACGCTTGCCAGGCGCCGGAGTAGGAGAGTGCCAGCTGTAGTGATTACAGACCTTGAATACGCTGATGACATCAGTCTCCTCTCAGACACAGTGGATCAGGCACAAAAACTTCTTGCAGCTGTTGAGCTCCAGTGTAGTCGAGTTGGCCTACAGCTCAACTCAAAGAAGACAAAGGTGATGGCAATCAACTCAGTGGGCAGTACCATCAAGACCCGAATTGGCGCTCCCCTAGAGGTCATTGAAGAGTTTAAATACCTTGGCGTCCTCAAAGGATCAACTGAGAGTGAGATAAAAGTGAGGAGAGCCCTGGCATGGAAGTCCCCTCATGGCATGAGACGAGTGTGGAGAGCGGGTCTCAATGATGACATCAAGAGACGTCTGTTTGTTGCTACAGTTGAGTCTGTACTTCTGTATGGAGCCGAGACATGGACTCTGACCGCAAATCAAGAAAGAGCACTAGACGGCGTCTATACAGGAATGCTACGGATTGCCCTTGATGTGCACTGGGAAGACTCCCAGCTCTACGCTGCCCTACCAAGGGTAACTGTTAAGATCAGGGAACGACGGATGAGGCTTGCTGGCCACTGTGTCCGCCACCCAGAGCTAGCTTTGAACTCCCTAGTTCTCTGGGAGCCCATTGACGGAATCAGGAGCAAGGGCAGGAGGAGAATTACATTCGTAGATCAGCTGAAGAAGGACGCAACACAACAGGAAACATCTGAGCTTAGGACGCTGATGCTGGACCGGGATGCATGGAAGACGACCATTAGAGTTTCTCGAGAAGGCGTCGGCTGAAGACATCCTCTCGCTCAACTAATTCTCAACAAATCATAGCGAGAATGATAATCATCATTTAATTTAGCAACAATATTTCGGTATACGGCAATATAACAGGAATCCCTTTCCATGGGTAATCTTATCAGTAAAGAGACACTGTTACGGCAAACACACGCGAAAGCACGCAAACACACAAATGTCATGTATGCTCGCATATCCAAGTTGTATCAGTTATTTATACCTTAAGCGCTAATTGTCCGTATGCGCGGAACAACTATCCAAGTCATGTCGCATGTCAATGTTGTATTATATAGTTTTCCTTAAAATATCGCTAATGGTCCGCCTTGCGCCAGAACAACTTTCTATGTTTGCACAAAATCATGTCCGCATTCATCATCAAGGCTGTTGTTTCTATATATTATTTCCAGTTTTCAATATGCTTTGAAAATATCGATTTCAATGCCGCCTTGATGGCAGCCTTGCCAACAGATGCCAGATAATGGTCTTTCTATTATCTTGCTTGATAGCTAACTAATTCACAATCATATTACTTCAACTGTTGACATTATAAATAAAATATTACTTTATGATTGTATTTACGATGGTCAAAAGTTAAGTCACGTAGCAGATACATTGATTGGGATGATAACAGCCTAATCGTATCTATCTATTACTATCTATGTTTGCCATATTACTGATGCAAGGACGTTGCTTTCAGTTATGTATAATTGTCAATTTAGTTTGATGGCAGTTGTCACTTATCACAATTGTAGGGAATAGCTGTAGATGACATGTTTTTATGGGAAAGGTAACTAAGTGTATAAGAGGATGACATCCGCTTAAATATACAACTGCCTCCATATAAACGGGGCGCTGAGGTACATATCTATGAGCTGTGTGGGGTATATACGAGACTTACGCGATCGTTTAGAGAAATTTTGTAAAATGTTGAATAATGAATTTATCGCGAACAACTCAATCATCATTGATTATGCAATATCCCATAGTGAGACAGTAATAACGCGTGATAACAAATGCCTCCAGGCCATCTTCTGTGCAACGTTGTTGGATGTTGAATAATGGATGTATTGCATACAACTCCATTATCAATGATTATGCAATCGCAATATCCCATGGTAAGACAGTAATACCGCGTGATGACAAATGCCCGCAGGCCATCTTCTGTGTAACGTTGTTGGATGTTGAATAATGGATATATCGCGAACTACTCCATCAATAAGTATTATGCGATAGCCAAATCCCACGGTGAGACAGTATAACGCGTGATGACAAATGCCTGTACGAGTATACCTGACGGACGACCCGGGGTTTAGCATTTTGGACGAAAATATTAATCACGAAGTCAAAACCCGGCGATGAAGCATCTCGGAAATGCAAACACCGCATGTCGAGACATGTAGAGGCACATATTCACCAGCAGCGTCCACATTGCCTTTCTGTATTATGTGTATTTCCGACATATTGTTATGCCGATGTTTTAATTACTTACAAATTTAATACAAATTCAAGACCCCTCATTCGTGGGCATACAAGTGACACTTTATCTTCGGTATTGCGTCTTTGCAGTGAGTTTAGGACAAAGAATATTTTCCGTGATATACGAATACATTGTGTTACATTGATATGTGTTATTCTCTTGCGCCATATAGGCATGACTGATTTTACACACTTGTGGGACCTGAACGGTGAATTGGTAAATATAAGGCGAACTTCAAAAAGTGAGGTAAAATAAAATATATTGCTTTATACATTTACATTTATTCCAAATACTGCGTATCAGTCAATAATAGCTGGTGTCGTAGGGGCACACTTAGGTGACAACATAGCATGTTAACCTCGAAGGACAATAATCTGATTCGCCACGTGATTAAACATAGCCCTTCCTAATTACCGGCACGCACATTTGTTTTCATTGTTATGTGTATCAAGAAGCAACAAAGGGCAATATTCCGAAGGATAGCATCTTAAGCACTTCAGTCGACAAAAAAGATAAGGGTGCATCAAAAGAATGACACAGGTCCTTTTATTTCTGCCGCACAATTATACTTTAAAAGTTATTCATCTGAAGTGTTCCCACACAGAAGATGAACAAATATAGAAGCACAGGAGCTCCGTTTATCTGAAAAAACAAATACAACCGACATCTCATATAATCGTTACTCGCTCGATCCTCTGTTATTCTTCGACAGGCATGATCAATATTGCAATTTATAACAGTTAACAGGTATTCATGGAGTTTTTCCCATAGCCCCCGTACCTTTCAATATCCTGAAAAAATTACTGTCAAAAAATACCCGTGTATAACAAATGACTGAATGCACTAAATGTATGCAAGCAATTGCTGTTATGATATGTAACGTCCAATAACATTTATATAAACATTTACAACAATGAACAGTGATACTGATTAGGATTCCTGCCGCCAAATCAGCATTAAGATGGAAAATCTTCTCAACCAATCAGGCGCTTTAATATATTTCAGCGAACGAATGTCCTCCAATGACCTCGAACCTAAAGCAAACAAATACTGACGTTCTGGAGTCTTTATCAATGTCGGCTGAAAATGCGGCGATATTTTCCATAAGTATTTTCATTGTGATTAAGTATTTTAAGCGGGCAGAGAAGCTAATTCATCCACCATAGTTACATATTTCAATTATTGCTATATTGCTTTGCATATCAAGTGTACAACGTGGGGACGTTTGCAGACAATAACGACCTAAATCCCTAAAATAAGTGCTTAAAATTACCTCGTGTAACTGCAATACCGAATTACCATTCTTTTAGTAGTAACACGCTCCGTGGAATAGTAAGTGGATACACGGGACTCAAGGTTGTCTTGAGCTGACAGGGACGGGTTTACGCGTTGAAGGAAAAGAGATACCATGAAATACAGCACACACTACAAAGTAGAAGCAACCGGCAATGCTTTCACCACAACGGAGGCTTAGATACAGCATATGCATTAGAGTAATGTTGGGTATATTCTTTGGGCAGCCATGAATGGTATGCAAATAAAACTTGAACTATATAGAAAAAGGCAGAAAATGTGCGTTCATGGTACATGCACATTGCCTTACGTGTGAGGTTATTAAATGGCACTATCCGCCTTCTGTAACTCTGCAAAGGTCCACACAATACCAATTATCTCTGACAAGTCGTTCATGACAGGCATATATTATCACGCGTTTCTAAAGATTTACTTGAATGGCAAAAACTGCAACATACTATGTTCTGACTTTCGTATTATTTCTCAATCTACACTATTGGTGTTTGCAGATAATTCCGTGTCCTGCACTCTGCATTGAATCATAGCCTGGTGGGCTATGCAGATATATCATACAATCCCGCCTGTGTCCTAACAATATATACCATGAATTAAGACTGTCTTATACACTTCATTATATATATCACAGTCATGCATGCATTTACCATTCAATATACTTTAGGCAGTTAAGGTATTCATTGAATAAATTAAGCTCTCAACTTGTGAATAAATTGAATAAACTGGGACAAGTATCTTTGTCAATTACAACAAACAATCATATTGTATTTCCATTTAAAATTACGTTAGCTTTTAATCCCATATTACTATAGTAAGTTTATGCCATTAGCTCTTTTGTTCTTCAAGTGAATCAATACCATGGTCTATGTCTATGCTATCATTTTATATTGTGTACCACAAACATGAGTCATTGTACGATAATATATCGTACAATAATACAATTTAAATTGGTGCTCATAGGTAGAGACAATGCGTACATTTAGTTTAACGATGTCATAAATGATGAATTATTATGAGGCGATCGATAGCACAACATTGCACCGATTAAATGCTTTAATTGCACAGACATGTTGTAATAGTAAACTTTATGTATTACAACGTCGTCATAAAATGGCCATCGAATATTGAAAGGGGTACTCACAAATGAGGGCCTAAGCTTTGAACCACTTGTCAAATGGAAAACATAGGCTTTGAACTTTTTGAGCAACGATGGTTAGATCGCCTGCATATTTCTTTGTACCCATAAACATTTGGCAAATATCGCAGCTATCACCAGAATCCTCCAATAAATTAATTTAAATGTTAAGGTATGAAGAAAATTAAATCGGGGAGAGCATTCCGTCAACCCAATATCCGATGCCTACGTCAGGAGAATAGTGTCCATCAGAGGCAGCTCGGACCCTTTGTCTGTTATTTCCATCTATGCTAAAGTTAAACAAGGTTAAATATAGTCTGCTTTTCCTGGATTTTTTTGTCGAATCCTATCAAGCGTCTATGATGCATCCATAGACAGAAGAAGACATTTCTAAAATATTCTTTAGTAACTAGAGTGAAATGCAACATTGATCAAAGATAACAGGTAAGATTATATCATTGCTATGCACAGTGACTTGTACATTTATAATTGCAACATTTTGAGCCCAACGATTGGAAGCTACAATTTAGACAAAAATGTCTTCAACATAACTCTGTTTGAATGAGTTTACATATATTACAAAATCTCAACGCTCCATTCATTATCTTTACGACGGGCGGCTCAGGAGCCATGTGTTCGGAAAACAGTCGCATAATTTGATCGTTGTAATAACAAATTTAAAAGCCAGAATTGTGATGGTAAATTGCTTGCCATTAATAATATTACTGAAAATGACGCTAATACGCATATGTAAGGCTAAACCTAAGGCTGGCCGGTGCAAATGTGGTATTAGAAGTGATGGTTCGTACGCAATCCACCTGCTATTAGTTTGGCCCGATAGTGGTCAGTCTGGCGTTAAAGTCCATCTCTTCAAAATGTGATTTGGATTGCATGCAATCCATTGGGATATGCCACAACCATACTGTTTTGCTTTGCCGACTGGAATTACCCAGCATCCAAGAGACACGCCGGTCACTTCGATCGATCGAAGAGACCTGCGCGATAAGCATCAGTCATTGACTTAGATATGACTTATTTATTATTTCATTCGTCTTAATGCATTCATGTATTCAGGTACTCATTTGCTCATTTAATAGTCAATTCATCACAGCCTCACACACATGCTCGAACTTTAACTCTTTCGTGCGAGAACTAATCCACATCATTTGTCGTACGCGAAAGTATATCGATCGCGAAAAAAAACACGTCTATGCCGTTTACCGCAATGAAAAGAAATAGCCTCTGGCCGTACCGCAATGAAGGTTGGCTAAGAAGGTTCGAGATAGTGGTTTTGACCTTTCAACTAGGTAAGCTGTTGCTTAATGCATGGATTTTTAATTTGTTTTGACAACTTAAACGTTTCATAGAATCGGGCAAATATGTTGTAAGGCTTTTGGAGTGATATTCAAGCGCATCAGCATCACATGCTATTCTATGCAATGCATGTTTATTGATCTCTAATGGAAATAATTCTCCAAAACTGCCGTTTTCTGCCTCAAGGGTGCATTTACAATAATCGTATACTATTACTTTGCGTTATCTGAACATGATATCATTTCCCTACGTCAGCCGTGCTTGAGTTACTTCTACCAAGTACGTTGACCTTGCCCACGGTATATTATTGACTAAGAAGGCATATAAAGGCCGACGCGGGATTATGGTTGTCTCTTTTGGTAGCAGCACCATTGACGAACCCATTTGCTACCAAATTTGCCATTTTTGAGTCGAGCAGCATAAAATATGAGCACTGGAAAGGTGTAATTGGCCATAGATGGCGCTTCTACTTAATGATGCGAACAGATATCGACATTCTTACAATGTGACAAATCAAATATGCCGTGCTGTGATATTTCTGAATGAGAATTAAGCAACACCATCGCTTGTGATTGCAACTTGCTCTGTAATGACCGACATGGTCTAAAATTTAATTGATAGGAACAATTTTACCATCGGGTAGATGGTTCGTTACATTTGTTTAAGTGTTTTTGTTATTGATATTTGTACGAAACAGTAGTGAATTACTAACCATCATTACTATATTTACAAGTAAAAGACCTTTCGGATCCGTTTTACTAGTACTGATGCGATTGCAAAATGCTTTGTGTACATTCCGATTGCAATGTTGTATGTTGTTTGGTAGTCTGCAAAAGCAACGCAGCAGAGATATTGAGATTCATAGCAGTGTATTAGTGTGATAGATTGCCAGGAGAGGCACTTCTTTAGTCACAAAAGCATCATAAGTGACGAAAGAACAAAAACAAAGCCAAAAGTGACAGAATTATTGTCATCGATCAATTGAAACAAAAACGTGCATGACAGTCGAACATGATTGACCTGTACTCTCACATATATGTAATTATACCTACGATGCACACTTACAGCGCTGACAGTAATATCCCACGTATGCTTAATAGCATAAACAGTGGCCCTGGTACAATCACACAGTATCAAGAGGTATATATGCTCTCTAACCACATACATGGCAACACGGCTTGAAGCATTGTTTACGTCTTATTCATCGTATAATATCAAGTAAATATTGCTTAATTTATCCAAGGGTTTTGTTACGATATGAAGTTAGAGGCCTATGCTATTTGCACTAGACAGCGGCGAAGGGTTATCAATCACGATTCCTTTAAAACGACACAACGGATCTATTTGAGTAGTACTGACGCACTTAAAACTTGACAAAAACATTCGTTTTGTTTTTTGTTACGATATGAAGTTGGGGGCCTATGCTATTTGCCAATGTGCAATACATCATTTTCAGAAAGTCAGCAAAAGCAACGCAACTGTTGTGTCAGAAATCGACGTCGCAGCGGATTCGTGTAACAGATTACCAGGAAAGGCAACGGTGCCATCACAAAAGCATTTTGAGTGACAAAAGAACTCAGATCTAAATGACAAATGTGTTTTCATCAATCTTTCAAAAGAAGCCTACATGACTGTCTAACATAATTACTACGAGCAGTCAAATAAATGATATTGTACCCACGCATTCACTGCTGTTTTGCCTATCAAGGTAAGTGTGATGCATGAATTGACAGTTTCTGATGTTAATTGACAATTTTATGCATCACATGTGGCCTTGTAGAAAATAATTAATCGACAATGGTAATCGGCAAGAAGCAATTTCATCATGTTCCATTGCTAAAGTCATCAAGTGTGCATACTACGCTTTAACTGTGTAACAAAATAGTGCCTTTAAAAGCGTGGTAACAAAAATATAAGTTTAAATATATGTCATATAGAGGCGATTGCCGCAAATATGATTAATCGTGGTGATTCGTTATAATGATTAGATTTTCTTCGTCTGCATGCACAAAAAAACATTTCAGATAGATAACAGTCACTAGCTATGCTAGCATTCTTTACCATTACGAAAACGGTGTTTTCAGTCTGGTCTCATTTACTCATAGCAACTTGTAAGTGCAATTAATATTTATTTCCGTTCCGGAAAACCTTGTACAATGCTATTTAAAAAATGAAATCCAGGATAAACGTTGCAGGTGCTATGTTTACGTGAATAAAACAATTAACAGTAATGTATTATATATTTGACAGTCGTAAAGACACATATCAATGTATTTTGCCAATAGCATACTAACAAACTCTAGCCAATATAGTTATTCCGAAGCATTCTATTGCGTTTGCCACGGGAAAATGTCGCACATACTGATCTCACTAGCGAGGAATCGAACAATGGCATAGAATAAGTATTGCATCTGTGCTTTATTTTTCTCAAACAAACTTCGCGCGGTGAAGTGTAACTTTCTGCATTCAAAACTGATCAATGATTATTCATTAGTTCCATTACGTTCGAAAATACCTAAATGGCCATTTGGGCACATACGATAACTATCCGTTTATGTATAGCTCATTTTGAGTAAAAAACAACCAATAGCAAGAGAATGGAGCTAGCGATTTAAATTCTTATAAAGATTATATCTATAACGAGCATCGAAAACAAATCTTGTGCTTAACTGTCTAATTTTCTATTTCCTGAAGATCCTGACGATTTATACTTGCAGTTTCCATGAGGTACATATTTGTAGACGTAAATAATCAATCGTTGTAACTAGATAAAAGACAAATACAGCAATCAAAAGATCGCATTCATTATATCTTTGCCAAGAATCACTTTTTTACCAGTCTAACTACCAGCAACACTGCTGCTATATCACTTAATGAAAACGGTGTAAGCAATCATACCATCACTATTTGCTGGGTCATGGACGATGTAAAATACGTCAAGACACTAATACAATACTGCATTTTTGTTCGCAATTCACTTTGAGAGTACCAGTGCAGTCACCTGCAAAATTTGGACAGTTTATTTGTATCTTAAGAACAAACACAGTAAGAGTAGAAAACATTGCCAACATTGCGTTTGAAGTTAATACATTGTGATCCTTTCATCGAAATATTCATTCAATCGTGACATGCGGCCATTCAAAGTAAAGTGCTTTTCAGGAGTTAATGATACCCATAATGTTTGTAATGAGCAACATAAGCTGTGCAATGAAGCATTCGATTAACTATCTGCTTCACGGCGCATAATTATAATTTGATAAAGACAAATGATTCGTTGGCCCATCACAAATGCCCGAAATATGCGTTATATCAATTTTAAAAAAATACTCGGTTCGGCTGAATGCAACCTCAGATGATTACATCCCTTTCCAGAAATAAGAGCGAAAAATTGAGAGACACCGATATTATCAGACAGATATGGGAATGCGGGTCGCATTTGACAAAATTGTAAGATTTCATTTCAAACATCCTTGTAATCGTTCGGGGCACGAGCAATAATGATTTTTCTGCGCACAAAAGTACCACTACCATGACCTCTTCCAGTCATTACAATCATCAAACAGCCAAGGTCGCTGTAGTTTGAAATAAAACGCGCTAAAATGTTGTATGGTACAGCATGGAATAGCCATCGCTGCATTGGTCAATGGCTTACGCTCCTAATAGTTTATGATGAGATGAAACTGCCTGAAAAAACGATCGCCTTGTTATTAGTTTGCCCAGGCGAATCAGGTTTTCATTTTTTTTTGCAGCCAGTCATAAATTCGGAACAAAATGTTCAGGTTAATGGGATAATCAAATGGGTTTTGCTATTGACTTCAAACAAAAGACGGTTGTCTTTCCCTGAAGCTATATGTCAGGTCATTCGATATTTTGCAATTTGTAACATGATGATGATTAAGTTCATCTCCTCCAAACATGGTGAGATACGCAACACATGAACAGCCACACAACCAAGAACTGCCGGCACCAATGGTTCACAACGTAATCGAACGTTTGCTGGTGACAATTTCCAGCTCGTTGCTTTGCAATTGAGAGGAGCTTTTTATCCCGATAGTGAATTTAATGATGAGATGCATTGTTGTTTTTACTTATTCATTTACTTATCAATTTTTTATAGTAACTTCATTAGCTGGAAAGGCAAGCTTCCCAGCTGTGATGTCAAAGGATCAAATGTCGCTAGACCTCTGACCCTCGTTTAATCTCACACTGCTATCACCACTGGCGCAGTCGTACGGTTCGTTGCTGCATAATTCACCTGTCGCAGTTGCCATTTTATTTTACCCCTGTGTTGTTTAAGATTCAAAAGGCGTCTACTTTGCATTTGCCTACGGCACCTTAACGAAATCATAACAAAGGAAATTTCCCGTTCGTAATCGTACATCACGACCTTTCGTCGTATTTTTGCCCAACATACTTGACAGCAATACTCCCGGATACGGACAAAAGGTGTCAGTAGCCTTATACGATCAGTTACCCATAGGAGATCAGTACCATAAGTAACGTAAAGCAATTAAGCATTGACTGGGTGCAGAGCTGTAATTGTTTCGGCCAATTAAGGAATCAGGCGCAAATTCAGATTATCAGACTAAAGGCTTTCTTAAATATAACGCTAGATGGTATTGTACTTTGCAGTATAAACATATCGATTGCTGAACATTTCATTACTATATAAAGGAAGCAGTATTTAGTGAACATCGAATATATCATGTGTACACATACGGTAAAACGGATTTGACAGATCAAACGTTTCACGTTTTTTAAGAAACTAAGGACTAGTCATCAATTCTCGACAAACGACATGATTGTTCCATGATCCTTTTCAACTTCACCGGCCGTGCTATCAGTTTGACCGATAAATTCATCCTGACAAATTACGCAACGCCTTCATGCCGATCGCCTTCGTGATAACGCGTGTACTGATAATGTCATTTACTGGGAAGAGCCGTTTATAATCAGCTGTCATCCATCGAGATAGGTCACACGTCGTCTTTGCGATGTCGCTGTTTTGCTTAATAAGAGTAGTCATAGACATAACTACAGTAAATCATTTATGGCAGAGCCGCACTTCAATTGAAATGACTAGGCTTGCGAGACACGTTTGCTGCAAGACAATTGCTTTAGCCAACAATCTGATTCGCTATAAATTGAGTGATGTCTCAGTGCCCCGCTGGGGTGGATGATACTGCATAGCATTGCTCTCCTCAAATAAATACATTTCGCTTGAGTTGCAATTGACTGCTAGGTGTTGATAGTCAGTCAAATGGTATCAGCGTTTGTATTGTACCTGTGTAACATTTTATTTACTATCACGTCATTGGTGTGACGGCAAACACCAATATAAGCTTCACAAATATCTAGGTTATGTAGCAAATCGTTGTGTTGTGAACTAAACAGCTTCCAGACATCAAACTGAAACATAGCAAAGTCCTCGATGAACTGCCGATGCGGTGCAATCTTATGAAGTCCTCAAAAGACATGGCTTGACAGGACATACACCTGTTGTTGTATCGATATCTGCAGTGCGCTTCTATTGTCCGTAATTCATAATCGATGCGATCCCTTCATACTGCTGTCTCAACGCATTTTTTACTTCAATATAAACCATTTAGTATATTAGCCGGTAATAGGTTAATAAATAAGATCGGACCAACAGACAATTACATATTTCATTACGGTCTCTTGGCATATAATTTGAAATATCTAGTTAGCTACTGTTTGCGCACCTTTATTTTATGCCAATTTCCATTTCCGAGTCGATGTTTAAAATTTCATGGACAGGCCTGCGTTCCCTTAGAGAAGCGTTTTGTTGCCTTCACCGATGGTGCGACTTAATAATTCATAGATGATTAATTCGCTGGAGTCTTGGGACAGAGAATCAAATCAATGCCGACCGTCATGACTACATAAAAAGAATCGGTCAAAGGTTGGTCGCTGAACGAATCATGTGCCGTTATGTTTTGGCAGCGGTAAGGGTGCCAACGAGTGATATCTGTTAAGAATACAGTATTCTCGGGCGCCTAACCAGCTAGGTTCATTGTAATTAAACGAAATTGTAATCAAACGACATTTCCTAGCCATCCATTCAAACAGATATACTCTGCATTTAATACCTGGTGTCGAACCCGGTGGGATTTATATCAACGACCAGACCGGAAAGGTCACTTCTCCATTGGTCCAGACCGAGAACTGCTTGGATTGGTGACGATGTCTGATGGCAATTTGTTCTACTGGTCTCGTTGCAATTAACAGTTTACTCACCTATGTTAGTTGGACGATATGTTCTTTACCTGTCTGGTCATGAATTGAGCGGCTGTACCTTAGTCAAAAATTACCAGCGCTTGTTTCAACTGCGCTCCACGTTTTCACCATTGTGGTTCATTGAGCATAAATGCAGTACCCGCATAATTAAGCTAATAATGCCTGACAGGTAAACCTGAGGTGGTAGCAAAGATAGCCGTATGCTTTCTGGGGTCCCTAGGTCATAAGATGAACATTTAATAGTATTCTTCCGCTCTGATCTAGTCACCCTGCAGGGTGTGTGGTTTTTGTGCTAATAAATACACAAGGTTCGGTGTTCAAATAACGCAATCTGTAGTAACGTCTATGTATGACATGCCTTCTTGGTGGAGTGGTGGAGCCCACATTAGTGCAAGCTGCAAGACGAGCCGCAGCTTCAACATCTATCATATTGAGGAAATCAGTTCACACGAACGAGAAAAGTTGGTTGTCGCATTATAAAGAGCAAACCAACAATATACATTGAAGAATGCTCATCACGCTCTTATGGCAGTAACTTAACCAAACCCCTCAAAACAGTGTTCATTGAATTTCACCTAGTGATGTTATAACTATGGGTCGGAGGGTTCTATGTAAAATACTTTATCCAGTGCCGATCAGTCTCAAGGTTCCGCGTCCTAACACCCCCCCCATCCCTCCAAACACCGAGCTATGGCATTGGGATAACAATTGCCATTGTTGGTGGTTCTTGCCTGGTTGCAATGTAGCAAATACTTGACGACACCAAGTTTTGCACTTACCGACCTAATCTCTAGTGACGCTTATGTTGGCATGTTCGGAGCATAAAGAATCTCCGTAATGTATTGCATTCGTACATTTATTTGCACCTATTCAAAGGCGATCGCGTATATACTTACCGATTACCAGTGAGTTTAAATGATATCCAGCATGCGTAATTATCTGCATGTAATCGATACCGTTAACGGTACACACATAAGCATTGTGTACTGGACGCTCAGATGCTCAGTAATCTTCGATCAATTGCATTATAATGCTATAATGAGAGCGTCAGGTTTGTGGAAAACTCATCAAATTGGACGGTGAAACTGTTGCAGGAATGTGACTTGCATTATACTAAAATGCAGTAATTTGGAAATTGACATAAGTGACAACCGACTTTAGAGAGATAATCCATTACAAAATTATTGGACCAAAATTGCAGTCTTAATATAAATTTATTGACTGACATGGATCACAGAAACAATTCGTGAGATTTAGGACACGCAATAACATTGGAAAATCGTGATGTTTGTCTGCCTCCTAACTCACAATGCAACATACAAAAAAGACCACGAAGATTACAAATGCATTAATAACTATTAATACTTCTAGATCGTACCAATTATTTAGTTGGAAATAGTTAACATTCATTTGTAAGAATCGCTCATTTAAGTTTGTTCAGGTCCACTACAATATGGATATATGGGTATATAAGCGTGTTTCCTGTTTAGTATGTTGTGCGACTTTTAAATTATTCATATGTGTTGAGATATTCTCTTGCTTATGTGAAGAATATGTTTATTTATAATCAATAATAACACCTCGAACATTTCGTTTAACGAACCGTTTTCACATTAACCCCGTTACGTCACGTTAATCAATGATGCAGATCCTTTTCAGTATGTTAACATAAAGAAAATGTGTAGCTTTGTGCGAAATAATCCAGCTTCTGCAGATCAAAGGCAATGTGGCGCTATAAAATTTCGTCTTGTAAGTTTAGCTAAGGTTTGTATATTATTGCAGATTTGACGTTACATATTACACATATATCAATGATATTTTGCATTTAGAGAAGCAGGGTATCAACCCTTATTAATAAGTTAAATATCAAGAATTATCACTTCCATCTAAATAACGGTCAATTGTGCTGAATAACCAGCTGTGTCATTAAGCGCAATGTAGTAGAATATTATAGAAATTATATTTGATGAACTCACATAGACTATTTATGCATTCATTTGACGATCTCATTCTGTCCGGAAATAACATCTGTCGACTGTAAATTCCAAAACTACCAAGGCACGTGTGATGCATTAAATTCGCAATCATACAATTGCAACTATCATCAATTCATGCATCTGCTTCATCTTGATATGCAAAACAGCAGTAGATTCGTCGCAGGAAGGAAAGCCCATATCTGACGGCACAGGTCAATTGTGTGCCCCTTTTAATATATTGATGCCAACACGTGTTTTCAACACGTGTTTTTGTGACTAAAAAATGCCTTTCCTGGGAATCTATCTCATGAATCCACTGTGACGTCGATTCCGGGTACAGCAGTAGAATCTTTAGTCCACAACGCTCTCGATATGTTCAATCGTACGGGTTGTGTTGATGGCGATTTCACATACAGCTGCAACCACAACGCCTGATCTGTAAATACGTCATTCGTAGTCACTTATTGCAGTATGTCAGCATAAAAATATCCAGATGTACTTTGCACGAACAGCTAATACTTCTGCGTTGAATTTCTCCGAGGGGTGCAGGTATGTGAATCTTCGCGTTGATGATCGATATCGCCACTGCGGGCAACGTACTAGATGGACGATTACACGAGAACGGCTGACGCGGGTTTACACTTCAAGAATATGGGGTATAATGTTCATATGGCATCGCGCTAAATCACTGAAATATCGATAATAGCCATTGCATTATTTAGGCAGTAACATGTTTAGGAATAAGTCTTGCCACCAGGGATCATGATATTGTACATCATATCCAATTACATGCTCGCGGTTGCGCGTGATTATCACTCCATTTAAAACCTCGGCACGATTCTATGAAACCTCTTAGCTGAAGAAACTGATAAAGAATTAATGCATTAAGCAGTCGATTCAGGTTAATTCTGCCACCGATACCACTCCATTGCTAAATGATTTGGTGCACATAAAGACTCCTCTGAGTCATCTGTAATCGTAAATTAAATCAAAGACGAATATTCGGTCCAATCTACCATTTGCACCGACGGTTCGAACGAGGAAGATAGGTTTCAGGCTGAGGGCTTGATGGGTGTGAATTTTCAATCTCCTTTGCCTATTTGTACTGCATAATTAAAACCTCTACTCGTACCTCAAGTCTTAAAGCTCAATCTGGAAGAAAACAGCTCGTTACATTCTCTCACTCCTTGTCTACCCTTGGGGCAATGGCAGGGAGCAATTTGCGTGATGCGTTTATTCTTCATGGGTTTTTTAAAACTCTCAATTGTTAGATCATGGACTACTGTGGGCGCTCATGCACATTTTAAATGGAAATTGATCTCTAAAATGCTGCAAATAAGTACATTAGTACTGTCTGATTGGATTACGCCGTTCTTCCGACTCACTTTGATGTTAATGCCTCACTTGATATGAACCTTAAATCACATAATAAGCTGGTTGTTGATAATGTGCGCGGTACATTCATTCAACCCTTTATTTACATTAAAAGACGTATGCCTCGTATCGCACGGATCTTACCAGTAAAACTGAGCTTATAGTTTGTTAATCAATATTTCACACCTTCCCCTCCTCTCAAAATATGTCTCGCACTTATCACGCAAGGCAGTGTCTGGTTTCCGTAGCAAGCCGGATGTTACAGCAATATATCACGGTAAAGTGTAGCCATATAACTGACGTGTGCCTATGGCAGTGTTTGTGGTCGTTTTTGTATCACGCAACTATTATCGAGGGCGACGCGTTATATCACTGGCCACGTGGAAATCGGCCTCAACGATTTCAACAGAGCTTATCATTAATAAAGTGATTAAGCAGTGACAACACCAATATATCAACCAACACCCACCAGTGTGTGTAGGTCATCATTGATATATCAGTAAAATAATGTACGCTGAAAGTTCTGATTCAATTTAGAAGTTTGTAAATACGTCGATGCATTGTGTAGGCTACATAATATCTCTTGGAGCAGGTAACGAAATAGGCGGGGGCCCGGTAGCCATTGGCCTGTAGAAAAAGCTGCGGTCACAAACGTACACTCTTGTTCGGGTGTGTAGGTGTAGTGAGTGGGTATAAGGTCTGGGTTAGTGCTATTAATCAAGGATTGGTGGGAAAAATCGCAGGTACTGGCCTCTGTGGCGAGTGAGACAAACAATTAGTGGAAGACCATGCCCATAGGTCTGTTTGTCTGCACCTTACGGAGTAAGATCCAGGTATTTATCGATTTATCCACTTTATAACGTATCACTTATTTGTTCTTACCACTGTTTATGAATATGAAAGAAAATTTCATGTAGATACCATTCATTTCCGCGAATACAGTGGTCTCTTTCTGTTGACCTTTAAGTGCCCGATTGGCCCCGGCCCGCTACATGTGGTTGAAATGACAATTTCGTAATGAAGGTGCGTGCGTTGAAAAAAATAAAATTCACTTTTGGTGCATACGCATACCCACATTAACAAACCACGCACTTGTAACTATAACACAACGACGACAGCTAAAACCAATCTTGGCCATGCAAAACCATCTCTTGATACGAGCTCAGAATTGTTGACAGACGCCATTACCATCGTATTATTATTATTTGTAATCGATTTGCATTACATAGGAATATGTGCACAAGTTCATTGGAAAACGAATAACTTTTCGGCG
>CM067356.1:49479692-49534692 GCA_034190875.2 Urechis unicinctus | reverse complement strand
CTTGAAATAGTTATTCAGATACATTAGGGACCGATATCCCTTTCGCACAATGTTAGTTGAGTTGATTTTTGGTCGTGTAATTAATTAATCAAATGATACATCCCAGAAGTAGGAGGTGCACTGGTACGTATGTCGCAAAGTGGCAACCATGAATAGCCCGATGATCCCTGAACACACGCAATATAATGTCTATTACAACCAACATGGTTCACTATTTTATCGAGAGAATTATGATAACAACCATCCACTTCTAAATCATCAGCGCAATGTACGGCAATACAATGATCATGGCGAAAAATGTATAACAATGAGATCACAGGACGCCGACAGATAATTCGTATGCACGAAATCTCTTGATGAAGTACGAAGAAGGGTGTCTGAATAGCTCTAATGCTATGCTAGCTCATACGAATAAATGATGTGTTTAAAGCCAATGGACTGTTGGAACTAACGTCCGAAGCGAATATTGCATACAATTTGCATGCATGTGTCAAGTGACAGGGCGTTGATCAAATAGAGCCGCAATATTTACATGAACTTAGTCGCTTTGTTACTGGATGTCATTTTTTTATACTTGGGTTGCTCTATTACTGGTTGTCGTTTATAGTACGTAGGTCGATCTGTTACTGGTTGTCGTTCTTGTCATTGGGCAGCTCTGTTACTGGTTGTCGTTTTTGTCCTTGGGTCGCTCTGGTACTGGTTGTCGTTTATAGTACTTGGGTCGCTCTGGTACTGGTTGTCGCTTATAGTACTTGGGTCGCTCTGTTACTGGTTGTCGTTTTTGTGTTTGGGTCTCTCTGTTACTGGTTGTCGCTTATAGTACTTGGGTCACTCTGTTACTGGTTGTCGTTTTTCGCAAGGAAGTGGCAGGAAGTGACTAAACATTCACAGCAACAGCTCCATGATACATCGGCCCATACAGCCCAGGGCCTCTCAATAAGGCTTAAGAATGTGAAGAATGTGGTCGCGGAGTATTTGAACTGGTTAAGAGGTGCCGTGATTGATCTAAATAAGAACAGTTTCTTAACAACTTGGTTCTGTAGGCTAGCATGCTATTGGGCATTATGTTTGACTGACTGAATTGAAACGATTGCCATTCGCAACCAGTGGGTAAAGTCGGTCGAGTTGGAAGGTGCGAAACGCGTTAAACAGTGTATTTGAGTGCTTTTTGTGCTTTAGCCGCATTGCAGATGACTGTAGAAAAGTTTTAAGCCTTCAGCAATACTTTGAGCATTTCAAATCAGCACGTTCCTGTTAATCGTGTCACGTTTTCAACATACTGAGATATAAAACATCTGTCTGGACAGGAACGCTCTTCGTAGCATCATTGCCCAGGCTATTTAGTATGACCTCTAGCTTTTGAAGCTAACATATATCTTGCCCTTAAGCAATTTCAGAGCGGTAATTAGGTCTAAAAACCCCATTAATTATTCAAAAGTACTTGCAATAGGGATAACGCCTCGGATAGATCATTTTGAAAAGCACATATTCAATGAACGTCAGAGGTCATTGGGATAAAAAGATATCGGATTGTTCATGGCATATGTTACAAAACCTTAAAAAACACGCGAGAGGAATATATAAGATATATATATAATAGATATATATATATATATGGTACAAAACCCTAACACTCGAGAGTATATAGATATATATATATAGATATATAGATATATATATAGATATATATATAGATATATATATATATATATATATATATATATATATATAGAGATATATATAGATATAGATATAGATAGAGAGAGATATATATATATATATATCTATATATATATATATATATATATATATATCTATATATCTCTATATATATATATCTATATATATATATATATATATATATACGTGAGTCTTATATATCCTACGACGCCGAGTGTGGGATATATATATATATATATATATATATATATATATATAGATATATCCTCTCTATATAGATATAGATATATATATATATCTATATATAGATAGATCTATATATATATATATATATATATATATATATATATATATATCTAGATATATCTATATCTATATATATATATATATATATATATATATATATATAGATATATATATATACGTGTGGATAATATTTCCTACGACGCCGAGTGTGGGATATAAATATATATATATATATATATATATATATATATATATATATATATATATATATATATATATATATATATATATATCTATATATATATATATATATATATATATATATATATATATATATATATATGCCTTATTTATGCCTTATTTGGCCAATAAGTGAAGCGGTTCACCGCCAGCTAGCTTTACTGCACTAAGTCTAAATCATGTGATGTCTGTCTTTAACAAATGCACATATCATGTGTAATGAGGTGATAGCGAGATAGTTTATGCCCTAATCGCAGCATAAGCATTTAAAGCCGGTGACAGATATGCATAAGCACCGAGGTTTTGTAAGTTCTTTGTTCTCCTGGTGTACACTGACTGCTGCCTGCACTGAATAACTTTCGATTAGATAGTTAGACAGTGGTTACACCCTAAAAACCAGGGCTCGGGTTGTAAATGCTGATGATGTCTCAGTTTATGTCCTCCACTCCTACTGTACAATAGATGACTCAGATGAGGTTACCCCTTCAGCCAGCTGCACCAGAGTTTTAGGGTGATTTAAAATGTGTGTATTTGCCTTACAGTGACAACACTGCAGACCTAAATATATGAACGTCGAAGATGCAGAATATGCGATAAAGCGGCGTCAAGGGAATCTATCACCGGATTTTTAAAGCATTCTTATTTATCGCTTTGCAGCCTTTAGACTGTGGTACAGTTTGTGTAGACGTGTCATTCACGTGTGCATTTGTATATGAATCTGTTAATAGTCATTAAGAGCTCGATGTTATAACTAGCGTTTTTGACCCCAAGCCATCTCTCCAAGACGCTTTAAATGGTCTTGTTTCATCTACATCACACGCTGGTCGATCTAACTCATCCACATAACCAGCCTAGTGGCACTCATGTCCGTGCAAATCAGCCTGTGGAATCGGCCATTTTTATAGCTCCTTTGTTAGTTATTGAAGTTCCAGTAGTTCGGCCAATTCTCATAACCTAACAGTAACATCGAAGTGCAATATCCTGGTAGCTCGTTGTGCAGAGCCATGTGAAGTTCAACAATATAACCTGTCTTTAAAGTGACTTTACATGTGCCAAATTATATACACATTGTTATAAGCGGGTATCCTGAAGTTATGCATTTTTGGTAGGTACCAATAGCGCATCCAGAGCTCTCTCGGTGTTGTATAACTTGATTATTGAATGGCTGTTAGTGCGACAGGCCCAGGCGCATTATCTTAATTAGGGTATGGTAAGATAATTGCCATGCGGTGAACTATTTTGTTGAGTTGCTTGCGTCATATATTGCATTGAGTGCGCCCTCTGTCTGATATTTGCATTGTTTGCGTGAGCGTCTTTCTACGGATTGTGTTTCTAAGTAAATAACTATTTGCAGTAAATATAATATGTTCGTAAACAAGTCAATCGGTGTCTTTACTACACTGGTTGTTCAAGCGTTCTTCAAATGTCTTATAGAGGTTCTAAGCTTGTATGAAAAATTAATTGCAATTAAGGCGTTTAATAGCGTTGTTGAATAGCGTCATTAAAACTGAGTGAAGATTGAGAAAGCCTATGTGAAGATTAAGTAAATCATTAACATCGAATGTTTCGAACATATCATTATGAATATTCACTGTCAGGACCGGAACGCAATCATCATTTATGCATAACGCTATTATTTACGTTACTTAAAAGGGCAATTTTATGATGAGTATATCTGACTGCTTATTTACCAACATAACCGTATTCCCAAATGCATTTTCGGAACTGCCTTTTTCGGATTAGAAGACAAAAACTTTATGAGAGCATAACCTAGACGCCGAAGCGTGAACCTTGGTAGAGGAAGCGAGTGATCGCAATACATAGTTGACTATCACGGGAATTCACTATGTAATCTGGATTAAGAATTATATTTCGCACACATTTTTTTTATGTCGCCATAGGCAGATGCCAAACACACAAATAGTATATGCATATTCAAATGCACATATATAAAAATACATTTATATATATATATTATATATATATATATAAAGAGATATATATATATATATATATATATATATATATATATATATATATATATATATATGTATATATATATAATATATAAATATAATATATATATATATATCATATATATATATATATATATATATATATATATATATATATATATATATATATATATCTATATATATATATATATATATATATATATATATATATATATATATATATATATATATATATTCATAGCAAAAGTATATCCAAAGCTCTGTTGATATATTCAACGCCACACGCTAGCTGGTGCATTTGAACGGGTCGTCATTGTCAATCATCAAGCCCATTGTTTCCTCACGCAATGGACATATTAGCATATACACATGCTCTAAGAATTGGTATATTTTTCGAAAAAGAATACTATACAATGCAAGCGTCTTACTCATCGAGAGCAAACATGAATAACCAATGGTATAATTTCATTTAAATGTTTCAGCACATATTACGCACACACTATGCCGCGCATGCATCACAACACAAGGCAGTATCTATCTGGTTCCTTGCCAGACGTGAAAAGCCGATGGAAAAACGAATCGTCACTATTAAGATACTCTAATACGATCCTTCCTGAGCAATATATCAAACATGTATGTTTTTTTTCGCATAGCATTCCAAGCGCTTGCGAGGACCCCATGCTATTCGACGAAGCAGCAAATCTTTTCGACGACCAATTACCTCGTGTTAGGTTTTCGTTATAACTTACACTACCGTTAGAAGATATCATCAAACAACCTGTTTCCCCGCTGCGATTTGTGCTGTGGTGAAAGTCGGTTTGTCGATAATGGCCTCTGGTCCCGTGCTGCACAGATTCAAGTCGATATATCGTCCATTCCAAGGCTATATCAATGTTGCTAAGTGGAATATTCATAGGAATACAAATGCACCTCGATGCACCAAAATGTATCACTCTTTCTCCAAATAAACACAATTAAACACGTGCAGGCGATGGAGCAGATATTCCATTGGAGCCAGTTGATTATAGGGTTAAACATATTGGCCATATTTCCTTATACGTTGCTCTATTCTAATACCTAGTCATATTTTAGCCTCATTGATACTAACTTGTATGGTTAATACGTTGGCATACTTAACATTTATCTCTGAATTTACAAATGCTCCGGAAAATCAGACTGATATCCTCGTTGATTGTTTATGTGTCCATCATAATACCAAGATCGAGAAGAGAATGGCGTTATTCAACTTGCGTCGTATCCTAAGACTTGGAAGTTGGAACATCGCTAATCGTTTTCTTGTATGATTGAAAACTTGCATTCTATGCCAAATCATAATGCATAAAACGTTAATCCCTAGATCTCGTTAGTACAACTCAAGAATGACTCAGTAATCGGACAAGACTCACTAATTTGGCCAGTGTGAGTCTAATACAACTTCTGTTAGCTCGCTTAAAAGTAGCATCAAGTTACGATGGTGTATGCTGATGAACGAATAAAGACTTATGCTTTGACGTTAATGTGGTAACTATATCGGTGGTCTTGCTATACGTGATAACTATATCGGTGGTCTAGCTATACGTGATAACTATATCGGTGGTCTTGCTATACGTGATAACTATATCGGTGGTCTTGCTATACGTGATAACTATAACGGTGGTCTTGCTATACGTGATAACTATATCGGTGGTCTTTAGTATAGCATGTTCTCAACGGTAAGATAAATGTTATTCGTATCCCTTGTAATTACCTGCAATCCTTGTCTTAAAGGCTTCTCTCATGGAACATCAATCTTATCCAACGGAGAAGGGCACAGCTCAAGTGCCTGCGCCGTTCCAAAATGTTTCATCCTCTATCTGTACCGCATCCGCTTCATCAGGGCCAGGCATCATAACGTTTCTGCCAAGAATTGACCGCCTGTTATCAACAGCCAGATATAACAGAAACGTAAACCGCTTCCGCAAACAGAACTGACTGACGCATTTGCGCTATTTCAGGCTTGCACTTGTGCTTTATTTACATACAACCTTTGTTAATGCCGTTTATATATTCAGTGCATCACACTGGCCAATCAACCGACATTGAATGTCTATATTTGAATATCATCTAAATTTCAGACGTTCAATAGCACATAATAAAACGTCAATTGCCGCATCTGTTGCAGGGTAAGTCAGTTGACCTATTGCCGTGTGCTGTTTGGTAATATTTCAGCAGTAGATCGTTATTGGTAATTTTCACGTATGCATAATATTTAAGCTAAGGTAATAAAAAAGTTATTGAAGGTTGATAAGTGGTAAGAATCGTAGACTAAATTGCTACATACATGAGCAGGAAGATGGGTTGAGATTTTGTAAAACGCCATCTTAGGTGCAATTAACGTCACGAAGTAATTAGATTTTCTGGACCAATTACAGCGTAGAAATTTGTTTCACTCGGGATGAATAGTGCCATTACAACCTACAACCGCAATCAGCGGCGCTTGGCATGTGAGGATTATATTCCTAAACGAATTGCTTTTAAAGCAGTTTGGAATAAGGCCATGTGAGTATTAGTATATATATATATATATATATACATATATATATATATACATACATACATATATATATATATATATATATATATATATATATATATATATATATATATATATATATATATATATATATATATATATATATATATATATATATATATATATATATTGCGGTATGAATTTATATCTTTGTCACCACTCTGGATATTTAAAAATTATTCTGTTGCTGTTTGCCTTACAACATTAAGTGAAGATTTAGGTACCGGACTGGCTCCCAAAAATAAAATTCTAATACTTAGTTGGGGCAATATGAAAAGATTGTGTAGACGTAGCACTTTATATATTCTATGCGGTTTTTCCATTTCCACTTTTCATCAATTGGTATCCGTAATTTGGTGCAGTGTACTCTTTATATTTAATGGTCATATAATTTTACCTCACCGCCAGCTTCAAAACAAAACTTTCCGATAAACTCAATGACGAAGAAAGCGGTGGTTTATTTTATCAATTCCCCAGCCGTTTCAGGTCAGTAATGCTACCTGTAATCTCACAGCCTTTGAAAACGTTTGGCCACAAGTGGCAAAGGAACACAAAGATGCAAAGATCAACGCTGAGCTGTCTGATGGCTTTGATTATGGCACATATTCGATTCCCCCTTCACAAACACATCGCTCTGTCTTATTTGGATATATGTATTTACACAATTTGATGATAAATCAGCTGAAAAACTCATTCAACAGCAAATTATGCGAATTTTATGTATTCTAGGTGCGAGGTACAATAAGAGGGGTTTTATTCCGTCGAGACAGTCTGCCCTAATACGCAATATCGCACGTGCAGCTAAATCCTTTGATGCTGCGATGAGTTTTGTAGCGCGCAATAATAAACCTATTTTGTGCTGTTTGATATGAAATGAAGATGCACGTGAAAGCGAAAACTCGATTTCTAGCAGACGTGTCCAATTTCGGCTGATGTCATTTCAGGTGCTTGATATGAAGGCTAAATTTTACAATTCCTATGTCCCTGTTAACTGGAAAAAACAGTTGCATGACTGCCCAAGATTCTATTCATACAAATTGAAGGAACGACAAAGGGCGCTTCTCACGTAGGGTAGTATGTCAACCTCGTAACGGAAAAATTCGCCAGCGTTGATTTGCTTGAGCTAATGACACAATTTGATAAAGACTTCGATTCGTGAACCGAGGAAGGGCCAGTTCGTTTATTTACTCATTTTGAGGGGGAGACATGAGAGCCAGATTATGTTTAATGGTCGCCGAAGCAACAGCAAATGGATGACTTGATAACACTGACGAACTATCGGGGGAAAAGGCTGCAGAATTGCCGAAGCCAAATCCTAAGGGTGGCTCCGGAATCTCTATGTTTTACTACACACGCTCACAACAAAAAAACCTCTTCGTTTATGAGTGCTTAACCCCTAGATTACCGCTAAAAATCTGCAAAGGATCTTTCTTTGCTGTGTAGAGCAGTGTGTGACATGTTAAGTCACTCGCAAAAACCTTCGCAACTGCAGAAGACGACATTCATTCTTAGCCATCACACACGCTTACAGCAAAAAACCACTTTGTTTATGAGTACTTAGATTGCCGATAAAATGACTGCAACGAATCTTACTTTGCTGTATAGAGCAGTGTGTGACACTTTAAGTCATTCGCATAAACCTTCGCAACCGCAGTAGACGACATTCATGCTTAGCCAACACTTGTCCATCTGCTTCCTTAATGATATTTCGCCATCTTTGTACTTATTGAAAGCAGATATTTGATCTTGTTGTGATATGCGGATGAATAGGTTACATGGGTTCGAATTCCTACAAGCTTATGTCTATTTCCTTCGCGTTATTTACGCCTCAAGGTCGTTAGCAACAGAACTTAGCCAGTTGTCTCATAAGATAGACAGCGTAAATCCATATTCACAGAGCGCTGTGAGGTTTGAGTTAATTGCACCGGTCATTGTGAGGTTATATATGAAACGTCAGCAAATAACGGTGAGACGCAATTTTCGTTATAGCTGTATTTCTCAATCAAGATTGATGGAAGTTTCAGCAGCACGCACAAGCATGTTGAAATGAATTCAACCTTCCATGTGCACCATTGGTTAGACTGTCCTTTTGTCGACCAGTCATTGACTTTGTGCTGGCGTAATAAATTTTATAAAAGTAGAATGATGTTACAAAGCTGTATTGAACGCCCACAACAGCTCGCATACAGATATTTGCCATTATTTATCGATGAGACTCAATCATGAACATCCTCTCTTTTGAGTATGATGTATGTTAGAACAAAGAGGCTATCATAGAAGTCGCACAAATTGAGGCCACAGTTCAGTGAATGTTTCCTGTATTCTTCAACTGTGAAATCACAATACAGTTGGAATAGTTCCCTATGGCAGCTCAGCATCTTATCAGAGGGTGTAAATGTCCATCGCATTCACGTTTTATAAATTGCGGCTTACCCTGTCCGAAATAACGGTGTTTAAGAAATTGTAATGTACATCCTTGTTCAAGATGTGTCACTCTATGATAGAAAACTATCTAGCCCTGCTCAGTTTGACAATGGCAGTGTTTCGCATTCAAGTCACCACAGACGAGGCGTGATGCGGTTTTAGAATGACACCTGACACCTGTGACTTGGTGATGATTGGTTTGCCTCCGAATGAGCGAGTTATCACCGTAACGTGTTGTATAGACAGAAGTTGGTGATTTGCATGGGCGGCAACACCAGCGACCGACGATATTATCTTCATATTACATATCTAGCATTGATGTGATAACATGCAATTTCATGCACGCTCTGTAGTTTCCTAAAACCGCTTAACTAATATGAGTTTAACAAAATATGGGAGCTTTGAATGTAATGCAGTGCGAATATAAAGCAGATATACAGAGGATGAGGCAATAAAGCTATGGCTTTGCTTTCTTTTGCTCTTCATAAATAGAAACATCATATGCTCCACAAAATATTCGTGTGGACAGGGAAGAATCATTTATCATTCATGTTTTTGCCGTGTTCTTGCTGTTTGTCACTACCCTGTGTAGGTGAACGATGTTTTATAGGCAGTTGGCATTACACACCCCACTTATAATGCTTTATGACAAATAACCCTATTATATGGACACCGCTAGGGATACTGTATCAATCTTAATGATTTATAGTCAACCCACAGAGTAAGATAAAGTTGTAGCTCGCATGGAAAGAAGCAGCACCGTGGGGCTGATCGCATTCGAACGTGTGTGTGTGTGTGTGTGTGTGTGTGTGTGTGTGTGTGTGTGTGTGTGTGTGTGTGTGTGTGTGTGTGTGTGTGTGTGTGTGTGTGTGTGTGTGTGTGTGTGTGTGTGTGTGTGTGTGTGTGTGTGTGTGTGTGTGTGTGTGTGTGTGTGTGTGTGTGTGTGTGTGTGTGTGTGTGTGTATGTGTGTGTGTGTGTATGCATGCATGTGCGTCCGTGCTCGCATATGTGTGTGCGGGCATATGTGTGTGTTTTTGCGTATTTCAATCGCAAATGCAGCTATTCGTGGTGGCCTACTACATTCGTCGATTGCTATCATTTATTATTGGAACAGTCGGGCAGTCATTAAAAAAAAATGACTTTCGTATAATGAGTAACCACACAACGACGTTAACACTTCTTTGTTGCAAACACATAGGACCCATCGCTCAATATTGTGCTTTCATCCCAAAATGCTGCGCGTAGTTGATGGTTTAATTGTCCTGGTAAATTGTCCTGACACCATTAAGCATAGGCGAAACCAATTATTGAGCTGTAATTATTTAAGACATTACCCGTGAGTTACAGCTCTATATTCTTCACTTCTTCAGATGAACATGACCTTCAGCAAATAATTACTTCTATCAAAGGCTTCATTATCACAGGCAATCATAGAAAACCTTATAGCAATATCCCACTCTATTCTAATCCGACTTTGTGTAATTAGTAACGAATCATTTGAGGAAGGTACTGTCTCCGAGGTTAAAACAGTAGCACAAATTGTACCGGTATATAGATACACATACAGGCAATCAATTGGAAATTATCTACCAATACCTTTATCAGTACTTTATAAAGTCTATAAAAAATAATTTATAAACGTCATTTAACAGTTTTACCGGTTAATAATACACTATATGATTGCCTATACGACTTCATTTGTCAATAGTTGTCACATCATGTGGATAACAGCCATGTCTAACACCAGGGTGACCAATAGTTGCTCACTGCACGCACCGCGGTCTGTATTCGTGTTTACAGTATCATTCAACAAGTGCATATGTAAATAATATTTTTATTTTCATGCAGGCAAAAGAACGGCGTTTTGCGGCCAACGATATATCAGCGTGCGTTAAGCTAGATATGGTTAACCAGTAAGCCATTTTTATATTAGTCCCGTGGGTTGCTTCTTCCCTTCTATAAGCCTTGCACACGCTTCTTCTCGTTTATGGCTGCCAACGTGGATATTCTTATTATAACCATCTACATGGTAAATGATTCCCTCATATTGCTGTGGTTCTATATGGTCTAAATGATATATATCTCACGCAACAATGATGCCCTTGTGGCCATTTTAGAATGTTGACGTGTAGCTAACACCCGTAGAATTAGCAATGATTGAGAAATGTTAATTGAATAGAATTTTGTAACTCAACATTTTAAAGCACCTCATATGCCGATATGCTCATAATACCGATATTTTAATGTTTGAGAATGCGAAACGTCTGCGATCATTGTCCCGAAACGGCAAACATAGCAATGCTCGAACAAATGTAATGCCTTTCTTATAGATAATAGATAATAAGTGTTAAACATTGTAAGGAAAGCAACACATCTTTACCACATTTGTACATTCATCCCGTCCCGATGGCTGCCCTTTAATGTGAGTCTTGTGAGTCAGCCTTTGTCCATTTGCTAGTCATGAATAATTGGCATCTATAGCGGGCGAGCCAGTTGCCCTAATGTGCTATTTTGTGTGGATAACCTGACTTACAGCCTGTTAAATTGTGCGTCTAATTTTCACGCTAATGAATCAGTTATCAAATACGACACGAATCCGCCGTAGGGCGTCCTAAGATAGGTTTGCCCATTTGGGCCTTTCATGTCGGGATAGAATCGCCAAATAATAATCATTTGGCCCCCTATGTTTTTACAACCACAAGTCATCCTTTTTGAATGGTTGCCCGACTGTTCAATTTCAAGCTAATTTGAATAACACTTCCTCCATGCAAAGCACCTACGCGGTCAGATTTTTGCACTGCATACATGCAAATATAATAAAAGTAAATCAAACTCTTTCTATATGTTAATATGAATGCGCTGAATCAATATGTAATGACTGGAGCGTACTGAAAATAATTCCCCACGAGAGCAAGCCGGTCCCTGATAGGTAGTGGTTTACTGTCTCGCCTTTCGACTCACCGGCTGTGAATTCGATCCCTAGGTGTAACAACCTGACTGGTTACACGTGCGAGTAACAGCTTTAGCTTGCCCTTTGCGGTCACCAATGGGCTAAGATTGACAAAAACTCTTTAGCTGTGTCCCTATGATAGGGTTATTTGTCATAAAGCACTATACGTGATGTGTATGATATCCCTTGCACCCAGTATATCTTACACCTACAAAGACTTCACAACAGTAGTAGCAAACATCAGAAACATGGCAAATATATGAATGACAGATGATTCCTCTTCCGTCCACACGAATATTGGCCATAATGTTGTGAACGTATGCTACTTCTTTCGACAAGACGCCACAGAAGCCAAAGTTATGGCCAAATTTCCTCATCCTCTGCCTAGCTGAACATAATTGCATGATCATATAATATAATTAAGATATTAGTGTGATATATATTCTTTTATTTTGTGTTATTGGTCAAATGTGAAAAGGCACGGTTAGGTAGTGTTACATGTATCCGAATGTTATAACACACAGCCCTACACGGCAAAAAAGGTCGTTATAACTCACTTTTTCTGCAATCTGCGATGTAGCGACATCTGCCGACATTTGACTTTATTGCCAGTGATCAGGTTTTCGCTTTCGGAGGGATCTTCGTTGTATATGAAAAACACGAACTGGAATTTAAGAAAATCAGCAATAGAATTATGATGGCGCAAAAAAACTCATCACAGCCATAACGACGCGATATTGCACATTAGGGCTGACTGTCTTGACAGACAAATTCCTTTGTTTGTTGTCGACTGCATTAGTAGAGTCTAAAAACTACTGAATTATTCAGCAATGCAATTTATGAAGTTAATCAAGATAACGTCGTGTGGTGAAACGACAAGAAAGGATAAATATAAAAATCTTGCTGTCGAATATTCAAACCAAAGTATAATTTTGAACATCGCTCACGCATCAACGGAAACGAGTACGACTCTTATGATAACTATGCGTGTCACTTCTAGGCATGTCATAGCAAGAGCATTGCCGCTGGCCAAAAATACAAATTATTCATCGTGCAAACATATATTGGCAAGGCCCCTTATCGTATCTTTTCCTGAAGCAATCCTGTCGATGGGTAGATTATTGTCCTGGGAGTTTAATGTAATATCACGTGGCTTAATAATTGACAGACAACTATAACGCGACGCTTGCAGGTGTTGAAGACTCATGCCATGGAAAAAAGTTGTCTTAGAGCGCAACTACAAAGTACCGCGTTAAACGGAAAGCTGATCAAAATATAGCCGGTTCCCGTGGCGTTATGGTAAACTGCGTCGACGTTCGATCCATAGGTTGTGGGTTCGATACCAAGGTGTAAAAACCTGACTAGTCTCCCGTGACCCGGATGATAACGTTAGATGGCGGTCCCATTGCTGAAAGAGGATGCACCCGACCTGGTTGCTCAATTGTACCGTGCTGGACCTATGCCCCAGCGGAGTGTGTTTTGCAGCCAGGTCTGCAACGTGTTTGTCCCAAGTGGACACTGTACTTCAGGGGAGCTGTCCAAGCATCACAATCATCCTCATCCCTCCTCGTCGCGATATCACCTGATCAAAACATACGTTTTATTACAAATTACATACGTTGGAGCTTATTTCAGCATTTTGTTTACATAATTTCCGGAAATTGCTCCCACCTTAATACGATTCTGAAATCCAGGTGGCTGCAAAATAAATAAGGTAACTATATAGGCTACATATCAGGCACCGAATGACCTCGCATAACTGCCAGACGCGGCAATGGTATGAGGTAACTGCCCACATTACTGGCGAGTAAGATGGCAATAGTTATGGAATCATTAGGCGATGATAGGAACTAAGAGGTCATTGTCAAAAGTATTAGTAATTACAAGGCGCAATATTAACAATCATACCTCATTGCAGTTCTGAAAACACACGAGGGCTGATGCTCCATGAATATAAGAACGGTCATTCAAACCAAATGGAACGCCTGCGCATATAAACCGTGACTTACTAGTCAACTGTGTTTATATACAACATCGGCATGGTTTCCGACTTTTCAGTTGGATTCCAGTGGACAAATTACTTGCATATATAATGCTCCATTTCTTGTCATGTAACAATGTACAATTGGGTAGGAAAATGCCAAATACATTCTGATTGTGTCGCGTTCGGTACATGGCATGTCAAAAGCATACCACTTGCAAATGATTAATATTGAATAAGAATGGATATTTCTACTATCTTGTTCAGTTGATGATTGGATATTACTGCAGCATCCATAAGCAGCGACCACAGCCTGATAGATATTACGTGCAATACAATGTAGATTGTCCATTATATGTTTGTGCTATGAGCATTTCACATGTGATAGATGACGTGTTATGAGACATTTGACCAGCGTCAAATAATTTAACGTGAAGTTATAAGAAAAGCAATAGGGATGTACGAACAGTTGCTGCCGAAATTTATATCGCTTGATATCATCGAAAATCTCGTATGTCCGTTATTTCACGGTTTTCATAAGTCTGAACTCGGCGTTTATTTGAGGGTAAACTATGGATTGTAATTTAACCCGCGGATCTTTTTTAACAAGTTCGATTATAATGGACCAGCTGTAGATAATAACAATATGATTAAAATATCGCTATGCATGGTTCTCGGCAGTTCTGGTGATGCCACTAGAGCACTGTAACTTGCTTTGCGGGAAGATGACATCTTCTGTACTGAAATGAACACACGGATAAATAATATCCAAAATATACCACAAGTCATCTTAGTCCCCGCCATGATACCGTAATTCACGCCGTACTTATCCTTCCTATGTTTTGCCATAACCCTACCCCAGGACCCGCCGTAAACCCAAGAGACTGACTAATGCCGTGCTAAACCGTCCTTGTTCCCGCCGTTACAACACCCTAGTACCAGCTACGCACAATAGAGCCTTGATTGGATTGTGCGCGGATAGGTTTGCCTAGAGTTGAGAACTTAAACGTATTACTGATGTTTTATCTGATGTTTTTTCGTTATGCTGAATAATGAGACAATTATGAACTTGTCAGTCAACACACAACATATTCAAGTGTTAAACTATCTATAGTGATAAAATACTTTAAAAATAATAATATGACATTGATAATACACTTCTTTTGGTGCAGTGTAATCACTAGCGCTTCACGTAGTTGATCTACGTCTGCAAGGCTATCCGGAATAGGTACTTTTGAGTGCTGCCTTAAACTGAGGCAGTGCCTTACCTATGACGGCATCTCATTCCACCGGCTCGAGACAAAAGCACTGAAGGCCCTGTCACCGACTGTATACAGGGCTCCACAAGGAGCTTTTTGCTTGCTGAATGTAGGCAGCGAAATGGCTGGTTATTGTGCAGCAGCTGGCCAGTGTAGGCTCATGAGCAGTGGTGTTAGATGCTTTCGAGACTTGATTGTTAGATGGGACGCGCTGCGTTGTTGTATACGCGCTGGAGCATTGCGAGGAGCATATCTGAGATACCACACAGGTGAATGTTACAGTAGTCGAGTCTTGAGATGGCTAGTGACTGGACTAGGCACGTGGTGTTTTGACTTAAGCACTGACAACGGTTGTCAAATTAGATACTGTTGAGTCATAATTCGTACCTTTTTACTTCAGTAGATTTTGTTATGGTACATTCATATTCTATTGCACGCGTTTATAGTATTTACTTTGTCGCTCATATGCGTTAGATATCAATCGCAGTCTATCCGAACTTTAACACCTGGAGCCCCGTTTAATCGAGAGGAAAGCTTAATGTTGATCAATGGTAAATTCAATCGCTAGTTCTATATTTTCCTGCACAATACTGAACTGTAGAATAATGTGAGCTTTCCACTGTTAACAAAACGCCTGTGGTTTGTGCATCCATTACAATTCCTGCCTTCACATTCTCGGGTTTCCATTGCGGCCGCTAGGAGGGGGCCACCGTCGCGCACAGCATTTTTGACCTGAACTGTAAATGGAGTCCTAGCAGGGTGGCATTTGTGGAAAGCGAAAGGGGGTATCAGCTGTTCCTCAACAGACACATACATGCAGTTGAATATTAATCCCTGAATCATTGTAGATGTTATCTGAGGCGGAAATGTGTTGGGGAGCAGTCCCTGTCCGAGCCACCATACAATGTTTGGCTTCTCCTCACCCCATCTGGTACCATAGAATCTGGTGGATGTGAGTGCACAGGGTAATCTTTATTTAACTTAAGGAAGTTGAATACAGATATGTCACACATCTTATAAATATGTATAAATACCTATGAAGACTCTCTGGTACAATGTTAACTTTGTGTTTTGTTTTATGTGGTGTTGTGGTTTTGTGGAAGAGAGGTAAAAAGTTGGTAATTCATTTTCTCATCTTACTTTGCAGAGATGATGGTGATTGCAAACATGTTGTGGCCATGATGTTTGTAGTGGCCGACTTCAATACCAATGCAAAGTCTAATCCAGCATTACCGCCTGATGAGATATGTCGTACGGCTTGTCGCCTTGATTATTTTGATGCCAGACGATTGCAATTACAGTCTTTATATTTGTCACGTCAGTAATACAACTAACGGAAACTTTACTGTCGTCCACGGATGTTTTTCGGTTTTCTTGCGAACATCGGCCGTGCAGTCCACTACGGCGCTAGTAAACATGGGGATGGTTGCTTCCTTCGCATATCTACATAGTGTGTAGAACTATATACACAATCAATTGGGTTTACGTGAAAGGTGGTCCGAATAACATTAAATATGAGAGCGATCTTCGCCATGCCACGCTGACGCCAAAGAGTAGTCGCCACCGTATCTTTGGATGACGCAACTACGTAAGTCAATGTTAATATACACACAAGGGTTGCTGATTTGAATAAGTTTTTAACTTTGCCATATTATTACACCGCCACATTCTTATTATTTTCTATCATACTTTCATGTCAAATGTATTTCCCGTTGCGAATTCGACTTCCTCATTCCGTTTATCATTCAATGGTGATTCAGTAAGTAGAATAATGATACTCCCAGAACTAACTAGAGCTAATACAAAGGGCCTGATAAAGATGAATAGGGCAATGGAAAGCCAAGAGGCTTTCTCAAAAGATTATGCTGGCCCCTAGTACGACGTAGCGGGCTAATACTCCATGGATTCACTTACATTAACAATCAGGTAGTTTCAGAAATAGAAAACAGCATTGCTTTGCTACGTCCGTAGTAATTTGGAATAACTAGTCATCTTGTTACTGTAATAATCATGCCTGTATTAGGTCGGTCGGTTCGTAAAGCAGCACTATTTCTGTAGGATGCTTTGCAGAATAATTTTTCCATGCAATGTAAAACATTCTATTTTAGAAACGACAAAATTAGTTTTACAAAAAGAAAACTAGCTATTGTAAGAGAAAGCGTCCATTACGTTTTTCAGTCACGGAGAAAGTCAGGTTAACACAATAATATTTCCGACCTAGAGAAAGTGTGACACAAATTGATAAATTGGCAGCTTTTTGAATGCATATGACTGCCATGTCATGTTGTTGTCTTTGCTTTATAAAAAAAAACCTTTACACGACAATTGGTTCAAACAAGTTTTCTAATATCCATATAGTCTATCAATTTCCCAATTGAGAACGTGACCGTAATAAGTCGAAAATACTCAAAACCAGCCACGCCTCGCGGGGGTACCTTTTGACTTGCGTCGCTTGCTTTCACTTCGATTGATAGGTACCTTTTCACAATAAATAGTTATCGTTAATGTTACCAGAAATTGAATATACAGCCGTAAACTGAATATGTTGTAGTGACTCGGACTGATGGTATTACCATTGAGTTCCGACTCTCTTCTACGGCGTATGAGATAAAAATGTTATATCTAATTAATGACTAATTGCCTCAAATGGAAAGAATAACTTATGTTGTGGGAGTCCCCAACAACGCAAAGTCATACAAACATAAATTTGAAACAGTAATTTACACATGCTTTATGTGGTTGTTGCAATTTTTTAAAGGATTTAGGTACAATCATTCTATGCTTGTCATAATCGCAGGGGTCAAATCAGTTAATCGTGCTGCAAAGAAATGGTGGCTTAACTAGACTGAATCAATTCATTTTCTAAGCTGCATGACTAGTCATTAAACGACTCCAAGTAGCTCAAATGACAGAATTGGGTGGCCTTGGTCATCAAATCTATGAGACGCAGATGCACCAGGCTAATTGCAATTCGAAAAATACGGATAGTATCCGATACATTGTCCCCTAGTGTATTGCTCGACGTGGCATTTCGATGCTGTGGTCATTTTGAGCAATATATATTTTATTTCCGGTGAAATAACTCGCGCCATTTACAAACACTATGAGAAAACATGATGGATCCCATGCTTTTCTGAGAACTTAACTCTTCAAAATGTATATGTCACCAACGAGACCAGGTGATGGCGTATATGGCTAACATAAAATAAGTTTTTATATTGAGTCAGTTGAAAAGCCGTAAAATGCACTTTAATATGCATGTCTGTTACATGGACATTAAACATATATTAATATATTATGAATTTTATCCAGTTGGGTGTCCATCCATTATACAGATTAGTATTGTAGCTTTGTCAACATTGATTACAATTATAAAGGAGCTTTACTAACCCCAATAACCTCATGCTCTGAGGGTTGCAATTTCGACAACATTCCAGAAGAGCATACAGACACATGGGAATTTCTCGGGATGTTGGATACAGCCATATTTTAAATCATAATGTTATGCGTGCGATTAATTACACATTCAGACTTGTTGACCTTACTAGATGTAAATATGCTGTCGAACACATAAAGTATATACTTTCTGTGTGCGAGGCACAAAAACAGCAAAACCCCAAACGGCTCCATGGACAAAGCTCTGGTTGACATCTAGCCCTGAGTTCTTTTTGTGACTATATCATATAATTCTGTAACTAGTGCATTTGTCACAGCCATAAAGGGTAATTGATGAAATATATACAAGGTCACCAATACCGTCCGGCAACTTCCGCCATAGAAGCATCTGCACCGTTGACGAAATAATCCTTAAATAAGTGCGCCGGCAAAATGCGTCGATGAATAGTGAGTTAGGGATGGCTACTACATTCGCACATCGTACACACTAATGCGTTTATACCATTAAAACACAATTTTGCTTTCATCACATGTAATTGTAAAAAATACTAAAAATGTCATTTGCACTTGTTTTTTTACATGGACAACAAAAACTCAGACAAAGTAAGGCACAATAGACTAGAAACTTTTGAGCTACGTGCATGGCACTTTTTCACATAAATAATTCATTAATATCAGGTAGCATAATGCAATGAAGAGCGTGCGTACAAATTAATGAATTTTCTGCAATCGCCCCAATCCAGTCATGTAACAAATATTAGCTAAATCATACGATCTTACAGAGACACATCTGATTGGTTTGAAATATCATGGACGCACTCATTCATTCACCATTCAGGTAGAGAGAACAAACTTTGTCAACTTCGGGTTCTTGTACTGTGGCCATCTGTGATCTTTTACGCCGCATTGGTATGGAGTCCTGTACTATAAAATGTCCTCGCAGTACGACAGCGACAATTATGCATGCATATAAACGTTATTCAAACAATATGTATGCTTACCAATATTCTGAATTCGTACATGAAGTATGTAGTTAATTTCAATCAACAGCTCTAACGTTAGCATTTGTTAGTAGTGAACGGATGTTTAGGGAATAATTGACCATGATATCGTGACATCACATAAACTAATAACGCTAATTCAATTTACAGCACAGTTGGTGTACGGAAGTGGGTAAATGTCAAAAATTTTGTATGGCCTCAGAGTGGATCAAATTTCTGGCACGGCGAGACGTATGTGTTAACATATTGCCCATATATGCAAGTTGAAATTATTTCTACTGACTGTGGTGTTTCGGAAGCCATGATATGTATATCGCACAGAATATTACAAAATTGCTGCATTAAGTTAAATGGCTAATGCCTTTGTGTGTCTTACAGGCACATAATTATGAATATACGTGTTCAACCATTCAGTAAATGTTAATTAGATAACACCTCACCTGCTCAAGTTATATGATATAGGATGCGTCATGAGCAATCGCCCATCAACAGAACACGAAATTATGTAACAACACAACTTGTGCCTCACCTGCTTTCTTAGGGATACCCGAGAAACGTTTCGACATATCAGCATTTGTATCATTGTTGTCTCTTCTAATAAGTATACATGTTTATGAAGAACGTAAAAATCATCTCGCACACGCGTTATGCATAATTAGTGTCTCACGAACAAACAATGTGGATTCGCTATTTATGACCGAAAATACTTTAACAGAGCCTTAACATTTTGCTCATACGGGGCCAATACGTTGTCCGCGGGCAGGCTCAGATGGTCCCATGTCTTTGCAAATGTCGCTGTTGCTGTAATTAACTTCACGGAGTAATGAGGTTGCCTAGACCAATCACAGAAACGTAATTGGTTTCACCCAAGATATATAGCGTCAGTTCATTTTACGACGTGTTTAAACCACCAAGGACACCTGGCCTGTTGGTGTGAATGCCAAGAAGAGGACGTGCAAGGTTTTATGCTATGGGCTCGCTGTGTATTTGCAACAATACAGTACCTTGCAAACGTTATGTTCGTTTAGAATCTATTCACTACACTGTTTCTATTCAAGGTTGGGATGGCTTGTATTTTGTAACGGCTATATTTGATTCATTACGTCAAGAATGCACATGTGTGGGTTTGGATCTGTCCGCAATCATTCGATTTATTAAGCCATGATTTTATGATTACTTAAAATGATCGTGCATCACAGGCCTGAATTATTGTCCTCTTTTTTTCTTGAAGATTAGTGATTGTAACTCGGTTTATACAATAGTGTGATAACATGGAAATAAACCGCAACAGGGGTTTCATGCAATGAAGCCAAACATAAGACACTGCTAATGTTATAAGCGAGATTTGCCGATTTCATCCTTTGCAATGAGTTGATAATTGAAAATTTATATCATATGCTGTGTCTAATTTACCACAGTGTGGTGGCCTGGCTCGATAGCTTAATGACATTCAGTTGGACTTTCTTCGTGGGTGTGTAACACCATGCGGACCGAATCTATGTAGCATGTTCTCAATGAGAGTAAAGTTACACTGGCCATGCATCAGGGTCACCTTGATCCATTATCGTCGCATTTTTACCTTGCTATTAAAATCGACAAAAAATACACAGCACAGGGATACGGAACCAGCATCGTCATATAGCACGTACATATGTTGCGTTCCTTAGAAATAATTTACAAGACGATATCTGGGATCAACAGATCATAACGCATTAGTAACGTGTACGCCACTTGGGCAATTGCATTAAGGGTTGTGTAGAGGGATTACAAAACACGCTTTGACATTGCTTACAGAAGATCTTGTAAAACCAGAGTTCCGACGCACGATATCTTCTGGACTACCTGCATCTTATTGAGCAGCTGTACAATGGCAGGCAATTACGTTGGTGCCCGCATGGGTGACACTTGTCTGCACATTATCAAATGAACTTATATGAGGATAGAACATCACATCTATTCATGTAACATATTCGTGCCCAGAGCAATCGGTAATGTATCTTTAAATCCGTCGAAGGATTAATGTCTGAGAGGACATGTCTGATCGAAGTAATTCAGAAGTAGAGATAAATTAGGACAACGTGGTACCGACACACCTACTTTGTCTACATACCAGGCGAACTTACCTCTGTCATATCAATATTTTAGTTACACAGTTTGGGTCATCAGTGTAATTACGATTTATTCCATCCTGTTGCATTCCCACAAATACTCATACGAACGATGTTATTTTAGCAACATTCTACTCGGCTTCGTAATTAAACTTCTGCATGAGGTCCATTTAGAGCTGCTGCAACCATCTTCTCAATCACTCTTATTCTGAGGCAGGCCTAATTCGTCAGGTTTCAGTTGTCATTCCGAGACCATATCAAGTCCACATTGAGTTAACCCTTGCACAACAACAACAGGAGCATTGCTGCCAGGAGCATTGCATGATCATTTTGCTAAGCAACGCAAAACAAACTTATTGTGGAATTAGTGATCTACGTGTCGTTGTATATCTGCCAGAAAAGCTTTGTGAAGTATATTTATTGGCTCTCATCTCGGTTTCGATATTCGATATGTTATATTCTTTTGACTTTATTGTAGTAATAGCAACTGAATGTACAAACATTAAACGTGAAACATGTTGATGTAGAATGCCGCAGAAACAAAGCAGGACATGTGTTGGACATCCATACTCTAGCTTCCAGTCACCAGGTGGTGTGTTAACTTGTAAGGCAAAAACAAAGGCGCCACATCTGGAGGTCTAAGCTCTTTCCTAATACTGTGACTACCAAACACAGAATCACAGGTAAGCTGAAGAGATTAGCAAGCTAATGTGCGGTTTGTATCTGTCCGAGATATTGTAAAGCTAGGAGGAAAGAACGCGATAATTTGCCGTATGCACGATACCATGTTACCTTTTTACTGCCATTACATGAGAGGAGATATTCATCTGCGCTTGCAAACAGCCCATCAATCGTCTGTTCCAGCAAGTAAATCGGAAAACCCTGCCTAGTTTCCGTATGGGTTGGCAAAAAAAACATTGATCGATATCATTCAGTTTTTGGAAATATTTACTTTGGGTATATATTTTGCTATTCATGTGGCATTGTTGTCATGGGTAAGACTGCATGCGCACAGGTTTTTATGTCCACAGATGTACAGCCCAATTGATTAGAAAAACGTGGAATTCACAAATGTTCTATAAACACATAATATAATACATGGCTCTAGCTTGTTTCACAAGTGTATAGCTGCAGATTTAAAGAAAAGATTAGATAACTGTCCATGGCGAGCAAAATGAATTCTTGTTTTCATTTCAATATGTCTACTTGCATTTGACGCATTGTCTATCTTCCGTACTGATAAATATCTGCTTAATACAGCTGAGAAAAAGTTTGACACCATCAGAAGATCGCTTGTTTTTGCTAGAAAAAAAGTCTACACAAAGACATTACCTATGATGGGACCGAGTATACAAACATTACACGGTTCAAAAAGCGGTCAGTCCAAGCATCGCATCTATTCATAATTTACATTCATGATATTAATGGTGCTTCACGTGTAATAATATATGGATTGCTAATAAGCATGAAGATGTGAAACTGTTAGAAATATCTGTTTATTATGGCAAAGCAAGCAATACATATGTAGTTCTCAGGGCTATCAAACACCCTCTTAGAGCACTTTTCTACAACCGCTATAATACATTCGGTATGTCAAGTATTGGTCTTTATGAGGTCCTCTAGTTAAAGCCATACGCATTTCATTCAATAGGTATGCAAGATATTCAATAAGATTGGATGATAGTTAGGGAATATCAGTTATTATCAACTAATCAGATACGCCGATCTGTAAGCGTATGACACTGGCACAACCTTTTTAAAGAAAGTAAAACATTTTACAAATAAACCTAATAGGTTTAAAAACGGAGTGTATTATATCATTTGCCTCCTCATTTCAGCCTACTCTGGAGTGAAGAGGGCAGGACCTGAATCCTTTTGCAACAGGAATTCCTTTGGAGATGTCAGCGTACGCACCATTGCTGAAGAGTCCTGTAATAGTTTTGAATTTTCAGCTATATATAGGAGAAGTCTACAGGCTACTCCAGACGTCCCACAACCTTCTCACCATGGATGGAAGATAGAGAACGACGACCTCCTAATTGACTGGATGACCCTTTCACCTGCACCAGATAGTGTCATGGAGTCGGCCTACTGTTCTGTGACTTGCACATGTTTGCAGAATAACGTTCCATGTACAGAATTTTGTAAGTGTGCAAGGGAGAACAGTAGCAATGTTACAAGATACCTTGACCCAGCAGATGATGACGAAGATGATGACGATGAGGATTCTGATCTTGAAGAAGATTAAGCTTTTTGATATGTATGTTTGCGGGAACACCATGTCAAACTTTGTGTATACCTATTTCTCTCAAGCTCAGGTCTTAGGAAAAATGCGTTATTATTAATTTCTTTTTAGGGAATATTTTGCTCCATTTCCTTAATTATGTATCAACTTTATGCCACTGCATGGGACACCATTATATACTCCTTTCACTATATTCTGATTAGCTTCAGTTACAGCATTAACCATCACTTTTAAGTATAAAACAGTGAGATCTGTCATTGCAGAGTTAAATTTATGGCATAATCTTCACAACAAATCATGGCATGTATTGTCAAAAACATCAACTGCACGTTGCATGTAATTGGTGCATCTTCTGTATTTATTGAAGGAAATTTATTGATTTTGTTTCTTTATTTCTTTGCTATTTTCTACCATAATAAATATACATTGTTTACAGAATAGAATTCGAATTATAACATCAAAGTCTTTGTTATAATTACAGTTCTCCAAGTGTTCTGAAATATAAAAAATATTTTTATACGTACAGTTGATGTCAACTGACACTTTAACTCAGTGTGCAAAAATAACTTATTCCTTAGAAGGGTTTTGGGTCCCATTTTATCAACTTTTTACCTCCACCTCAGATGGTGGTCACGGAACTGAAAAACGAAGGCGAATTTAACGCTATGGCCCCGAGTCTACATCGGTTGCATTCAATATTTGATCCGTCGATCAGAGACAGAATGAATAAAATGTTTTGTTTTCATGTCACGCGCCTGTGGCGATATCAACCTTAAAATGAATAAGCAGCTTAGTACCTCATTTCCTGCTGAAAATTCTGTTATCATGTTTATATATGATCAAAGGACGCACTAACGACTTACAGCAAAAAAAAATGTTCGAGCAGTAATGGCTCACCACAATTGCATTTGGTTGCATACTGTTTGGACATAATAAAACTGCATTAACGGACTAAATCGAGAAAACATCTTATGGTGTTCTGTACGGCGACGCAAGACAAAAATATAAATGCGTATATCTGGCAAATGAATATTTATGCATCTCATCTTCAATCGGAATTACTAGATGCAAAGATGTAAGTAACAATGTGTCAATTTTAATTTGGCTCATTGATTCACTGCAATGGGGACAACTCATTTTTTGGAGTAATTTGCAGTATCAAATGATGCATGATAAATAATGCATAATTGGACAAAGGTACGACATTTACTTAATCGGGTCTTTTCCTTTAGGAATCTTGTCGATATATTATTATTGTTCTTCATGGAGCTTTTTCTTTGATCATACGGCATTATATAATGCCTTCCGACACTTGCATATCTTTGGGCGATGCCTATCTACGATCTAATATGAAAATGTCTTGCCTAGATTAATATGGACATGTAGCTAACACTCATGCGATCATTCGAAGGCTTGTCGCATCTAGAGACGATAAAATGGTGAAATGTTTGAGATATATTCCAGACGCTTCAGATAAATCATCATCTCACCTTTAACCGCGCCGATAAACGAATGCTGCAAAACTCTTTAGGTATGTGATATTGTGGTCATTAAGTAATACAAAGAGCTAACGCGGAAACCTAATGGTATTTATGCTTATGATGAACATGTGTCATTCTGGACGCTACAGCATTGATGCAAACAATCAACAACCAATGATCAAATAACTATTACAATATAAGCTTCTGCATTGCTGAATGAGTAGATTCAATATAAGTGCGCTGTATCCCATTCATCAGAGCACTTGTAATACCTTAAGTTTATCATCAATATATTGGTCATGCAGGAAAACTTTGGCAAACATTACAAGGCAAATCTGATGTACAATAATTGAAAATCATCTTCGAGATTCATGTGCATGTTTTATAAGTTAATATGAATGAGCGTTAACCAGAAGATTTGAAACTTATGTTCTGATCCGTTTGCAGCACTTCGTTATATCTGGCATGTTGGTGCCAGTAGGTAAATCTACAAACGTTATTAGTAGGTTGGTCACGCTATCAATTACGATGTTGAATTCCCGTGTGAGTAATCAATTTTTGATCCAGGATCTTAATTTGTATGAACGGAAATATGCTTATACACAGAAACCCGATGTTTTTAAGTATATGACGTACAACTCTAGAACAGCAAAAATCAATTTGGCCAATAATCACGAAAATTATATGTGAATAAAATCTTATGTGATATTTTCCCCTATATCGTGTGTAATCCATGACATATACTATATTCACATACCTTATTTGTTGCGGTATTTGAGTTACTTTCAACATTCGGCACGAGATAAACGCTACTTGGTATCCTAAGCAGCAAGCGCGCGGAGTTAGAGTGGTGATATCAAAATATTTGATTGTGCAGGCCTATTTGCTCCTCGCCGCTGCCGATGTTCATGTGCACATGTTGATACACATGAGTGAACAATATCACAAAAGATGGATATTTAGTACTGAGTTTAGCATTATGGTGCAATAGTTTGCCTTCGGAATGTGGCATTTAGTGTTTTCTATAAGCTTCTTGCAAAAACGACGAATGCGCATCATCACAATGGTTAAAGAGGAGAGCTGAACGTTATACGCTATTCTATATCAAAAAGGAGATAAATGGTTTAGCAAGTGTATTTATTTTGTTCATAATGGCGAGCTTCAGGTGCTTAAGATGCGAATTATCCGAACCATTACAAATCATTGTGTATGTATATTCTATGGCAAAGTTCATCATCTGCATTGCATGATACAACTATTGGCAATGAGTAAAAACAAAGCCGTGCTAATCATACCTAGCACGAATAGTTGTCTTTTTCATGTTGTTGTTTTTGTGTTGGCTATAGGCTGCCTTAGTAAATTTAGCGGGAAACGAAATATATATATATATAGATATATAGATATATATAGAGGCTATAGCTAGAGAGAGAGTATATATATAGAGAGAATATAATAGAGATATATATATATATATATAGATATATATATATATATATATATATATATATATATATAGAGATATATATATATATATATATATATATATATATATCTATATATATATATATATATATCTCTCTATATATATATATATATATATATATATATATATATATATATATATATATATATATATATATATATATAATATGGCACACAATTCGTCAGCTAGAGGCTGACATCCGCCGTATGCAATCAGGCGTGGATGACATGGGAAGAGAACTTGAGGCCCAGAGGGACTCGATGCCTTTTGCATGGCAGGAAAGTATATATATATATATATATATATATATATAGATATATATATAGATATATATAGATAGATATATATATATATATATATAGATATATATATATATATATCTATAGAGATATATATCTCTAGATAGATATCTCTATAAATATATGTATCCATATCTCTCTATCTATCTCTATATATCTATATTATAATATATATATATATATATATATATATATATATATCTATATATATATATATATATATATATATATATTTATAAATATATATATTTTTACTTATCACAGGCTTGTTGAACTAATTTAAAGAAAGCCGCTTAACAAATACAAGCACTTCAACCCATTTCATGGTACAGTCAACCTTAGACTAGTTTGTTGTACACCGTTTTATTCTTTTATACCGCTTAACTATGTTTCCTGTGAGTTCCCAAAACGTCCAAAGCTGTGTCGCAATTATATTCATATATCTACAACAACATCATTATATCCTCTGAGTGGGATGGGGAGTAAGTCTATTCAGTGATTTTGTGGACACCAGACCTTAGACAATACGGCTAATTGAAACTCTTTTGGTTCTACGCACCGGAATACACGGCTTTGCAAACTGCCATTGGTCATCGTAAATATTTCAAAGTAGGTTGTAAATACGATACTGTCGGTGCTGCAATCCGTTTCCAAACATTGAGAGGGGTCATTTGGGTGACTTTTAACAATATCAGTAACCTATGTAACTAAAGCATATATGTGAATGATTATGTAATATCAGGCTCATCGTACCGATACGTTTTCCTCATAGTGCTCTTTACATATTTTGTCAATGCAGCACGTATTTTTTCAGTTCGCCTATTAGCATTTTCTGTTGTCGTTGGCACTATTAGCTTTGATATTGCTTGTAAGAAAACATAGCAACTGACCAACGTAATCCATTGATCTAAGTAAAGTACCTTTTTTATTTACTACGTAATTACGACGAAATACTGTGTGGTTAAATATTTGAATTGCACCAGCCACTCATTACGTAATCCATAACCACCACACAAAGTGCCCTGAATGCACTGAGAAACAGTTCAAATCATCTGACGAGATTGTGTTCAATATCAATGACCTTCTAACACATCGACACACTTTAACACCCATGACTTCTTATCCCCCGATGTAAGCCTTTCCGTCACAATATATCACTTTATGGTTAATGATCTATTGTTAAACCTAATAGCCCAAATATCGATTGTTCTTGCACAAGTCTGTGCTGAAAATATACCCTACTGAGTTGTACAGTGATATCCATTTCGCTCGTGTGCAATGATCACTGTAACAAAACAAAAAGGTAAATGGGTGATGATATCAATTGCAACTGTGCATTATTCAATATCCGATGAGCGGCGCTGGTGTCCCCTTTACTTAAACAGTCATAGCGAATACTTTAACAATTTACGAAAGAGAGCATGGATATCACCTGTATTATCTGCTTATCTCATTACCACGTATGTTGTTTATATTTCATATATAAGTTTATGGCGACTTCTGCAGTTAAGTACTTTATACATGTATGCTGTCATATATTATGTTGTACCTGTGTATCTCATTTGACAACCCCCAGAACTATGTTAAACAAAACCATAGATCAGAGTTTCTGCATATGAATCGGGTAATAAACACTTAATGGAGGCGACCCTAAGCCTGTTTGTATACACTTATAACACGATACATAAACAAACTCGTATCATAAGGTGAGCATTGGCGTACACATACACACACACACACACACACACACACACACACACACACACACACACACACACACACACACACACACACACACACACACACACATACACACATACATACACACACACGAAAACACACATATAAATATATTTATTTATATATGCCATGCAGCAGCAAATATACTGTTGCTGGCGTTTTTAGACGAAAATAATATATCAAGTGCTACCTTTATTGAACAAAACCCCTCCATTCCGCCCACGATGTATGAGCTTAATATTGCTCTGCCTCTTAGTTTTCCCTCAATGATTCAAGTCGAATATGCGTCGGTGGTAATCAGTGCGTCCCATTACCCCTGATGGTTGAGGAGGTTACAACCAGCCGGGCGGATGCTGTAAACAACAACTTTATGTGTTTATTGGTGCATGTGCCGATAGGAAGGGATATCTTGCCGAACAGCTTGTTGCAAACAGTTTAATAACCTTTACCGAGATTGCCAGGGAGTGGCTGGTATTACGATTGGAGAGATATATCCCAAACAATGACAGCCAAATCACATTTACTATTGCACTTGTTCTGAGAAGTTGTAAATGAGTTGATATCTGCGTGTCTAAATTGTCTGTATTTTGCCATCGATGAATGGTTTGGTATTTGCAGCGTTGTATCGGTGGAAAGTAGGCCGTCTCATAGCATGGAGGGCTTCGCGAATATGCTTATTGTATCTGACACCACTCATGTTATCTTTATAAAGGGTCACTCCTCATCAATATTCTAGGTCTTAATCCAAACCGCAGAATATTAGCTTCGGATAAATATATCATTCATAGGTTTCATGTTGTGGTAGATGGTTTACGCGTGTCAGAAGGGTCTATTAGATAGTAAAATTTATGTGCAATACAATCCAGAAACATATGCTTGAATCATGCCTATGAATCTATCATATAAGTCAATAAAAATGCATTTATTCACCAACGGTAGCCGCTACTTAAGTGAGATGACTAACAATAACAACACAGTAATGTTTTTGGCAATCGTGTTGTACCGATGATTCTAATGATTTGATTTCTATACATACCCGAATTTTACAAGTTATAGTTATCACGCTCTGTTGAACTTCATTAATATATAGGACAGCAGAAGTATATGCTGATAAGGATAGAGTGAGTTACCGTCATCTCTCGACTGGAAACGAGCAGCGCATTTGGTGTCATGGCTTGTGTTACATTATATATGCTAGTCACATATCTGTAAGAATACGTTTTTGCGATATGACGGCTTATCTGAATGTGCCTATTTGTAGTTATTGCTACATGGTGTTCATTACCAATGTCTTATGAAAGACGTATCTGCTAATAATTGATTATCTAAATTCCACAATTCATCGCATTTATGGGACACCAGAATAGCGAATATCTTGTACAGGTTATAATCAGTGTTTGCGTGTAGTTTTCACCTTCCACACACAAGGTGAGGGGTCGATCATAATGTGTACAAATTACTCGTGATAACGTTAAAACGGGATGCACCCGACTAAATAGCTCACTGGTAGGGAGCTTTGTTCCGGCAGCGTAGGTTGTCTGGTCAGGTCAAAGGCGTTGGACCGCCGGTGCTTACGAGGAACTGCTCAGGCATCACAATCTTCACCATCCATCACATTGCGACATAACTGCGCGGCTGGAAATGGCGCAAAACCCCAATATGACCATTACAATTACCAGTTAACCATGTGCTTGCCTGAATCGGTATCAATGTACAAAATAGAACGTAACAAATTTAGAACATCATTATTGTTGCAGCCATAATATGCAGCTGTATAATTATAAATGTGTCGAAAAATATGAATGCGCATGAAAGCGAAAAGCAACATAAAACCCGCGGTTGTGTGGATGAAATCCAGAAAAAAGACGCAGTTGGTTTTCTGCGCAAAACCGAACGACGTGCAGTACTGGTAACGAGACACATTAATACACGCCTCAATTACTGTGCCCCTGTCACATACTAAACCTAATAAGCAGTATGCGTCAAGCTCTCTCTCTCTCTGTCTCTGTCTCTGTCTCTGTCTCTGTCTCTGTCTCTGTCTCTCTCTCTCTCTCTCTCTCTCTCTCTCTCTCTCTCTCTCTCTCTCTCTCTCTCTCTCTCTCTCTCTCTCTCTCTCTCTCTCTCTCTCTCTCTCTCTCTCTCTCTCTCTCTCTCTCTCTCTCTCTCTCTCTCTCTCTCTCTCTCTCTCTCTATCGCTCATCATATATACACACACACACACATATATATATATATATATATATATATATATATAAATATATAAATATATTATATATAATATATATATATATATACATATATATATACACGCACATACAAAAAAAAACTCATACCTATATATATATATATTTTTTATGTATATATATATATATATATATATATAAATATATATATATATATATATATATATATATATATATATATATATATATATATATAAATATATATATATGCACATATATATATATATATATATATATATATATATATATATATATATATATATATATATATATATATTAATATAAAATGAGTATTCCGCTTTAAATTGATAGTAACCCTACAGCAATCGCAGAGTCATGCGGATTGGAATGCTCCTATCATCACGTACAGGCCTCCAGGTCGGGTTGATAAACGACTCCCCCCCCCCCACCCCAGACCCACAACGTGCATATGCATTCATGTGTGTGTGTCTATGTATATGTGTGTCTGTGTGTGTGCGCGCGCGCGCGCGTGTGTGTGTGTGTGTGTGTGTGTGTGTGTGTGTGTGTGTGTGTGTGTGCAAATCTTTGAAACCATTTTATACAATATCGAAGAAAGTCAAGCAGTGATTCTTAGCAGCTCTCTATATTGAGTGGCATGCTGAACGGTGAATACTGCATCAATAGGCATGTTTCTGGTATGCTGAATAACAACATCAAATGGTCCTTTGTCGTTAATATGTCTTGTCGATATTAGGCGTAGAACTGTATAAAATGTCATCGATCTATATAATGTTAACTTGCAGCAAACTGGTAGGGCAAGCAAGCATGAATTCATCATGCGGGTTTGTGTCGATTGTGATAAATTGACTGGCGTGTGGTTGACCTGAATTGTTGTCGTTGAGTAAATCTTCGTGGCATAATATATTGTTGGCTGCATGCTGAGTTACGCGTTGATTTATGTGTCGTTGTTTGAAACAATACAACAATCGATACTGGTGTTTCCGCTTACAACTGAAAAAGGCGTTTAATGGATGGCAAAGCTGCATGACTCCTTGTGGTACCTATCTGATCCGCGAGAAATACACAGCAGCAACTCAAATTCGTAGATTTGATATGGCATGGGACTATGAGCTTTGCAGCCGATCACGCCAACAGGGCAATTAACAAAGTCGATAGAAGTGGATTCGGTGATATATTTCCCATACGACAGCACACAGTAGCAACTTTGACGATAATTATCAATTAGGTGATATGACCTTGGTAATATAATTAAAATTATTTCAAATACATGCGGTACGTATAGTTTTATATTCGTAATATTCATATATTCTTGTTGCATCCCCAGAGGCGGCGACATGTTTGATATTTCAGGGAAATTACTGCCATATTTATCCAGGCCAGGGGATAAAATGAGGGTATCAGGTGTTGTCATCAGGACCCGAGAGAGAAATAGCACGAGTACGCATGGAATGGACAGAATCGGCTAACGTTGTCCAACGTTTAAAGAACGGTTATAACAATGTAGTAAAGCTCACAAAAAGACTATCATTCAACTACTCTCTGCATGGCAATATTTTGTCACAATATTGATACCAGAACAAATACATATAATGCTATGGTTTCTGATCGTTAATAAAGACCAATATATCATCATGGTTTAACTTAATAACACATTACAAACATTAGAAACTTGATATTCAGATATCCAAGATGTTTACGTAATGCTTATTTCACTGATACGAAACAAGTTTATAGAATCAAATACGTTATCGACGACGAAGCACTGTTACCGCATGATAGACGGGTCGATGCCGGATATTATTTTCCATCTAACACAATAGAGATTATTCTGCTTAAACAATGCAGATACTATTCCCATCCCGCTGCAGACACGTCTATAAATATAGAGGACATAAAAAGGTACAATCTCGTTCCGTCACATGCGGGTTATTCAAATGAAATCGGACGTATTTTTTATCAAGTTTCTTGACAGAAATGTACAATATGTCCTGCTTAGTTGGTTGTACAGACGTAATTTGGCTGGATATCAACCCCAACCACAACTTCTAAATGGGTGTGTACGATATCAATAATTTAGACAAGGAGTCACAATATTTACTACATTCGTGAAGCTGTCCAATTTAGCTAAATTGTTATCTCTCTCGCTCCCTTGGGCGCTAACAAAACTAATTACCAGCGAACAACTTGTCCGGACGTAGGTATTAAATGGCCTATTAACCCGTTACTTCTACCTGCATCACGCTTTGTCCAACACACAAAAACATATATTATTTGTTATCTTTGTCGTGCTCGACACATCTTTTATCATATCAAAGAGTAGAAATAGGCATTTAAAAATATGTTATGATGTCCAAACTAACCAATTGCTTCAAATGATTCCTGTGTGGATCATGCAGTTGTTCGACGCATATATAGCAGCAACTATACTATCAGTATTTGTTTGATTAATTGTAAGAACCTCATTCGTATAATAGATTACCTTTGCAAGTTTCGTTGTAAATCAACCTTTTTTGCTCGCCATTGTTAATGGTTAAATGTGCTATTTGTAGATTGGATAGCCAAAATGATCTTTTTTAGGATTATTCGTCCAATTTTCGTCTAATTCTCAAGTAAAATTCATATGCTGAGAAAATATTTACAAAAGCCTTGTTCATATTCCCAATGCAAGACTAATATGTTACTAATGAACGCGATCAGTTGGCTTCTTCTGTTCTAGGACGCTACTCTGGTTGTAATAAACGTCCTAGATTAATGCAATTGCCGGGACTTATTATGTAAAACCAATTGGTTTCATCCAGAATGAGTGGCGTCGGCAAAATCAACCAGGATATATTAACATATATGGCACAACCCTCCAACCAATGGCAACATTTTCAATTATGAGTGGCACAACAAATTTGTTGCATTATGTTGTGATACAATCATACTTGGGCCAGTGCGACATATATGCGATCAATTCCAGGGACAGAGAGGGGAGTTACAAGAACGTGTCCATTCTAGATAGGTGCTTTAAGAAGAACACAATATTCAAAACACCCAGAAGCATAAAATCATAAGGTCCAGGAACTAGTACGATATGCACGTTGGCTGTTTAATGAATAAATTCAGTACGGGTGTGCAGAAACCTATGTCTCGCTGAGAACCACACTTAGAAGCCACACTAGCCATCTGAAGCTGGAAACGGATGGGGGGGGAATTAAACGGTTGATTAAACAATCAATGTACAGCAGTCAAACAAATCTCGATGCGTGCATCGATTTATCTTTACGTGATACAAATGTAATTTTCCAACTGATAGATCAATCAACCTGTCTTCAAAAAGCAAGCCATCCTAGCACAGAAAATTGTGGATACTTTTTTCCGTCGAATTCGTACAATTTGCATTTTGAATCTTTCTGAAAAATCAGTTGACGGGTCCGAATGAAACAATATTGATCAACAATCAACGCACTCAAGAAAGGTAACTTGAACCGTTCCTGTGGAGCTGTCGGTCATGAATCAGGCAGTTAGTGTTATTATGATTAATCGACACATCTCGTAATAACACATTAACATATATTCGGCACAATAATGCTCCAACCTCGACTCTCAGGCCACCGAGTTTGCAGCTTGAGCACGTTTCTCAATCAATATTTACTGAAAGACCCATGCCACTATCATCTATACATGTCTTTATTTCACAACAAGTTTCCTCTGGAATTTGATTCTTTCCAGCAGTTTGATCGCAAAAGTGATTGTCACTCGGATATCGTGCGCTCAGATGCCGAAGGGAGCCTTTCAAACGCCGAGAGGTAAGATCACCAAACTTGTTCAGTCTAATTGTCAGGTTTCTGAGTACCGCGCAAAAAAATCTGCATTTTAGAATTGTAATATTTTGACCTGAATTAGTAAGCATGGAATTGGGAACCGAGTATCTGATGTTCCATTAGCTGCATGAGGATGTTATATGAGTGCTGTGGAGCTAAATTTTAAATTACAAACTGACAAACGGTACCTAAATGACCACAGTGGTTTGTCACCTGCTAGAAGAGTTCTTCCTGCAAAATTTACATAGGTCTGAATGCATGTTAATATCACGATACAATCATCAATAACAATCTGGACAAAAGGTAGTTCATATTCGTTGATATTTGTTACCTATTTTATGACAAGAAGCAATCTTCCTTAGTTGCTTACCTTGTGTATATATAAGTATACATTTGCTAGGGCGAATAAACGGTAAATGAATACGTGCTGTGAGGGGTGAAATATTGAGATAACTGATGGGCTATGGGCAGCAGAACGCATATCTAGCACCATACACGGATAAACAATACAACATATCCTCTTTATAGTGGATACTCATATTTGTCGTCATGTACAGTATATCCAAGGCTGCAAAGATGCATCCAAATTGAGGATCAGAAATATTTTAATTGAGGAATTACATAAGCTCATGACATCGGAAAGCTCAAATTGATATGCTGCAGTTTATATTACGGACGAATAATTACGATACAGTTCATGGCAAAGAACACGAAAGCACTGAGGCGGGAATGGCATCAACGTCACAGTAAACGTCTTGCTATAAACGAATATAAAGGCAGGATGGTTTAGATGTGATGTGCAAAGCAATGCAGGCAGGTCATGATATCAAATAGTCTGGGTTTTCTCTTCAACAGGTAGTTGGTATTCGGGAATGTAAAGAGCCCAAATCTATTTGCAAAATTGAACATCATTAGTAACATAAAATGTCTTTAAAAGATAAAGCATGATTGATCCGCCTTCAGGACCAGTATCAGCACCAACACACAAAGACAATCCCATACGAATGATCCTACCATTGGATAACATGGTATATCCACAGCTTGAGTCTCGTGAGTCTTGACCCCTAGCCCCATGGCCAAACGACCACTCATATCCTCTGCGAAGGGGGCCACTTGCTTCTGCCCAAATAATAATGAGATGTTCCGTTTGGGAGTTTACGTGTTCTCTCAGGTCCCTGCAATGCTGTCTGTGTTGTGCAACAACAAACTTTTTATTAGCAGCATCTTTAGGCGATATTGGGTCTCCCAACTGAACGATTTTATTATCTCCCATTTCAAGGTCTCCTGTCATAGTACCGCCACTTTTATCCATTATTTGTGAGTCACCAATAGATACATAGGTCTTTGTGGCATATTTCGAGATGTCGCCGCCCTGAACAGTGCTTGCCGGTTTTTGCCTAGGTCCATAAATACTCGTTTTCATTGACAGCTTGTAAATTCAAGAACAACGCTAACAGGTAAGTCGTGTTTATCCAATAGCCTTCCTTTATTATCACGTAACTGAACTTTTAACTCATGCACTGTTCCGCTAGTGACATGCTTACATACAGGATTAGTGATGTTCGTGGTTATAATATCACCGAAAGAGCCATCCTCTAAGCCAACAACTTCAGCAAGCGTAGTGGGTGCACCATCTAGCATATTGTGTGTGGTGCTGACTTGATCGAGACAATCCAGATTTCTGGCAATGAGGTCATGTTTATTGATGACAGCGATGTGTACTACTGTTACCACGACGTGAGACGGACTGCACAAGAGAGACAGGGCCTCCAGTATCAGGACATTGACACATCAGATGACGGAAACACAACTAAGATACGAATTGTGGCAGGAGACAAGGATGAGACAGAGGAAGAGGACAAGGCCGTAACCGATGTGTATGGTAACAGGTTCTACGTTCCATTTGACTTTGAACTCCTCGGGAGCCACATGCCATTCTACCAGAGCGCGCTTAATGACAGACTGGAATACGAGCTCACGTTCAACGACTACAACTGCGTAATCTACGCAACAGGCGACACCACTGCCAGCTACAAAATTGATTGCATCTCCTAAGAGTATGACATGGTTACCCAACCAGAGTTGGCCCGTATGATACGCACCCAGTACACAGGTCGACTTGCAATTTTGTATGACGTGTACTTCGTCACAGAAAGCTTGTATACAATAAAAGAGATACACTGTGGATCTGAACGTGCCTGCTCGCAGCATGAAGGGCATCCTACTGCTCTTTGAAGACCTAGCCAAGAAAACATAGTCGTTCTACAACCCAAAAATTACAAAAGTTGAGGTGACCATTCAGGGCATCACCAACCAACTCTATGCCCAAGGCATGCTTGGCAACCAGCAGAGGTACGAGGTGAAGAAGGCCTTTGCAGCAACGTGTAAACGAGACCCCAGTGTAGTAATAGCTGCAAAAGACTTGGCATTGTCGGACGTGTCCCTGGGAGAATACCTAACCAGTAAATATACTCTAACTAATTATAATCAATATAACTATTATCATGTTTGAATATGGATGCTTATAAACACCTTGTTAGCATTGCATCTATAATTGATAATGCGATTGATGAACATTTTCTAATCAACTTGTGCTTCATCTTAGGTAAACATTATATTATGCATTGCCATCAAATAGCGCTCCTTAGGAAGGTCGCGTGATAAATACCTACTGCAATTTTATAACTTTGTGGTGATTATACCATATGCCCCCCTTGCTTAGTTGTTACCTGGTGCTGGAGACTCAATAAAGTCTTGGTTTTCCCTTAACCAAAATAACAAGATGCAATACATGACCGATTGGGCACTTGATGCTTGCGACAATGTATTACGCAATATACTATCACACTTAATTCGGTTATCCAACAACCGTCATCAAAGATAATAAAAACATTTTTTCTGTTATTTAACATATTAATATCTTCCAAAACTAGTATTTGTTCCCCGCCATTCATCCGCATGCGTAACACCATACCATATAATTGTATTAATATACGGTGTTATAATAAAGTGAGGTCATTTACAATTGGAACATTAAAACCAACATTAGATGAACGCTTAGGTACACGTAGGGTCAGGCGACAATTTAACTGTTACTTGAAATATATTCTAGTCATTTGCTTCAAATATACCCTGCATTCATGGGAATTTTTCATACTTTCGTCAAAACAATCTGAGTTTATTTACAACTGCTAAGAAACATATCTGATTAAATTTAATTGAATGTTGCTATCACTAGTCACTTTATCCATTTGGCAATATGCGCTGAAATGTTTCGCTACTGGGTTTTTTTTTTCAATCACCTTTAAGCACTTCAATTGTCAGCCTAAAACACCACACACATCGAACGACACAATCATAAGAAGCTTTTCCTCACATGCACATTAGCTACAAATTTCTTAGCATGAATATTGGCCAGGTGTGCCCAAAATAGTTTAAAATGAAATTCACCTCCAAACTTGATGAAAACATTTCCATAAATAATGATCCCGAGTGTAATAAACTTAATCGCTTTTAAAAGTTTGTGCATAAAACCATAATGCTCAGTTCCCAGCGACATTTTAGAGCTAATGACAAAGCGTTATACAACAATTCAACTCTTTGGCAACTGCAATCTAGCCCTATTTATCGCGAAATTCACCTCCAAACTTGATGAAAACATTTCCATAAATAATGATCCCGAGTGTAATAAACTTAATCGCTTTTAAAAGTTTGTGCATAAAACCATAATGCTCAGTTCTCAGCGACATTTTAGAGCTAATGACAAACGTTATACAATAATTCAACTCTTTGGCAACTGCAATCTAGCCCTATTTATCGCTTTCTAAATGAGTTCGAGCCTCCGTCGGGCATTAATATCAATGCGGCGTCTTTTCAAGAAGCACTGGCAAAAAAGCGCAATCGCTTCTTGCTATCTCACCTCACAATGATATTTCATACATGAAGATGATTAAGCTTCATTCAATTGTCGCATACATTGATTTACGCTAAAAAAATCGATGAACTCAGTTTCTGTCTCATAATGAAGAATCTCCTAATGACGCTATAACTTCCGACTGCGTGGACGGTTTATGACTCGCAGCTGTCTTATTAGCAAGCAATCTGAATAGCACGCTGATATGATGTATAACATAAGCTGTGATGGATATACGGGAGGAAGCAGTTTGTGGCCTGGTTGCTGGATTTAATGGCCGAAAATGGTGTTTGTTTTTGTCGAAAACTGATAGGTATTCCGTTGTGCAAAGTAATCTTCAGATCTTATTACCATGCATAACCAAGTTTCTACTGCGCTAACTATAGCTAATTCCATAAAAGATAATCAGTATGTATTAATCTATCGCATTAATCATTGTGCAAGCAGTTAAGCAAACGGTGTGCAATGTTCTGTAGGTGTAGGTGCAGGCGTCATCAATTAAGGCTCTACTGATATATGCCTATCGGCTCATTTAATCAGATTGGCACAAACAGCTGGCAAGGTATTGATTAACTGTGTCCGCATGAAACACTCGCGATGCCTCAAATTATTTTCCAAACATGATAAATTATCCAAAAACAAAACTGCCATTGATTCCGCTGCCCACCCGAGTCAGACTCTAAACTACGGATTCAATCATGAATATTCTTTGTTCCTAAACTTGTCCCATGGGTTTTCAAATAGAAGGCGAGACACTTGCCATGAAGATGGAGAGATGAACGTTTGCCAATCATGGACTATCGCAAACGATTGATCCTGGCCGCAATTGAACATGTTCTTATGATTTGATATCTGTCGTCTACATATTTATGCAGTTATGTAGAACAAATCATATTTACATCATTTTATAGCAGATATTATGATGATTTCAGCTAAAGGACGATTAGTCTATTGTAGGCAAAATGCAATTATATGCATATACGAATAACTTTTGTCGATCAAACAATGTAGTGCAAATGTCAACCAATGCCACATAACATGGTTAAATTTCAAATCGAGACGAACTTTCCTGGGACCGTGTTTAAATTAGGGTCAATGACATCCAAATCGGTTCACATTCACAGAATATATGTCAAAAGGTAAGAATATGGACGTCGCTGGCGCCTGTCGGCGATATGAATTGTTGAATATGTATAGTTTGGGATTGCATTATCAACAACAAGACAGTATTTGATGCCAATGTTCATTTAGAGACACATCGGTGTGTCATTGTTGTTGCTATGTCAGTCCGACAAGTAGACAATCCGAATCCGGCTGCGGTTGATTGGTATCTATGCCTAGCAAATATCCTAAATAGAGTTAGAGTTGAGCATGGAGTAAATTGTCGGATAGTAATTAAGATAAGGATTTAAAAGACACGGAACTGAAGAGCGATAATATTAATTAAAATCTATTGCATGTTGAAAACCCGTTAAGGCAACTGACAGCATATACCAATTCAAAGTTAACAAACCAATTTGGCTTTTGAATGACATTATTCAAGCGTAAAAGCACGACTGACATCAGAGAGATAAGTCCTCGCACAGTAAATAACAATTAGTTAGCACAATCCACCCCAAGGATCACCTTTTCAACACAGCTGTTATTGTAGCTCCCAAAAGCTCCTTGAAGCTGCTTTTTACCCTAGTCAGAACTTGTCCTGACATTTACAGCTTCAAAACATCACCGACGAGCTCATGGAGCATCAAGTACTTGTTCGGGCGCTATGACATTTACATTTCTATGACTTACTTCTCGTGGCAGCAAATATCTTAAACGCATGATTATGAAACATACCGAATTACTCGACCATGACCGGTACCACATTTTAACATCAATTAAGAACGCAAAATACGCAAAAATGTCAATCAATAACAAATCAATATGCCACATTGTCAGACATGCTTATGATCATTTGGCAATGCCAATTTACGTGATGGTATAACCGACCTAAATTTTCGAATATCTATAGGAGTGACTCTTCTCAGAACCCAAGTTACACGAGTCATGACATAACGCGATCGACGGAACATCGATAGCTGCAACGCGTAACATGCCAGAATTGCTATATATCATGTTTAAATGGCTTATGTAGTAATCTATAAGCGGGTTATATAAATGCCACATTGGGGAGTCGGAACTATCAGCGCGATACTTTATCATCAAAGTAATAATGAGGTCACAACATTGGTCTCTTCAGCATTGTTCTGACTTGATATTGATTCAGTGTCAGGTGATATATTACACAATCTACCCCACTAGAGGGTCACCGCGCGTTTATCATCGGTTAGCTATAGTCTCATTTCTTCGTCGATTATCAATGGATTGCTGTGGCCACTTAATTGCCTTCCTGCACCGAAATTGAATTCTCTATGACTTGCTCTTATCTGTCCCAGGTGAATATACCGTTTGTGTATAAGATGGACCAACACTAGAACATGCGTTATTGAAGATCTTATGAACAGCAACAAGGTTCGGTCAACTAATGATACAGTGCGCGGGCGAATGATAGCTCATATCGAAGGCGTCTCTTTTCCTCTCTTCGAATACACTGCAATCAACATTTCTGTTCCTGTCCAACTGCAAACAGTGTCTTTGACAAATGTGCTTCTCAAAAGCATGAAGATCCTCAGATCAAACATAGTTACGGATATGATCAAACATAGCCTGGCTCCTACTTTTGCGCAATATGTCACTGATATCGTCGTCGAGTTCATAATTACACACCTGTATATATCCTCACTCAAGCACTAATTTGATGCATGATCAAAAAGAACACCGATAATGGGGTTCCGCTCAATGTCTGCCCGAAGCCGTGTCATTACAATTCTGTCACCCTTGTTCTATTCAAATGTTTGATATCCATATATTTAGCTGTATGGATGGTAGTTGCTAAGATGCATTAAGTTATGCATCTAAACACTTCGAATCCAAGTAACAAAATTATATATGTTATTACGGAATATAATCATTATCGTATGTTAATGCTACGCGACACTTCTGTTATTTGGCTTTACGCTTTGGATTTATTATGATATATCATTTAACCATATCAGTGAAAAGAACAAACTCAAACTGTTATTAATATATCCTACACAGAGAGTTTGTTCTATTTAAACTATATGCCGTCTAACCGCTGTGTCGCCACGTGTTATGCGCTGTGCCGTTACATCGGGGAGTGCCATATATTAATGGTGGAGCTGTAATGTTTTATTTATTCGTTAACGGCTAACAAAATAATAGAAACTTTATTAGATGTTTCAGGCTGCAGTCGATCATGTTAATCCTCAAATATTTATCCGCCTCCATTGCATGCGCAGAATATCCTTTGTAATAAGAGTACCCGTTCCGTAAATACACTGCGACTGTCACGCCATGACATCGTCTTGTTTCTTGATTTTAATTGATGTAATCGATATTGACAGTACATCATGGCACGCAAACTACTGTGACAACCATCGCCATAGGCCCATGACTTATCATTTAATCACGGATTATTACCCCTGTATACCATATAGCAATTCACAATAAAGTAGATGCTTTTTAAGAAAACTTGCACCCACGTAGCTCGAATTTCAGAATGACTCATTAAATGCAAATGAGTTTGCTATAAACAATAAAATGTTTCAATATATGTGTCTATATTAGAACAGGTACATTGCGAAGGTTCAATAGGAATGCCTTGTACCACTTGTCTCTGCCGTATATTGTCGATTTTTATGGAACACCAATGGCTCTAACATGAAACATGCAAGTATGAATCAGTGTCAGCATTGACACTATGCATTTGCAAGCATCAGCATGATGTTCTATCTCTAAAACAATTCGTAGCGTCTATAGTACAGTGTGGCATCGGTTGTTGCTTAAGTCACAGTTCCCGCAATGGAAAGGAAAATGACATTTTTGAACGGTGCACCCCAAGGGGCACTGTCCTAAGTATGCACAACTGATTTCAAATCTACAAACCAAACTACAGCCATACAGCTTTCTGCGATGAAGAAACAAGTGCAGTTTTCAATACTTAAATACACATGGCAAATTGAATACCCTTCCAAAATTCCAATTAATATGATAAAATGTGGTAAACATTCATCAATTTAGCATATTTTGATAAATGCTGCTCGATGATACAGGCTAAATATGATTGAGTATTCATACGCAAACCGCCGTTCCGCTTTAGTGGTTACAATCTCTACAAACCAAATTACCTAACAGGAATTAGATCTGGTCGCAAGACGAAAAACTGTACTAAATAAAAGATTCCCTTCTGAAAACTTTATGTGCGTGTTACCAAAACAAAAAGAAAATGCGTGTGTATGCTATTGTTTAAAGGACGTGTGTAAAAAGATATATCTACAAATTCAAAACATCGATTATATTACTGCGCAGCGCGGGATGACGGCACCGTCCACCAGCACTTTCAGTGCTTTGATTAAAGACGTTCTCTCGGTAGCTATTTGAACGAACACCACATCTGTTCGTTGACCTTGCGTTACTTCATACGTTGGCTCAATAATATAAATACAACATTTTCGTATAGGGTGGAATCACTTTGACAAATCTTAAATCTACTATACCCATCCAGCAATAAGGCTGGTTCACTTTGGTCTGTTATGACCATTCATATCGATTTTCTGAACGCAACAAGTTGTCTTTGAACTATTTTTTGCGTTACTCTGTTAGGTGCAATTACTCCTGTGTCAATGCATCATCACTCGTGCACACCAGGACGCATTTATTAACTAAGCGTCTTTTTTTGTAACATTTGATATGGCTATCTTATCATGCCTTATTTATTTATATTTATATTTATACCTTATTTATATATAATAGAGGACTTTTATAAGTCTGATATAGGTCACCAAGAAGGTGGCATTTTAGGGATTACTTTTATAAGCAAGGGACCAAATTGCTAAGCTCCATGACAAAGACAGAGGGTCCGTGTTAAATACTGTATGGCACATAATATTAATCTTGCCATAAGACATTCACATCTTGCTTCTGTCATAATAAAAACCAAGTAGCCTCTTTGATGTTTGGCATTATGAAAAGTCCGTATGACACCCAAGCCTTGCTCTTGAATCAAAATAGCGTAAAAAAAGAGATCAAGAGGTCCCCCTGCAGAACGAAGCATTAACCAATTGGAAAAAGAATTTGTAGGTGCCATTAACATAAAACGTTCAGACCAAACCCACCCGATATATCCATAGAAGATACTGTGACACTTACAGCATGGCATTGTAAATGTTCCATTATTTTGCACTAATGCATTTAGTAAAACACACCATCGACGGGAATATGCTAGGTACGTGGAAAATAGGAATTCTCTGAGTGTTTACATTAGCTGGTTATTTTAGACACAGGGAATCTGTAGATTTCCTCAACAGGCTGTCCAGTCCATCAGTGAGGACAGAAACGTAATGAGAAATACCTATGTATGAGTATACTGTACATATTGTCTGAACTTTTATGAATGCTTATTACCAAAAAAATCATACTTTATCAATTAGTCAAATATCATTTACCAGCCAACAATTGGCAACGCAAATGAAAAAAATAATTCATGCTACTAAATTTGCGCACACAAAACTACGCACCTCAAGCAAATCCTTGCACTCTTGTGGTCTTTATGGTGAACATTGCTATGTTACAGTAGCGTTGATGGGGTGTTTACTGGTGTATCAGATGATAAAATAATACAATGAAGCATATATTATAGACAAGCCTGTAGGCTAGGCAACATAGATGTGCATATCTTTGCAATGCACAAATGGCGATAAAACTTGCAGCTGTTTTGGGGACATATAGCCTCAATCCATCATTGGATGAGCATGCTGCTATCCATTCTTGTTACTTCACTGTTGCTGAAATATATGTCGCTGGTGATATATTACCGTTCATTGGGCAAGACATCAACATGTGATACATTGATGTTGGTTACGCTCCTTCGTCATTATTAAATATATTGCTATATCCATGCAACGTATTCGATAGCAACATCAAATGCAATGAAAGCTGAATTTTTACGGATTGTTTCCATTAACTGCAGAGATAAATGAATAGTTGTGTTGCTGTAAATAAGATGTAGAACGCTCGTTGCGATGATTGAAAATGATTTTGATATTAAGATGCGGAAGTCTTCGGTAGATGTGTTTGCACCGGGGTTCCAATGGCAAGTTCACGTTAGGGATATTTATCCTCGTGATTTTTCAAATATCTGTGATCTCACATCTCTTTGCAATGCATCTAGAAGAATGCCGGATCAAAGACGGTCAACAGTATTGGGATGCACTGTCCTTTTTAACTTGCGCGCTGTTTTCTTCAAATCATTGTGGTTCATCAATCATCACGCAAGCAGAGAGATATCAAGCAATGATATAGCATGCATTTACTTAAGTTTTTGAACCACTTAAAACATTATATCAACACTAGCTATTTATTTGGGAATACGAAATGCACAAAACAACCACGCCGAGTGTAACAATGAGTGTTTATTTATAATCATTCTTATTTTGGTTACCTATATGGCGTCATGTGATCAGTCTTTGCGTACAATATACGGCGCCTCGTTGCAGTGGTTAATCATGGTCGGTGGAATCGCATAAGTATGTATATTAGAGCCGTAAGTTAAGGCATTTACGTTATAATGACAATCATAGCGCACGACCGACTCCCAATGTTGGCCTGGGGATAGAATATGCCCACTGTATCCCCATGTAAGTCGTTAGAGGCTACTAATAAGGGCAACCTGTTTGCTCTAAGTTACAACTCGTGTCGGTGGAAGATGTATCCTGGATAGAACAGTCCAATTCAGTCACGACGCATATATACGACAGACGGAAATGGTTGAAAACTGGATATTCCGTTCGCCCTATTTGTTTGTTTGCAAGCATGCATATTTTGCCTTACGCTTTCAGAGGAAATGTACACTGTTTTCTAATTTTGAGCAGTAGAAATCGCTGGCACAAACCTGAAACATCATCGCAAGGCAAGGTTTATAATATATAATATATAGATCCTCTCATTTTATAATTTATGTTTGTGTATCGCAATCGGTTAGTGCGATCGGATGTTAACAAACCGAATGGTTGTTCAAACGGACCAAGTGACGATGGTGTTTTTAAGCAATAATCATATCTCCTATTTTGCAATTTAAAACCTCGAATGCGGTCGGCACATTTGGATGATTTTCCGGGCTACTCTCGGAATCTTACCGACTGTTATGCACATGTTCACAAATGAATGGTGTTTGTGCAGACACACTTTGTTAACAGCGTTAGTTTCCTCTCGGTATCTTTTTTTAAGTTTCATCCTTACCATAACAATTACATCACCCTGTATAAAAAAAACAGTCGCACATGATAACGAATTCATAAAGCTACATAAGCATGGTTCCAATCAGTGAGGCATTGCGATGATTCATCAAAGTCATCATCCATGAAGGAACGGTTAACATGCATTTAGCTCATCAATAAAGCAACAATGTTATTGATTCAGATACTTAGCTAAATATTGTTATAAAGCCATTGATTTTGTGACTTTTAATTGTGGCGTATGGAATGAATATTACGATAATTCAATTTTGTTACTTTTAGTCGGGGTGCAAGGAAAGAATATTGCGATAAAGTCACTTGATTAGCATGTCGCATGATGAGAAGTCAAGTACCTCATAGATAATACCATAAGAGTATGCTGCCAAATGTCTTCACTTGCCATTCTGACAACTATAACGTTGTGAGGACCAACCTAATGAAGAATAATGTAATATTGTGCAAAGATTGCCTGATATAAAACAACCGTTTTTCTTACTCTGGTCATGCAATATCTACACGGATGCTTTGTGCTTGGGGGGTAAAAGTAGACAACGCGGATATTCATACTCTATACATCCATAGCTTCAATTAAGCATTCTTACTCTGGTGATTCTACAGCGATAATATTTACATCGCACGGAAAGTCACTAATTCAATTCTGGATGAAGTTGCTAATGCATTCGTGTGACTCACAACCACATAGCAGTTTATATAAGAGATCAGTCATTCAGTGAATGTGAATTAAATCTAAACTTGTAGCTCATCTGCTTATATTGCAGCGGTTTAACGTGTTGGACGAAGGAAACCTCCGATACAATCACTCCATAACGGAGGACGAAATCATATAGCTATGCAAATTCCTAACAAAATTAACTCTCCTCATGACAGAAGTTTCTTGAGCATAACGATAAAACACAATGCAGGACAGCAGATTGATTTATTTTGTCCTCTCCCTGTGTTGATTAGCTCATGATGACAGAAAACACTTTCACAGAACCCTTGAAAATATTGCTCATCCGGGACAAATCTGTTGCTCATATGCGTGCTCAGATGATCCCCTGTCTTTGAAAATGCCACTATGGCTGTAATTAACTTAACAGAGCAACGAGCAGCATATACCTTGTCACTTCAGGCCAGTTAACTAGATGTTGCATATGTTGGTACGAGCAACACTAAATCTAAAACCAAACAGTATGACGTATTCATAGTTATGTAGATATATTTCGTAATACAATAGAAAGATTGTCAAACGGTTCGTCACACATATGAAATCATTTTGCCGCGTAAATTGCTGTGTTAATTGATCAAACGATTGATTGAACGCAATAAATTGTGTAATAAAATATGGCAATGTGATAGCATCATACTCACTCGACCTATCTAAAGAAGGATTGCTCCAGGCGAGCGTATTTTATTCATATTAATAACTTAGTTACGTCAGTGTAATTATGATTTATTTCATACTAATACATCCATCCGAACGACATCATGTTATCAACGTAATATTTGACCACGTTATTGGACATATTTACGCATTTATAATGACCGACACGTGTGGGCTGCAACCAAGCATATTAACTGAACAGAGCAGGAAAACTGATGTTGTCATTTGACTAGAGCTACAGCTAAGCGTATTGTCATCATTATAGAAGACGTTTTCAAGTTAATTTTATTCATTTTTCAACTCGCTCAGCAGGCATAATCCACCTGATATCGGGTAATATTTGAAACTGGTCATTGTAATTTTGGTTATGTCCATTCAACTTGCATTACGAGAATGGGGCAAATGCATACCGTCTCATTTTAAATCGATCGGTATTCGTCAGGAACGTGTAAAGAATGCAGACTGCTAGGTTTGTCATATCATCATAATTATTAATTCATATGTGTTATATAATGTAGTTGTTCCTTGTCTCATTACGAAAGAGACGCAATCGATCAATACACAAACTATTGGACGAAATATATTAATACATTGCACCCTTTAAACACATGTTATGATGTTATATAATGATCAAGTTCGTGCATTGCGGATTTATTTTGCTTAAAACAACTAGATAATGGGTCAGAGAATGACAATATTTTGTGTGGCTAATTTGCCGAGTCGAGGTGTATTCATTAGATCTATTTAACGGGAAAGGACAGCTCCTGATTTGCGGATTACCACATACATGCTCAATTATAAACGCCTTGTATTAAATTAAGTTTACCAAATGAGTCATATATTCATACATGAGTGTTACCACGTAACCGCTCGTCTAAATCATATCATAATCTTGCAATTCTGAGTGGAAAGAATTGACTTTTACGTATTCATATTAAGGCTACTAGCAGAACAGATGGTATTATATCCCGGCGAGGAAAGTCGCGCTTATTCCGAGGAAAGCCTTATTAGTCAATTGTCAGGTTTCATTAGTCATTCCGAAGCCTTTTTAAGCCGAGTTAACCCCTACACAAAAACAGCTTCTTTGGTTGTCAGGCGCATTACTTGATCATGTTGCCATGCATCGTAAAAAAAATTGATTAGCTTTTGTTTACAAATAGGGCAGCAGGAAGTTACGTCAGATTTGCGTCACTTCTTATAATGAATCACTCAAATCAATACTATCGCCGCTCAATTGGTTGCTTTTGGTTCATGTCTCACGTGATGTAGTGATATTACAACTTCATGAAATATGTATTGGCAAATGGGTTCACTGTAGTTCAAAGATCTGCTGGTGTGTTGACCGAGACGACTTAAATGGTGATGTCATTCAACAATGCTGCAATGATTGACCTATGACCGGTTGAACAACCTATGAATAGCGGTAACAGTTGTTCACAGGTATCGACAAAATAATCTCAAGAGAAATTTCTGCATTCATTACATACAACATATTATCATGTAACCGCTGGTTTGCGAGTGGGGCGAGGGTATGGTGCCGAAGTATATCGACCATCTTGTTAAACGTAATTTGTAGATCTAACAAACATTTCCTGCTTTTTACTTTTAATGTTTTTTCTGTTGATCCTTGCCCTGATATGAGATTACGTAGATATAAGTATCACAAAAATTACAACATAAGCGGTGTCTTTTAGCCAGGAGGGAATGGCAAAACAAAAAACCGATGAGTCGTGGAACTTAATGTATATATAAATATAATTATGTATAAGTTTATAGTCTTCTGAATGTGATACAGATTGTGTTCAAATGATCTATACCGAATGGCGCATGCGCATCATCATAACGGTTGAAGAGCAGGGTTGATTTTGAGCGTAATACGTCATTCCATAATTGCTTGGCCGGTATATGTATGTGTCCATTATTAAATAGTTTTACTAAATCATAGTCTATTTTTATTCACAGATATAGTATATCATTTGCATTGCATGAATCAAGCAATGAGACAAATAAAATCAACCATACTTAGCACGAATTATTCATATTGATGTTGCTGGCGTGAGTTGTTTCAGCAAATTTGGTGGTAATTAAGGTAGTTATTTTATTTTTGTATTTGTCACTTTCTTATCAGAAAAAGTCAGGATATTGGAGTGTACTGTATTGATTCAGTTGTGATAGCAAATGAAGCGAGCAACCGAATGTAGCTATCATGTTGGCTATGAATTTGCTACTGCGATCCAGTACTAGGCATAATTTCAACTTTCCGAGCACGTTGGAGCACTAACGCAACACGTGAATAAAACCCCTACATTCAGCCAACAATAGATTAGCATTCCAATACAGGCTAGTTTATCAGCAATCAGCTCTCTAGCATGATCGTCAATGATTCATACCGCATATGCGTCTGTCGTCATCAGTGTGTCACATGCACGTTACCTCCGGTGGTTGAGGAGTTTATAACCAACCGATGGGATGCCGTAAGTAACGACCATATGTGTTTTTTGTTACATGAGCCGATGGGAAGGGACGTCTGATGAGTCATCCAAGTTTACGGTCAGCATTCTTGCAAAACATCTTCGAGTAAACACATGAATAGCATATCACGAGATTGCATGGGAGTGGCTGTTGTTAAGCCAATCGGCTGTAAACTAACGCAAGTCGTTGAAAATCGTTCGAACCGTTTGATTGCTCAAAGCAACTGTATAAAACGCTCCCAAGCATTAGAAGACTTCGTTTTAAAGCCAAATTCTGCGATCGATTCTGAGGTTTTAACTTCCATTCAAACCGCTAACGACTCGTTATGTTGCTCGCACAAGACGAAAAGCAACCAGATATTTGCTGAAGTTTTTTTAATAGCTGCACATGTTGTATAGGAGAATTATGCTCAGAAATAAACACAGAGTGTTTTCTGACCACATAAAGCAAATCATGATGTCTTCATCCACCACTAGCTTCAATTAACTTATCGTCAGGCTGTGTATTCCATCCTCCAAATTATAGGGTGTCCAAATTAGTTAACTTTATTTAGAAATAGTTAAGAGCTTCAAGGAATTAATTACCTGGGAAACGGTACATACACATCATTATCATTATGGGTCATAATATATCAATACTGCTATTAATAGAGGATGGAGGCATCCTTAGCAGAATTTTGGATGCTGGGTAAGTTAGATGCTTGCCGTAACCGAGTAAATGGTATATTGTGAAGGCCGCCAACAGAATTGTCACAAACTCACAATCATTGAATTTGCATTCAAACATTTGCGACTAATGGAACCGTAAAATACAACTATTCCCTAGTCCTTAGGTAATTTGCATTTCGACATCAGCAAAACTCCTGATGCACCCTTCACTGGAACATCCACGTGTGTTAATGTGGTTCTATTGTCTTCACTTTTATAAGACTCAGATTTCACAAAGCCGAGTTCGATACCTAAACCTTGGCAGCTCGTCTGCTTACGTTTGTGACATGAGGTCATCTGATTTACGCTTTACGCCTAGCTTGCTATCCCTCATCTGGAGAGGCTCAGTGAGTTGGTCTCAACTTAATGGTGCATTTTGGCAAAATGCTAACTTGGTTAATTCATGGCATAATACAAACAAGGTTTGAATAAAAAAAATGTAGATTGATGCCGTATGTCAGCTGAGCGATAGGTCAAAGATGGTCCACACTTGGTAATGCTCCCAGATATGACCAGTTTTTACACTTGTCCTCTGTTACCACCACTAATGCCTGGCGACATCCTAGCCTCTGATATCAGTTTTGCCAAACTAACCGGGTATTTGTCAGCACCTAAATGGTTAGAAACGGCAGCTAACGTATAGTGGGTAAATGTTGATCCATGTTCGACAGGAACATGCACAGGACACAATAGAGATATATGCGCACTCATAAACATGTATTGAATATAGGTACCAATGACTGACAAAATACTCAAACATATCGCACTCATTTTGAGCAGTCGACTAGTGGCTATTTGAGGTGTCTGGATTGTCGTCGGTGGCCATACGGATGTGTATTTCCACATAACACAATAATCCAAGGCATCTCCGGCAAGCCAGATTTTTGGATGTAACGGCCTGTTTATGACAATAACGATTGCTCTTTGTGTTCTTCTGCATTCCCATGATACTACAATAAATGCAAGGAGGGCTTCACGAATTGGCTAATTGTGTCATGTTACCACTGTAGAGGGTCATACCGCATCAATATTCCAGGACTAATTCAAAACAGCAATACTGTAGCTTTGGATATATATATATAATTCATTGGCACAATGCTGTTGTAGAAGGGTCTCAGAAGGGTCTATTATCCCTAAGCTAAGAAAGCTTCGGGATCAAGGCTTAAAATGACAGCCTTGTTTGATGTATGAAATGCGTAGGTTTGGAATGTAGTAACGGGTTGTAAACATTCCAGCTTTGAGAGCTTATGCCTTTAATACGTTCCGTCCAAGTGTTTTATTGTTCCTCATCCCCAAAATGAGTGTCTCTTACTTTCGATGCATTATAAGCTCACTCAGCCACTGTCGTTTTGCTACTCTGCATGCCCTTTTGACATAAGGCTTTTGTGCTGACACTCTTGGAGATCAGTAACCGTAGATTTTCTCCTCTGGAATGTCATTAACATGCACATAGCAATAATTCAAGTTGTTTTTGTTTGTTTTGGCAAGGATAATGTTCTTCAATACTTATCTCGAGCGCTCAAAAGTTACCACCAAACCGTCTAGCAAACACATCCCTCATTTCGAAGGGCACAACTGAAGAGATAGCAGTACTTTCTGAAGCAGGCTGCCAGTACCTGGTGCGGATAACAGCCCCAGGTGAAGCTTAACTTGGCTATGGAAGAGTGCGAATTTTTCATAGGAATGGAAAATGGAATAACTTACTTGTCGCAACAAGGGAGCTTCATGTAACTCTACGGTTTCTCATACATAAATTGAGGAAGTTGACAAGGAACAGGAAGCTATTGTATACTACAAATAAATATTATGATGTACTTTGCAATTCTTGATGACGCTATATGAAACATTAAGCGCACAGAGTGGAAAGAGACAAAGTTAGTCGTCTTTTGATATGTGGCTAGCGTTATAACGCTACTTGAGTATACTGTCGTACTGCCATGTTTTGATATCACTCCATATCAAAACTACAGGATGATCTCAAATATGTTAAAAATATTCAATTATTGGGGTGTGTACCGATAAATTGGTGGCTGCGTGGTGGTGCTTAATTGCTGTCTTAGAATAAATCCGATCGGCTTGATAGAGAGTTGGCTGCATGCTCAGTCAAACTTTTATTTGTTCTGTTGTTGGTTGAAACAATACAACAATCGACGCCTTCGCTTCCGCTTCCGCTTGCAACTGCAAAACGCATTTATTCAATGGCAAAAATTGGTTCATCTATCACACTAAATCATGCTATCATATCAAACAACAACATGGTATTTAGAAATATTCACACCTAAAAGCGTATGTTTCAGGCAACCCAGTAAAACATGAAATCCTCCGCCGTAGTGACAATCTAGTAATCTATAAGTTAATTCTACATCTAACAACAAAATGCTGCATCACTAATGCTATAGGGGCTGAATTCGATATACCCTCGACAATATCGGCCTATAAAGCAACCAAATTGCTCTTATTTTCTAAAGACATGTGCCCCAGGGGGAATGATTCCGAATAGTATGCTTGCTATGCAGAAAGTGTTTATATACTACAGTATAATGTGTTTGTTCTCAAATAACTTCAAAGGCTACAAATGCAATAATGGTTTACACATGTCGCAGTGTTATTGATGATATGAGCCTCTTTGCGGTAATTGTGACTCCTGGTAATTTAATTGATAAGATATTAAACACATGCAGCATATATAGTTTATTTTTGTTTCGAATATACACATCGCGTGATATATATGAATTCAACATATTCCATGTCGTTATGTCATAATTGTGTGTCTGGTATATAAGTTCTTTGACAACACATATCTATGGTACCGCATATAATATGCGTACACGTTGTGAATACTCGGTGAGAGCCAAGCCTTATCGCCAGCTAGTGTCGGAAATAGTTTGATTACGATGCGCCTATTGGCCATGATGGCATATTTGTTTCGTCGATTTATAATACATCTACGAAACCCCGAAGAACGCTGCTCTTGCTGTCGGGTTAACACATATGTGCAAGAATGAGGTTTGCATCCCCCGATGGGTCGATAGTTCATGTATTGCTGTACAAATCATAATTATTAGTTTTATGAGGGATATTGGGCAATATTAAAATCTTCAATTGTGAATTTATATTTTTAATGACAGCACTCAAATGATTCAGGGTGAACATGATTCACAATGCAACACGTTCATATCTCAGTGATTTTAATCTTAAACTCACCTTACCGTACCATTATCTCCGTTTATGGAGCGAAAAATAATGTTACACGTCGCCACACGGACCAAGTACATTAACCAGGTAGGCGACATATCTGAAAACAAGCAACCCTTCACAAATGACGTTTTATATATGAAAGCTGACGACAACATCAAGCGCGTATAATATATTATTACAGATGGGCAAATATATTTATTCATGACGTCAACCGACTCGATTGGGCCCGCCAACTAGATTATAGAATAGCTGAACTAGTTCCCAAGAATTCACCCAAACACTTCCCGGATGACTTCTCGCCCATGTTCCTGTAATGACCCAAAACGAATTAGCACGTGGTTGACTCAAAATAGATTAGACGTACACCTTAGACGGAAGCAATTACTAACTTGAAATTGAAGTAGTGTTTCTCGTCAGCGTCTCACGTTCCGGACAATAAGAAATCCATATCCCTAAGAGGAACAGTGGCAGTGGCATATTCACTTCACGAAGATACCACATGTCCTGCTCTACCCCAAATGTTTTGATAACTGTAACTGCAGCAACAAGTAGCTGTGTTAAGAGTATAGAAAAGAGCCAGATTCATCATATAAGGCCATTTTGATGTATGTTAATCAACCCGATTAATTTTATCGGCAACAATGCGCGGCGCCAAATAGACAAATTATTTCCGCTTGATATATTGTTCGAAACCACAGATTCCGTAGGATGTGAACCTTGAATAAAGCTAATATTCTTCCTAACCGAAGCAGAGACTTATCCCATCCCGCCACTAACTCGTCTACTAATACAGAGGGCTACCAGACATAATGATAAATCGACATTCGTCAGATTCTAGTCCTACGGGTTATTCAACTGGAA
>CM067356.1:49434692-49477192 GCA_034190875.2 Urechis unicinctus | reverse complement strand
CAATGCAGAGTGAAGCAAATAATGTGCATCGTTAGCAGGGCAGATTGTGTAATGGTTTTGAAGACAAATCACAATATTCGGTTAGCTGGTTCGAAATCTATGGTCACACATTTCCTTGAATTATCAATAGCATTACTGGTGGATTGGATAATAGTTTGCATTCTATCGGCTATTTTGGAAACCATGCACATGGAAACCCTACATCAATATTCTATATTTATTTTTGCCCCAGAATAATTTCAACACAATTAAAGAAGAGTTTGCAGACAGACCAACTGTCTCTGATATTTGCCGTATTGCCCCTTCAAGATGTCACTTCTCTCCATCATTCTGAGGTGTGTTGTAATTGTGTTGTCATATTTCCTCGTATCATTAAACGCAAATGAACCACAATAAGCTACATTGTGAGTGAATCATTCATACTGGCTAAGCAGATATGCTCGATGTGGGTCTAAATACGCATTGGGGACTGAAATGATAGTTTAATCACAATAATACCCACAGAGGCTACTGCCACAGTCTAAAAACGAATGAATATAGGCGCTTCAAATGTTTCGACAAAAAGCAGCTGTCCTGCAGTCGATATTTGGGGGATTTTTTCGGAAAAAGTTCGTTTGTAATTAGACTCCTTGTCATACATTCTTTTGCCTTCAGATATTATGATGCACGCCATATTCTCGTCCCATAGAAATATATGCAACAGGGGTATTACGTGCAATTATTGTGGAAAAGGGAAAATAATCCTTTTAGACCGATTTTGTTCTTGGTAAATCACAATCAGCATCACGCGAGTCAATTTAGTTTGGGCGTCTTTACTGGCGCTGCTTATCCGGATATGATAATCACAATTGATTGCTAGGTTGAAAACAATAGCCATTCAAAACATTTAGGTGCGACTCATGGGAAAACGTTTTATGCCTGGGGTTAATTCGTGCGCACGTCATGCGTTAAAGGACCTAGAGTGGGGGTATCGATTCTTAGTGCAACAAAAGCGTATGCCCGTATAGCTTCATCGAAATATTGCAAGCCTAGAATGATCAAAGTAGACACTGAAAAACTGATACCGTTAAATATCAATTGACTTACTACACCATGACACGATTGTCTGCGGCGTTGATGGCTGATTCAGTTACACATCTACATTTTGAATAGGGGTCCACATAATAACATCAGCCGAGGCTTTTCTAGCCGTCGATAGGGTTATTTGTCCGTTTCACTCATGGTTAATGAGCTGAAGGAGGCTTGAGGCAGTAAGCGATGTGTGACTCGCAAGATAGCAGTTGCGCTCACATAGTAATAGTGAACCCACTGTCCATTTGTGGGCATACCATTGTCTTTAATATTAGTGGATACTTCCAAACAGCGCCTACGAAAAAATTAGCTATGGAATCGAAACTCTACGTTCCCATTCAATACAACTTCAAATAATCGTTATAGTTATAGATGTTACCTCGTCCAGGAAAGCTCACTGTGGTCTGTGGTTTCTTATACTGTAGAGCGGTCAGTTTTTAGTCGACCAGTCAGTGTTTTGACGACTTTATCGACACACCCCATTTATTCGCATGACAAACGAGAACAAAAAGCTAATTGTCGGGCAGGTACGAGTGGCCATCCAAGTGTATCTTTGAACTAGCATGGATCGATTCAAACATAACGCGACATTTCATTAGCCTTACGTCTTTTAGTATGCAATGCGTGAAGCGTTTTATGTTAACCAATAAACGCATTTCGGATTAAAATATATTATGCACACATCTTTTGCCAAAATTAAAGATCTTCGTCCATCCATTGAATTTGCGGAATTTACAGCTATCTTTTGGCAAACATCAACTCTACTCCAGCAGTACTGTTGGATAAGCAGATGATGCCACGTTGTTTGCTCCATCAAGAATGTCGATGAGGATCTTGACGTCAGAATATTCGGATTTCGCCCAAGTGTTTAGTTTACTATTCAACATTTCATAAAATTTAAGAATAAAAACTGAGGTATCTATGTCTGGAAATTTTCATCCAATGATTGTCGATTGTTTTACATTTAATTGCGTTAGGCTATTCGTCAGCTCTTTGGTCTGTTCTCATGATCCCACAACAATTTATTATACGTAATTTCTGATGATGTGTCCTTAGAAACACAATGGCACCGAAGGTGTATGAATTTTTAATACACTGCCATTACTTCAACAAATATATGTTCCAAAGTATGCGTCCTTACAATACACGGTTCACATAAACAGACAAGGAGTTGAATTAGCATGAACCAAACCAGGCAGATTCACAGGGTATAAACGCATGGACTGTATTGTTGGGCAATCATTTTCTATAATACAGACCATCAAATGTCAAACCAAAATATGACACCTTCCTATAGTAATCTGGAATCACAAACAAAAGCAGCGAAACTGCGCGGCAAAGCGTGCAAAAGCAATTACCATTAAAATTGAAGGGCGACGCCACATTTAACCGAGTGAGCGCTTCCCTAAAATCAATGCAGTGTTTACCGCATCCAACATTACCTTTCGCTCAGCGGTAATTGTATCCGCCCGTTCAATAGCTACTAAAACATAAAAGCTAATATTATGCTGTCACATTAAGGGCAGGTTTCATTTGGTCGTCCGCGGTGCTACATGAGCCGTGATAATTGTGTTATAATGGAGCAGTATCTGACAAAACATCTAGTGTGAAAAGTATTGGAATTTACGCGAAATAAAGCATCGGGCTCAGATAAGACGCCCTTATTTCAATTTTCAGTCTTAAATGATTCCGACAATGCTTCACTGTGCATTAACCTCTGATAATTATCTGTATGAGTCCATGGTTTTAAAGATGCGACGCATTCATTTTGGAAGGAGATAGCAACAGAACGCGTATGTGAATGTTTGTAAACGGAGCTTTGATATGGCATCCATCCATCATTATCATGTAGTATCACCGTATCGTTATGACACACAGGCACAGCGGTAATAAAAAGTTGTTCCTGTCGCGTTTGTCAGGTGCAACTGCTATTTTTATATTATACCCGCCCATACTTACTTGTTAGATACAACCAAACGCATCATACGTGAGATCATGTTCACTTGTGATGGAAAGGTTCGAAACAACGGCGAATATTTATAAATTCAAAATTTATTCGGCCGCAAAATGTCACGGGTTTATTTCACATTCATAAGTTATAAGTCGATGCACTGCCACATTTCGGACAAAAAAGCAATGTTTATATGATGAATGTAACAATAAGTGTGATGGATTTGGTCTCAGAGTTTAATCAATCATCCCCGAATAATATATCCAACGTACAAACATCCGTACTCCCACCCCATGCTTTTCTTTGTTTTTTGTAGACAACAGTATGAGCAAACCCGGTTTTTAATGGATGTAGTATAATTGACATTCCAGATGGAAGCAGCGGATGGGTACAACTGCTATGAAAAATTCGTTGATTGCTTGTACACAATGATGTCCAATCGAAAGAGATGACAGCATGAAGCATGCCAATGAGGTTGTGCTAAAGAGGGAAGAACATGCCTTGATCTTACTATCACAATAGAGACAGATTGGAATACAAGGAACAAATGGACCAGTAGACTTTAGCATCCATCGAAATAATTAACATTCCCAGCCCCTAGAAGAGTCGCGACCTCAGATGCCATTGACTTGTATCTACCAATATGATGTCATCAGCTACATGTTTGTTTCTTCGCTTTCTACGAACGAACGCTTTACCTGCTGTATATGCCAAACAACATTCCCAGAAATCATCCCGACTGTAGTTAGTCGGAACCGTTACGTGGTGTTCAGGATACGGAGGCTGGCGTTCAAATGTATGACCAAAAACACTTGCTGAAAAATAATTGCGATAGAGGGATATAGCAGTTAATATTTGAAAAGTGGTGCTGTATACAGAAAGAGATACCAATACACACATATACATATATATATATATATATATATATATATATATATATATATATATATATATATATATATATATATATATATATATATATATATATATATATATATATATATATATATATATATATCTATATATATATATATATATATATATCTATATCTATATATATATATATATATATATATATATATATATATATATATATATATATTATATATTTATATCCACACTGCGGCCAATGACGACATAGTACATGTAAATGATACCTCTGATATCTCGTTTTACACAGTACGATAAGAGAATCATCGTGACAGACGAACACAGGTAAGACCTATAAGTTGAGTATAATACTATATATGTGCATGAGTGAGAGAATAATCGTCAATTAGAATGTCCCAGGAAACATAGATAAGCTTTATCATTTATATTATTCAGCAGTAGTGCGCTGCAGTTTGCATATTGCAACACTTATCATGGACCTGTGCAGTCTTGAAGCCTGCCGTCTGTCGAACAATTTCGTTCACATAACGGCCCTTACGGAAACTCTTGATAAGCAACTGGCTTAGAGATATTTGCAGTGTATAAGCAATTACATTTGCAATTATCAAATTATCATTACATATCTGCTCAATGCAGGCAAGTGAGAAATGAGAGTGACTTGATACTGGCCAAGCATTAGAATCATCTTCATTCGTTGTTACAATCGACATAAAACACCTGCGATATTGCATGTGATGGAATAAAACCCAGACGCGCAGCGCAAATGGCAATAAGCAGAGCCTTTATAGTAATATAAGTCCCTTTTCACCGTTGAATGTTTCCCATGCAAAACAAGTGTGTCAGATGATCTTACATTATTGAGTGGGAAGAATATATGCCATTGTTTACCTACTTAAGATTAAGGCTACTCTCCAAACGGGTGGCATTATATTGTGGCGAGGAAAGTTGTCACTGCAGTCTGAGCTGCAGCAACCATACCCATTTCCGTCACGCTTATTCCGAGGCAAGCCTGTTTGTGTGTGGTGTGTGTGTGTGTGTGTGTGTGTGTGTGTGTGTGTGTGTGTGTGTGTGTGTGTGTGTGTGTGTGTGTGTGTGTGTGTGTGTGTGTGTGTGTGTGTGTGTGTGTGTGTGTGTGTGTGTGTGTGTGTGTGTGTGTGTGTGTGTGTGTGTGTGTGTGTGTGTGTGTGTGTGTGTGTGTGTGTGTGTGTGTGTGTGTGTGTGTGTGTGCAGAATTGTTGTTTTTACTGTGTTTTGAACCTGTAACACTTGAATGCCAAATCGTTACAGCCGGGTTCACAATGACCGCCACCTTGTGTGCGCATGTGCTGAATTATTCACAAGTACCCGACTCTCCAAACAAACAGTCCACCTGCGTTTGAAATTGAAATATGCCTCCTCTTTAGTTGCAATCGCCAGTGGACAGGTTTGGGGAATTCTTCATACTCGAGCATTTAAGTAACTTCCAGTAATGAAATACAGTTATGCAGTATGTTATCTCTTTCTAGACATGTTCAATCCGGTCATCTTTATCTCTGTTTCGTAATTTCTTTTTTGTTTTGGTAACAACCATATATACGCGTCATAAACCTGTCTTGACAAATGAGACAACGACTGTTGCAATATTTAAACACTGACAAATGAAGGGTTTTATTGTTGTGAGCCTGTTAGCGAATAGTTTGTATAATATGTATTATCTATATCGGAAGGCACACATATATCATTGATCAGCACATGTTAACAGTTATTTAAAACGGTGTCCAATATCGACCTAGTCATTGTTACCGCATTATGCCGTAACAGCTTTTCAGAGAACTTGGCATGACAAATGAGACAACGACTGTTGCAATATTTAAACACTGACAAATGAAGGGTTTTATTGTTGTGAGCCTGTTAGCGAATAGTTTGTATAATATGTATTATCTATATCGGAAGGCACACATATATTATTGATCAGCATATGTTAACAGTTATTTAAAATGGTGTCCAATATCGACCTAGTCATTGTTACCGCATTATGCCGTAACAGCTTTTCAGAGAACTTGGCATTCGTAATTCTGCAGCCACGCCAACGAGGTACTTGTAGATGCTCGAACTATCACACATCATGTTGATCACATTTCTGTCGAGTAAAATAAATGTGAATCCCTGACTGATGAGAAGCAATTGTTTTTATCAAGTAACTGTGATCACAACTGCCATTGTGTCATCACGTTATACTAAGCAACGCTGGTAGGCATTTAATCTTTTCATTGATAAAGCTTGGCCCCGCAATTACACTCATTGCAGTAACGATAATGATACCAAATCTCTGTCAATATATCGCTGATGACAAAGAATGTTACTTGATGCATCCTGATAATAGCCGGTGCACGTATTTGTTGACAAGTAGCTCACCATATAGTTAAGGCAACGACTAGCAATAGCCACACACATCAAGACCATTGTTCGCAATATAACAGCAAGGAACTTTATGGGAATCTCTGCCATATTGATATAGCGTTCTTTTAGTCGGACATATTACTCCTGATATCGGTAAATAAATAAATTGGTTACATTTTGGGATTCAATCATCATTGAAATGAGAATAACAGATACTTATACAGTTATTAATGAGCATCGAACACCAATATTCCTTCATTACTTTCGGGGGGGGGGGCAATGTATAACAGCATCACATAGCGGAGATATTTAAAAAGGTATGTCATCAATTTTTGTCGCAACCATACTGTGATTATGCAGTAGAAGTTGAGTGATTTACACCAAGGCTATGCAGAGCTATATCAATCGACTGCCTGAAAGCAAATCCACAATAGGAAGCGAACCACAATAACGTATTTGATATTTGCCCGGCATAAGGGTGGCAAACACCCCACATCACAAGGGTTCATTGTCTTTTCTCCCTTTTTGTATTGTGTTATAGCAGCGACCACAAGAATCAGGTTATAGAAAATTGCTTCATCGATAAAGGGACCAAATGAATAAAATAATTTCGTCCTGAAGATTAAGCACCCAAGTATCTAATTTCCTGCTGAAAATCCTGTTATCGTGTTTGCATGAAACACCATTGCATAGCAAATATGTTGTTCGAATAATAATTGCACATAAACATCCATCGCAGCATCTAACACCCGGTGTCAATATGCAATATTGCACTGGGTCGTGACGTAATGCAAACGGCATTTCGTGTGGTTTATGTAGTTTTAAAACTCAATTTGTATGGTCGCACACTGTTGGCTATATTGTATGCCTCACGGCATGGTTCCCATCTATCAAAAACCCTGAACACCATCAAACTAACGTCACATGAGTTATGCAGGACCCTCCAGCTGACATCACAAGTTAATTTTACTGTTGCCTCTTCGCAATTGCCTTTGGGACGCATGTGCATTCATTCTTGCACCCGTCTCGCTCATCATAAGATGGTACTAGCTAGTGGTAGGCACTATATTTCATTTCTTGGTTTATCAAAGTAAATCATTATCAAAAAGATCTGTAATAAATATATGCACAGCACTTTTAGGACGATGTACTATCTGGCTAGACAAAGCAATTATTGTGGTGAGATAGACCTGAAGATTAATAGTCATCACACTATTCAAATAAAAGAGTATATTTTGCATTAGCCAAGTCGCTAGGTGTACATCCACTCGGTACTGTAGGAGGAAAGGATTGTTGGGCTTTGTCATCGGATTGCTGAACAAGTGCACCCTCGTGCAAGGACACTTAGTGTTTTTAATGGATTGCCGATTGTTGTTACAATCATCCATAATGTTGTCTTTGGTAACCAAAGTTCGGTAGTTGCTTGTAAGGATTCCACATCAATGATTTGGTGGTCTCCATGCCTGGAGAGGATTGAATAGAGTAATGTTTCTGCTACGCAAACAACATAAGTGGGAAACAAATCGGGAAATTGCATCTTTAGTCATGAGTCTAAAATATTAAGTAGATAATGCTGCGTAGTATAATTTTGATCTAAATGTCTGCAGAATTTGCCTTCTGAATGTGATGCACAATCAATTAGTTTTAGGGGTGTACGATGTTCCTTATTCGAACTATTACTAAATCAGAGATAATGTATATCCACTGGCATAGAACATCATCTGCATTGCATAAAACAACCACAGTCAATGAGCAAAGTGAGTAAATGTTGATCCATGTTTGACAGGAACGTTCACTGGAAACAATAGAGATGTATGCGTAACACACTCTTCTCCGGAATATAGTCATCAATGACTACTCAAACATATCGCACTCATGTTGATTAGATACACTAGTGGTGAGGTGTCTGGACTAACTTCGGAGGCCTAGTGGAGGTGTATTTGTACTACAATGCTCCAGGGCATCACCGGCAAGCCAGACATTTGGATGAAAGGCCTGTGTATTATAATGCAGCTTGCTCTTTGTGTTCTTCTGTATTCCCATGCTACCTACAATAAGTGCTAGTAAGGCTTCGCGAATTTGCTTATTGTATCTGACATCACTCATGTTACCTCTACAGAGGAGCATTACACGTCAATATTACAGGTCTAATTCCAAATAGATATACTGTTATTCATAGACACCATGCTATGGTAGCAGTGTTAAGTGTCTCAGAATGGTCTATTGGAAAGTGTTCTTTATGTCATAATGTGCCATGCAATCCACCAACATGTGTTAGAATCATACCTATGCATTTACCATATAAGTCAATTACTAGATTGCATCTGTATACATATGTGAGATGACCAACAATAACAACACAGCAATGCTTTTGGCGATCGTGTTAACTGTGGGCCAAAGTTCCGCCAGGGGTTAAGCTGCAAACGTATAATTACGAGCCTTAGAAGGAAAGCCTATTAGAGCTCCACAGAATATCGATGACTCCAATGACTTGATCTCTATAAAAACACCGACTACTATAAGGTATAATTACCACTTTCTATTAAACTTCATTACTTAATGTAAGACAACAGTAGTAATATATGCAGATTAGCTGGAGTGGAGTAGGTATGTTACAACACGATCAAGTATGGCTGGTGTGAACATCCTATGTGTTGTTCAATATCAAAGTGTCGTGAATTAAATAATTGTCATTCGTTGTGCATGTATAATTAACAATCAACACAATAGTGGAACACCAGAATCGCTAATCTTTTGTAGATAGGGAGCAGTGTTTGCGTGTCATTCCCGCGCCATATTATTGTGAAACTGCTACTATGCGGTCTGTTTGATCATGATACATTTCCTGCTCAACACTGCTGGGTAATGGCATCAATATTGTATTGAAATGGAGCTCGCTAGAAATACGCGTTTCATTATTTTAACAACCTGATGTGAGATGCCGATAGGGTGGCATTCATGGTGGCAGGATAATTATTGCCTGCATAGGAGGCTGATGGGTGGATTAGGATTAACATGATGGATTGTTGTCTGCAATCACTAAAGGCATGTGTTGTCCTCGGATGATGAGAGATATATAATGCTTGTGTGTAGTCAATTAGAATGACTTCATGAATTAGCTTTTCCATGCTATTGAATTACTGGTTACGTATTCAAGATCACAGCCTTCAAGATCTAAATCACGTCAAGCTGATTTCCCACGCTGACACTAGAATGTCAATACTTATTCACAAATCCAATGTAAGTCCGTTTCATTGCACTCGGTTACCATGGCATAGTGGTTGCGTCGCCTTTCTACTCACACGCTGAGGGTTCGATCCCAGGAGTCGATCCTAGAGTCCTAGAAAAACCTGACCCGGATGATCTCGTTAATTGGCAGTCCCCTCTCTGAAAGGGGGTTGATCACACAAGAGGCTATCATACTATCAGTTTGTGTTAATAAAACACCTTTCCACGTAGGTAATAAATGTTTCCTATATACCCGAACTGCAACTGATAAATGGGTATAAACGAGGACAATATCAATTATTGTAACTCTTGTCCTACTAACTTCTATGTGGGTGCGGCTAGTGTGCTCATCAAAATCAGCTCAACGTGAATCGATTGGATTGTTGTGATGTATGAGGGATTGAGTAATTTGGGTGTGCTGGTCTTACTTGACTCTGCTTTATTCCGGACATGACCAGCAATCAATACTCCCATTGTAATTGATTGAGGCGACTCGTGAGATAGGGTTGGAGTTAATTCACGCCATGCGTTGAAGGAGTTGGAGTGGGAGTATAGATCTTTTGGTACAACCAAAAGTTGTGACCATATTGCTTCATCAAAATATTGTAAGCTTACAATGATCGATTCAGTCAATGATATACTGATCAGGTTTAGTAAAAGTTGACTTGCTACACCATGGTACGTTTGTCTGCGGTGTTCATGGTTGATTCAATCGCACATGTACATTTTGAATAGGATACCACATAGACATAATAACATCAGACGAGGCTTTTTAGCCGTCGTACGGGTCATTAAACAAGTACTGTCCGGCAATTAAACAAATATGGAAAGGTTTTTGGAGTCTGGCTCTAATGCGTCAGCTGTCACACAAAGAAGATAGCAGTTACTTTATGACTTCCCTTTTCTTTGCGATGCTACCTGTTCAAGACGCGTTTCTATCAGCGCCCGGGGAACGATGTACGAAGGTTGCGTCCATCTGGCTCAACGTCCTGCCCACGGAGGCATTCCACCATTGTCCTGAATGGTGGATCCGCTTAAAATCCATTGTAATTACTAAAGTTTACTTAACCAACATCTTTAATCACATGCAATATGTATAAAACGTAATTGCCATTGCGGATGAAAACATTCGTCGTGACCAATTTCATTTCATTATCACACGTGCAGGTCAATAAAATGGCATATTTCAGCAAACAAGTGATGTGAATTGAATCATGAAACATACTGCTTCCTCGGAATCGAACAATATTTTCCTTTGTTCGTTGACTATTCTGATATGTATCATAGTCTCGCACGGCACAGGCTATCAACACAATCTGTTTATCCAGAATGAATTTAACTTTGTCCACCGGACGCAGAGAGGAACTTAGGATCACAATGTTATCTATGAAACGGTAGTTCTATTTATTAAACATTATACATGCGTGATAGTTACATATACTCGCTATGTGAGACTGCTTACATGTCTATATGTTGGGCCTCATTGAGTAAGATAAGAATAGCAAACTACTTATACAATTCATTGATACTTCATCCGTTGTAGACTATCAATGAATTACTACATTGGTAAAATGTATTGATGCATTAGAAACGGGGCAGCCGCATACTTGTTCATAACTAGTGGTGTGTTACTACACTCAGTAAACCACCGATTGTGCTACAACATGGCCTGTCAGACTAGGCTGCTGAATCAAATGGAAGTTTGAGATGAAATTGTTTATCAATTCAAAACGACGCAGCATATATCCAAAAATCGCCAGTCATTTTTCTCGTCGGTAATAGGTATGGAAAATATAATGATGAGTAGACCATACAATGATTTCAGCGTACACGAAATTGGTAGATAATTCAACAAGTCCTCAAAATTACTTGCCACCCCGGGATAGGAAGCTAAAGATGCTTTTTCCGTCGATTTCGTGCCATTCGTTTTGATGACGCCATCTGCAAAAGGACGCGATTATAAGCATATCAATGAATAGAGAAACCAGTCTTTATTGAACGGGTCGCATAACTTTATATGCACGATTCGATCTTTTTAGGTATAATTGCATTGTCTTCCAAGGTCGATATATGACAACGGAGCATTAAAACCGTCATTAAACTGGCAATTGTGTAGATGACATTTACAATGTTATTCGGGTATTAGTGAAATCTGCCATGACCGGTAATTTGGCTACACAAAGCTGGTTAAGTTTGATGAGTATGTGTATATAGTTTCAGAAAACCGCAGTGCAACAAACACCGAAGCACGACTACATCTTCGAATCTGAAAACAAAATCTTTTTACTTCTGGATATATTGCAGCATTCTAGGCACACAACCTCCATATTGCGGCCATAATATACAACAACCAGGAATAAACTGCTTCCGTCCATGTATCCATCAGAGCTTAATGCTACAAATCATATGTGGATGCTATTCAGAGTGTTTGTTGATATGACATATCCAGATCATAAAACACTATCGGGGGTTTCAGCAGCTTCAGGGGGTACTAAATTATTTGATGTAAGAAGAGCTCATGTATGAATATGGAATAAATCAATAGACAGGACAGCATGAAACAATATTGCGCTTCTTCCTACAGGGACAAATAGCAGAGATAAACAAGACGAGGTTTCGCTCATGCTTAATTAAAGACGCCGCTATGGTATATACGGTTGTCGATATATGGCTCGCGAGTAAGCAGGTTCCTCAATTTGTCGCTCTTATACAGCAAAGTAGACCTGAACCATATTTACTTTAAATATTTACTCAAAGACCCGTCCCATCATAATCTTTGATTTGATTATTATATATTTCGCAACAATTTTCGTCGGTACCAAGATTTCGTTCCAGCAGTTTCATACCGATGGCATGAGGCAGGGAAGATCTGTAAACATGCGCCCGGTTCCAAAAGGTAGTTATATATATTACAATTGTTATATTTCGATCCATTCTTATAGCACAGTTAATCAGGATCTTGGGAATTGAGCGTTTGAGGTGTCATTTGCTATATTAGGACCTTGATTAAGCTGAGTATGCTTATTATTGGTGACATCAAAATCGCGTATAGATTATCATTCATAGTGTGGAAAAAATTGAAAATACAAAATTAAGGCTGTATTGATATGATAAGCAAAGGAATGCTGGTGGGTCAGAATATCAATTTGTCCGTGTATCTCTTCAGGAGATAGTTGGTCTACAGAAAAAAATATGGAAGTATACTGAAAGATATTTACACCTTTAGTTTCCTGTGTAGTGTGAAATGACTCCCACAAAAGTAGCAAAATAGAACTGCAAAGCATGCAAAATAACTTTCCATTGGAATGCTGACAATGGCATGGCATGCGACGCCGCACTTATTCGCACGAGCGCTTCCATAAAACCAATGCACGCACTGCCATTTGCTCATCCAGTCATTAGCACTAACTCAGCGGTAAAATGTATTTGCCCATTCAATAGCCCCTAAACCATAACATTATTCTGCCCCATTTAGGGCAAATTTCATTTGGTACTTCAGCTGCTGAGGTAAATCTGTTATGATGGAGAAGTTTTATCAGACAATACACCCAAAGTGAAGGGTATTAGAGCAATATTGACACAATCCGTCGGTGTTTTACGCGGAATAAAGTAATCGGCTCAATTTACCATAGTAACTCATTCCCTATGCTTCATTATGTTTTAACCTCTGATAATTATCACAAAGGCAAACATAGACAGAGACAGAAATGTCGATGTTTACTCTTTCATGCGCGTAAATAGAATAAAAATGGATTAATGACTTTGACGTCTTTGAATATATACCCAGTTGGCCTCTAGGATGAATTGTGAAGATACATGAGGACTACATTCTGCTCTTGTGGCTGGTTTCTACGGATGTACAAGTTTGCCAACGGCGCTTTGTTTAGGCATCCAACTAACATCGTTACTTAGATGCGACCAAACTCATCCTACTTGGAAACACGTTCACACTTGTGATGGAAAGGTCCGAACCTGCGGCGTAACTAAATAAATTCATAGTTCATCCAGCAGCAAAATGTCACGGGTGCATTTCACAAGGGTCGGCCTAAGTCTATTAATATCCAGGTTATGACAGTTCCCATGAAGAGCAACGTTTCTGTGATGAATGGCAAGGATAGATGAGATGGACTTGGATTCATCCCTACTTTTAGTTAATTCACTAACCTAAATGCATATGCAATATGTGAAGTTGAGATTATTGAGAGCTTAATCCATCATCAACGAATAATATATTCAATGCAAAAGCAATATGACTCCCGCCCAATGATTTTCTTTAATATGCCTTTGTGTTTTGTAGGTGATATATACTAGTATGAACAAGACAGATGTCCAATTGTTGGGAATGCATGACTGTTAGGTGGCATGAGCAGATAGATCATACAACTATCAAGTTCTTTGCATAACTGTATACTCATAGAGGGCCAATTGAAAGAAACAATTGAACGAATGGTACAGCATAAATCAGCTTCGTGGCTATTCATGCCTTCAGAAAACGATTTGCATGCACAATAACTTAGGACCGCAGGTGAGCGGCAATCACATGGGTGATTCATATTGCGCATGTGAAGCATCATAGCAATCCAAATGATTAGACGGATAAATTTGAAAAATCGCGCATGGTGTATATAGATACCAGGAAACACAGTGTGAAAGCAGTTTATTCTGATGAAGAGGTTGCCGGCCGGAGGTTGGGATAGAAAGGCAGGTGACAGAGGCTCATTCCGGAGATGATGATGAATTAGATACGTGTCAAAAAGAGGTTTCTCCTTTTTCCTGTATGAGAAACTCACGGCGCAAAACATGCGGTAATTGTCTTGGAATGAAGGATTGCTTAGGCCAGACCACACTCCATGCTCAATATTTAGGCCCCGGGCATAATACAGGTCGCTGCTCATTAGTGTAGGCATTGTGGTTAGTCTGGGATATTGTATAGTTTATGGGTACTATTGTATGCCTATATACGATACAGGTCATGTGATGGGAGTTAGAGCGGCGATTTTTGAATTTCTTGATTCACAATTACGGAGATTTGCCAAAGAGCTTTTTATGTAGTTCTTTGGTAATGTAAGCAGGCGGGTTGCGTGCCAACCTTAGTTGTCGAAACGACAGCCAGGCTCGTTTATAGGCGGCATATTTGTGATGAAATGAGCACTAATGTCAGATTACAGTTGGGTTACTTTCCAACTGCAGATCTAAGACCGTGTTAGTATGGTCGTTCACGGACGTATCGCCCCATCACAGCACATACAGAGAACCAATAATGATTTATGTACATGCTGGGGACACCCCTGGTCAACCTGCGTCATAACATCACTATTCGTATATGCAGTGAACAATTCGGCTTGTTCTTTGTGTGCTTCCGCGATGTTTGAACATAAAACTGTAGAGCTACATCAATGTCCGTTGCCACCATATGCAAATGATTTCTTGTCCACGAAAATAAAAAAAATCACACCCAGGCTAAAGCTGCCCCAGGGTAAGCTTAACACACCAGGTATTTTCTAATCTCTTATGGGTAGGATGCAGCTGCCTTCGAAAAGCATGGAATAAGATAGGAGTTTAGAAGGAACAAAGCATTTGATACGCAGATGAATGTTGATGAATGGCTACAAAGCTTGCAGTCCGGCGACAAATCCACGTCTGCTTCTCTGTTACATCAGGCTTTGATCAAAGATAGGACCGGCTTGATTAAGTATCTGGTACATATCTACACTCGACAAAAGTTTGTGTTAAAAGCGCATCAAGAAGAAAAATATTTTACGTACTTGCAAGAAGGTATTCGACTAAGTTTCTCAACAATAAAGTAGCAAAAGTTTTACTTTCCATCTACAAATGCGGAGGAAGAAAGTCTTCTAATACTGGTAGATGTGCAATTATTTACATCTCAAGCCTTTATCAACTTTGTCTGAGAAGCACATTTGTTAATTTTATCGCATGCAGCGAGCGGGTTTCAGAACATTAGTACTCACGACCAACGGCATCCAGATCACTCAATCTATGATATTACTTGCTTATTATTATGGGGATGTTGTCGTTTAATTTCTGTCTGGCGTAGTTTTAGGAAATCTATTCAATCATCAGCTAGACCAAATGCGTTTAGATATCTCCGAGTGAAAGTTTCACAAGAAGTCATTATGCCCAGTAGACATGTGCATCCTACAGATAAGAGGTTTTCAAATACTTCAGTATCTTTTTATGTCCAAGCATGGCTGTCAGAAAATAAGCTAACTTAGGGGTTATTACATTTTGAAGGCAACATAATGTCTCGAACCAGAAGATATTGCAAATACGCGAGGGAAAATGCAAAAGATTGTAATTAGCGGGCCATAAACTAGCTTCCAATTTTCGGCTATCCGATACCGTTATATGATACGGCATATCTAGGATGCTTTACGGAGATTACATAACGGCATGTTCGGCGTGTATTTGGATAGCGGACAGCGGGAGTTGACTCTGTAACCGTACAAAACAAAATACGCGCTTCACAAAATGTTACATCCAGTAAACCCTATCGTAAATGTAGAAAAATGGAACAATTATGGCACATGGTAGGCAATGGTAGGCATACGAAAGTGTGAGCGACAACTTATGAAACGTGCTTATACATCTTTACACTTACAAATATAGGACATCTTTCCTCTTTATTGCTGAAAAGTCACTTTTGTGATACCAAACTGTCTGAGAATCTCACACCCTTGTTCATATCGATGCTGACAATGCATCATGCTGAGCCAGTACAGATACATGTATTTCTGCTTTGTAGAAGGAATGATCGCTGATATGTATATGAACGTTAAATTGGTGATGATATCAACTATGTATCGTAGAATATAAGATGAGTGGTGCTTGTGTCCACTTCCCATAGACATTTATAAGGCATCGTCAAAAGTTACGACCCATTCGCCGGCTCACAATTCATCGCACGAGATGCCGCAAATGAAGTAGGATGATCAACCTAAGCAGTACACAGAACTCAAATCCAGCAAGGCCATTGGAGCAATCACCCCTTCACGTATCCAATCAGAATTTGAATAACGTAAGAGCACTGCGGTAGTGTATTAACTCGTGCGGCAACTTTCCAGCATGGTATGTCAACGGCAGTAATATTTGATGACAGGTCAGCGCGCAGCGATTTCGCATTCACTATTACATTTACGTTGCCAGTGCAAAGCCTGCTCAAAACTCGCCTTTGACATCCGTTAGATCTAGCCCTTGCCTCGGAGGAGATAAGGCTAAAAGGCTGAACAGATTTCATGTCACCTTCAGATATAAATAGACAATACAAGGGATTAACATTCGCATGCCTACAGCGGCTTACAGCTCAGACAAACACACACACTCACACACACACGCACACACACACACACATATATATATACACACACATATATATAAATATATATATATATATATATATATATATATATATATAGGCAAAAATATATATATACCATATATATATATATATATATATATATATATATATATATGTATATATATATATTTACATATATACATATATGTATATGTTTAGATATATACATATTCATACATATACATGAATATACAATATATATACTTGCATATATAGATGAAAATATATATATGTTATGTAAGCATATATACATATATATGTATATGTATATATTAGATATATACATATGATATATATATACATGAATATATATATATATATATATGCATATATAGATATGAAAATATATATATAGATGTAAATGTTATATGTAAGCATATATGCCTATACATATATATATATATATGTATATATTAGAGGAAAGATATAGAGAGATATATATATATAGAGATATATATATATATATGTGTATATATAGGGATATATATAGAGAGATGTATCTATATGTAGAGATATATATATAGATATATATCCCTATATCTCTATCTCTCTATATATATCTCTGATCTCTCTCTCTTTCTCTTTCTCTCTCTTTCTCTCTCTCTCTCTCTCATATATCTCTCCTCTCTCTCTCCCTCTATATATCTATCTCCCTCTCTCTCTCTCTTTCTCTTTCTCTCTATCGATATCTCTATCTCTCTTATATCTATATATCTCTCTCTCTATCTATCTCTCTCTCTCTCTCTCTCTCTCTCTCTATCTCTATCTATATCTATATATATCTATAGTGTTAAGAAATTGGTTGGTATTGATAACCAGCTCATAAAACATCCATCGCAATTATAAAATATCAATCATAATAACTTACGTTTCAATTAAACATGCTGGTGATGAGCGATAGCACTTTTGGAAACAATTGTGTCACTGGGCGGTTTGATTTTATGAGAAGGGTAGAAGCCTATTGCAGCGATACGTTCTAGTCTGTCAAGCTGCCGTACCACATTAATTTATTTACGTGAACTCTAGCATTGTAATGGAATAGAGTATAGCTTTAAAGATCACTTATTGAAAAGTGGGCAATTGATCTAATCCACTAGACATGCCACTTATATATATAAATATCAAAAGGGATATCTGCATGCGGTCATTAGCTGGATTAATTTTATGATAAATAATTTCAAATATACCATGGAAAGAACAATAAACACATGCCAATTAATAGGCATATTACTGCCTGCATAACAAAATTTTAAATGGATGGCTACAATAGAATATCAAGTTATGTGGTTGAGCTATAATTTCGTCGCAATATTTCAAAATGTATTTGAGAATTATCGACTCATTACTAAAATACTGGGTTCGCTATATCATATTACCTATGCTGCTGCAATGTGAGATTTTGAGACATTTGTAAATTAGCCAATGGTGATGTTATTCATCATTCAATTATATCAGTTAATCAATGTAGACGTCGACCAAACGCACCGTTTCTGACAATATACGAAGAAGCTCAATGATGTTTCATTATAGGGGTTAAATTGGCATACCATTGATCTGGTTTATTCATTGTTAAATTCAGGATAATGTATTAATTGGGTGTAGTCGAATTACAAAGCATAGAAGCTCATTAATGGGTCATTAATAATCCCCAATAGGTACATGAGTAAAATCAAAAGGTACAATTATCAATAGCTAAGCCCAGTTATCGCCAGTCTGCGTTCTCGGCCTCTGTTGCACTCATTAGGTCTATGGAAAATGTGTGGTGTCTCCCATAATAGTACTGTCAAAATAACCCGTAAGTTATCACCACCAAGGGGCACTTATAGATTCATCACGATCCATGCATAGCACAAAAAAATCCCATGGGGTAATGAACAGAGCTATAATTGGCAAATGACGCTCTTTGCTCTATTGAAGCGCGAACTGGATGCAATAGAGATATATCCGCAGCAAAACTCAAACCATGTGCTTCTTATCTTAAAATCCTATTTACACACTGCACTCATTTTTATATTATTAACGAACGTTTGGAGGTCGACTATACACACAAACGTATATATATATTTATATATATGTACATGCATAAATATATATATATATATATTCATATTTATATATATATATGTATAAATATGTATATATATTCATATATATATAAATATAAAAGAAAATGTATATAAATATATATACATCTATACATATATATTTCTACATGTACTTGTGTAGAAATGAGCATTATTGTCAGATTGAAGTCAGGTCACTTTTCCACTGAAGAACCAAGACCGTGTTAGTATCGCCCCATCTCAGCACATACAGAGAATCAATAATCATTTGATTATTCAGACTACAGGAGTTTCCCTGTATCTCTGTGTGCTACGTGTTGGTGGACACCCCTTGTCAATTTGCGTCATAACATCACTCACTCTTTATGTAGTACATAGACATAAAACTATAGAGCTACATCAATGTCCGTTGCCGCAGCAAGCAAATTGTTTCTTGTCCACTCAAATAAAGACTGCACCAGTAAAATAAAACTGCACCAGGGTACTCCATCCACACCAGGTATTTGCTTACCTCTTATCAGTAGGATGCAGCTGCATGAAATAAGATATGACGCCGGCTTAGAGGGATCATAGTATTTGATACGCAGATGAACGTTGATGAATGGCTACAAAACTGATAGCCCGGCGACAACTCCAGGTCTGCAATTCTGTTACAAACCACTTTTGTCAAAGATAGGACCGGCTTAATTAAACAACTGGTCTCATATCCACACTCGACAACGGTATGAAAGCGCGTCAAGTACAAGTATGTTGTTTGTACTTGCAAAAACGTATTCGATATCGTTCCTCAATAAGTGCTAGCAGGTATACCTTTTTTTGTATTAAATGAGTCACTTAAAGCAATAAAGTGTGATCATAAGATTAAATATCGTCGTTCAGCGAAGTGTCCGAGGCTCCTGTTGGATAGCTCTCTTACAGAAAACCATAATATTTGACGGATTGGCTTATTTTAGCGATGAATTGTTTTATTAGCACTGCTTTTCTTGAAGCGTAGGAATACGGGGATATCAATGTACATGGTAAACTTCTGTGGCATGTAAATAATGAATAATAGGATATAGCATCCATGATAGTTTAACAGACAAGAAAATTTCAGCGAGCTCACTCTTTTACAAAGCAGCCTAAAAAAGCCCTTGCGAGCAGTACAATGGGTTTTTTCCATCATTCAACGGTGTCGGAAGGTTATCTTGCTAAATCGTTATTAGCATTAAAAAATAGTTCAAAACTCAAAGTAATGCAATTTTTACAAGAAACTGCGAGAGTTGGTTGATTCAAGACTATGGGAGGTTGCTTCAGAATGAAAGCACTTGAATCGATTGGGGATACATATGAAAAATGTCAATGTCTCTCAGACTGCAAAAACATGGCGTCATTTTATGAAATTAATTTATCTCTCTGGAGGTCAATTATGATCTTATTATATATATAATTGTGTAATGGCTACATTCGCCTACATTTAGCCGAAGGATGCTTTACGCATGCTTTAATTTGCGGGATACGCTCATTGGGAATGTCTGATTGCTGGAAATATCATTTTTGATATTCCACGCAACATCGTTGAATTATGGCGATGAAATTATAAGGGAGGGCTGTCAATGCATGGTTGGTAATGTTGACAGTAATGCGATACATATTCACTCGTTACAGTTTCCTGTTTTATCAACTCCATTTGCTTGCCGCACTCGCTTGAATATAAGCAAACTCGCGAGAGTAAAGGGAACAGAAAGGCATGTCATGAGCGAGACTGACAACTTGCTTTAATACGGTGTGTCTGAGCAAATCCCATAAAGTAGCTTTACTTTCAATCCACAAATGCGGCAGAAGAAAGTCTTCTAATACTGGTTAACATCACAATTATTTGTCTTTCCAACCTTTATTAACATTAACTGAGAAGCACATTTGTTAAGTTTATCGCATGCAGCGAGTGGGTACATTTGTACTCACGACCAACGGCGCCCAGATCGCTCAATCTATGACATTACTTGCTTATTATTATGGGGATGTTGTCGTTTAATTTTTGGTCAGGCGTAGTTTTAGAAACTCTATTCAATCATCAGCTAGACCGAATGCGTTTAGATATCTCCGAGCGAATGTCATTTTGCCCAGAAGACATGTGCATCCTACAGATAAGAGGTTATCAAATACTTCAGTACCTTTTTATGTCCAAGCATGCATGTCAGAATATTAGCTAACTTCGGGGTTATTGCATTTTGAAGGCAACATAATGTCTCGAACCAAAAGATATTGCAAATACGCGAGGGAAAATGCAAAGGATTGTAATTAGCGAGCCATAAACTAGCTTTCCAATATTCGGCTATCCGATACCGTCATATGATACGGCATGTCTAGGATGCTTTACGGAGATTACTTAACGGCAAGCGTGTAATTGGATAGCAGACAGTGGCAGCCCACTCTGTAACTGTACAAAACACAAATGCGGCAGAAGAAAGTCTTCTGATACTGGTAAACGTCACAATTATATATCTATACAGCCTTTATTAACATTGTCTGAGAAGCAAATCTGTTAATGTTATCGCATGTAGCGTGCGAGCTTCAGAAAAGAGGTATTCACGACAATCGGAGCCCAGATCGCTCAATCTATCACTTGCTTATTATTGTGGGGATGTTGTCGTTGAATGTTTGTATGACGTAGTTTTAGCAAATAATAATTATAATAATCTATCATCAGCTACACTGAATGCGTTTAGATATGCCAGCAATTGGTTATGGATTTGGGATAAAAAGAAAGTACCCTAAACGGACCATGGTCTTGACCACGATTGCTTGGTGATTGAGATCACTACTAACACCAAGCCTAAAAATTACCTTAGCCCCTTTGTCATCGGAAAAGGAACTAAAGTTTGCTCTGGTAAGGACAAATTTCTTCGGGTCTACCTTATAGAGGTCTTCAAGGAAATCCATACACGCTGTCTCGTATGATAAACAAACTGTGCCAACCACCCTGTCAATATTTCTACACACAGGAATATTAATTTTAAGGTATCAGGTATTTTCTGTTACAACGACCTCATAGATTGCGATGACCAAGAAATATTAAATGAGTCGTCATTGCAGCAAACCACTGAGCTTTAACGGGTAGTAGTTAAGTGAGGAGAATTGCAAAGGAGAGATTACACAGCTTTCTCATGAAACTGTCCAACTTGGAAACACACAAACATAACGGATCCGAACATACAACTATGCATTGAATATTTGATTCCTGAGCCAAGGAAGGTGGCAGAAGGTCTTACTCTTCCTGATCCTCACAATGGGTCATTAGCTATTGTAGGCATGGGGACAACCCTATGGTTAAGCTTAATCATTCCCTTGCTTTCTAGATGGAACTCACATGGCCAGCAGTGCGCCCGGTTTGACAATTCAACATTATATTTTCTAAATTCTATCGCACTTATATTTTTCTTGAACGAACAAAGGCGACTTTAAATAGTTAGCTTTCTAGGGACATGTGAAAAACCAAAACTTTAGTTGACACCAACAATACGGGAAAGTTGGTTTGCTTCGTTCGTGGGTTGACCGGCTCTGATGCCGCCATGCGTGGATTGCCGGCTTGAGTTCAGGCGCATGTGTCGGAATGATATTTGACCAAATTCTAATGGCCAGTTGAAGTTGTGAATACTAAATAGATTTGAACGGACAGCTACAATGATATATACTTCCATATCAATGCTTATTAGTAAGAAAAATGGTGTTGCCTATGTTACGTCATATAACCACCCCCCGTCCTCATTCGGAGGTTGATGCACCTCGACTCCTCCTACCCAATGCGCGTGTGATTGCCCGTGATCAATTGACTGTTCGTGATTGGCAGATGTTGTAAACCTCTGAGGAGGACATGTTCTTTAACGAAGCTGCTCACCACCTTCTTGTGCAAATAGCTGGAGACAAGTACAATGCAAAAGTTGATACATTGGCAGTAGATGCAGGGGCCGAGCTCTGAGTTCCATTCCACACATTTTCTTGTTATATTTACCAACGGCGGGCTGTCTAAGCAAGAACCCCCTAGACCTATTTTAAGGCTATAATTATATTATCTTGATAATACTTCAAGATGTTGATGTTACAGTAACACGTCAACGCTCGTTTATAGTAGCAGGAGAAGGCTCCAATTTGTATTTAAGAAATTATTTTAGATTGATTGCAAACGCAGACAAAACATTTATTACACCACAGAATGAAAGCAATCAATGCATCTGTCCACATTTGCTTTCAAACTTTTTCTCCTGAGAAGATTTGTTTTCATGTACAGCAAATGAGTGGCTCTAAGAATAATTATGCAACCTTCTTCTAGCTGTCTTCCGCCGTTCGTAATTGTTTTGTTATGATCTTCAAATAGGCAATGCCCCATACCTCAGTGAGTAGGATTTATTTCTTTCCTTAAACAACCAATTAGTATACATATGAAGCAAAGTAGTACATGTAATGTGATGCAATTATATCCAATGTAGTGTTTTATGACATTCCCAATATGCTATTAATTGATAGTATAAAAAGTATATTGAATGTTCACTGTTTATTCAAAAACTAAATTGTAATATAAATACCAGATATATTGATAAGAAAACGTTGGTTGAGCACTGTAAACGTTTTTATGAGTTCTGATTAAAGTGACACAACTTTAAAAATGATTCAATAATCAGTATAAGCAAAGAAGACGCTATTCATAAGCTTACGAGCTGTCCATCTGTCCGGTTTGACAAGCACAGGACCCATGGTATTCCCAGTCTGATGATGGAATACAAAACGTGATAATGGCAGTTCTGGTATTTTTACAATTTTCTGTGACGTCAATGCCTACAAATCATTTTGCAACAACATTTCAATGTATAACACGTATATAAGGTCGGCCTTTTTTTAGTTTATACGTGTTATTCTAAACGTCATTCCAATGATCCTAACATTCCTGGGTGTTGCCTTCTTGAACTACGGAGCTGTATCTGGTACTTTAAGGTCATGTAAAGTTTTTTAGTTTGCTTCTTGTCCCATTTGAACCGGTCTGCAGGTGCAGATATAATTTATTTCATAATTTACTATGTTTTAACATTATGTACAGGCTACCAATGACTTATATCTAAAAAAACAGCAAGGTGCCTTTGCATAAGGCCCAGTTGACTAGTATGGCATTTTTTAAGGGTCATACTTGGTTATTATTCATATATCATACCGAGACAAACTTTCTCACCAGTATTACTGCTGTACTCCTTTGAAATATCCTCATCTGACATTAAGATGCTTGAGATGAGAATGTTTCGTATATGGCAGGAACTTTCTGTAACATGGGGTGCAGTAGCTAATACACAACACAAACATACATTTTATTTTTATTTAATTGCTAGAGGCTAGAATTCTCTTAGTTACTACACAGGCTGATACCATACAGATATCCTCGTCTTAACGTCACTTGAAACGTTTTTGATATGTCTGTGATCGTATTTGGCATGTAGCTATTACACAAAAAGGTTACAGCATTGTGAATCGTGGAATCTGGAAACAACGCCCCTCTGCCATCGATCACATTATCTCTCCTTCAACCGGGGCCGAATATAGGTTTCCGCCCGTACCACTACAGTATACATTTTCCTATTTATCATCATCACCGGAACGACCCAGTCTCTTAGTCACTGTCATGTATATCAAACTTGATTCGGTAGCCCCTTTGAAAATGCTTCGTTCCCCATAACTCCGCTTGCTAAAATGTAAAACTTCAAATAGGTCGACAAAACTATGACATACATGCTGTTTGGCGTGATTTCACACATACGCAATAAGAATAATCCCTTTAATTGTCGTTCATCAACATGCAGATGACTAAAAAGCCCAAAATTATGTGCGTATAGTCTACACGGCGTCTGATATATTCGATGGAGCCCCAACTGTGTTCTGAGTACGTCGTTTATATTCATGAAAATATTATGATCAAGTAGCAATGCCCTAAATCGGTTGCCTAGGCGAATCTCTCCTAATTGGGAGGCATGAATTACCACTAATGCGTCTTAGTTCAGTCCATGTTATCACCATCGAAGTTTATAGATGACACAAAGCCAAAATAAATGGAGGAAGACTTTTAAATGGGATGCGTGCCTGCCATATTCCCTTAGCGCAGTAAGTCGTCCTTTCACTTCTGTGTGTTATGCCGACACGATAATAAAATGCAATATCTGAGGTGGCATTCCTAACCCGGCATCTCCCCAGGAATCCACAACCACTGAACAATAAATACGTCATTATTGATACCAAGATATCAATGACGTACATTCATAAACATACAGCATGTCGTATTATTGAAATTACATATATCGCACTTATGGCAGTAAAAGACATATGTATATTTTCACTGAAAAACAATTGGCACAATAATTTGCAGGAGGGCTGTATATCCATGTCGCGTATTGGCAGTTGTTATGTATACTTTGCAATTTATTCTTCATTCTAATGCGCGAATTATATTTGCTAGGCTAATAGAAAAAGAATGGATATAGATTACAAAATACATATGCTATTTATATTCACGTTTGTATTTATGCTGTGCATGGTTGGCTATTTCATACAACTACAACAAACAATTTGCAAATATGTCAAGGATAGTGTCAACTTCTAGGGTACCAATCACCGCGGGGACAAAGTTCCGAATATCACGAAGCAAATACATGGCAAGCCAGCTCGACCTGAAAAGGTATTCAGGTATTTGTTTATTCATTGTTTCATGGAAATTCATAATACTCGTCGGAATCGTCCGTCTTTTAATTAATCCATAAAGACACACCATAGTTCTATTTATAGACAAGCAATGCGAAGTGATTTAATCACCAGCCTTCGAAATATCTTACTACACGACTGATTTGTACACCAACACATGAACTCCCATACTTTTTCTCACTCATTTACCTACTCACTCAATATCTCACTCACTCATTCTCTTTCTAACTTACACATAGGCGATTCACCAACTCACCTGCCCTAATTCGTAAATCCACATTTTATCGAGGTGTGCAAAAGGTAACAAAATGATCACAAAAGTCAAAAGAGGGACATCTTACACAGCAAAGGAACCAAAGCGCCATGTAACAAAAGGACAACAAAAGTAACAATATAAACATATGTGGTACTTATTTTTTTACAATGGTACGCAACAAAAGGACCCATCCATCTTTCTATCTATCTTTATCCTCATCTACCTACCTTTCTATCTCTTTGTATATTACTCACCATTATGACTGTATAACCATTTTCGCACTCAAACATATAATTGCTGTTAAAGCATATATGATCATTTGCAAATTGCAATATAAACATCTCATTATAGCCGGATGCTTTATTCTGCGAAAAAACAGTTTGTGTCGAATCGGTATATTTACCATAATGCCAACACCTATCAGTGTTGGTGTATTGATAGATATAACTCAAGGCTCTATGTCAAAAACATTTCTAATCGATTCCAGTAAAGAAGACGGCACAATGAAAACGGTCCTTAATAGAATAGTATTACTGAATGTTTGTGGGGTTGGTTGCTATTTAATTAGTAAAGCAATATAACCACATAGGCTAATGACACACACTGCATTGATTTTATGGAAGGGCTCGTGCGATTCGGAGAGGCGTCGCATGTAACTTCCGTGTTAATCTTCCCAACAACCCTTGCTTTTGCACGCCTCTCAGTCCTGTGTTGGCCACAAGAATCTTTTCTGGTACAAAGGCCGTTTTCAGACCAAGCTACACCGAGCATTTAAGATCTATATATGTTTCGATTTATCATTTGCTGGTCAGAATCGTAGAAAATGATGCCAATAATCGGACAAAATTGGGAGCTACCAGGTCTTGTCTGGAGAAAAAAGTGAAATCAGATCAACAGGGCATTACATCCATGTTTTGCTCACCCCGTCCAAATGGCGACTAAGAATGACAAATGACTCCTATTCTAGTTCTGCTTAACCATTAATATTGATTTTGCCGAATGGTGTTAGTAACACCTTGTTAGCATATTATCTACACTTAGTGATAGAGCGTTTGATGAACAAATTCTGAACAATTTGTGCTCATGTTAAATAAATATTGAATTGAATAATAATGTTTCTCATCAGACAACGCATTTATTCCTTTTTGGTATCTGATGAAACAGAAATCTATCTGCTGGTTGCAAATGTTTTACATAGGTAATGTTATTTGGTAGACTATGCCAAGCACATTGCGTAAAAACGTTCCATGATAAACGTATGATGCAGTCTTTCGTGAAGATTATTCGTTATTCCCCTGCCCCCCCCCCCCACCTCGGCCCCAGCGGCATAGAAATTAGCTGGTGCTGAAGATTTAATAAATTCTTTGCTTTCCCAACACGGTAAAGAACAATATGTAACACAAAACTCAATGACCGGTCAGCAACTTGATGCGTCAGACAATATTTTACACAAGGAACTATCACACTATAGATTTGAATATAACAACTTTCAACAAAGATAATAAAAGTGTTGCAGTGCTTTAATTAACAAACTCATATTTATTTCCCGCCATACACCCAGTGGGCGTAACACCATACTATATTATTAAATTAACATGCGGCGTTATGTTATTGCCAGATGGGATTTAAACATTTGCAATTTAAACAAAGCAACCGTTATAGGATGAATTTTTAGGTACATCCAGTAATTTGCTTAAAATATACCCTGCATTAAGGGGATTTTTCGTCAAAAGCAAAACGCGTATACTTACGAATGCTTAGAAACATATTCGATTCAATTAGATTGAATGTTGCTATCAATTATCCTTTTATCCTTTTGCCAATATCGCTGTGATCAAATGTTTCCCTACTGCTACAATCACATTTCAGCACTATAATTATCAGCCCTAAAAAAACCACACGATTCGAACGAAATTGTCCACAATCCCATGAAGCTTTTCATTACATGCACAATGACCACTAATTACTTAACATGAATATCGTCCAGGTATGCCCAAAATAGTAAACAACGAAGTTCACCTCCAAAATTGCTGAATGCATTACCATAAATGATGATCCCTAGTATAACAAACACAACCGCTGTTAAAATATGATATATGGCACCACAATGCTCAGTTGCCAGGAACAATCGAATGATACAGACACAAGTTCCATTGTCATCAATGAAAAACGGTTTACAAATATTTTATTCTTTGAGAGATAGTAATTGCGGCATTTGTAATCTAGCGCGACATATACCGCTTTCTAAATCAATTCAAGCATCCGTCGAGATATTTATACGGCGTTTTAACGAAAAAACTTTGGCAAAAAGGCGCAGTCGCCTCTTGCTATATAAGTCTCACATAAGAAACATCACAATGATATGTCATGCATCGAAATGCCTCAGCTTTTTTCAATCGTCGCTTATTTTGATTTACGTTACAAAAGCGATGAATTCTGCTTCTGTCTCATAATGAAGAACCTCCTAATGATGCGATACTTTCCGACTGCGTGGACGGTTTATGACCCCCAGCTGTCTTATTAGCAAGCAATCTGAATAGCACGCTGATATGATGTATAACATAAGCTGTGATGGATACACGGGCGGAAGCAGTTTATTGCCTGGTTGCAGGATATTATGGCCGAAGTATGGTGTTTGTTTGTGTAGAATGCTGAGAGATATTCAGTTGTATGTAGTCGACCAGGTACGAAGAAACTGGCGTGCTTTGCCGAGACACTTATTGAGTGGAATAACAGTTGAAGAGTTACAGACCTACATCAATTAACATTGCCTGCATAATGTAACGCAATTTCGTACTGTGACAATCATTCAAATTCTTCTGTGACGAATATTTCACAGACTAATTATTCGGTTACCATTTGATATTATATCTGTACAGTCGAGTCCGATCGACTATCTTATGTCGTTTGTCTAGGTATGTTGCTTATTGTCGACGGCACGCGCGAAATTAACCCCAGCTTGTTAGTGGTAGACAATGTTAGCTATTTCAAAGACAGTGTTTGACCGATTTATATCATTGAATTGTCAAGTTGCCTGTTTTCAAGGCCCCGATATAGCAAACGATGAGTGCAATCGAGTCGGTAAGTTTCTCGTCAAAAACCGGAAACCATAAACAAATGTCTGTCCCGTGAGGTTAGTGTTTCGGAAGACATGTCGAGCAATCTATCAATAGGGTAAAACGACGTTCGTATCATGACAAGAGCACTCCGTGCAGACTGAAAGCATGGCGAATGCTACTTATCACTGGGCATTTCTTTCCTCCAATACCATGTAAAAAAACTGCTAACATCATGTTGATTTCAATGAAGGTCATGTTATCATTTTCTAGCTCATTTCTTTGAGTGTTTACTTGTACCTATAATGCTAGAAAAAAATAACCGGATGACCACTTATCCAGGGCTTGGTATAATAACCATATTGACGTTAGAGCGTAGAGCCCTCACTAATGAGAAGTGAAACCCTTCACGGGTGAAATGATCGTTGTCAAAAACAGTTAAATTCTCTAAAATCGAAACTTCCCAGTAGCTGAAATACCATGTGAATTCCAAACCGCTCCAGTTGTATCAAGCTAAAAATGGAGGGATTGTCTTTCCATAATCTGCCATTCCTTTCGTCACCTTAACTTCAATTGTTTTCAATGCTTACTTATGGTTAATGCGTAACTCAATTGATAATCTTAAATATGCCATTGTATAATGAAATAGTCAAATCATCATTTCTAAATGGGACTGCATGTGTGGCGTTTATCAGAGATGTTTGTGAACAACGATGTCGAACCTTCTACCCGTATACGATATTTCCGAACGATTGGTGATATCTCCGTAATGGAAGAGAAATTACGAGACATTTCACCAGCAAGGCACACCATCTGTTCTGCAAGACCCAATTTTCCTACTAAGAGACTGGTGCTGGGTCACTTCTGTTCTATTGAAGACATTTCTGGAAGTGTGGTTGTTATAAATGATTCTTATCTTCTGTGTTTGCGATATGCCGACCAGTCTGTTAGGAAAATGTACGGGCAAATATATGTGCATAAATTTATACTCAGCAATGGCTTTGTCGCAAATTTGCCTAAGCTCTACTATCATTTGCTATTTTAAGGTAGGTCTTCGACAGATGGTTATGTGATATATTGACAACTTCTCTAATGTGTTTGCGATATGCCGACCAGTCTGTTAGGAAAATGTACAGGCAAATATATGTGCATAAATTTATACTCAGCAATGGCTTTGTCGCAAATTTGCCTAAGCTCTACTATCATTTGTTATTTTAAGGTAGGTCTTCGACAGATGGTTATGTGATATATTGACAACTTCTCTAATATTTAAAAGAAAAAAACAAAGGATTTAACTTTGTATCCTACGCATAGTTGTAAGTGAAGAAAACTATTCTGATGGCTTCCGACAATTATATCAATAACAGAGTTAAGTAGCAATGCTGCTGTAGATGAGTGAGAAGCTACTTGTTCATGTCACACGACAAGCATTATAACAATACTGTCCAACATGATTCAATAAAGCTCCATAAAATGACTAAAGGCTGACATCAGGCGTCTTTTTTTTTTAAACGGGATATTTAAAGACAGGGCCCATTTTTACGGTTAGCATTGATCATGATTAATTGGCGGGCGCGTGGTAATACTTATAAGGTGAATGAATCCCAGTGGCAATATATATAGTTGGCCGCATGTTTAGACAGAAGTTGATTTAGGTATCGTCGATTGCAACAACACAACAATAGACACCCGTGCTTCTGCTGGTTACTGCAAAAGGCATTGAATATATGGCAAAAACTGCTTGATTCTATTTTGTTCCCATACGTTCCAGGAGGACAACATAGCCCCAAACCAAAATCGTAGCTTTGATATGAAAATGGATGGTGAGGTTTGTAATCGATGACTCTAGATGCGCTCGATTGGTCTCGCCGGCGTACGCCGAATATCAGCCTGTCACGTGGGCGGTGTGTGCCGATCGCCGGTAACGGCGAATGTTCACTTGTGGCATTTGCGGCACATGAGCAGCGCCACCAAGCGATTAATTGTTTTACGACACTGACAGCTAGCTTTTCCCGCACTCTATCATTATCTTTATTGCTCCCCTCTTAGAGTAGTCGAGATATTCTTAACTTTAAACAACAGTTTTTATCATGGCAAATTATTTTAATACTAATATGGTCATCAGTTTCCTTGAGGACGAGATTCTTGACGAGGTAGAGGATACGACCGTGACGGATGCCAATACCGCTCTGTTACCATTGCTGTGAGTATCAACGAATGTAAACAAAGGACGTTCAGGTCAATTTTACTGAACAATTGCCTTCTCATCATCCTATATATTTCACTGCCATATGATAACATTTTCTTTGGTGTTTTCAGAGTCAGAGAAGATGAACCCAAACTTCTCAAATATTGGGAAGAAACTGTATCTCGTTTGTCCGACCGTATATTTCGCAGAAATTTCAGAGTGAGCCGGACAATATTTTCCTACATATTAGACAATATAAGAGATTTGGTCGCTGAGGTAGAAGTTTTTGGGGGAAGAGACCCTGTTAAAACAGACAAGAAGTTGGCAATGTTCTTGAGATTTATTGGGAGCAAGGACACAGCGGTCAACTTGTCTCAGCTATTCAATGTTGCTGAGTCAACATTTATTAAATCACGTCGCCAAGTGTGTGAGAGCAACATGGACCATCTGATGCCTCGACACATAGGTTGGCCCCCTAATGAGCAGCTATCCATCATCGCCTCTACAATACACGACATGAGTAGTCATACTCTCCCAGGTGTTGTGGGATTTTTAGACGGATCACACATCCCAATTTCAACACCAAGGACCAATCCTGATGCTTACTACAACAGAAACAAAATCCATTCAGTTATTCTACAAGGCGTTTGCAGAGAAAACCTCTGCTTCACAGATGTTGCAGTTGGATGCCCGGGTAGGATGCACGATGCAAGGGCATTGAAGAACTCCTCCTTATGGGACACAGGATTTCCCAAAACCAACAATGGTGAATACCACATTATTGCTGATGCAGCGTATCCGCTGCACAAATGGCCATACCATACCGGAATACAGGAAATCTAACAGAGCAACAGCTACTCTTTAACAAGGCTCTGTCCTCGAAACGACAATGTATTGAGAGGGCTTTTGGAATGCTGAAACGGCGATTCCCAAAAATGACTTTTGGTATTGATATTGTTGAAATTGAAGATGTGAGCAAACTTGTATTGGCTTGCTGCGTTTTGCACAATATATTTATATCTTTAAAATATGATGACTTTGATAAAATGCAATTGTGTCAATTTCAGCAACCACAAAATTTCACCCTACCCCTTAAAATGAACACACAGGGTCAGCTGAAGAGAGCTGAAATTAAAAATATTTTGCTAAAATAAGATCCTTCAACAAACTCATTCTTTCTTCATGTCTTTGGTTGGCAGCCTCTTCCTGGCAAATTACTGTTTCTTGCATATAACTTAAAACCCTTTCAACCCCAGTCTTTCTCTGACGGCCCTCTGCATGCGAACAAATAACTTTCTAAGCAATACTTTTTTAAAGCAGCAATATTGAGAAATATCATAATGCCTACAAATGTTTTCATAATAATGCATCACCTACCCTTTCTTTTCTTTTTCTGTGGCACCACTTGAGCTGCTTCCTCATCATCATTATCATCTTTATCTGTGTATCAGCAACAGAACATTAATCATAATCAAGTTAGCCATGCTAGAATACAAAGTTTTCATTGAGATCTGATATGCCTGTATTCACTGAATAAGTACATTCAAATCTGCATCAAATCAGGCCTCACCAACTGGTCTTTTGTTACTCTCAAAGGGTGGTAGATCAGTTCTTAGGTCACCCCCAAAAGTTTCCTCGAGGGCCCTATCCATGCTTATGGCATTGTTGCCACTCATGCGGCTGTGAGCTTTTTTCCGCTCATATTTGTCTCTCAGAGATTTTATCTAAACGATACAGAAACTCAAAATCATTTGAAATAGCACATGATAGTTAAAAACTCATTATCGTCGACATATACCCTCTTCAATGTGACAATCAATTGATAGCGTTATTCTTGTAAGATTTACTTTGAGTCGACATTTCTCCGCATCAAATTTGCCAGGGAATGTTTCTTTCACATCGGATGAAATCATGTTCCACTGGCGCTTGCAACCCTTATGGGTTGAATAATAGGCGAGCAGAACCTCTTCAGCTGACTTTGTCCACAATTCTATGCAACAAAATACTATGTCAATAATTATTTATAATTACACATGCCTCTTGTTTGTATCACAAACCCAGATGTATACTTACAATATTTATTGTTTTTGTAATGGTTTGTTAATTTAACCTTTTATAGGGCTGTCCTGAAAATCGAGCATAGAATGTAATAACCAAACAAATGATAAATTACTTTATGTCCAAAAAATTATACAACTTTAACATATGTGCCTCAGTAAAAAAACTTTATTTACTTTGTCCAGATGTTCCGGATGAATTGAAGGCAGCTACAATGCAGAATCAACAATGTTTGTGATCCAAAATATATTTGTTTGCAAATATTGTGCAAATTTCCATTCATCTAATGAATTCAGTCAACCAATAACAAATTACCTTGTCCGGATTGCATGGCAGAAGCTGCCATTTGGATTTTACTTGGTACAATGGTAATCTGCCGTGGTTTATCACCTAAAAGGGCAATCATATATTAAGGAATTCCATTTTTGTTTTGTGAGGTGCCTTTTCCAAATTATAGATATATGTATGGAGGTATGAATGAAGATCCACCTTTCATTACTTCTTCAGTTTCCTTGCAAACGAAGCATTCTTGGCTACTACCGTCAGCCATCTTCAGCGTAATTTTGAACCTACTATGTATCATCATGTCCAATGCCTTTATAATAAGAAATTATTGCATTATATACGACAAGTGTTTTCATATTTACAGATATATGAAGATATATATTAACCTGTCCTTATCTATTTGGCGTTATAAAAATAACAATATAAAAAAATCCATTCCTAACAAACTTTTCAGTAAATATGCTGTCGGAAGTTTGGAATGGTGATCAAACGAGACACTCTAAGGGCAATATTACAGATATCCGGTACAGTTTAACTCCAAACCAATAAGCGCTGGGTGCATGTCTATCTGCTAGTACCTGTACAGATCAATGTAGTATGAATACATACTCATGTTGCACCATTAGATGTTTTAGATAAGAGTATATGATTGATTAGCCTAAATGAGTTATTGATGGTAAGATCAATACAAAGTTATACAAGCATACCGATAAGATGACCTATTGGGGGCATACATCAGGATCAGGTTGTTGAAATTCTCCTGCAAGCCAGTGTGACTACGCGGAACAGATGGTTTCATAGAAGTTCATTTGTTCAACTTGTTTCATGTTATGTTTATAAAATTATTGATTGATGTTGTTTAAGTATTACATTTACCAAACGTTATATTATATTACAGTTAATAAAATGGTAGATATTTATGATAGGTGTAAATAAATATATAGGGTACAAGGTCAGAGAATGATTGAGCCGTTTGTCGAAAACAATGTCTATCAGGGCACTGAAGGCTGGGTGGTCCATTGATATAGTAGCCTCCGACTCCTATGGCATGCTGACAAAAGTCATGGACTTCATTGACATATCAAAATAAACGCTGCTATTTGTCCTGGTCAAACAGATCATTGATGTAAGAAGCAAGAAGAGTATTTCCTATGTTTGCAATTGCAATGTTGAAGGGCAACAACAGCTTACTCAAATGAAACATTACATCCAAAAATTAACTCGCTTGCCTACAATTGTTATCAATTTCATTGCTGTCTGCACCTGTGATTAGGTTAGGTCGCCTTTTGCAGTTTCACAACAGAACCAGAAATGGTTGCGAACACTTTTCACCAAATCATAGTGAATGTCCATCTCTTTTTTTAAGCAACATGCAAATGATCAAGAGTGATATGCAATAATACAATAGACTACCATTATAGTATTTAAAAAAGATAAACCAGTGGGCAAAACACTTGGAATCCACGAGGAAATCATGTGTATTTTGGTGAAGTGGTGGATCCATGAACTTTCACGTGATATACACGTGGATTCAACGTGTATTTAATCACGTGGAATAGATGTGTCAAAAACACGTGGAAAAGACGGAGAATTTTAGGCCTCAATTGTAAATTTGTTATTTATATATTCTTTTTTTCAGTTTAAACCAGAAATATGAGCATATGTTAACCTGACAGCCCCAGCTAGGCATGTGCTAGATATGACAAGATATTGTGGGTTTCACAACTTTTGGTGCTATCGATCGATGAGCTCTGGGGATGATGATGGTTTGTGGCTTTCAACTGCTTGATTACTATCGTGACTGGGGTCTCCTGGAATAATGAGTCGAAATTCAGGTGAGATACTCTCCAGACGTAGGCGAGGCTCGAACCCCTGACCTGCTGGTCCTTGGCGGAGTCCCGGTCGTTGAGAGCGCTGTCATGGGCCTCATCGAGCTCTTGAGAAACCGCTTTCCTCGCTTCAGTTTCGTACCAATTTATTTTGCATAATTATGATCAATATCGAAAAATACAAGATTTTATTTAGAGCAGTAAAGCAAATACGAAAATAATTTTTACATTGTTCGCAATATTCGATTAGAGCGATTTGCTGAAGTTTTCTAAAGTTGAGAATTCATTTGCGATATTTTTTGGCAGTTTCTAGATTTACAAGTGAATGGTATTTAAAAGTTATTCTTTTAATGAAAATAAGTTTACTCAAGTGGTGGTGCAAAAACTGCTTGCCGTATATAATTTGTTCATGGTTTATAATTCTATGCTCATTGGTGCTTGAAACCTCTATTATCGCTCTCAGCTTAGTGCCAGCCGTTGCAGCGGAATGGCTGTAGGCACGCCTCGTGCTTATTGGGAGGCTTGCTCCTTAATACACCACAACCATCTTATACACACGCCATCGTTCATCTGTCCCTCCATCTCACAGTCATCGTTCATCTGTCAATCCATCTCACACTGTCGTCATCGCTCATCTGTCACTCATTCTGGCAGTCGTCGGTTGAGCAATGATAGTTTTCCTTTAAGATAAGTGCAATTAATGCTGCTATTGAGAAAGGAAAAAAGTATCTTTTTGGAATTATTTACAATTTTGTAGTCAGCAGCATAGTTATTGAACACTGCATAATTTGTGTGTGCACAGCTTTTCAGAAGTGCTGCCTTCATCTCCTCAAATTAGGGATATACTGAACAGGCAGGAGAGGAGAGAGCTGGCCGATAGTGGCAAACAGTTTCCTGAAGCTGTGCAGATAAACAATACTGAGGAACTTCAACATTTCAATGAGCAGTGGATGGACAACCAGAGAAAGTATTTGTGGGTATGTAAAATTGCAGTTTTGTTTAGGAATAGTAGGCGTCAGATCTAATAAACATCAATGAAACATTTTCTACAAAAATGCCTCCATATTTTCATATTCTGTATTGTCTGGAATGACCGTTATACCCAATTAAACTAACATGCTTTTGAATTATTCCTTGTGGTTTTGTGGTCATTTACTTTGCTATTACTGGGTGATTATGACTTGTAATATGATATGTAAAAGAATACTCTGAACCGACAATTCAAATTAGCCTGTTAATTCAAACACATTGGGTAAATGTCCCATTTTTGTGCCAGTTTCAGAAGTGTATGAAAATTGGTGGTAGCAGTGTCTGGGATATGGTGAACAATTTGACAAGCAAGTGAGATTCTCTCTCACTCTGTAGATGTATATGATGTGAACATCCATAATCCAAACAACTTTCACGTCTGCATTTCGTCCGCATTGCCAATGTTTAAGACATTTTCATGCACCAATTGTATTCATACAGACATATTGCTCGCAGATTTTTAACCAATTCCCTTCAGTGCAAGCTTAACATGAAAGGGTCCAGAGGTGACAAAGCCAGTTTTGAGAAAATGGCACTCTGCAAACTAATTATTGGTAGGTTCACCATTGGCTAATTACTTGGAAATCCATGATAGTATTTGTATTTAATGATACACGATAAGGAATGAAAGTCAGTTGTACGATGCATGAAATTATATAGCTTAAATTGTCCACTTTGTACTGTGCAGAAAGTGTACTGAAGATTCATGGGTTAAACGATGATGCCGTTAATGTCTTACTAGCCAACCGACTAAGGAATGCACCCAAGAGAAAAAATTTCAATATTTCCTATTGGTAATCTTTGTTGATATACTCACACATTTTGATTTTTAATAGATTTGACTAGATCAATTATTTAAAGGGCCACTGACATGCAAAATTCGAATTTGTGTTGTCATCTAATTTTGAAGATGATTTTGTGACATTTTGACACCAGTATGAACTCGCAGACTTTCCGGTGTGACATCATCGAACTCATTCACTCATTTTCGTTTAGTGGTTTACTGATGAAAGCCATTTACCTAGACGAATTGGACATTTTATTATTTGCATTTTATTAAGGTGAAAGTAAATCATGTTATATTTGTGTAGATTCATGATGTTCATGCATGTAGTGACTGGTTTAATGTGTTTATGAACAAACCTGCCTTTTTTTCACTAATTCTTTGCCTTAGTATGTGGACATTTACTCGTAATGTTTGAAAAAGATGTTTAATATCGGTTTATGTGATCATGTTGCACTAATAGTTGGATATTTCTGAGAAATAAATGTACTTGCTTCAATGATCTTGTCGAATCTATTAAAAAACAGAATGATTGTATTGTAGCATTACTATGTTGACCAAAGAGGAAGTAAAAACCACCTGAATACAGAAATTTTGTATTGTTGAATTTAGGTGGAAGAGCACACGTCTTTTCCACGTGTCTATATCCACGTGGTTTCGACTTGCCTTTTACGCCAAGTTTCCACGTGTATTTCACCAGTTTTGCCACATATTTTCCACGTGGATTCCACGTGATGTGCCCACTAGGAAGGTACAGTCAGGGCTACAAAGCACAAAGGTTAAACCGGATGAAAACTCAACCATTATTGAACAAATGTTAAACAAAAAGATACAAACCTCCGCCACCAATTTCGCCACTTTATGTGACTTATGCCATTCATCAAGCTGGTGTTCGAAATTTCAAACTTCCCTCCTGAAATCTTCGAATAATTCGTAAGTTATATAATAGACCCATTGGAATAATGATAATATGAAAACGGGAGTCAATTCGCCTGTAATATTTACCAAGTAGTAAATAAGGCAATGATTCGTGGATGGGCATCTGTCACTATTTCCTGTATGTGATTATTGGATGGGCATCTGTCACTGTTTCCTGTATGTGATTCGTGGATGGGCATCTGTCACTATTTCCTGTATGTGTTTCGTGGATGGGCATCTGTCACTATTTCCTGTATGTGATTCGTGGATGGGCATCTGTCACTATTTCCTGTATGTGGATTCTATCCTTGAGTTCTTTGAGTTTCCTCTTGCAGCCCTCTACCTCCATGTTGGGACTTTTCACACGCATGTCAACTAGTCCGGTACGTAGTACATAGCCGTAATGCAGCAGCATAATAGAGTAGCTGCCGTAACCAGTTGAATTGCTACGGCTGTCCCAGGCTAAAAGAGCCCCGCTCATTCCCCAGTTCATTTATCATGAGATCTTGGGTTGCCTTGTACCACTGCAGGATAGTTGGTGCGGAATATAAATTACTTACTCGCAACACACCTCCAAACCAGACATCTTTCCTTTTTGGCTGCTGGCCAAGTTGTGTTCAAAGCCACAGTGAGCACACTTTGAGTACACCTAACACACTGTACCATTTGCCTCATCTCTCTTTCATGGCATTCGCCACAGTTGTTACACATGAAGGGAGCAAAACGGAGAAGGCTTCTTACATGTACAATAAATCTATCTTCGTTGGCCTGTTTATACAAGTCATCACCACTATCAATACCAAGTGTCTCCCTCAGAACTTATTCATGCCACCCTTCCTCCAGTAATCTCCTTTCGACTGGTTATCATCTAGCAACAACACGCTGTTTTCCGGTACGACATTACGTTTGGTCAGAGCATAATCTGAATTGTCATCTGGCATGGGAGCCCAACCGAGCTCAGTGAGGCTGTTTCCTATTTCATAATGTGTGGGATATATATAGAGAGATATATAGAGAGATATATATATATAGAGAGATAGAGATAGAGAGATAGATAGAGAGAGAGATATAGAGCTATATAGAGAGATCTAGATATATATATATATAGAGAGAGATATATAGAGAGAGAGATAGATATCTATATAGATAGATAGATAGAGATATATATATATATAGATATAGAGACATATATATATAGAGAGATATATATATACTCTATATACATACCTTATATATATATATATATATATATACCTTTATATATATTATATATATATATATATATATATATATATATATATATATATATATATATATATATATATATATATATATATATTTGTATATATATATACCACATGATGCTTGCAGTGTTTATTAAAGTGGCTGTACTTTGAGAATAGTGCAAGGTAATTGGTAATAATCTGATGTAAGGTCCCACTAGACTTGTTACAGGGCAGATTAATGATACCACTCCGTGATGTGATAGCCAATGTATTACTTTCAAGATACTTGGACTATATGTTGCTCAATAGGGTTAGAAGGTGAGATAGCGTACCCATCATCATCATCTTCTTGATCATCATCATCATCATCATCATCATCATCATATAATCGCCTGGTACATCGCATCCCGAGCTTCTCCTTTTAACAACGAGGTCATTGTTGTTTTCATTTTCATCATCCTATGGAAACATCATGAATATACGCTTGCAGGGAAGATGGTTGATTAATGTCTTGGAGCAAAATGTTGATTCAGAAGATGATTGTTCCCAGATGGGTGTCTCTTAATGTTCCCTACTGCAAAACAAATCCTGACTTATTGACTTGGAATACACTCATTTCAAATGTAATTATGTTTTGTCGGTGGTTTGGCTGTAATGCATCAGTGATTGCTATCTATCTAGGTACACATATGACAAATATACCTATCTTATTTCTAATGGTGAATGGAGCCTGGGGTATTTGTGGACGAGCATTTGGCAGTCTGGACATTGCAGAGAAGTAAATCACATTTTATCAGGGGTCACACTACCAAACTAGTCACTAGTTGTTTTATTTATTCCCTAAACTGACCTTATCTTTGAAGCTGTAGGGAGACACAGAGAGGCGTTGCCATATGGGGAACTGCAAGGAGTTTCCCGCTTGGATTGTCCGGGGTTTGGTGTCATCAGTGATGTACAGGGAATTTTAATGCAGCACGGGGAAATAATATTTCAACTGCTCATATGTTCAGTGGAAAAAGTTGCACGACACACTCTACTGAGCACTGGAGAAATTTAATAAAAGTTCTTATCCATGTGTTATTATTGGGCAATTTAAAGTCAATGATGCATCACAGGCATTGTCCTCAAAGCTTGGGCGTACTGGTCAACTGTCCTCATTGCTGGCTTGCACACATATTGTAGCTCTGCTTTGTGTTTTTATTATACGAATATGTTGCGTTGTAAAAATACTTTGATGAAGGCTGTCAAAAACTACATGTTCTAAATAAAGCCACAACATCAACATATATCATGTAGGGAGGGTCATCCCACAACAATTCATTCGCTATGGAAGAGACAATTTGCACAAAATATTTTTTGCAAAACCCTGGGTCAATCTGCATGTTGCATGGTACTCGGATCAGATGTGTATGTAAGATGGGGCAGAAATATGTCTGGCTGATTTGGTGTGTTTAATGGCTTAAGACAGGGAGGCATATTGTCAATCTATCTTTTCAGTGTTTACATGGATGAATTGAGCTCTGGTTTAAATAATTGTTATGTTCAGTATGTTTTAGTGTGCTTGTTGTTAATCTTCTAATGTATGCTGATGATCTCATATCATTTGTGGTTGTTCTTCGTAAGCTATTAAGACTGAGAGTTTTAGTTGTAATGACCTTAGTATATATATATATATATATATATATATATATATATATATATATATATATATATATATATATATATATATATATATATATATATATATATATATATATATATATATATATATATATATAGAGAGAGAGAGAGAGAGAGAGAGAGAGAGAGAGAGAGAGAGAGAGAGACACACACACACACACACACACACACACACACAGAGACAGAGAGAGGGACAGTGAGATAGATAGAGAGACAGACAGAGTAAGTAAGAGATAGAGCGAGAGAGTTAATGGTGATTAAATGCATGCTGCATCAATGTTTTTAGTATATGCTATGTCCTGAAATATTTCATTGTTATATTGTTATTCAAAATAAGCAAGAATACATTTTACAGTACTACATAATAAAATCATACGCCTGCATAGGGCACCCCATCAACCGACATGCAGCTTCTTGATTTGGTGAAGGTTCGGGTGACAATCGGGAAATCATGAGCATTTATTTAAATCAACTTCTCATATTCAGCCGCAAATATTTATCTTTTAATATCAAATAAGGGTTGACTAGACGTCCGACTGTGGCTTAAAAAGGGGTAAATTCAGCCCTACAGGACGTCTGAGTAAGTATGTATTTTACCGTCCGATCGGGGCTAGGCCTGGGGTAGATGCTGATATATGCAACTTTGTTCAAACGTTCATAAAAAATTATTGTAGTTAAAAAATCGTCACGCAAATTGATAAAATGGGTGTCAATAGTAATTGGCTTTGTTTTTATGTATTTGCTCTATCAAAGAATCGTTAAGTTTTAGAAATACAGCGGTATTATTGAGTACATACCATCGCCGATCTATCTTTTACCATTGAGCCACGCGCTTTTGTTTACATTTTAGCTTCCACGAAACCAGGTGGCGCGCTGGTCGCGAGCTTCACAACAGAAACGTCCGAGTCGGGTATCTTATTATAACAAGATCTTTGATATAGTCAGCATTGTATGTTGATGATACGTGACACTTGTGTAATTTGGCATTTCGCTTTGAACCGTATCAGTGAGAAGACGCTGAATAACAAACTCAAACTGAATTAATTTTACTGTATCTCTTCTACAGCAGCCTTTCTATCAGGAGAAGTCCCATGACGAATTTGGCGAATATTCATGTGGTTCATTGTCATAAATCTCGTGTCGTGGTACAAAAGTTATAAATGCTATGCGAAAAATTGTATCCGACCTAATTAAATGAAGGCACTACATCCGTCGAAGAGAGTTTTTCTTTAAACACTGCGCCGTCAAATCGCTGTGCCGTCATATGTTGTGCGCTAGTTGGACTGTTGACCATGACACTTCTACAGTGTACACAGCCACACCTTGGATTTACCGGTAATGGCAGGGAAAAAGCCACATGTTAACGGTAGAGATGTAACGTTTGATTTATTCGTTAATGGCAAACAAAATGACACTACGGAACCAAGAACACAATGTAGTCGATCATGTTAATATAGTTATCTGCCTCATATGTATTCGCAGAATTTTCTTTGTAATAAGTGTGCACGTTCCGTAAATA
>CM067356.1:49027192-49427192 GCA_034190875.2 Urechis unicinctus | reverse complement strand
GCCCCCTATTGCTGCTCAATTTGAAAAGCCAGCAAAGGACATCCTTGTGGGAGCACACCGATGCCGCTTCAATCATGCAAACAAAATCTACTCAGCTACTCTCTAGGTATCCTCTGTAAAGGCCCTCTGGGTCTGGGAATGTAGATCTTATTTTGTTTAAGACACATGATGGCAATACTTTTCTGTTATGTCTACCTAATCTGTGCTACACCCAGTAGATGAAACGGCGATAGGCCAAATATCTGAATAACCTGGAGCAAAAAAGAATTGATTATTTCTTAGGGAAATATGAAAGTAATGTTTTTTTAACTCTTTTTTTTTGTCAACTATGTACTCCAGATATAAATGTATTGCTGGTTTTGCTGTTTGTTGTCATGTAGCACTGAACGTGATTACCAAATGTATTGCACAACATGGACACTTGGGATACACATTGTCCATGTCCAGAAGTGGCTGTGTGTCTTATAAGTGCTTCAATAAAGGCATAACTAACTCATTTGTGTTAACTTCATCCCCTATTTGTCCATCTATCTGTATGAACTCGAATTTCGATGCAAGCAGGACATAACGGTCCAAGCAGTTTGACTTGAACCCTGGATGTTCGGTCATACATGGCCACTCTTCTATTGTTGCCAGAGTCTTCAGGTAATTTCGACAACAAACACATTCCCGCAATGTGGTCATCTGATCGCAGTTGTTACAGCTACACCTGAAAGGTTGCCCAAATCAAGCTTTAGCCATTTTGAACTCCAAGTTAGATCATTCACATAACAAAAGCTGACCCAGCAGTCCATGTTTGTCCATGATTCACAAATTCTTCTCAGCATTCTGACTTTATTTGTGAGCAAAAGAGTAGACTTAGTCTTTTAAATATACACTGATGAGAGATATATTAACAGGACGTCTAAATTCTGAAAGGGGCCAGTTCACAGGCACCCAAGTCAATTATGTATATTATCATACATGTCACTATCGCTCGGGGAACGCGCTGGGTGAATTTAGGGTGTGGGGCCAAATAGACCCCATTACACGGAATTGTTATTTCTACCGGTGCTAATCCATTTAGACTAATAGAGACGAAAAATTTCTACCTACCACACTTCCACTGGCCTGAAAGTCAAAGCGTCTTTGCTGAATTCAGTTTACGAATCAGAATCCGTTTCTGAGCTCCCAACATCATTATCTGACTCGGTTGTTATTCGCAATTGTGTGGGCTCAAATAAATACCCACGGACATCATAAGTCCTCATTTCACCTAATGAGGCTTCATAATCGTCATCTGATGACGACATGTTAATAGATACCAATCAGTAGAAAGAAAGTTGCAGGGAAAAAATCGCGGATCGTATAATTTTTCTCAGCTTCCGAAATACCGCCTTCGAATTTGTTTTGGGACGAGCCGCAAACGTGACGTCACGCGACCTGCCTCCTAGCGACTAACTGGTGCAAAATGGACTCTGAGAATTCAATCGGAATTAAACTCGAGCACCACATTCTCAGCGGATTTATGTCCACAGTACTTGAGAGAATGTAAAATTATCTACCGTGGTCAGATTAAAAGATATTTTCCTACATTTTGCAACATACAAATCGGATATGCCAAAAAACGTTAGTTTTGATCTTTAACACACTGAAACATAGTTTGTATTCGAAGGTAGACAATTGTTGTACATCAGATCAACTGGAAAAGCTTACAGTGATTGTTATAAAACATGGGACAATAGATCAATCGTAATGAAAAGCAGCAGCAGCCTTTGTTGTGGCCTTTGCGATCTCGAATGCAGCATAGCACGGTTGGGGGTAAAGCATTTCATGTTCCTGGAAAAAATTGATTCCTGTAATTAATATCACGACGTGGGAATAGTACTGTGAAACAGATACCTCGTAATTCAATTACACAGCAAGATAAGCTTTTATTATTGCATGCATTCGATTAGGGAAGCTCAGTGATATTCTCAATTCAACTTTTAATGCTTGGTGATCCAAATGATGCAATCGATTCTTACACCGAAGAAACCGCTCCATTTGCTACGAACCTTATGGAATATGAGCGGTGCTGATCCCTGTTATGCTGCACACTGCAGGACACTAATGTTTTCCAACGGTTCAACCATCAACTACAGCAACTATCATGTTCTTGCCGTTCGGAAGAAGTAGAGATAAGTCTGTTGGGTTTCCAGCCAGCGTTTGTTTTTCAATATCCTGGTGTCTGTAGCCCTTCGGGAACAAATATATAGGTGCTGGTCACCCACAACAAGGTCAACCTTAAATATCATCTGCATCACTGTTGCCCAGAGTGGCACTTCCCGTAGCTTTTAGACTTTTCAAACCCATCTCGCTGCACCACACAAAATGCATTCATAAATATTCAACAGCTTAGGTGTGTGCCATTCGAGCTGTAATTTTGTTCATCTCATAAAACAAATCTGTGTATCGCTAGAGCGTTATGTACAATGAATATAACGGTTATAGGTTGTTTTTATCCACACATAAATATATCCACTACGGCTGATTAGCAAAAACGTCATGTCACAAAGCACAGTTGTCGTATCAAGTAGCACGATTATATTCATCCATTCTCACTCATGTTCTTCAAGGTAACCCATGCAACCCAATCGAAAAGAAAACTATTACTGCTTTGATGTTATCATTGAAAATTGTACGATTCACTTCACCTTTGGTTGAGGCTCAATCAAGGTTATGATTTATCTAATAGCTATATATCGAAAGACGCGTTGAGCAAATATAACACGAATGCACGAACTCATTTTTACTGTTGGCTACACCAAGAGGGATGTTATCATTGAAAATTGTACGATTCACTTCACCTTTGGTTGAGGCTCAATCAAGGTTATGATTTATCTAATAGCTATATATCGAAAGACGCGTTGAGCAAATATAACACGAATGCACGAACTCATTTTTACTGTTGGCTACACCAAGAGGGATAGGGGGGGCTGTTTCCAAAGGCGCCAACAGTTTTACAATTCGATGATACGCGAGCACATAAAGTTGACCGTGTTTATTCCTTGATGTGGTGTTGTACATAGTGCGATTTGTCCTTGGTATGCCGTGTGAACCCACTACAGGGGGAAATCGCCATCCAGATTTTCTCATAACTTTGTCGCTATCAAATAGGGAGTAAACGTGTTCAGCGAGCGTGCCTTTAATAAGCACTGCATCGTGTCTACTCTCGATAATGCCGCCGCTGTCACTTACATGGAACCCTTTCTGCTTACGCATCCAACCGGTATACGTTGGTGCCTGGGAACCACCGATGGGAGTTATGATAAAAAAACTCGATATTTTGTGCGGTCACTTCAAAAGGAATATGTTTGGTCCTCAAATCATGGTTAGTATGACATCAAATGCTTACCTTTGTCCTATGGACAATGAAACGCAGCGATGCTAATCAATAGTTCATTCGGCATTGTATTACTATTTAATAAAGACAATTTAGGAACCTGAAGCATTTGTTTCGCATCATCCATGGCAAATTCATAGCATTTAGGCTGACGGTCAACAATTAATCACATTTATCAGCCTCACGTGCTTCCAAGGTGTTAGAATCTGATAGGTATCCTGATTCCATTAATAAACAGCATTAGCCTCGCCCCGTAGACGACTCTCATCACGACCAATATTGACCATTTCGCTGAATACGCTACATATATACAGAGACTATATGTCATTCATGCAACGTTGCTGCGGTATGCCACTTGTCGCACATCCAATCCACAAAACTCAAGTATCATAACTTCTTATCAACGAGTACATTATCGAAAGTTAATTTGAACAAGGTATGGTATGCTATGTCATTTGAAGAGTTATTTTATTATTGGTGTTACTCAATAGATATGATATGTTGATGTGGACCAGCTGTGGTTGCGACTACCTGCGCTAAGAACATTACATAAGAAATCGCTTGCATATGAACTATTTGTCAGTGGACCTTAAAAATGACACGGAATGATACTTTATCTTGCATCTGCAAATGGCTTCCCTCTTTTGGTAGAAGTGTGGTATCTCAATGGCGTGGAAAGAGAACTTTGCCGCTCTATCTTGCCTGTGTCTGCCGACTCATACGAGTCAGTCGACCAGAACCTCTCGTGATGCCCTAATATCGCTTAGTACTTATTTATGATGAATATGACGTCCCTGTAAGTAATTACATTAGAAATACTCGTCTGATGTGCCAGAGTTCCTGTGCATGTACATGCAGAGGGTGGATGTTTGATACAATCAACCACTGAGTCGGCATAGCTATTCTCGTATTCACTCAATAGAAAAATGTCTACATGACCATGATCTTATATATATACTGACCATCCAAATAGAAAATATTAAAGCTTTCATTGATTTGTTACAAAACTGAATGCAAAGATTATACAGTGGACGTAACATTGTGTGGAGGCCTATAGCGATAACGATTGATCTGATTCATATGCATTAATTGACGCGCCGAGCAAACATAACCTTGGCAGGAGAAATATTAAACATCTGCATTGGTATAATCACTAAGCCCGGGAGGTACGATAAAGGTTTTTCCAAACAATAAGGCCAAGTCATGCGTTCTGGGGCAATGGATTTACAATTCAATAACACGCCAAAGCATGAAAATTACCATGTCTATGCCTTGATGTAGGGATAGTTATAGATCGTACAGTTTATGCCTAGTAGTCTATGTAAGCCTCTGCATAGGGCTTCAATGTCTGAAGCTAACGGGTTCAGGAAACGAGGCATTATTAAGACCTGCATGTGTGCTCTTAAGCTAGTGTGTATAATGCAGCTGCTGTTACTTCCGCTTGACTCTTTATGCAGTCAATGTTGGTGCCTGGGAGCCGCCGATGCGAAATATGATGTTGGACAAGGCACTACAAGGTTTGTAGTGAAAAGGAAGTACATATCGAAACCATTCCGGACACTGTCCAGATATGACTAAAACGTTCCATGTGCATACCCAGTGATATTTCCGACATGAAATCTTACCCCAATTCAATCAAACACAATAAACTAATAAAATGACCATATACAGTGGATAAATTGCCATCGATTCGATAGCAGCTATGATGTCACATGTGTACGTGTATTCCAACATGGATGACTGGCTTTGCCGATGAATACCTCCTTATACGTACATTTTGACGCCTCTGTGCTATTTGGATCCATGCTCCTATACACCGATGCCCCGATGCTCTCCTCGGCGTAGACGACACAGACGCGGAGGTTCTGTGTTCCTGCCAGACTTCAGCTAAGTAAAAGGGAGGTATGCTGATAGGTCAACTGTATCTGACATCTGCCGTGTTGCAATGAATGAGGGTCTGTTCTTATCAATAATCTCTGGAGTAATGGGAATCAATTCTGCCTAAGCGTCGTGTGTTCTGATTATATGAAATTTTTCCACCATAGCAATACCGAGTAAAAAAATTCCTGAAGGTTTTGGACACCAGATATAGAAGCTGTAACTGAGCACTGCACAATATGACTATCTGTCATAGTAATCTTTTAGCTCATCTACCCTGCTTTGATGGATACTCGATGCTTTGGTGTCTGTAGTATACAAGCAAAATCGGTTTAAATCGAGACATTCAAGCAACCGGCAGAGCATGCAAATTGATCAAGGTAAATTGCATCGCTAGTTATCAACTAAAACACGGCAAGCCTCCTATTGTAATGCTACATTGTGCATTCTAAGCGCATTTTGTCACCAATACGGAATCAGGTACTTGACCGATGCTCAGTGTCCAAACCACTGAGTATTAATTAAATGATATGCGCTTAGTCATTTGAACAATGCTGTGTATTGCATCGACCTATAATGCTTTATGAACGCGTAGGGAACATGATCGGAATGGCTATTGCAATGGTCACTTAATGGCACTTAGTCGACATGTACATGGTCTTATGGGCAATCTTCGGACTGTGGAAAGTTTATGGCTTCTCTTTCTGTATTCCGTTTGATGTAGTCCTTCGGGAGCTATTCTACGGGCGCTGAGTTCCCACAAAAATGTCATTCGCTTCGTCGCAGCCGAGAGTCTCACTTCGAGTGGCTATTATACGTTTTCCAACCCATAACCCTTCTTCAGACAAAGTGCTTTCATGAATATTCAACTGCCTTGGTGTAAACGATTCGAGAGGTACTTTTATTCCAATTATAAAAACAACCCTATGTGTCTCTGGAGCATCGTATGCAAGAAAACTAAAGGCTATTAGTTGTATTTACCCGCACATCAATAAATCCGCAATGGCTGATCTGCAAGAATGTCATTTCACATGGCACTGTTAACGGATCGAGCGACATGAATAAATGCATACATTCATACTCATTGAAGTTGCTTAATCCACAAAGAAATAATTAAGTCTTTGGTCGAAACATTAGTAGGCTGTCCGAATGTTGAGGTTGCACTGCGGTAGTTACATTTCGCATAGACCCAACCAAGATAACGATTGATCAGATTTATATGTCGAGTGACGCCTTAAGCAAATATAATGTGAAATCATTGGTGATTTATAGGTTACTCATAACAACAGAGAGATAGGATAAAGAGCTGTTTCAAAGACCGAATACAATAAGACTTTGTGGTGGGGAAATTAATTTTACAACGTATCCATCGTATGTCCGAGTCTATGCGCGATATTGTCGCCGCTGTCACTTACACGGGGCCTTTTCTGCATGGGCGTTCAACCGGTATACCTTAGTGCCGGAGAACCACCGACTTGAATCATGATGATGATGAATGAGAAAATGTGTGCTGTCACTTTTGGTGGAGAATGTTCAGTTCTAAAGTGAGGAATATAGACAAAGGAAGAACGTATCCATCCTTAAAGGATGCTCTTCTGATATTTGTTCATTGCAGATACGTAAATTATTTCACTCTTCATGTGTTGGATGGCAAATAACTGCGACGCCCAAGGTGCTTACCTAGAGATATTTCCCGCATGAAAGCCTACGCCAGTTCAACCCAATTCCATAACCTCCAATCAAATGACCATATACAGTAGATTAATTGCCATTGCTTCGAGGTCAGTTATGGCGCCACATATGCACATGTGTTCAAATATGGATGTCTCCCCTCGGGCTGTCGGATGAATATATCTAGATACAAACATTTTGTTTCCGCTCAGTCATTAGGATTCGTGCACCTCCTGGCAGTTATACACTGATGCTCATCTGGACATGGAGTATAGTGGTCATTTATTCGCATGGGACTTCAACCAAGTGAAAGAGAGGTTCGCAGAGAGGCTAATCGTATCTGACATCGGCGGGGTTGCCAACATATCATGAGATATAGGCATGCATTCTGCGTAAGCGGCGTCGTGTTGGCTAGTTACCGTCGTGTTGTGCATAACATGCTTCACAAGCGGTCATTAGAACGGTGTCCGTTATATCAAATGGGTTCTGTTTTTCTTGAATGAAGTCTCCGCGGGGATTGAATCGTATATTTCACCTAATTGAGAAAACCAATTCCCACCAGATGTTGTAAACAATGTTTAATAGCAGCTGTAATCACAAAGGAGCAATATAACTTTCTTCTATTGTGTAATATAATCTTTGAAGAGCAGGACTATAACCTTAACGCACAAGTTGAAATATTTCATGACAAAAGGGGAGATTAACTAAACAATCATTCCAATGAAATGAAAAATAGATTGAAAGGAAGTTAAGTCATTTTGTATTGCGCAGACGAGCAGAATCAATGCTAATGACAATAACAACGAGAAGCACGTGCCTTGCATATGTTATGATCGCTCATATCTTAAAGTAATGTGTGTTCAAAATATGCATTCATCGAACATTTTATGGATTCTGAGGTTCCCTTTTATAGTGCCGACAATGAAAGCCGTCCATTTAACACAGTTCATTGAATATTGCACAAAAACCTTCAACCACCAGAGCTGGTAAGAGCAGTAGATTCTAGATATGCTACGATGAACCTATTTATCTCCATTTTCGGCTCATAGTGAACTGACATAACAACAATGCACAAAATGTAATTTATTGACGTATCTTGTATAGAACGATGAATTCAGATTTGACCATCCAGTTGAAGCTATCGATTCTGGTAAGCATCCCTTCTGACACCCGAAGGAGCAGCTCCATTTGCTAAGAACACTCGGAAGCGCGATTATTCCTGTTGTGCTGCACACTGCTCAGCAATAATTTCTTCCAACGGTTAAACCATCGACTACAGCATATATCATGTTCTTGCCGTTCTTAGGCAGTAGAATTCAGTCTTTTGAATGTCCACCCTGCTTATGAATTCCAGTATATCGGTGTCTGTAGTCTTCCAAATGTATAGATGCTGGTCCCACAAAAAAAACCTTAAACTTAAATATCATCTGCATCCTCATAGTCAGGACTGTCACTTCCCATGGCAATTAGAAGTTTTCAAACCCATCTCGCTGCTCCAGACAATATTAAAATGTTTTGGTGAGCGCCATTTGTAAGTGCAAAAACTAACCTATGTATTGCTAGAGCGTCATGTACAAGGAAAATAATGCTTATTTATTTTTCCCACACTATATCCGCAATTTCTGATTTTCCAGAATGGCATATCTATCATATAGCGATAGTATTGCATCAAGTAGCATGATTAAATGCATACATTCTTATTCATGTTTTCCATGGTAACGCATGCAACCTCATCCAGAAGAAAACGAAAACGACGCGCGATTTGTCTTTGGGATGCTGTGTGAACCTCCACACGGGGCAATCGCCTTCCAGGTTGGCCTTTAATAAGCCCTGAATCATGTGTCCCCATGAGGAGTCCCTTGTATATGAACCTTGTCAGTGGACCTTGTAAATGATAGGGTATCAATACGTCATCTTGCATCCGAAAATGGATCTTCTTTATTGGTACAAGTGCGGTATTTGTTGCTGGGTCGGACGGCGGCTAATTATTCTGAAAGGAATTATAGAAGGTCACGTAAACGGGACGTCACAACTTTGCCGTTCTATCTTGCATGTGTCTGCTAACTCATGTGAGCCAGTCTTTTAGAACCTCTCAGTATGGTCTAATTTCGCTTGTTTAATGATAACTCTTGTGTGCACCATTTGAGCAATAATTTCATTTTAACATTTAAAACCAGCCAATGTGTCCCTGGAACGTTGTGTACTAGGATAACGAAGGATATCCGCACATAAGCATGTCGGTAAAAGCTATTTTTTTGCATAACACTATCATCAGATCGTGAACCATGCAAAGATGCATCCATTCATACCCACGTTCTCGAAGTAACACTAGCCAATCTCATCCACAAAGAAAATATTAAGGATCTCGTGGGTGCTTTCAAAAACTGAATACTTGCACAGAGGGCATAGCATAATGCGGAAGCCTTTAAAACATTAATCTGATTCATATACATCGATTGAAGCGCCGAGCAAACATAGCCCCGATGGGAGAATATGAAATCTTAATTGGTGATAGCACCAAGATTCATAGTATAATCAAAAGACCCGAGGCGTAGGATAAAGTCTGTTCCAAAGGGCGTCAACAATAAGGTCTAGTCAAATGTGTGATAAAGTCTGTTCCAAAGGGCGTCAACAATAAGGTCTAGTCAAATGTGTGATAAAGTCTGTTCCAAAGGGCGTCAACAATAAGGTCTAGTCAAATGTGTGATAAAGTCTGTTCCAAAGGGCGTCAACAATAAGGTCTAGTCAAATGTGTGATAAAGTCTGTTCCAAAGGGCGTCAACAATAAGGTCTAGTCAAATGTGTGATAAAGTCTGTTCCAAAGGGCGTCAACAATAAGGTCTAGTCAAATGTGTGATAAAGTCTGTTCTAAAGGGCGTCAACAATAAGGTCTAGTCAAATGTGAGATGGGGCAATGGATTTTGCGATTGAATGACATGCATAAGCATGAAAATGAGCATATAAATTCTTTGTTTTTGGAATAGATATGGATCGTGCAGTCTAACTGTGGACATCTGTGTTCATTTTGATGCCCCTCCGCCATTTGGATACTTGCTTCTATACATTGTTATACTCAGATGCTCTCCTCGGCACAGACGCGGAGTTTCTGTCATGTTACCCTCATGGAAGATCTGTTCTGATCAATAATCCATGGCGCTGTGGGCATTCGTACTGCCTAGTCGTATGTGTTAATTATGACAACGGTTACCAAACGTTTTTCGACACCAAATATAGCGGGCTGTACCGAAACAATATGTCTATTTGACATAATGATCTTTAAGCTCACATAGTTCAATGTCCTACTTTGATAGATAATCGATGATTTTGTGTTTCTAATAAAGCAAAATCGAGTCATTTAAGAAACTAGACAATTGCATCTTAACTTAACAACGGAATTTAAAATGTGTGTTCAATTCGTTCGAATGGTGAATATTCTAGCATTGTAAACCATCTGTATCGCAGTGTATTGTCAAGCCCCCCTGGAAACGGACTGCTGCTGTTGGACAAGTGACTCTGAATCCTCAACCACATTCAACATTTTCATTCTGGGTTCGGTGGTCAGTTCCAGTCCAGTATTCATTGGCCTATGACTTATCGTGAGAGACCCAAAAGGTGGATCAATCCAGGTGATGCAACATATCATTTTAGAATTTCGACTAAAAAAACCAAAAGTTCCTTCAATTTCCTTGAAACATCATGACCTCCGACATGGGGTGTGTGATAGAATTGGAAAAAATTATCACCAACAATACATAGCATAGTGGCATCATGATGCTATTAAACAATTCCCAGACCTCCTATATAGAGGCTTTCTACAGTTATCTGATCCATTTTGCTCCAAAAACCTATGCTTTAAGTTGTCCTGGTCTGCTTTGCCGATAAATATTTTATCAATCCCAGTCTGCTTAACTAAGTTGGCATGTTGTGAGATTTTAACCTTCTTTCAAATGTAAAAGTTTTACCTCGTACGGAATTCATTAACAAAAACAAAGTTGAATAAACCAGCTGTTTAATTTCATGAAGTATCTCTCCTCGTGCCATTCATTCTAGTCATGATTGAAGTTAAGTTACTGCTAAATGCCACTTATCACCAAACAACTGATGAATCAAACATGCAAAGCAAAAACTTATCCTGTTTCAAACGAATAGATAGGTTCATAACTGATTTTAGATCACGGACACATGCTGGAGTCTACACGTTATAGCGTGGAGCATCCCCGAATTGCTACTCTTGGGTCCTCCGGATACTACTCCGGCAATGTGAGACACGGGCATTCCTCATGATTGCCTGCATAATATGGTCACTGCCCTTTCAAGGAATAGATGTTCACTTATGGCCTACTAGTGGCCTGTAAGTAACTCTCGTGATGTTGTTCCAGGCAGAGGATGCAAAGTGATCAAGCTAAGTGGCATTGCTAATTATCAACTAAAACACGGCAAGTAATGCAACATTGTCACCAATACGGAATTAGTTATTTGACCAATTCTCAGCGTCCAAACCACTGACCATTGGTTAAATGTTATGCGCTCCCTTTCATTTGAACATTGCCGTGTGATGCAATAATCCCTAATGCCTTATGAACGTCTCAGGCACATAGTCGGCATGGGTATTGCCATGGTAACTTATGGCAGTAAGTATAAATGTACATAGTCTGATGGACAAAACACAGCCATTGACCAGTGTAATTGCGATTATTCTCATGCTGTATTACAGTTTCTCTGGTCCTGCAAGAACAATTGCGATGGCGCTGATTGCCCACAAAAAAATGTCATTTGCTTCGTCGCAGCCGGAACTGTCACTTCGCGTGGCTATTATACGTTTTCAAACCCATATCCCTTATCCAAACAAAGTGCTTTTATGAATATTCAATAGCCTTGGTGATAACTATTGGAGTGGGAATTTAATGATTGTAAAAACTTACGTGTGTGTCTCTAGAGCATCGTATGCAAGAAACATAAAGGCTGCAATAGCTGATCTGCAAGAATGTCATTAACGGATCTTTGCATGCATAAATGCATACATTCTTACTCAGGAAGCTCCACCTAAAAAGAAACAATTAATGTGTTGGTCGAATCCGGAAAGGCTCTCCGAATACAGAGGTTAGTTATCAAAATAATGATTCATCGGATTAATATATAACGATTAACGCCTTAATGAAAAATAATGATTAGGTGTGAAATGGAATGCTAAATTATTGGTGATTTATAGACTCAAAGACCGCCTACAGTAAAGCTTAATGGTGGGGAAATTTATTTTGCAACTCGATGACAGGCAAACACCTAGAGTTGGCTATGTCAATTCCTTGTTTTATAGACAGCTATAGATCATGCAATTTGTTCGTGGGGTGCTATGTGAGCATCAACACGGGACAACTGACTTACAAATTTTCTCATCACTGTGTCGCTATTAAATAGGGTGTAAACGTATTCAGTGAGAGAGCCATTTATAAGCACTCCATCGTGTCTCCTCGAGTTTATGCGCGATAATGCCACCGCTGTCACTTGCACGGGGGTTCTTTCTGCGTGGGCATCCAACCGATATACGTCGGTGCCGGGGAACCACTGATTGTCATCATGAGGAAATGAGTGCTGTCACTTATGGTGGAAACCGTTCTGTCCTAAAATGAGGCAAAAAGATAAAGTAAGAACGTGTCCATCCTTAGAGGATGTTCTTCAGACATGTTGCGGATTTCAGATATGTAAATGATTCCACTCTTCATGTGATGGATGGCAAATAGCTGAGAAGCCCCAAATTCCATATCAATTGACCCAAATACAGTAGATATTTTGCTATCGTTTCGAGATCAGCTGTGGCGCCACATATACACAAATATGGATATCTTTCATTGAATCTCGACACAAACATTAAGTTTCCGCTCAGCCATTTTGATCTATTCACCTCTAAACAGTAATGCTGCGATGCTCTCCTAGGCATGGAGCATGTAGGTCATGTTTTCCCGTGGGACTTAAAATAAGTGAAAATGAGGTTTGCCGAAGGGTCAGTTGTATTGACATCTGCCAGGTTGCCGTTAAGGAGGGTCATTTTCTATAAATTATCTATGCCTTTCAACGTAACGCTATCTTGTCCAAGTTGGCAAGACCACGTAGGTTTCATGTAGTGATTATAGGATATCAATGGGACAGAGGCATACTGGAAAATGCATCTAAGGTGTGAGCCTGATGGTTGGTGAGCAAGATGTAAGACCTCGTATATTTCATAAAGTGATTGTAGGATATCAATGAGGTAGAGACATACTAGAAATAAGTTTGAGTGCTAAGCCCGATAGAAAACCGCATTAGATAGTTTATGATTCACTCGTTGTCTACTTGAAGGAAGAAGAATACGTAGTTGACCTCTAAATGGAAATAACAGATAGCAGACAAATGCAAGAGCTTGATTAATTAATTCAACTGACAATATTGGTTCAGCTTCAGCCGTGGCACAACAAATCATTGTATATAAGACTGCTTAACATATGATTTGACAAAACGAGAAATACATCGCATCAAAGTTGAATAACCAAAAGGTCTTCTTGAAAAAAAAACGAAGTATGGCTAGTTATAATCTGATAAAGGTAGGTGGGCCTCTTTCAAGTATGGTTTATGTTGCACCCTGAGCTCATGTTTAATATCAATATGGAATCTGTTCTTGATTCACAAAAAAAGCTTTTCTTGCAACCACTTCTTGAGTAAATACCACGTTTAGACTAGACAGCCATGCTCTTCAGTTTATCTGCCACTAAAGATCTAGGATATTGATGAAATGTGGTGCTCTTTAAGATCTCTATGGCAAAATAAAGACATATTTAGCCGTTTGTGAACCACATTTTACTTAGTTAAAACTCCATGAGAATACAGAATCAATCATCATAGATTAAAGGGAACGTGGGAGTATTACTGCGCTTAGATCTAAATCCAAGTGTATATCATTACAGGGTGATGGAAGAAACTATAGTGATGCTTCTCCCGTTAAGTGGTGAAATGTGAACCCTTATATCGAGTTCCTCGTCCCGCAGCTATGAGATGTTTTCAAATACATCTCGCTGCTTCATACGAAGTGTTTCATACATGTTCAAGACGTTTAGTGACTACCATTCGAGTGGTAATTTTGTTCAATTCCTAAAGCAAAGGTTTGTGTCCCCAGAGCGTCGTATGCATGGACATAATGCTTATCAGTTGTATTTACCCACACATATATATTCCGGCAATGCTGATTTACAAGAATGTCATATCACATAGCGCTATTATCGCATCGAGTAACATGCTTAAATGCATCCATTCTTACTCATATATGTCATGGTAACCCACGCAACCCTCTCCAGAAGGAAACTATTAAGGCTTAAGTGTTATCATTACTGAATTGTCCAAAAGCGGAAGTGCTTCTTTGGTGGAGGCTAAATCAATAGCTATATCTGAGCAAATTAAAAATAAGAGTTATTAATGGCCAAAAGATTCATAATGAAATAGCGCCAACAGTAAAATGTAGTCACATGTGCGCTGGGGTAATTAATTTTGCAATTCGAAGAAACACAACCACATACACTTGATCGTGTCTGTTCAATGATGTGGCGTTGTGGACCACACGATTTGTCCTTGGGATGCTGTCGTAGCCTCTATGGTTGTCCTATCACTTTGTCGCTATTAAATCCGAAGTGAATGTGTTTATCGAGATAGCCGTTAATGAACTCTGCATCGTGTGACATTATGCGCGATAACGCCGCCGTTGTCACTTACACGGGACCCTTTCTGCGTGGGCTTCCAACCAGTTTATGTTGGGGTTTTTTAACCACTAATGGACGTTATAATAAAAAAAAATGTTTAATGCGATCACTTGAACCTGTTAAGTCCTTGTTGGACATCAAATGCTGAACAGTGATGTCGTCGTCGAGACGGACATTCTTATGGACAACGAAATGCAGCGATGCTGATAAATAGTTCATTTGGCATAGTAATACTATTTTATTAAGACAACTACGGCGCCTGAAGCATCTGTTTCGCCTTATCCATGATCTCTTGATAAAAGTTATACTGACAGGCAGCGATCAGTCATATCAATCAACCTCCCATGTTTCCAAGGCGTTATTGGCTGATAAGTATCCCGACGCAATGAGTAAACTGCAGCAGCCATGCCCCGTCATCGACTCTCACCCGAGGATATTAGTGATTGAATTCGCGTTAATGGTTTGATTGGATAGTCATAATGAGCAAGGTTTCTCACAGTGTGACAATAAAAGAGTGAATAACAAGACACTATATATCGCCAAGCGCTGAGACGCATACAAACGATGTTGTTCGTACTAATACTAGTTATTTATCATGGTAAGCAATACTGACTAAAACGCTTAATACAGTACACACAGAGAGAGACTATATGTCACTTATGTAACGTTACTATAGTATGTCACCTATCGCACATCCATCAAAAAAGCTCAGGTATCATAAATCCTCATCAACGACCTCATTGCAGAGTGTTTATTTAAGCAAGGTATGATATTCTTTGTCATTTGAGTTCCAGAAGTGTTATGTTATCATTGGTATCACTCAATAGATATAATATTGTGATATCAAAATAAGACTAATTGTTATAGCAAATGGTCCCCGCTTTGGTTACGACAACCTGCGTTAAGATCATTTCATGAGAAGTCCCTTGCAAATGAATCATGCGTCAGTGGACCCGTTCTTGCATCGGACGGGGCTCGTAACTCGTAAAGGAATCATTGGCGTGGAACAATTTGCCACTGTCTGTGTCTGCTGACTCATAAGAGCCATTTTACCGAAACCACTCAGTCTAAGCAAAACCATAAGAAATTCTTGCTGATGTGCGCATGTACATACGTGATCGAATAGACCATTTAAGTTGGCATAGATATTCTCGCATTCTTTAAAGGAACAATGTTAACATGACCATGATCTTATGCGCAAAATATATATACTGACCGATGGAATTATGATTAACCTTCAGATTAGGGAAGACACAGTGTTTTCATAAATATTCAGACAGCGGTTTGGTTCACCATTCGAACAGTTATTTTATTACTGTTCCTAAACCATAACAATGTGTCTCTGGAACGTTGTTTACCAGGATAATGGGATATCCGCACATAAGTATGTCGGTTAAAGCTAATTCGCAAGTTAGCATTATGCATAACACTATCATCGGATGCATCCATTTACACTCACGTTTTCTGTTGCCAATCTCATCCAAATGGAAAATATAAAGGCTTTCGTGGATTCGTTATAAAACTGGATGCAGAGATTGTACAATGGACGTAACATTGTCAGGACGCCTACGAAGAAATCGATTGATTTGTTTCCTATGCATTGATTGACGCGCCGAGCAAACCTAACCCTGGCGGGAGAAATATGAACAAGCTTTACTGGCGCTACCACTAAGTATAATCATAACACCGGAGGGTAGGATAAATGTTATTCCGAAGAGCGCCACCAATAAGGCCTAGTCATGCGTGTGCTGGAGCAATGGATTTTACAATTGGATGACACGCAAAAGCATGAAAATGACCATGTCTTTTCTTTGATGTCGGGATAGTTATACATCGTGCAGCTTGTCCCTAGAATTCTATGTAAACCTCTGCATAGGGCTGCAATGTCTCAAGCTATTGGGTTCAGTAAACGTGCCGTTATCAAGCCCTGTATTTCCCATTTAAAATCCTTCTCTAATTCAACCAAACAGTAAAACCGATAATCAAATGATCATGTACAGCGGATAAATTCCCATCGTTTCGCTAGCAGCTATGTACGTGTGTTCAAACACGGATGTCTGCTTTCAAGGTTGAAAGTCTCTTTATACGTACATTTTGACGCCCCTCCTATAAACTGTTAAGCTCTGATGCTCTCCTTGGCGCAGATGACATAGACGCGGAGGTTCTGTATTCCTATGGGACTTTGGGAGGTTTGCTGATAGGTCAACTGTATCTGACATCTGCCATGTTGCAATGAATGAGGGTCTGTTCGTATCAATAATCTCTGGACCTATGGGCATTCATACTGCCTAAACGTCGTATTTGCTAATAATAACAGGGCTTTCCGCTATATCAAATCCATTCTGCAACGACTACAACAAATACCACTACCACAACCATTGCTTCCTCAAATCGCGCAGTTTCAGGAACTGTAACTGTGATCATTTAGAATTTATACATGACTCAACAAAAAGAGCAATACATGGCATCAATCGTGAATTTCCCAGTCTTGAAAAGACTGAAGCGATTATCACATTGAAATATACTCTCAAGCTAATGTTAAGTACTTCGGCTCAGGCTGCGATACCTTGACTGCACAGAGAATAGCGCTTGTTGCTAGCCTGCCTTGCTACTGTTATTGCCGCATCTACTTATTCTACCTAGTATTACAATATATTGTTATCTATTAATTTATCGGTATAGAAAGATGACAATATTTTCGTGTAGTTATGTGACAGTGACTTAAAACAGCGCTGGTCTACTTTGTCTGCCAAACATCTCCTCTGAATATGCACCATTTGCTTACTCGTGATTGCCTGTATGATATGGTCATTGATATTAAATAGAACGGACACTCGCTTACATTTACCAGTTGATGAAAACAATGGTGTTCTTGATAGGGGATGCAACATGTTCCACCTGAATGACATGGCTAGCTATCACGTGATAAGGGCAGGCAAGCCTCTATTAAGTATGGTATGTGCTGCTCCCAGAGCTCATGCATAATATCAATATGGAATTGGATCTTGATTCAAGAAAAGAAGATTTTCATAAAACCCCATGCTGCCTTGCTGATCATTTTGTCTGCCGCTGAAGATCTAGGACGTTGATAGGAACCGACACTCATTAAAAGCTCGATGGAATAATTCAAACACATTTGATCCTCTGTGAACCGCCTTTTACTCAGTTACAAATCCATGGGAATACAGAGTCGATCATCATGGATTAAAGGAAACATGAGAGCATTACTGCGCTCAGATCTAAATCAAAGTGTGTCTCATTACAGGAAGATGAAAGAAAATTTATCGATGCTTCTCTTGGTATGTGGTGCAACGTGGCACCCTATATCTTCACTAGTGCAGATGTGTCCTATTTGTACGACGAAACTGTCAATTTTACTTTTCAGGTGCTTTACTGTATGAATTGAGGAGTTTCTAAGAATTGTACTCCGATGCACCTTTTGGTAATGGTTGCAGGCTGATATACCAATGTGATTCAGCACATGAGTAATGAATTATATCAAGCGAAGCCACGTTCTTAGCGTACTCATATTTAAGTATTATATCCGTAAATTCTTTATATAGGTATCAGAAGAGGAGATAGTAAAACATGTGCTCGGTAGAGACCACATCATTGGCACCATGCTTAGTTCTCTTTCACTTGTAGAAGGGTTTGCTACAGAATGTCATAGGAGGGGGACATCGATCAAGCATAATAATACGCAGCTGCAGGCTTATTTGTGGTCTTTGCTAATCGCATTGATGTTGATCTCTAATGCAGTACAGCATGGTTGGGGGTAATTAATAACACTTCGTAATAGTTCAAATATTTGGTATTATTGAAACAAATACCTTGAAATTCAATTACATCGCAATTCATGCTTTCATTGTTACGTACATTCCACACAGGAAGCTCTGTAAGATTCATCAATTTACTATATAAACCGATGTATTCAGCTTTCGCCATCCAAATGATGCTATCAATTCAAGTAACAGCTCCATTTGCTACGAACCTTAGGGAATATGAGCGGCACTGATCCCTGTTATGTTGCACACTGCAGGGCAATAACAATTTTCAATGGTTCAACCATCGTCTACGGCAAATATCATGTTCTTGCCGTTCTGAAGTGAAGATGAGTCTTTTTGGGTTTTCAGCCAGCTCATGTTCTCCAATATCGCGGTTTCTGTAGTCCTTCGGGACCAAATATACAGATACCAGTCACCCATAAAAAGTCAACCTGAAATATCACCTGCACCATCGTAGCCGGGGGTATCTCTTCTGGTGAATATTAGAAGTTTTCAAAGCTCCAGACAACGTGTTCTCATGAATATCTAAGAGTTATGGTGAGTGCCATTTGTAATGTTATATTTTGTTCTTTAAACAAACCTGCGTCGTTAGAGCGTCGGGTACAAGAAATAGAACGGTTATCGAATGTTTTTATCCACACGTTAATACATACGCAACGGCTGATTTGCAAGAATGCCATTCCACATAGCGATATTATCGCATGGAGTAGCATGCTTAAATTCATCCATTCTTACTCATGTTTGCCATGAAAACCAACCAACCCCGCTCAAAAGGAAACTATTACGGCTTTTGTGTGAATATCGCGAAAGAACACATGTTTATTGTTGGCTATGCCATGGGGAATAGGATAAAAGGCTGTTACCAAGGGTGCCAACAATAAAGTTTAGTTATATGCGCATTGGTGCAATCAATTTTACAATTCGATGACATGCAAACACAAACAGTCGACAGTGTCGATTCCCTGACGTGGTGTTGTGGATTTATCCTTAGAATTATGTGTGAGCCTCCACACAGGACATTCGTCCCCATGATTCTCCCATCACTGTGTCGCTATTCAATAGGGATCACCGCCGCTCATATTCCCTAAAGTACATAGATGATGGAGCTGCTCGTTTTGGTGTCAGAAGGGATGGTTACCAAAATCGATAGCATCAATAGAAAAGCTGAATACATCGGTCTATACACAAGATTGAGAATCTGACAGAGCTTCTTATATAGAATGAACGTAACAATGAAAGCATATAATGCGATGTAATTGTATTTTGTGGTATTTGTTTCAATAATAACAATATTTGAATTGTTACAGAGTAATGATTACACGACGTGATATTAATCATAGAGGGACCGAATTCTTCACAAAAGCATTATGCCTCATCCCCCACCGTGCTGTGCTGCTTTGATATCAACATAAATGCGATTATCAAAGGACACAACAAACCCTGCAGCTGCTTATTATTACGCTTCATCAATTGTCCCCTCTCATACATTGTGTAGTTGGTCATTCTACAAGTTCAAGAGAACTTGGCATGGTGTCTATCGATGAGGTCTCTGTCGAGCATTTGTTTTACTCTCTCTTCTTCTAATACAAATAATAAAAGAAATTACGCAACTAATTTCAAAATATGTTGACACTAAGAACGTGGGATCGTTTAAGATAATGCATTATCCATGTGATGAATCACATCGGTATATCAGCCTGTACCCATTACCAAATGATTCATCCCAGAACAATTCATAGAAACCCCACTATAGATGCAGTTTAGAGAAGCTGACCATGCTTTCACATTTGCTCATCGCTTAATGACGAACATCGCACTGACATGTTAATGTCATGCTTAGTTGAGCACCTGACGCGCCTCTATAGTGAAAATGACAAGGGAATAACGGAATAACATACCTACAGGACACATCTGCAATAGTGTCGATATTGCGCGCCGCATTGCACCAAATACCAGGAGAAGTATCAAGAGCATTTCTTTCCTCATCTTGTTATGATTAACACTGGGATCTATATTTAGATTTAATCCATGAAGATCGATTCTGTATCCTCAAAGGGTTTAAACTTAGTAAAATGTGGTTCACAGAGGGCCAAATGTGTCTGAATTTTCCAAAAGACCTTTGAAAGAGTATCATTTCACATCTATATCCTGGATCTTAGGCGGTAGATAAACTGAATATATATGTTCGGTTAATATTAGTGTAAGAATGCATTACAGCCTGTTAATTGCTTCCGTCTTCTCAAGACGACTTTTGGCTTATTCACGATCGATGCGATGTATTTCTCCTTTCGTCAAGTAATGTATTAAACAGCCTTACATTCGACCATTGGTTGTGCCATGGCAGAGATAAAATCAATACAGTCAGTCGAATTGATTAATCAAGCTATGCATTTGACTGCTATTTGACTGAATATCCGCTCGAATCAGGTAACCACACGTGCTATTGATACTCAGAGAAATATTTTCACTTAAAGGTTAAACCCCCGCTCTTAAAATATTTTATTATACAATAAAATAAAATTATATTGTTCCTTCACGATTACAGCTACTAGTAACCGGTAACTGGTTGACTCAGTTAATTGAATTCAATCCTCAACAAAATCACAACCTATTTGATAAAACGGACACCGTCTTAATGACCGTGTGTAAAGCACGTTATCCACAACACGACGGTAACCAGGCAACACGTCGATAACCAGCCAACAGAACGATAACCAGCCAACACGACGGTAATCAGCAAACACAACGGTAACCAGCCAACACGTCGATAACCAGCCAACATAACGATAACCAGCCAACACAAAGCCGCCTACGCATAATGTATGCCTATAGCTCCAGATATATAGTTTTGCTGTTGAAAGGCATATATTTCTGATAGGAAATGACCCTCCTCAACGGCCACCTAGCCGATGTCACATACAATGGCAAACCTCCCTTTCACTTGGTTAAAGTCTCGCGATAATAAATGACCTACATGCTCCATGTCAAGGAGAGCATCAGAGCATTGATCCCTAGAAGTGCATGGATCAAAAGGCCTAAACGAGAACCTTGTGTTTGTATCGAGATGCATTCATCCGACAGCCTAAGGGAAGACATTCATATTTGAACACATGTGCATTTGGGGAGCCACAGCTGATCTTGGAATGCTGTTTGAGATTCTACACGGGAGATCCTTTAATAAGCCGCCGCTGTCACTTACACGGGGCCCCTTTCTGTGTGGGCATCCAGCCGGTATACGTTGGTGCCTGGGAACCACCGATGAGAGTCATGATAAAAGACACGATATATTGTGCGGTCACTTTAAGAATCTGGTTAGTCCTTAAATAATGGGTAGTTGAACATCAAACGATTAACAGTAATGTCGTCCTCGAGACAGACATTCGTATGGACAACGAAACGCAGCCATGCTAATTAATAGTCCATTTGGCAAAGTGATAATATTTAAGTAGGACAAACCATTGGTTTTCGATGGCCACACGTTATGCTGGCAGGCAACGATCGTTCACATTAATCCGCCTCCCATGTTTCCAATGCGTTACAAGTTTATAAGACTCCATAAGTAAACAGCATTAGCCTCGCCCCGTCGTCGATTCTCGTCAGAAGATATTGGTGATGGGATTCGCTTTAACAGTTCGATTGAATAGTCATCATGAACCATGCATTACCGGTAGGTTGTATTCACAGTGTGACAATAACAGAGCGAATAACTCTGCAAAACACCATATGGAAACGCATTCGTAAAATAATAAAACAAATCTCGTAGACGCAAACTAACGATATTAACAGTCCTTATGCCTAGGTCACATGAAACTTACAGGTGCTTAAGGGCCCGTACGGCCTTAAGAAATCATCCCCCGTTCGATGCTGTGGCCACATGCTTTACTGGCGGTCTAAGAGCGTTGTATGGGCTGTTCGTATACACTTTAGAAGTTTTTTTTAATATATTACATTGTTATAAATTCTGCCAAGTGTGCCTTTTTTTAAAAGTGGCCACAGTTCAGTTATTGAAATTCCTTAGTATTGTCGATGGCTTAAATGCATTTATTGTGTTCTCCATGCTCAGATGCATTTTGTATATAATGCTTATTTCATTATGCGTTCACCATTCGAACAGTAATTTTATTCTTAATCTTGCATCAAACCAATGTATTTTTGGAGCGTTGTGGACCAGGATAATGAAGATTATTTGCACATGAATAAGTCGGTACGCGCTAATTCGCAAGTATATATTTATGTATGACACTATTATCCGGTCGAAAACTATGCTTAAATGTATCAATTCATAGACGTATTCAGATAACGATTGATCTGATTCACATGCATCGATTGACGCGCTGGCGAGAGAAATATAAAACATCTGTATTGGCGACACTGCTGAGATTCAAAGGGCGCCAACTATGAGGCTTAGTCAAATGTGTGCTGGGGCAATTGATTTTGCAATATATCCCTTGCTTATATTTATATATTGTGCACACATTCACGGCCACTGCCACCACTATACTGAATGCCATTACCACTACCATTGCCACTATAACTACCACTTCTACCAGTAATATAACGTTTCATTGATAATAAAATGATCTGTATACAAAGGGAAACATTTTTGTAATATCAAAACGTGACAGTGTCTGAATAAGACAATCACTGCTATTGATAAATTGATTAGACAAGAAAAGAAGAAATTTATTATGCCTTAATGTGGCAATGACTTTAAAAAGAAGTACTCTCCACACCAAACACCTCCTCTAAATATACACTGATGTCACATACATGATATCTGCAAGTAATATAGTTAGAACGACGTAAGTGGTACTTCTGTTGGTAACATTTATTCCATATCATTGAACAAAACAAATTAAAACATTCTGTATCTCATGCATTTAGTAGTTTAAGGATTAATTAATATTCTAATTTTGACAACTATATTTATGCATCATACCATTTGATAATTCTCCCAGTCATTGCTATATGACAAGACTAGATTCGGAACACATTTTAATCATGATATGATATGGTCACTGCCCTTTAAAGGAATGGAAGCTCACTTGTGGCCTACTATTTGATGGATGTGCCTATCTTGATGATGTTACTAGCAGAGGATTCAAAGTGATCAAGCTAACTCGCATCGCTAATTATCAACTGAAAAACGGCAAGCCTCCTACGTTAATGCAACATTGTGCAACCTGAGCGCGTTGGATTACCATTGCGGATTCGGTTATAGCACGCATCCAAAACTATTCATTTTTTTTTGGCGTTGACAAATTATCAACGTCCAAGTATTGAGTATTGATTAAATGATATGTGCTTTGTCATTTGAACAATTGTGTGTATTGTATCGATCTTTACATCCTTACATGTACATGGTCTTATGAGCAAACGTCAGCCATTGACCGGTGAAATAGCAATTAATCCTCAGACTATGGACGGTTTACGGCTTCCATGTTCACATTGATGTGTTCTCTTGCTGTATTCCGGTTTCTGTAGTCCTGCGGGATGAATTGTATTGGCGTTGATTGCCCACAAAAAAGTCATTGGTTTGGTCGCAGCCGGAACTGTCACTTCGTGTGGCTATTAGAAGTTTTCGAACCCATATTCCTTCTCCAAACAAAGTGTTTTCATTAATATTCAACAGTCTTGGTGTTGAGCATTCGAACAGTAATTTTATTCCGATTGTAAAAAAACAAACCTGTATGCCTCTAGAGCATCGTATGCACGAAACATAAAGGCTATCAGTTGTAGTTACCGGAACATGAATAAATCCACCATGGCTGATCTAAAAAGAAAGAATACCATTTCACCTAGCACTATTAACGGATCGAGTTATATGCATTAATGCATACATTCTTACTCAAGCTGCTCTATCTATAAAAAAAACCAGTTAAGGTGTTGGTCGATTCATAGAAAGGCTGAGCGAATGCGGTCGGGGCCCAATCAGCATAACGGCATCTCGAATTAATATACAACGATAAATGCCTTATGCAAATATAATGCTAATGTGTGAAATGGAATGCAAGATCATTGGTGATTTATAAGGCTGTTTCCAAGACCCAATACAATAAGGCTTAGTTTGGGAGATTGATTTTACAATTCGATGTCACGCAAACTCTGACAGCTGACCATGTCAATGCCTTGCTGTGCAGATAGTTTACGGTCCTTGGGGTGCTATGTAGCATCAACACGGGACCATTGACTTACAAATTTCCTCGTCACTTTGTCGCTATTAATTAGGGTGTATACGCATTCAGCGAGAAAGCCGTCAATAAGAACTACATCGTGTCTCCTCGAGTCTATGCGCGATAATGCCGCCACTGTCATTCACACGGGGCTCTTTCTGTATGGGCATTCAAGCGATATACGTGTTTGCTGGGGAACCACCGAATGGAATCATGATAATGATGGATGAGAAAATGTGTGCTGTCACTTTTGGTGGGAACTGTTTAGTTTTAAAGTGAGGAATATAGACAAAGTTAGAACGTTTCCATCCTTAAAGGATGCTCTTCAGATATGTTGTTCATTTCAGATATGTAAATGATTCCACTCTTCATGTGTTGGATGGCAAATAACTGCGACGCCCAAAGTGCTTACCTAGAGATATTCCCCGCATGAAATGCTACGCCAGTTCAACCAAAGTCCATAACCTCCACTCAATTGTCCATATACAGTAGATAAATTGCCATCGCTTCCAGATCAGCTGTGGCGCCACATATGCACAAATATGGATATCTTCCCTTGCATCTCGATACAAACATTAGGTTCCAGCTCAGCTATTTCGATCCATGTACCTTCAGGCAGCAAGGCTCCGATGCTCTCCTTGACATGGAGCAAATAGGTCATTTATTCCCGCGGGACTTCAATCAAGTGAAAGGGAGGTTTGCCGAAAGGTCAATCGTATCTGACATCGGCCAGGTTGCCGTTAAGGAGGGTCGTTTCCGATCAATTATCTGTGCCTTTCAACAGCAAAACAACCTACCAGGAGTGGTAGGCATGTACTCTGTGTAGGCGGCGTCGTGTTGGTTGGTTACCGTTCTGTTGGCTGGTTACCGTCGTGGTGTGGGTAATGTGCTTCACAAACGGTCATTAGAACAAAACACATGGGTATGATTTATCAAATAATCAAATCAAAGGAACGAAAAATGGATTGAAATGAAATTAAAAGAACATGGCAGAGTCACTTGGAGTTCATATTTCAAAATATCACGTGTTTCGTAGCGCTATCTTTTCCAAGTTGGCAAGACCTCGTAGGTTTATGTAGTGATTGTAGGATATCAATGGGACAGAGGCATACTGGTAAATACGTCTAAGATGTTTCGTAACGTGATCTGTGGTGTAGAGATGCTCACGCTACGCACTTGTAGTAAGTAAAAGAATCGAACTCCAGATGTAGGGTTAATAACAACTTAAACTTTATTTAACTGTTTTCAACTTTCGAATTTCAGATGTAACTTAGCCTAAACTTAAGAGAGAGAAGTGTTGAACTGATTTTGAAATATAAGTTGCTTCCCTCAACGACTAAGGCACGCCATCCCAATTCTCATGGGACATGCTGTAGCCAGGTCTGTGAGGGCTGGGGTTAACGGGTGTTGCCTGGGCAGGAAGGTCATGTGGCTGTGGAATATGGGGTATGAATGAGGAGAGGGGGGAAGTGGCAGGTGACATGTAGGTCACTTGTGGATCTGGGAAACTGGGGCGTATAATTAATATAACCTGTTGGGGGTTACTCCATCAACTGATGACTGAGAGGGTACGTTATGATGAAGGGTAGGTTTGTTATGAATTTGGCACTCAACAGATGTGAGCCTGATGGTTGGTGAGCATATCTTATCCTAGTTTGCAAGACCAAAGAGTGTATAGCTTCGCGGAGGGGTGGAGGGAGACACTTAAGTGTATATAGGTAGTATATACGTGCCGCGCAACGGGGTATATTTTTTTGGCCTCTCGGCTTGTACGACGGGTTATGTTTTCCACCTGCAATCGGTACGACGGATTTTGTGGGGGCTTCATTTTGTTCGACGAGGTATGTTTTTCTCTTCCCATCTGTAGAGCGGGTTTAATATATATTTTGTTTCAGTATGTCGAGATTTTTCTCTCGGGATTTCTCACCGATCATTGACAATGCAAATGCAATTATTGGTCGATGTGTGAATCACACGCTTGACCGTGCAAGCGCGCGAAGTTGTTACTGTACGTAATCAGAAATCAGCTGATAAGAGTTTGAGATTTTGCGACACTTTTTAACGGTTTTCGAGGTCACGCGGCACACAACCACCCGGCATCAGGCCAAGTGTCACCCACCACACCCCACACGGGGTTGGGATGCTTCTGCAAGGACCAAACAGATACGAATTTCAAATTAGCTTAAGCACGAACCGTGTATCATGGAGACTATGTACTCTGGACAAATCAGCGGCATGGATAAATGAGCGTTACGTCACACGTGTCGCTCAAAATGTGTCTATTTGGAAGGGTTTATCTAACGTCGATCTGGTTTCAACTGATCAGTTTTTATCTCCCAACCGTAATTTAGCCATCAATATCAAACGTGTTGAATCGCTTTATAGTTTACTCACTTATGTGTCGTTGCGAATGTCGATAGTAACAAGGATATAAAGCTTTCATTACTAAACGTTTGATAAATAAAAGGAGAAAACATTATGATACGCCTATTGCGTCATCATGTTAGATGAATCGTTGCTAGTCATCATAACGTGTCAAAAGTCGGTCTCCAATTATACTAATCGCAATAAGCTGTTGGGTAAATTCCTTTTGGAAACATGACGCCAGGTTTTTGTAAATTCCGTGTTTCATTTATCCTGTCAAAACATTTAGAGAGAGCATTCTCGTGCAGCAGTATCCATTTTTGATAGTACCTTTTCCGAGGTTATAGAAATCTTCTCTGTATTGAGGCCATATTTAATTATCGCTCCTCCAACAGGGATATGTGTTTCATTTCTACTGTTTTGGCGCGAGAGAAATACAACCAAACCTATCTCCGGTCGAACGGTAATATGAATATATACCGTTCTGCTTCAACATTTTTCAAGCGTCCAAGAAACGCGTTTGGCTAATGTGCTACATAACGCATCTAGAAAATAACATATATCAAGAGCCAGTACAAAAAAAATGTCCTAACGCACCAAAAAACTTAACCCCAAATAAAAGGAGAAAACATTATGATACGCCTATTGCGTCATCATGTTAGATGAATCGTTGCTAGTCATCATAACGTGTCAAAAGTCGGTCTCCAATCATACTAAACGCATTAAGCTGTTCGGTAATTTCCTTTTGGAAACATGACGTCAGGTTTTTGTAAATTCCGTGTTTCACTTATCCTGTCAAAAAATTTAGAGGGAGCATTCTCGTGTAGCAGTGTCAATTTTTGATAGTACCAAAATAAACAGGCCTTTTCCGAGGTTATAGAAATCGTCTCTGTATTGAGGCCATACTTAATTATCACTCCTCCTACAGGGATACGCGTTACATTTTGACTGTTTTGGCGCGAGAGATATACAACCAAACTTAGCTCCGGTCGAACGGTAATATGAATATATACCGCTCTGCTTCAACATTTTCCGCGCGTCCAAGAAAAAGCGTTTGGCTAATGTGCTACATAACGCATCTAGAAAATAACATATATCAAGAGCCTGTACAAAAAAAATTCCTAACGCACAAAAAAAAACCACTCTACGCTAATCTTCAAGAAATGCCATTTATATATCATTTCCGAAAAATCGCGATACGATGACCGCCATTTTGGAAAATATTGGGTCGCGTGATTTCCCGCTATATCCCGCCGCCTCATCCGCATTGCCTTAGCACTAGTCGTCGATGGGTCACGTCATTCTGAGCATGCGCGATGCACGTGGTCTTGAACTTGAAAACAAACATGTTGCTGTGTTTCGGACTTTTTACCGCTTCCCAAATTGATCGAACTATAAATAATTACCATAGATGAAATCCCTCGCCGACCAGGGATAAAATTGTCCGTGAACATCATTCTAAAACTCCATCACTTGGGTATGTTTGGTGTTTGGTAGTTGACGGAATCGATCTAATTTTTTTTTACATTGCGTCGGTTTAAGAGAAGAAGACGTCTTGTAGGGCTAAACCAAACTGCGAGTGAGTCACAGCTTAAGAGCGTAGTAGGTATAATGCAATACATGACAGCTTTTGAGCGATGCAGGGGTATCCAGATTATGCGGGTCAAGAATATGACCGCACAAGGGTGGACGTGTATTACTCACGCTGACATATTAAGGGCTGAAATCCTCAGAGGTGTCATACGCTTTAATGTGACATCGTCACGTTAAGGCCCTTGGACCACAGCGGTGACGTACGTCACCACACTAACTCCACCCCCTCCCCCCCCCACACCTTATGATGATGGAGATAGTCCCCACCCTCGTTTTCCCACCTCCCTCGGACCGATATGCCCCCCCCCCCCCCCCCCCCCCCCCTCACATATTGTAGAGTCGGCAAGTGTTCAGGCCAGTAGTGGAGGTGAATCCACTGCTTTCGGGGCATCTGACCAAGCAATATGCCTCCGTGTCGTCATCTCACTTAACTCCCCGGATGAGCACAACCAGCACATACTGGGGCTCCAGGATGGACAGCATGTGGTGTAGGGCATGTTGACCATTCAGCAGGGAGGACTGAATGGTCTATGTGAACTTAGTGGAGAACCTGGACGATTGAAATACTCCCCTTTACCCAACAACTGACCAAGGATGGATACAGGTTCGGAATCTGAGCATTCCCCCTGTATATTCCAGCTTCATTGAAGACGTCGAAGCCTCTGCTCCAGTGTCACCCCTAGCCAGAGGTTCGTTACATGGGCACTAAGCTGTGTCAAATAGGCTGCTTATGCCCTCCCCCGAGGTTTGGAACACGGACTCTAATCCTGGCCCTGCGAAGTCAGGGTGGCTGCTGCCTATGCCCTTCCCTGAACTAGCTACGTCCGCTCCGGGTCACAGGCGCCTTCATTAGCCGCAACTTGTGGCAAGGACGGGTCTAGAGCGAGTCTGTAGTACCTGCTTGATCCGGCTGGCAATGGAGCTTGGACGCGCCTACTGCTAGGCAGGCCGATGGTGAACACATAATGATGAATCCACTCATGGCACTCGAGCTGCAGAGACAGCGCTGTCTTAGCTGCCAACCGTAACCACTGCTGGTCCCTTCACGCTTTCGTTATCGTCACCTGGTGGCTTAATGCTTTTACTCGTTGTGCCCCCGTTTTTCTGGGGCACATCATCAATGAGAGACAGCAAGTTTTAATCCGCTGTGCGGCAGCACAGAGCAATGCGGTCCCTCGCCCGCTTCCTGTAGTCAAATACACGCGGTTTACATAGAAGATTGCGCAACGTCGAGTCCTGCTATATTTTTGATCGAACCTTTTGATTTATATCGTTGATAACCTTGTGGAAAATCATCATTTATCGATAAGCACGGTCGTCTAATCTTACAACAATTGAAAATAAAGCTGAAGCAGCGATCGCCTGTCAAGGCTCAGAGCTGAAGTCAGCAACTTCTTGGAATGGCCATACAGTTACCGCTCAATGCCGAACAAATGTGTCAACTTGGCGTCCACATCCACCTGCAGCATGCCTATCCCGCTGCTCTTCCCCCCTGCAAACCAATATGGGATTGTCAATGACCACTTGATGAATTCCTCTAACATGAAGACCTCACCCACATCATAGAGACTCAGTGCGAAGAGGTGAGGGACATAACTCTAGGACGAGTCAGTAACAAAGCTTGGCACGTGGAAAGATGCAAGAGATTGTAGTCCTCCCAGTTAGTTAGGCTATGCAAAACCACAATCAAAACGAACATGGTCCGAAAGCCAGGTTCGCGTCAAAGCCATTAACCACGGCATCCATAATAAGCTTGTGGCTCTGAGGAAATATGCCGGGTTGGCTGGGGCAAAAGTCCCAAACTCACCTTGCCTAGCGTGCTCAACAGATGGTGTTGTGTCTGATGACCTGATTGTTGATGCCAAGTGCCACTACATAACCTGGGACAAACCTGTCACTCCTGTCTCGAGGCCATACCTGGTCAGTGTGAACATTCAGCTGACCCTCATCAGCCAACATGACTACTTTTACCAGATTCAGGGCTAGTTGTTTTGTGCAAACTGTAGATTTTGTCACCTCGTGGATATTGTTCCAGTGACCCGTGACAATGACTTTATTTCTGCTATGGTTGCAAAGTTAGGGTTTCTTTTCAGGGACCCCTTCAAAGATGCTGTGCTTGATTCCATGTATTTTCATAATCTCTGTTACTGAGTTTGTGTAGTCTTCTTTTTCCTTAAATAATTATTCACCAGTACCACTAGTTGTATATTGTCTGTTGTGGAATGTATGATAAACTCTGAGATTTTGAAGTCCTAACAGTTTTAATTTATTTCTGTACTCAGTGAGAATCCACAGTTCCATTATCAACTTGCTTAATAAAAGAGACAAACATGACTAGGTTATCTTCACGATAGTAAGAGCACTAAAGTGAGGATGTATTATAAATTACATATATCAATTCATTGTATAAAATGAAAACTACACAAGACCTTTGAATGATATTCATATGATGTTACACCCTGAATTGGAAATTCATAAATACTTTTGATATCCTCTCGTCCACAATTCACAAGCACTACCCATTATGTTAGGCAGTTGTGGGGACGATGAACTGCCGAAAGTTGCATAGTGTATAACAGACAAAGATTTTGTGGAGGAAATCTGGACCTCACGGTGGTTCATTGGTTCTCCCAAGATTTTGAAGATTTTTCATAAACCTATAATGCGCTCAATAAGCACCCTGTTGTTGGAGATCAAACTGTCGGACTGCACCACTTTCCCTATCAGTCGGTTCTTCTTATTGAAAAGGTTGGTATGTTGACAGCCAGTTTCACAGCGTTTCGAAGCTGCTCGTCCGCTACGCACAGCGCATTGACAGTGACAGCTTTATTCTAAACAGTACTTCGTCGCAGTGGAACAAAATTGAAACGAATATTTTGTGTGAACGCGTTAGCCGTGAAGTGAGCGAATTGCGGCGATAACTTCCGGTCGAGCTTCGGACCGCATTGCTCTGTGCTGCCACCTCTCGGACAAAATGGTAACGCGGTCTCATTGCTCCACCAGGGAATTCGCGGGTATTAGACCCTCCTTTATTGCCCTGGCCACAATACCACTCTCTTTGCGAGTTGCCATCCTGAAATCAAGTGGTGTATAGTCAATGACTTAGTCTCCAGCGCCCACACCGGGTCTTATCTATACTGAGTGCATCTGTCATCGTGACGTTCACGCAAGTGCAACGGAACCATTCGTGACACAAGTCGCACTGGATCATGAAACGCCCGTGACAAGGTTGGTGGCAAATGCAATACAGCTCTTCGTCACCTTCGCCTACTTCTTGTCCCTTTTGGCGTTATTTCTGCCAATTCTCTACCCACTTTGGCAGATTCCCGTCTTTGCAGGGCTTAATGCGGTCGTGGTTGACCATAAATATTGCATTTCTCAGTTGCACTATGAATAGAAAGTCGGATATGCGCTTTACGATGACCGCAGGTCCTTTCCAGGGAGGACTCGGCTTCCTACATTTCCCCTCCAAGGTGGCCGTATCTAGGATATACACCAGATCCCCTTTCTTATACGACCTTTCGACTAAGCGGACATTGTAGTTACGGTTCATGCAATGCAGTGAGGTTTGGAGCTTAGTCCGGGCAACATCATGGGCACGGCCTATCTCACTTGTTAGCTGGGTGTCGTGATATGCTTCCTCCACTTCTCCTCCTGTATGATGAGGGAACATCAGGTGTGCCGGTACATTTACTTCCCGCACCAGCTTGAGCCGTACAACCTGTATTTCTGTTGACTGAAGCCCTGAGTGCACCGGCCAGCTGCGACAAATGCATTGGTAGTGACGCGGGCAACACTTAATTAGATGTGAAGTGATGAACCCCACTTCATACACCAATATAGTATTTTCTCAATCCTGCTTACCTTATACTGCTGTGGTGTTTTCGGCGTGTTGTGTCGGTGGTGATTATCTTCTCCTGATTCAATGTTAGCTTCTCTACACTTCCGTAAGACTCTTCCGTGCGTAAAGGGGGGGGGGGGTGATTTACTCACGCTGACACGTTTAGGGCTGAAATCATCAGAGGTGTCATACGCTTTAAGGCCCTTGGACCACGGCGGTGTCTTACGTCACCACACTACACAAACACGAATCTAGGCCCAACGCCTCTTACAGCTCCTGCGCTAATTTTTCAATATTCTCGATCTTCAATGATGCCGCTAACAGAGTTCAGGAAACATGACAGCCAGCTAAGCTCACTGGTATCAACGGTCGCATTGACAGCCCATATATAACCATAATAATTTACTGGGGCAAATGCGCAAAGTTGCACAATACTGGCAAGAGGTGGATAGGGCAGGCAGGAAAGGCGAAATAGCGGATGCGCATTTGTATCACTGGGCAATACAGCTTATCTGGGCTCACTCTTTCGACTTTTCTTTGTTTAGCCATTTGGCTCAAATCAATGATTTGATTTTGGCCAAATTTGTTTTTCTTTAGCCAACACTGGCTAACGGGAAAACAATTCTTTGTATTCTTGTTGACGTGGTCGTATAATGCAAAATTCAAGTGCACCACTGACAAACTCGAGCATTCTTAGCGTCAGCACCAAACAAAGTAGACTTTCTGAGCATTCTCAACAAAATAAAATGGGACTAGACTGAAAAACATTAACTATCAGACTAAAATCTCAATCAAAATAAATACAAAATCATTCATGATTATGCTTTGCTATACATAAATGCTATGTAATACAAACAAAAAATTATCTGGGTCAGTGAAAACATAACCTTTTACCATACCAACTGTGAGCACAACTTTAAAAGAATATATGTGATCCTGGCTCTCCTCTGCCAAAGATAAAGTAAAAATAAGAGGTGCCGTACAGTACCATGCAAAAGCAATACAATTTTTGAACAATAGCGTTAAACAATATAACATAATCTAATGACCATGATATTGCTGAGAAAGAGTCCTAATTTTACTACTGCTTAATATAACAGCAAAAATCTAATGAAAACACGTGTGTTATCTTGTTCGCCTTTTCTTGCTGTTAGCCAAAATCAACTGCAGTTTGGGGGAATATTTTAGAGCTTTGGCAAACATGTTCTGAGTACCTATGTATTTTACCATAAATGGAACCTTGTTGGCAGCTTTTTCACTAGCTAACTGCAATCTATGAGCCATGCAGCGAGTTGTGACAAAGTTCGATATATCATTCTTGAATCTGTTGTAAATAATGAAGATAATCCATTACAACATATGTATTTTCTCCTTAGAGTTGTGATTGTACTGGCGATTACTTTCACGGTCTGAATATATATTCATGATGAAACTAAACCTGCATCTCTTGTGAGTTGTATTAAGATATATTGAAGCTAGAGCTGAACTCATACAGTATTGTTTAAAAGAGTTTGCCCTTTACAAATTTATCTTACATTTTATGGGAAGAATAAATACTAGTATGATAATTCTCTATTTCATGCTACTGTGTAGGAGGTAAATACAACTTGTGCCTATCATTTTGATAGACTGGCAGTCACCTAGTTGCTACACCTTTGTGAATACCAAGCAAAACTCTTGCACCATTGGTGCGAGTCCAATCATAGCTGCTGCTTTCAAGTTGTTTTTTTGTCGGGAAAAAGCTCATCTCATTCCATGTTCACTAATGTCTCACCTGTGTGGGAAACAAGTAAACCAAAAAATCGAAAATAAAACAGTACCTCATTCCAAAACCACAAAAGCTCTAGCATGTCATTACTTGTTAAGCCAACTCGTTCCACATAACAATTTAAAAAAGGAAAAATATCTTAATGAATTTTGGACAATGTCCATATAAAAACGTTTATTATTACTCCTTAAGGTCATGCCTGTTAGACATGTTTTGGTAATATGTTTCTTCAGCTGAAATGTCATTGCAGTTTTATTCATATTTATATACATATATCTGTTACAATATAGCCACTATTTAACATGCCTGTTTAGTTAAAGCATAAATTTTATAGCATACCTATATTGCGCCCTGGTGCGATCAATTTCAATGGCAGCTGAACAAATTACTATTCTGTCACAAACGTCATGATTTTTACCATAAAAGCTACACATTTGTTGGCTAGCGAGTACAAGCCAACATATACAGAGGGATGTGACCTGCAACATGCAACAATCATTTGTTATGTTTACAAGATTTGACAGCTGACAGCGTGGTAAAAAAATTCGCCTGAATGGCGAATACAGCTCTATTTATGTTAGTCAATTTGTTATGTTTTTTTTAGCAAATGACGAACTAGCCATCGGTAAGTGTGAGCCCAGCTTATCGTATGTTACGTCAGCAAGATGCGAAGGAACTGTTGGCGGGAGTTAAGCAGGGTACATATGTAAGAGCCGTTGTTCTTGCCTGTCTACGAGTTGGGACATGGCTAAATTAAAGAAAAACACGTTAGGGAAATGCTGTCCAGTTTGTGACGAAAATAATTTAAAATCACTATCATCAAATATTTATAACAGACATATATGACTTATTCACGGGCAAGTTCTAACACTATTCGTTAGTCCAGAATCAGTGAATACCTACAAAGCCTTTCCCACAACTTTTGCGGTCTATCAAGCACTATAGCATGGCTAAGGTTTTTTATGTGATCGTCTGGCTTTTGTTCAAAGAGCTGGTCTGGAATGTACTTTGGAAAATAAAAAGTAGATGTTCAATTATTTCTCAAAATACAAACTGAATCCATCAACCTAGTGACATGTGACACCCTATTCTATAATGCATCTTCGTCTTAATTTCGTGTCTACCATTAATGAATAAAATGAGAAGGTGGATTGTTATAATGAATGTGGTCGCATCTATGTACGAGAAAGACTATAAGACTATATGGTATTCCATATGAGTTCTGAGTTTTAATGTAAGATATATGGTATTTCCATTTGTTATCCTGATAAAAACCACATATTTCCCTGTCCATTATCGTTCTGTCAACCGAACCTTGCCAAAATTGGTCACGAGTGTCTTGATTATTTGATTGGATGTCTGGGAGGTGACACGATCCACCATGGTGTATCCTGAGAAGTACTCGACAGAAATGAGAGCGTATTGGTCCTTGAATTCCATCAGGTCTATGTCAATCACTTACATAGAATGGGAAGCAGACACTAGTTTCTCTGGGGGTGGCAGTGTAGGATCATGGAGTTCACATCATCCTGCAACTTGGGTCAGTGTACTATGCAGCGGGTGCGCTGAAGAGTAGCAGTGAGGCCTTGATGCCCATCATGGAGACGGGCTAGAGTCTCTGCACGCAGAGCTGATGGTACTACTACTCGACAACCCTTCATGACCAGACCATCGAAAATGACCAGTATGGTTTAAGATTGTCCAGCAAGTCATCCATGCCCTCTGGCCATCCACTGATGATAAGATTACGAGAGTTGCGAGAGAGTGGGATCAGACTTGGTCTCATTCTGGAGTGATTCTAGGTAAGTTAGTCTGATTTTGAGGAATCTCTTCACCAAGTTCAGGAAAAGTGGGCTCAGCAACTGGTACAATCCGTCTTGAGAGTATGTCAGCTAGTGGGACATTCTTGGATCCAACATAATTGACCTGGATGTCATATATCCGCAACCTCAACAGCATACGCTGTAAACGAGCTTGGCCGAGACTGATGGGCTTCTGAAAAATTGATTCCAGAGGCTTATGGTCAGTGTGTACGGTCACTGGTCGTCCATATATGTAGATGTTAAGCTTCTCACAGGCAAAACAAAACAGCCAATAGTTCTCGTTCGATGTTGGGAGTAGTTCATTTCAGCTGGACTGAAAGACTTACTGACAAATCTGACAGGTTTCCCCTCTTCCAGAAGGATACCACCTAGACCCTTGAGAAATGCGTCCATCTCAAGCACTGCCGGTTTGTTGTGTGACAGTTGCGATGGCATTTTTGACGTTTACAAACGAGGGGGCAACTGTACAGGCTTGGCCTCTGGTGACAGCTTGAAACTGTGCCATCAAAAGTGTCAGAAAAAAATTACTTTCAGGTCTTCAAGGGGATCGCCAATTTTCTTGCCTAGCGGAAGGTGCTGCTGCCATTTCTGTTTTAGCGTGGCATAGTCAGCGGCACTTTCATCAGTGATGTGAACAGCTTCGAGTGATATCTCTCTCTGGATACAGGTATCAGCTATGGTCACGAGATTAAATCTCTTGCAGAAATCAAGTCCAAGGGTGAGTTCAGTTCCAAGGTTGGTGACAACAATTGTGGCTTTTTCTGTAATGCCATTGCAGGTCACTCTAGTTGTGAGCTCCCCCAGCGTTTTCATGTCGGTGCCAGTGACGACACGTAGCTTCGCATTGCATTTGGCGAGATCACTGCGACACAAACACAGTTTTTGAAGGGTTAATAGGGGCATACTGGACACTTTGACCTCGGTGTCTACTTTACCGACACGATATACTGGTTTTTGCAGGAGGAAAGAAACATGAGAACGAACCTCGCGGGTTTTACATTGAACAATCCCTACATCTTACACTGGTTCGAAGTCATCATTATTGGAATCGGTCTCTAGCATCGACAGCACCTTGGCTCATCATCATATCTCTAGCTGGTCTTTTCAGTCTACAAACCCTTTCATAATGCCCCTTCTTCTGACAAAAGTTGCAATGAGCATCGCTTGCAGGGGCAGTGATTATGCGGATGTTGTTTACCTCCACATCACCGACATGGTTTGTCTTTAATAGCACCCTGTTGTGCCTGTTTGGCAGGGTCTCGAGAGCGCATCTGGGTTTGCGTTTTACTGCCATACTTCTGGGATTGACTGGTAGGATCCCGAGAATAAACAGCATTAACGTGACACGTTTCTCCAAGGCGTTTCATCGTGACATCGACTGTTTCGTTTCGCCGTAACACACCCAAACTTTCCATTACAGACAGTTTTGTCTTAAGCCATGAGTTTCCGCTTACATTCAATATTCGTACAACCATGGATCAGCTTGTCCACGACAAGAAATTCTGACTGCTCAGGGAAATCACCTAGGCGAAAAAGTTCGTCGTATTTTCCCTAGGCACTTGCTTCGCATTATAAACGTCTCTCGAGCTTCTTTGAAGAACGTTGAGTGGGACAAGCATTGGCCTAGACAATCGAGTAGTTGCTTGACAGTTTTGATCTCCATCTCTGGGAACTCAGCCTGGCTAGCTTCAACCAGCGTCTCAGCATGAGCACCAGCCCATGTGAATACGGTTTTCAGCTTTATTGCATGGCACCCTACTCTCAGCCAATCAGAGCTCGAGAAAAAGCTCATTTTCTTGCCGTCCATTTGGAGGGAGGTAAATAACTGAGCACAAGGAAGATGCATGGACAGTAAATGACCCAACCTGATTTTAATTGCTTCCGATAGGCCGGTCCCTCATGGCATCGGCGACTGCCCATCCTGGACCTCTGCGGTCCATCCCCAGTTTGGTCGGTCCAACTTCCGGTCATTACTATAAAACCTGCATCAGCAGCCCACGTGCATCATTCTGCTTATTGTTGCCGCATAAATCGCTCTTCTGTTGCCGAATAAATCGACCGCTCCAAATCATGGAGTGTTACAGCAATGACCACGGTAGTGAGTGGACGTTTGGACTTGCCCGTTCATTAACGAACGTCAGTGGGGACCAGTGCTTTGGTCCACCACGACCTTTCCTCGCGCCACATACTACCCCCTGAGGCACCAACGGAGGACCCATCTGCCACATCAGTAGCCGCTACCGGCGACACACCAAACTCCGCTGAGTCTTTTTCGGCGTGGGGACAGTCACGCGGACTCACGGACGAAACAATTGAATAATTGGTAACCCACGGTTTCATGTCCAAGGAAGCAATTTCGGCAATGCGGCCTGGCGACTTTGATGCAGTAGGCATCACGGTTCTTGGACAAAAACGAGTCCTAGAAACATTTATTGATCTTCAGACACGCACGTGCAGCCTACCAGCCGTACTAGAACCATTAAAGCAGACTACCTCTTCACCAGGTGAGCGTGTCCATCAAAGCGGTAAAAAGTCCGAAACACAGCAACATGTTTGTTTTCAAGTTCAAGACCACGTGCATCGCGCACGCTCAGAATGACGTGACCCATGGACGACTAATGCTTAGGCAATGTGGATGAGGCGGCGGGATATCGCGGGAAATCACGCGACCAAACATTTTCCAAAATGGCGGTCATTGTATCGCGATTTTTCGGAAATGATATATAGATGGCATTTCTTGAAGATTAGCGTCGAGTGGGGTTAAGTTTTTTGGTGCGTTAGGACTTTTTTTTTGTACAGGCTTTAATATATGTTATTTTCTAGATGCGTTATGTAGCACATTAGCCCAACACGTTTTCTTGGAAGCGCGGAAAATGTTGAAGCAGAACGGTATATTTTCATATTACCGTTCGACCGGAGCTAGGATTACCTAGCCTACTCAGTCAAAATCAGCGAACTGGCGGAAGCGTATCTTTTGATCAGCGTACTGCATTTTGACAGGGTATATCGTCAACTCCAGGCCCAACGTGGATTCAGGTGGGGAAGTGACTCCCCTTACCTGTCTTCCTTGCATCTGAGACCACGCACCAGCAGCAGCCAAACCGCTCGCTCGATGGCGATGCAACACCATCGACCCAAAACTTTCGAAGCACACACGGCTAAGGTGCAGCCAATTTGTCGAATGTTCATTCGAGGTAATTGCCCCTTCGAAACAGATTGTCAGTTCAGGCATGTATGTTCTGCGCCGAACTGTCATTGGTCCCATCCTTTAGCTTCGCATGGAACGGCTAGAAACAATCATCAAAAAACTAGCAAGACCAGGGTTAAAGACCTCTAGGTATGGGGCTCCACTCGCGACCAATAAACTTAAACTCAATCACACTGCATGGGAAAAGGAGCTTCATGACGATCATGATCGTGTGTTCATTCTAAATGGCATCAACAACGGATTTAAAATTGTAGACACAGAGGAAACACCAACCCTGACCGAGGTGACTAATTACTCTTCCGCCCTCACACAAGCTACCGCGGTGGAACGCCAAATTCGGCATGAGATCGACGAACAAAGATATGTGATCACCAAATATAAGCCAGTTCTGATCAGCGCCGTGGGTGCCATCTCTATGGATAGCGGAGGCATCCGCCTCATTCATGACTGTAGTAAACCACGTGGTACGACAGTAAATGATTACGTAAGTGACACCTTTGTTACTAAATGCCAGACAGTCTCTCAAGCAGTTGGTTACATGCGACCCTCCTATTTTTTAGCCAAAGTGGACCTTAAAGAGACTTTTCAGCCCTATATTTAGAACGAGGTTGCCTAGCAAGCTGCTTGGCAACCGCACCTTGGAAACCAAAAATGTTAAAGAGACTGTTCAGCCCCATATAAGGCAATCAGGGATCATTTCGTTTATACATTATTACGATTAACGCAGACGTAAGTAATAACATCTTCTAATTTGTGCCGCAAAGTTTACATGATGGAAATTATGTTGATAAGTTTTTAACATTATTATTTTACTGGAAATATTCATGATCTAATGTGGAAATCTGTTTTATTCAGATATGTCGTTCCATCGATAACGGTGCCTCCCTAAAACCATGAACCACACGAATGTTAGCTGTAAATCATAACGCGCTCTGAATTTACCTCGCTATCGTGTGTATTCTTCCGCTTTAGTTACATAATGTAGATTTCATAAAATCTTCACTCATTCAAGATGTGGGCATCATTGTGCACACATTAGACCAACAAGCAGGAAGGGTAATGTCCTACAACATAAATGGCGACAGCCGAAGTAAGGATCTTTTTTTCTGAGACCACAGCGCCTGGTAGCGACTGAAATATGTGTTCGCAAAATACTAATATAGAAAATGGGTTGCTAACCCATTTTCTATTTGCATTTGTGAAATTGAAAAACGAATTAACGGTGTATACCTTGTTTGATTTCAAACCTCAAACTCACCGTGCCTGTAAGGCAACACAGACGGTCATCAACTGAGGGCGGGTGGTCCTCTAGGGCAGTATCATACTCCGTGTCAGCGCCATCTAGTGGCTCAGGGGTGACATTAGTGGTAATGCGATCTGCAAAATACCGAGAGGGGTTTGGGACACGAAAATTTGGCTGCAATTAACTGTTTGAATTGACAAAGTCCATTTCCACCCAGGAAGTGAATGTTTTAGCATATGTCTCTGACTATATTGCCCGGAAATTACGTTTTGTGCAATATGCAGAAACAAACTTTCTGTAGTCAATGATATACATGACCAGAATAATTACCGGAGTGCAAAGGAAGGGCTCGTTGTCCCAGGCAAATCACTAGTAAATGCATTATGCAGGCTTATGGACCCATTGCCGCGAATTCATTGACACAGTATTATACAGTAAGCAAGTGAAAGCCAGGGTTGTAAGCATTCTAGCTAAACAGTTCTCATTAAAGAAACTCCAATGTGAATCATGCAGGTGTCATATTTCTGTAATATGTATTATGGTGAACATCAGGTTGCATCATTCCTTGAGAGAGGCTAACTGTAAGTTAAGGGACCATTAGGGGAGAAAAAATCGTAAGACAATGACATTTTCCCACACATGAAAATTTGTGCTCTTATTTGTTTTAAGTGCTGTTGTATGTGTAGATTTCCGAAAAATCAAATATTGATATTTGTTTACTTAGTTCCTTGAAAGCCCTCTATGGTAGATGCACAAGGACTATTCTATCATAAATCCACACCAGTATATAGGACTACTGCACCTAAGATTGTAGTGGTGGGGGTAGCTTGTCGAACAAAGGTGTCCCTGGATATACTGTTAGAATTGTTGGTTGCATGGTACACCAATCAGATGTGTGTGTGTAAGATGGGACAGAACTATGTCTGGCTGATTTGGTGTGTTTAATGGCATAAGACAGGGAGGCATATTGTCAACCTATCTGTTCAGTGTTTATATGGATGAATTGAGCTCTGGTTTTAAATAATTGTTGTGTTCAGTGTAGTTTTAGTGTGTATAATCTTCTAATGTATGCTGATGATCTCATTTCATTTGTGGCTGTTCTGAGTAAGCTATTAAGACTGTGAGTTTTAGTTGTAATGACCTTAAAATGTATATATATATATATATATATATATATATATATATATATATATATATATATATATATATATATATATATATATATATATATATATATATATATATATATATATATATATATATATATATATATATATATATATATATATATATATATATAGATTATATATATATATGTCTATATATATATATATATATATATATATATATATATATATATATAGAGAGAGAGAGAGAGAGACAGAGAGAGACAGACAGAGAGACAGCGAGAAAGAGAGAGAGAGAGACAGAGAGAGAGAGACTGAGAGAGACAGAGAGAGACAGAGAGGCAGTGAGAGAGAGAGAGAGAGAGAGAGCGAGTGAGAGAGTTAATGATGGTTAAATTCACGCTGCATCACTGTTTTTAGTATATGCTATGTCCTGAAATAATTCATTATTATATTGTTATTCAAAATAAGCAAGAATACATGTTACAGTACAACATAATAAAATCAAATAAAGTCTGCGCAGGGCACCCCATCAACCTACAATGCAGCTTGTTGATTCGGTGGAGGTTCGGGTGACAAATCAAATGTCATTCAATCGGGAAATCATGAGCATGTATTTAAATCAACTTCTTATATTCCGCCGCAAATCTGTCCATACTAATGACAAAACCAATATGATTCAGATTAATCTTTTAACATCAAATGAGGGTAGACTAGACGTCCGACTTTGTCTTAAAAAGGGGTAAATTCAGCCCTACAGGACGTCTGAGTAAGTATGTATTTTACCGTCCGATCGGGGCTAGGCCTGGGGTAGATACTGATATACGCGACTTCGTTCAAACGTTCATAAAAAAATATTGTAGTTAATAAATCGTCACACAAATTGCTAAAAAGGTGTCAATAGTAATTGGCTTTGTTTTTTTGTATTGGCTCTATCAAAAAGTCGTTAAATTTTAATAATACAGCGGTATTTTTGAGTACATACCATCGCCGATCGATCTTTTACAATTGAGCCACGCGCTTTTGTTTACATTTTAGCTTTCACGAAACTAGGTGGCGCGCTGGTCGCGAGCTTCACAACAGAAACGACCGAGTCGGGTATCTTATTATAACAAGATCTTTGGTAAGAGGACGCTAAATTTGCAACAGTATCAACTGGTTGTTCCTGATGTAATGATTCAGACTATTGTTAAAATGTACCATGACTCACCACTAGCTGGACACGGAGGTATCCAGGATACGATTGATCGAGTACGGGGGTGATACCACTTCCCGAGACTGGACCAAGTTATAACTGAATATATCCAATCCTGACATGAATGTCAGCGACGGAAATCAACTAAAGCTCACACCAAGAATGGTATTGTTTCTTTCCCGACCCCATCTGGACCTTTCCAGGTTTGGGCGATTGACCTACACGGCCCATTACCGCACTCGCAAGAGGGAAAAAGTTACATCTTGACCGCTGTTGACATGTTTAGTAAATTCCTCGTCACCATTACCCTGGCAAACAAAGATGCATTATCTGTCGCTAGCGGACTGTTCACACTATTCTGTTCTTATGGTGTATGCGACACACTGATAAGCGACAAAGGGTCTGAGTTTGTCTCCATAGTTACCAAGGAGTTGTGTGATAAAATGCATGTCCTTCAACAATTCACCCCAAGCTTCGCACATCATTGTTTAGGCGCTTGCGAACGGACGCTTGCCCACGTTAGCTGAGAGACTTACTCCTTTCATGGATGCTAAGATGAAGAACTGGGAGGAGGTACTTCCAGCTATTGTGTTCTCCATGAATAATTCAGTGAATTTCTCTACAGGGTTTTCTCCATATGAAGTTAGTTATCTTTGGCCAGCGTCCCCGTTTCCCCCTATCCCCTCCTACGTGTGACACCCGAACCATCCCAAAAGATATGTACGGGTTTATCAAATCACATGAGAATAAACTCGAGTTAATACGCCAACAGGTCCTGGAGAATGCCACCAAAGCCAGCACCAAAATGCTCGAACGAGCGAATCTTAAATTACATTCTTTGAGTTTACAGACAGGTGATTATGTGTACATGTTGGACGAGCAGGGAGGCAATTAAGAATACATCAAAGGTACAACGATGGTCAAGAATGACGGGATGTGACATAGAACACAGAAACATGAAGTACAACGATGGCTTATATGCCCAGATACGATAGACAATAAAACAGACACCAACAAAGACGCCCAGCCAAGATGAAACACTACATATTCACCCAGGAATATTACACTACAACGTGTGACTCTTTTCTGTCTATGGCGTAGTATACTCATTATCAGATTAATATAACACCAACTGCTGTGTGTGTTATTATCGCAAGCCTCGGACCCATTAGAAATGTCTGTAAAGGTGGTCGCATCTGTGCTAACACCTGTTACTGCGTTTATAATTTTTATAGCCTAGTGCATAGTTTAGGTTAAATTTGCTGGCATTGAGAGGGGGATCATAGCTCAGTGAGCAACATGCATTGGTTACTGTTTATTTCAGGAATTATTGTGCTGATCGTAGGACAAAGTATCGGAAAGACTTTAAATGATGTTATCGACGGTAATCACGGAACTAAGGACAAGTTAAACGTTCTTCTCTTGGTTATCGACGACATGAGACCACAATTTGGCGCGATGGAGACTGCTTTTGGCGGGAAATACTTTCCTACTAACGTCCATCCCCACATGAAAACGCCCAACATGGATAGATTGGCTGCGAGTAGCGCTGTATTCACCCGCGCCCATGTGCAGTATCCTCTGTGCGCCCCCAGTCGCTCTTCTTTCCTAACTGGACGTCGACCTGACAGTACCCGGCAATACCACTTTACTCCAGCGCGTATGAAAGGCGCCAACTTCACAACCATTCCACAACTATTCAAGGAGAATGGCTACAAGTCATATGGAGTGGGAAAGATATTCCACCAGACGGATTATGGCAGCTTTGGCGATGAATCGGATTGGTCATTCTCGGAGAAAAATTACTGGCCATCATATGGATATTTCTGGAATGTGGAGGTTGGGAACAACTACACGTGGTTAGGCGTGACTGACGATTTGCGTGAAGAGGAATACGCACACCCTCTCTTGCCCGATGAACAGGTCCGCAATGAAGCAGTCGCCAAACTCAAAGTACTGGGTCCGAAAGCCGCCTCAGGAGAGGAACTGTTCTTTATGGCAACGGGTTTCCAGAAACCTCACTGTCCATATATATTTCCTCATGAATACTTCGATCTCTACGAAGCATCATCCATCAACGCCCCTGCAAGCCCTAATCTACCGCAAGATTTCCCTGAACTGGCTTGGTTTGATTATCTGAATTTGCGTCGAGGGTGGGACTTGCAAGCCGCCGGTGTTACAGGTGACTTTAACACCACCGTGCCGTTAGACTGGACGCTGGCAATGAGACGAGCCTATTACGCGGCTATATCGTATGTAGATAATTTGATTGGCGATGTATTACGCGAAGTTGAAAATCAGGGATTGGCTAACAACACAGTGATAGCGATGATCAGCGACCATGGATACACGCTTGGAGAGCACAGGGAATGGACCAAACAGATGCTGTATGATTTAGTTACTCAAGTCGTCATGACAGTCAAGATACCAGGAGTCACTGACGCGGGGGTTGTCCGGGAACAACTCACAGAGTTGGTTGATATCTTTCCTACCCTAGTGGATGCAGCAGGTTTAGAACCAGTACCCCTCTGTGAAGTGGACAATTGGAATACGCCCGTTTGTACTGAAGGAATCAGCCTTGTACCTTTAATTAAGGAAGATATAGAATGGAAAGACGGAGTTTTCAGCCAACAGGTTTACAGCCATGCAAATGTGTCTCTTGGAAACTCAATGACGACAGAGAATTTCCGATACACTGAGTATGTTAACTTTATCGACGAGAAAAACGACAGCTGGAAAATGGACTGGTGTAGTGTACATGCCGTAGAGCTTTACGACCACCGTACCGACCCGGCTGAGGACTTCAACGTGGCAAATGATCCAAAATACAAGAAGATTCGGGATAAATTCTGCTGCAAACTGCGACGGGGATGGAGATGTGCTCTTCCTCAGCGACCAAAACCTGCTTCCTGCTACTCAAAGGAGCCAACCTGTATGCCTGCCAATTGCAAATGTTAATAAAATACCATTTGAACCTTAAGCCTACATACACACCACTGAGACCGAAATGCTTCGTCGACGGGAAACCGCTTTGCCTCTTCACGAAATTAATGCCGACATTTCGAATTTCGTTATGGACTTTTTTGAAAACTAACTTTGGATTGTTATTAATTGCTGATCGCACCATCAGCAATGCTTGCTGCAAAGCAACCATGTATAATGTGTGACAAAAAGCATAGTATTAATATACAATCGTGTTTCTTCTTCTGTCGCCCCTGTGGGTCTGGGCTGCCCACTGCATGTTTTAAGAAGGGCCTTGTGCTGTCGATCGAATCGTTGTGACAAACCCTGGGATAATCGTTCACAGGATAATCGTTTGCTTTTTCATCTCCATTCGTCTGTATTTCCCTCTTTTTTCCATTTATCCAAGAAGGCGGCTGCTCAATCAGGTCAATCTATCTTTTCACCTTCGTAGGCACAGTATAACACATAAGTGTCAGTGTGCCGTTTAACCCTATACTTACCTTGCCTTATCTTCTCCACTTGCTTGTTCATTTTCATCCGCATGGATTTTCCTCTTTTTCCATTTACACTAGAAGGCAGATGCCCAAGCAGGTCAATCTTATCTCCCCATATTCATTCAACGCATTAGTGTGAGTGTGCCATTAAACCCTGTACTTACCTTTACCTTCCATACAACACACTAGTCGCGTCCTGACTTCGTGCCTAATGTCGTGAATCAATAGGACATACAAACATGGCTTATATGGGAATTTGTCACGAACTCATTTGCATTGCAGATTTAAGTCTTTAGCATGCGTACAAGATGCCACCAGCGCAGAGCTCAGAGAGTCATTGCTAAGCAGACTACCTGACACAACCCATCGGAAAAAATGTTGAACTGCTCTTTGAGCTAATCGTTATTAACTTGAATATTCCATTTTTGTATCACTGGCGTCATGTGTGCTGGTTTCGCCGCACACCTGATGTACCCTTGTTGGGTGGGGAGCACTTGTGAAGATTTTTTTGTAATTATGGTAAAAAAAATCCACATGACCAAAAAAAGGACCAGACCAAACGACCCCATATTTTTAGTAATTTCACCAACATTAGTCCACAAACCCATAACCTTATTAAGCCCCACCCCCCCCCCCCCCTGTAGGGTCCAAGGGTAGATGGACCCACTGTATCCCCCTGCATGTCTCAAAAGGCGACATATAGGGGGCAACCTGATGGCCGTGTGTCGGTGGTCAATGGGAACCAGGTGTTTGAGTAGAGTGATCCTTGTGAGGTAAATATCTTCAGCACACCACTTAGGCCCGGATTTCGCCAAGACGAGAGTCTGGAATAGCATGGTACAGTCATTCGGCTGGTGATGGCTTGTCCTAGGATAATGTTTAATCGTTTCTATTTTTATCTTTTCCATCTCCATTTTCATTTATCCTAGAAGGCGGCTGCTTAATCAGGTCAACCTTATCTATTAACCTTTTTTGGCACCATATAACACATGAGTGTTGGTGTGTTGTTAAACCCTATTCTTACCTTACCTTACCTTACCTCAGAGGTTGGGAGCAGGTGCATTTCTTTTTTTATCGCCATGTTCAAGAGTTTGATATCTTATACTAGAGTTTCTAGCTGATGCGCTCTCCTTCGTTCGTTGCTGCCTGTGGTTGCTGGAGTGGGGACTAGCCAAAGAAAAAAATAACGCGGGTCCTGGAGAGTTGCTTATTCGATTTATTTAAGTTTCAACAATGAAGCTCCCTGGAAATCTCGGTCTGAATCTTGCCCCTGACTAGATGGTCTCCGTGACTAACCTATCTGTCGTCCTTATAAAGGGTCCCGCGGGTCAGCTGACTAGCTTTCCCGTGACCCTTGACCGGTCCACACGATAGGCTAGCTGACCAACCCACGCTATTGGCGGGTCATATCATGCTGATAATAAATGGGGGTTGCAGGGGGGAAGTTTAGATAGAATAGCATTATAACATCCTCCCCAACCATAATTAAGTTGAACTTCCACTGTTCAATCAATTTTAAATTTACCTTTGCATTTCTAAAGTAGACTAAGTTCAACAAATTGAAGATTTAGTGAGTGGAAATTTGGAATATGAGTAAAGGGGCAGTACGACATGAGCCCAATATTATTTGATTTTGAATTTTGAGTGATCCCAGGGTAGCTTGGACATGCGCCAATACTGTTTTACATTGGCACATGTCCATAATAATAATAGATAATTAAATGAGGTTACAATAATTTTACGGATGTTCTAATTTTGCTAGCCTAAATGGTATTAAAATAAATTTATTACAATAAAATGGTAAGTATTAAAATATGGAATCAATCTAGACGTTATGACATTAATTACATTTTCACAGTATTACTCCTCACTGAAACCACATGGGAAAAAGCGATGAGCCTATACTTGACAACTGTGAAATGGTGAAATAACCTATTGTAGCTAATTCAATTAGTAATTTTGAAAGTATTTAACTAATGTCATGATAATTAAATATACAAGGACAATAGACTAATGCCATGAAAATTATTGAAATTTGTGAATTTCTCCGGATGTTTCGTTGGAGATGAGATATCTGGAGGGCTGCCGTATTGGGTTCGCCAGGTGTCGCTTGAGGTGAAGGATGTAGCATTATAACAGATGTCTAGACAGAGACGCATCGAGCCATCTTTCTTCTCCGCAGCGACCAAATTGCAGGCCTAGTCTGTCGGACGGTCCACATCTGCAATGACATTTTCTCCCTCAAGCTTACTAAGTAGTCTGCGTCCCAGACTCCAGAGGTTCCGCTACGCTTCTCGCCCTAGAGTCTACGACAAGATAAGGTCTTAAACTGGCGCGTCCGAATATTCATTAGACACGTTCGTTAATCTTCGTGACCAATCAACGCAAAGGTTATGACCCGATTGACCTTAATTGCGCGTGTCTGGCTCATGAAACTGGCTAGTGTTGTATTTCTTGTAGCCATTTATTGCAGAACACATAATTATGACGCAGTACACATGAGCACATACGGGAGCATTCATGTTACCAACATAACAGGGAGCAACTATTATTACAACATGCCCCTTATAAAGAAAATAGTTTAAGAATACCCAAAAATGTCACTAAATCAATTACTACCAACTTGTGATTTCAAACATTTTCCAAGTGTCACTGAGGTCACAAATTGTCCAATACTAAAAATGCATTACAACACATGAGACAACATATAAATATTGGAGACAGAGGTTCCAGAACTTGTCTCACCATTGGAGCGAGGTCTTCGGCACCTGCTCTTTAATCACATATACACAAAATCTTTGTGTTTGTTAGGCTTTGGCTGTCGACCTGATCTTGCAACGGTTGGCGTTTTTGCTGCAGACGCAGGTGAAGAAGCCCCTGGAGGTGTTTGAGTTGTTTTAAGTGAAGCAGGACAAGTACTAGAAGTAGGGATCGGGACAGGCGTTTCATGCGCTAGCATCTTTGTAGGATCAGGTGTTTCAAGTGGGTTAGATGCTGGTGGTACACATAACTCTTCTGGCAGGGGTGAAATACATTCCCGGATGTCAGTTGGGAGGGAGTGATGTTCAAATGAATTGACATCTCCATTCGCTGGTGACTTACTTCCGGAGACAGGGAAGCGTGGCTTGATGTCGTCTTTATTTCTTCTCACCAGCTGATTGTTTTCCTTGACGGTGATCCAATAGGAGTCGGGCTGAGGGTGTCTTGACTCTATGGAGCCTGGTTTCCATTCAGGACAACCATCTTCTGTGAACCAAATAGGCTGATCCGGAACATATTCATCTCTTGATGTTTGAGTTGGGTTTAGGTGAGCAGCTCTCTTGTCTGCTAGTTTAATCCGTTGCGAATCGCTGAGCTGAGAAGGTTGATACATCTTCCCAAGACGTGTGTTAATTCTTCGGTTGAAGAATAATTCTGCGGGCGAAGGCAGCTCACTGCTTGCCGGTGTATCATGGTATGCCAGTATCGCCATGGTCACTTGTAGCTCATTCTTGCACTTCTTTATCATCTGCTTCATAGTTTGAATGGCTCTCTCAGCACGCCCATTTCCTTGGTGATAATGTGGACTTGACGTTGTGTGCTTGATTTCAAGAGTGTGACAGAAATTTTTGAACTTTTCAGATTTGAAGCATGGTCCGTTGTCAGATATTATTCTTTCTGCAAGCCCGAACTTGTGAAAGTTGTTATTGAGTGATATAATGACTGCATCTGACTTTGTGGATGTGATAAAGTCAATGGTCATGTATCCGGAGAAGTAGTCAACTGAGACAAGTGCGGACTTGCCTTGGATGTCCATTAGGTCTGTGGCAACAATTTCCATTGGGCGAGACGCTGCCACTTGACGATCTGGAGCTCGAAGTTTTTTGTTTGCATAAATCTGACAGTCACTGCAGTGCAAAACCATTGCTTTGACATCGTCCTGTAAGTTTGGCCAATAAACCGTTCTCATGGCACGCTAGAGTGTGGCTGTAAGACCTTGATGACCATCATGGAGTCGACCGAGAGTTTCCTCACGCAATGCTGACGGAACTAACACACGGTTGCCTTTCATAAGGAGTCCATCTAGGATAGCTAGTTCATCACGAAAACACCAGTATGGGCGGAAGTTATCTGAAAGGAGCTGCATACTGTCAGGCCAACCTTCGATTATGTGCTCTCTAAGTTTTGAAAAGACAGGGTCAAACTTGGTTTCCTCTTGAAGTGATTCTAAGTGTGTCGGTCTGATCTTCAGAACCAGTGCAACACTCACATCAAGATTGGCGATGGCAGGATGAGTTCCTGGTTGGACTAGTCTGGAGAGTGTGTCTGCCAATAGAACACTCTTTGCTCCCACATACTTAACTTGAAGATTATATATCCTCAACCTCAGCAGCATTTGCTGAAGGCGAGTCGGGGCGAGGCTGATTGGTTTCCGGAGAATCGACTCAAGTGTCTTTTGGTCAGTGTGTATTGTGACTAGTCTGCCAAACACATAAACATGAAGCTTCTCACAAGCGAACAGAACTGCCAGGAGCCCTCTTTCAATATTCGAGTAGTCAGATTCTGTCTTTGTGAGTGATTTGCTGAGGAACTTCACAGGTCTGCCGTCTTGAATGAGCACAGCACCCAAACCTTTCAGAGAAGCATCTGTTTCTATAATGGTTGGTTTGCTGGTGTCAAAGTGTGTGAGTTGAGTGGCGCGTGCAATTGCCTGTTTGATGGTGTCAAATTCCTGTTGCATGTTCCCTGTCCACACAACGTCTTTTTTCATAAGACTTCGCATCATGAACGTTCTCTTGGACAAATTGGGAATGTGAGTTGCCATGAAGTTGACTGAGCCGAGGAAACTTTGAAAATCCTGTTTACTTTCTGGAGGTTGCAATTCCAGGATGGCTTTCACTTTCTTCGGACATGGCTCAACACCTTGTGGGGAAATTACACGCCCAAAGTATTCAATTTTCTGTCTTTTGATTCGACATTTGTCCGGATTGAATTTGATCCCTGCAGTGCAAGCTTTGCTAATGGTTTCAAGGAAGTGTATGCCGTGCCGCTCTTCTGTGGACCCTTGAACCTTAATGTCATCAGCACATGGGAATGTGCCAGGAATACCTGCCATAGCCTTGTCCATCTGTTCACAAAATATTTCAGAGGACACTGACAATCCAAAAGGTAACCTGACAAAACAATACTTCTTGAACGGCGTGTTAAATTCAGTGAGTTTTTTTGGTCCAGTAACCGCTTTTCGCATCAAGTGTGGAGAAGTATTGCCCTTTACTGAAGCTATGTTGTGCATCTTCCCAAGAGGCTGTGTAGTGCACACTCCAAATGAGGTATCGGTTGAGATTTTTCGGATCCAGGCAGATTCGAATGTCACCATTTTTTCTGGAGACGATGACGAGGTTGTGGACCCAGTTGGTCGTTTCAGGGCAGGGTTTGATAATGCCTTCTTTTTCCATCTTGTCCAACTCTTGTTTGAGCTTGAGTAATACACTTAGAGCGACGGCACGAGGAGGTAACTGGACAGATTTTGCCTCTGGTGATAACTTAAGTTCAACCTCACCTTCAAATAGGCCGACTGTTCCGTCGAATGTTTCAGGAAAAATGACCTTCAGGTCATTGAGTGGATCGCCTGTTTTTTTCCCCAGTGGAAGGTGTTTCTTCCATTTCTGCTGAAGGGATATGTGATATGAACAGCTTCAATGTTCCGATCCATGTTTACGTTCCTTTGGATACAAGTTTTAGCTACATCCACTAGCTTGAAAAGTTTGCAGAAATCAAACCCAAGGATAAGTTCACTGCCAAGTTCAGTAACCATAATCTTGACCTTATCCGTGTGTTTATTACAGGTAGCCTTGACTGTCAGCTCACCACAGTTTATCATATCAGCACCTGTCACGCCACGCAACCGTGTTTTACTTGGAGTGAGATCATTGCGACACAGCCCAATATCATGAAACAATAGCATACACGTCACCATGGCACCTGTGTCAACCTTGCCTTGAAGTACAGCTGGAGTCGGTGTGTGAAATTTAACATCAGCGAGAATCTCTCTCGTCTTGCCATCTACACTATTGACAGAAACAACACCAACATCATATGCAGATCCACGGTCATCATCACTGGAATCAGTCTCCGACGCATGTATCTCATTCTGGGTTTTGGGCTTGCCTTTGCATTTTAGCTTGAATTTGCATGCTCTCTCAAAATGGCCCCTCTTGTAGCAAAAATTGCACTTCATCCCTTTAGCTGGGCATTCGTCATAGGGATGTGGACTGCCACCACACCAAGCACACTTTTTCTTTCTATCAGCATCTGGCTTCAAGGCTGTTGGTTTGGACCTCATCTTGCTTTTCTGGCCATTTCGCTGGGACTGTTTAATTGGGCCTCTTGAGTATGTTGCATTAATCTGGCATGACTCACTTAGATGTTTCATTGTGACGTCTACCGCCTCATACTGGCGTAATAGGTCTAGACAGTTTTTAACAGTAACATCTTTCCCTCTTGACATTAGTTTGCGTTTGCACTCAGCAATGGTGCACCCATGGATGAGCTTGTCTACGATCAGGAAGTCAGACTGCTCTGGGAAGTCTGCTAAGCGAAATAGTTCTAATAATCTGCTGTAGAAAGTTGTTGTGTTTTCACTTGGTTTCTGTCTGACATTGTAAACATCCTCTCTTGCTTCTCGGAAGAGAGTTGAGTGAGTGAGACATTTCGCGAGACAATCGAGCAGGTCTTCTGCCTTTTGTATCCTCATGTCGGGATGTTCTGACTGTCTGGCCTCTATCAACGTTTCAGCGTGGGCGCCCGCCCAAATATACACGGTGTTGATTTTCACAGAATCAGCATCGGCATGCATAGGACCGTTTAAAATTCTTTCTACTTCTTTGCGCCACAGTCTGAATTGGGCATACGCTTGACTGGAGGCCCAATCCACTTTCGTTTGTGGGATGTATCTGCCGTGATTGGCGTCGGCCGTCTTCGATTTCAAAACGTGTAAATGTCAACGACAGTTACTCACGTGGTGCGAAAAATTCACTTCAATTTGTGGTGCGATGCGACCTACAGGCCTAGTTTCTTTACAAGCACTGACCATGTAGTTTTTTCGTCGGTTACATATCACACTTTATCGGCTCTGCTGAACTTTATTTCTATGGTCACCATGTAGTATTTCTTGTAGCCATTTATTGCAGAACACATAATTATGACGCAGTACACATGAGCACATACGGGAGCATTCATGTTACCAACATAACAGGGAGCAACTATTATTACAAGACATGCCCCTTATAAAGAAAATAGTTTAAGAATACCCAAAAATGTCACTAAATCAATTACTACCAACTTGGATTTCAAACTTGCCTTTCCAAGTGTCACTGAGGTCACAAATTGTCCAATACTAAAAATGCATTACAACACATGAGACAACATCAAATATTGGAGACAGAGGTTCCAGAACTTGTCTCACCATTGAGCGAGGTCTTCGGCACCTGCTCTTTAATCACATATACACAAAATCTTTGTGTTTGTTAGGCTTTGGCTGTCGACCTGATCTTGCAACGGTTGGCGTTTTTGCTGCAGAAGCCCCTGGAGGTGTTTGAGTTTTGTTTTAAGTGAAGCAGGACAAGTACTAGAAGTAGGGATCGGGACAGGCGTTTCATGCGCTAGCATCTTTGTAGGATCAGGTGTTTCAAGTGGGTTAGATGCTGGTGGTGCACATAACTCTTCTGGCAGGGGTGAAATACATTCCCGGATGTCAGTTGGGAGGGAGTGATGTTCAAATGAATTGACATCTCCATTCGCTGGTGACTTACTTCCGGAGACAGGGAAGCGTGGCTTGATGTCGTCTTTATTTCTTCTCACCAGCTGATTGTTTTCCTTGACGGTGATCCAATAGGAGTCGGGCTGAGGGTGTCTTGACTCTATGGAGCCTGGTTTCCATTCAGGACAACCATCTTCTGTGAACCAAATAGGCTGATCCGAACATGAACATATTCATCTCTTGATGTTTGAGTTGGGTTTAGGTGAGCAGCTCTCTTGTCTGCTAGTTTTATCCGTTGCGAATCGCTGAGCTGAGAAGGTTGATATACATCTTCCCAAGACGTGTGTTAATTCTTCGGTTGAAATAATAATTCTGCGGGCGAAGGCAGCTCACTGCTTGCCGGTGTATCATGGTATGCCAGTATCGCCATGGTCACTTGTAGCTCATTCTTGCACTTCTTTATCATCTGCTTCATAGTTTGTATGGCTCTCTCAGCACGCCCATTTCCTTGGTGATAATGTGGACTTGACGTTGTGTGCTTGATTTCAAGAGTGTGACAGAAATTTTTGAACTTTTCAGATTTGAAGCATCCGTTGTCAGATATTATTCTTTCTGCAAGCCCGAACTTGTGAAAGTTGTTATTGAGTGATATAATGACTGCATCTGACGTTGTGGATGTGATAAAGTCAATGGTCATGTATCCGGAGAAGTAGTCAACTGAGACAAGTGCGGACTTGCCTTGGATGTCCATTAGGTCTGTGGCAACAATTTCCATTGGGCGAGACGCTGCCACTTGACGATCTGGAGCTCGAAGTTTTTTGTTTGCATAAATCTGACAGTCACTGCAGTGCAAAACCATTGCTTTGACATCGTCCTGTAAGTTTGGCCAATAAACCGTTCTCATGGCACGCTAGAGTGTGGCTGTAAGACCTTGATGACCATCATGGAGTCGACCGAGAGTTTCCTCACGCAATGCTGACGGAACTAACACACGGTTGCCTTTCATAAGGAGTCCATCTAGGATAGCTAGTTCATCACGAAAACACCAGTATGGGCGGAAGTTATCTGAAAGGAGCTGCATACTGTCAGGCCAACCTTCGATTATGTGCTCTCTAAGTTTTGAAAAGACAGGGTCAAACTTGGTTTCCTCTTGAAGTGATTCTAAGTGTGTCGGTCTGATCTTCAGAACCAGTGCAACACTCACATCAAGATTGGCGATGGCAGGATGAGTTCCTGGTTGGACTAGTCTGGAGAGTGTGTCTGCCAATAGAACAATCTTTGCTCCCACATACTTAACTTGAAGATTATATATCCTCAACCTCAGCAGCATTTGCTGAAGGCGAGTCGGGGCGAGGCTGATTGGTTTCCGGAGAATCGACTCAAGTGTCTTGTGGTCAGTGTGTATTGTGACTAGTCTGCCAAACACATAAACATGAAGCTTCTCACAAGCGAACAGAACTGCCAGGAGCCCTCTTTCAATATTCGAGTAGTCAGATTCTGTCTTTGTGAGTGATTTGCTGAGGAACTTCACAGGTCTGCCGTCTTGAATGAGCACAGCACCCAAACCTTTCAGAGAAGCATCTGTTTCTATAATGGTTGGTTTGCTGGTGTCAAAGTGTGTGAGTTGAGTGGCGCGTGCAATTGCCTGTTTGATGGTGTCAAATTCCTGTTGCATGTTCCCTGTCCACACAACGTCTTTTTTCATAAGACTTCGCATCATGAACGTTCTCTTGGACAAATTGGGAATGTGAGTTGCCATGAAGTTGACTGAGCTGAGGAAACTTTGAAAATCCTGTTTACTTTCTGGAGGTTGCAATTCCAGGATGGCTGGTTTCACTTTCTTCGGACATGGCTCAACACCTTGTGGGGGGAAATTACACGCCCAAAGTATTCAATTTTCTGTCTTTTGATTTGACATTTGTCCGGATTGAATTTGATCCCTGCAGTGCAAGCTTTGCTAATGGTTTCAAGGAAGTGTATGCCGTGCCGCTCTTCTGTGGACCCTTGAACCTTAATGTCATCAGCACACGGGAATGTGCCAGGAATACCTGCCATAGCCTTGTCCATCTGTTCACAAAATATTTCAGAGGACACTGACAATCCAAAAGGTAACCTGACAAAACAATACTTCTTGAACGGCGTGTTAAATTCAGTGAGTTTTTTGGTCCAGTAACCGCTTTTCGCATCAAGTGTGGAGAAGTATTGCCCTTTACTGAAGCTATGTTGTGCATCTTCCCAAGAGGCTGTGTAGTGCACACTCCAAATGAGGTATCGGTTGAGATTTTTCGGATCCAGGCAGATTCGAATGTCACCATTTTTCTTGGAGACGATGACGAGGTTGTGGACCCAGTTGGTCGTTTCAGGGCAGGGTTTGATAATGCCTTCTTTTTCCATCTTGTCCAACTCTTGTTTGAGCTTGAGTAATACACTTAGAGCGACGGCACGAGGAGGTAACTGGACAGATTTTGCCTCTGGTGATAACTTAAGTTCAACCTCACCTTCAAATAGGCCGACTGTTCCGTCGAATGTTTCAGGAAAAATGACCTTCAGGTCATTGAGTGGATCGCCTGTTTTTTTCCCCAGTGGAAGGTGTTTCTTCCATTTCTGCTGAAGGGATATGTGATATGAACAGCTTCAATGTTCCGATCCATGTTTACGTTCCTTTGGATACAAGTTTTAGCTACATCCACTAGCTTGAAAAGTTTGCAGAAATCAAGCCCAAGGATAAGTTCACTGCCAAGTTCAGTAACCATAATCTTGACCTTATCCGTGTGTTTATTACAGGTAGCCTTGACTGTCAGCTCACCACAGTTTATCATATCAGCACCTGTCACGCCACGCAACCGTGTTTTACTTGGAGTGAGATCATTGCGACACAGCCCAATATCATGAAACAATAGCATACACGTCACCATGGCACCTGTGTCAACCTTGCCTTGAAGTACAGCTGGAGTCGGTGTGTGAAATTTAACATCAGCGAGAATCTCTCTCGTCTTGCCATCTACACTATTGACAGAAACAACACCAACATCATATGCAGATCCACGGTCATCATCACTGGAATCAGTCTCCGACGCATGTATCTCATTCTGGGTTTTGGGCTTGCCTTTGCATTTTAGCTTGAATTTGCATGCTCTCTCAAAAATGGCCCCTCTTGTAGCAAAAATTGCACTTCATCCCTTTAGCTGGGCATTCGTCATAGGGATGTGGACTGCCACCACACCAAGCACACTTTTTTTCTTTCTATCAGCATCTGGCTTCAAGGCTGTTGGTTTGGACCTCATCTTGCTTTTCTGGCCATTTCGCTGGGACTGTTTAATTGGGCCTCTTGAGTATGTTGCATTAATCTGGCATGACTCACTTAGATGTTTCATTGTGACGTCTACCGCCTCATACTGGCGTAATAGGTCTAGACAGTTTTTAACAGTAACATCTTTCCCTCTTGACATTAGTTTGCGTTTGCACTCAGCAATGGTGCACCCATGGATGAGCTTGTCTACGATCAGGAAGTCAGACTGCTCTGGGAAGTCTGCTAAGCGAAATAGTTCTAATAATCTGCTGTAGAAAGTTGTTGTGTTTTTCACTTGGTTTCTGTCTGACATTGTAAACATCCTCTCTTGCTTCTCGGAAGAGAGTTGAGTGAGTGAGACATTTCGCGAGACAATCGAGCAGGTCTTCTGCCTTTTGTATCCTCATGTCGGGATGTTCTGACTGTCTGGCCTCTATCAACGTTTCAGCGTGGGCGCCCGCCCAAATATACACGGTGTTGATTTTCACAGAATCAGCATCGGCATGCATAGGACCGTTTAAAATTCTTTCTACTTCTTTGCGCCACAGTCTGAATTGGGCATACGCTTGACTGGAGGCCCAATCCACTTTCGTTTGTGGGATGTATCTGCCGTGATTGGCGTCGGCCGTCTTCGATTTCAAAACGTGTAAATGTCAACGACAGTTACTCACGTGGTGCGAAAAATTCACTTCAATTTGTGGTGCGATGCGACCTACAGGCCTAGTTTCTTTACAAGCACTGACCATGTAGTTTTGTCGGTTACATATCACACTTTATCGGCTCTGCTGAACTTTATTTCTATGGTCACCATGTAGTATTTCTTGTAGCCATTTATTGCAGAACACATAATTATGACGCAGTACACATGAGCACATACGGGAGCATTCATGTTACCAACATAACAGGGAGCAATTATTATTACAACAGCTTGTGATACGCACCCTCGGTTTTATGTGACGTCATGTACATTGTCGATCTCCTGCGCATCGGCTTCTGCGCAGGCTGGGATGTTATGTTAGCATAGCGTCAAACATGTCTGCTGAAAACAAACAAACGGTGTAAATACTCCATTATCAATTCTATTGCGACCGGGAACGATTGTTTTGCACTCGAAATACACACAATTTTGAAGGCGAAATTTAGTCTTCATTAACCTTTAATAACTACCGCATCGCAACCAATACAATGTATATAACATTTAAAAAAGGTATCATACCTCTCTGGGTACCTCCTATCATTGTCGCATCCAAAGACATTTTCAAGAAAGTTTCTAAGAGTTGGTAATATCTCCGATCAGCTGATGTGGTAAACAAATGGCGATATAGCGTGACTCACCAGAGGGCGCCACTGGTGGCCGAATTCCTTCCCAAAATGCACCGCGCAGCGCTTCGCTCGATGTATTTGCGAAGAAGACTATGGAGAGTGGTACATTGTTGTGGTCGGCGTCCAATGAGAACACATTGAATGTCTTCTGGAATTATGGGGCGTCTCAAAAGTTCAAATTGGCGCCACAACAAGCGCTTTAATCGCTTAGCTGCACGATAGTATGTTGACGTAATAGTCAGTTAAAAAGAACCAGTTGTGTGTCAGCTTCTCTCGCCGACTGTGCGATTAACTGTGCCACTCAGCGTGAAACAACAAATCGGGGTGTTGTAGATTGTGTGCCCATGTTATGATATTAATCTAGCTCTTTTGACTTTTGAAACGCTCCCCCTCTTTTCCATTGTCAGCACGACATGTTTCACTAGCCCGGGGATACCTCCGCCCTTAAGACGGGGTGTGACCCTGATAAGTAGACCTGGCTGGTACCTTTTCCCATTGGTCAATGACCCTTCGAGCCCACGCCCCATGTGAGCTGTTGGGGTTGACCTTTGTGAAGGGGGACCGGCTAAACCTGAACCAATGGGAGGCCAGCTGTGGGTGTGGTTCCGAGCGTAATCCAATGCCGGAACCCTAATAAAATAGCTGGCCTCGCGGAAATTCAATGAGAAATACCTAGCGAAGAGACGAAGTATCTGAACAAGATTCTGACCCGAGATTCCAGAGAAAGCTAATAAGCAAAACTCGAATAAATCAACAAGAACTCAACTCCTGGACTCGTGTGTTTTCTGGCTAGTGTCCCCACTCAAGCAACTACAAGCAGCTACAATATTCCTATATACGAAGGAGCGTGCAGAAATACGAATAACCAAGAAATATAAGTATAACAAGAGTATAGATATATAAGAGGAAATAAAGTCATAAGAAGTGGTGTGAGAGTCTGGATATCTGATAACTTCCACTGTTATCAGATCACAACTTCCCGGTACAAAGCGCTCTACTACATGCTCCTTCGTACAGGAAAACAGCTGACAATTCCTACGCCGAGAATTCGCACGAATCCAAATCCAACCATGTCGCAGAGCAGCAGCAGCGACAGCGGACACCGCGAGACAACAAACGCAGAGGAGAGACAGGCAAACCACGATGCGACGGCCGTTACAGACATGGCAGCCGTCATTACCGGAGCCTTCCGCCTCCTTGCCGACAACCAGGTATCGGCACACGAAGCAACTCTGCACCAGCTTCAGTCATCCAAAAAGAGCCCCTCCCTGCCCGACCGGATAACCTACGAGGGAAAGCCAACGGAAAACGTGGAGGATTTTGTCCATAGATCCATGACTTATATGAAGCTAAATAAGGTACCTCGCGAGCTTCAGGGTATTACCCTCAGCACCGGACTCACGGGAAGGGCGTACAACTGGTACCGTTCGTTATCCACCGACGTCGCGGAAGATGTGAGCCGACTGACCACCGCAATGCGCTCACATTTCGTCAAGGAGGAGCAGCGAAACCATCTCTCTCGATTGTTCGACCGCGAACAAGGCAAACGAGAATCCGTTGAGGACTATGCGAAGGACCTCGCGGATATCTTATCGCGCACCATTACGGATGAGGCTGTGCGAGTGCAGCTTTTCACGAAGGGTCGAGAAATGCATGGGTACTTTTGACCCCAAAACCCTCATCGAAGCAGTCAAGTGGCTCGCAAAGAATCATCAAACCCCGTCGGTGCACGCTTACGCGATTAGAGACATCACCGATTTTCCCCCACCCCTTCTCCACAGGAAACCCTCAAAGAGCAAATGCGTCTTCTACACAGCTCCAAAAAAGGTAAGTTTTGATGATAGAGGACGGTCCCCTTCAACAGATCGTAGTGACAAGAGATATCGGCAAAGCCCCTCACACGACAGCTATCCAGCTTATGACCGATGGGATGAGCGAGGCAGCAGACGCGCGGACGATCGAAGTCACGAAAGCCGTCGTGATTACGGTAACACCTCCTCGTACGGCCGCGACAACCACAGGCATCCGTCCGGAGGCCGAAATTATGTCCGGGATAACGCACACAATCGCAACGGCAGCGGCCGACAATATTCCCGCGAAAACCGACCGATTGCCACTCAATGCTCCGTCTGCAACCGAAGAGGGCACTCCGAGAGGAACTGCCGGCAGCAAATCTGCCGCAGGTGCTATAATGCAGGACACCACAAAGAGCAATGCCGCGCTAACATCAACCTTTCCTGCTCCATATGCAGAAAGCTAGGGCATGCTAGTTCTACCTGTCGCTTCCAGGGAAACTAGCAGACCTTCAAGATGACAACATTGGAACTACAACGGCCGCTGGTAAGTACGGCACTCAAATTTTAGACAACAATGAGCTGACTATAACGCTATCAAATAAGCGATACAAAGCTAAAGTCGACTCAGGAGCTGATCTAAATTTCTTATCTCTAGACGTATTGGCCAAATTGCCACCAACATTACGGAACAGAAATGTGTGTGTGCCAACAACACTCAGGTAACTACTCTAGGTAACATTACCTTACCATTCTATGTACATAACCAAAGGTTATCAGCTGATTTTGTGGTATTGAGCGACTCTCACTCCCCAATGTACTTAGGCATTCCATTTCTAAAGAAACATTCAGCAGTAATGAATTTCGGAACTGGTACCATTTCATTCACAACCAATATCCCAGTACACTCTGCACAGAATATTACCATTGATCCCTTTTCTGAAATTATATGTGCAGGAAATCTTTTCCGTAAAACTGAAAACAAAACAACAGGGGAATGTTCAGTTTTCCCGCATTTAAATGCCAAAGGTATTCTGTTAGCCCGCGCAGCAGTAACCGTCAATAACAACTGCGTGCCAGTAAGATTGTTTAACACTACCCCCGTTGCAAAGTTGATTACCAAGGGTGAGAGAATTGCCACATTTGATCGCTGGGACAATGATGTAGAAACCTTCCAGTACAAAATTGATGACACTGCGAATGCTGGTGAAGGTGAGTATGTTAAATTGAATGCAAGTCATTTGCCCTCACAAGATACTAGCCATGTACCAAATGTAGACTGGAGCCAGTCTCAGGTAAGTGAAATTGAGCACCAACAGCTTAACCAAGGAGTTAAGGTTGACCGATAAAACTTCGTGCAAAATTTAGATTCTCCCGGGCTCTACTCCTGTTCATAAGTATCCCTATAGAATGGCTCCCCAGGGCAGACAGGAAATGGACAAAATCATCGATCAACAAATCCAACAAGGACTAATCGAGGAAGCTCACGACGGAGCCTGGGCATCGCCGGCCCTTTTAGTTAAGAAAGCCGGTGGTGGTCTAAGACTTGTAATTGATTACAGAGGTCTTAATGCGGTAACCTTCCCTCAAGTCCTTCGAATTCCCAGGTTAGATGAAGTGTTAGATTGTGTAGGTGAGAACAAACCCAAGTATTTCTCAGTTCTTGATTGCACTCAAGGGTTCCATCAAATCTCCTTAGATCCAGAGTCCAGGCATACGGAACGCACCGAGCGTGTTTCAATCCCTCATTGACTCTTTGTTGCGTAATATACAATACAAATACGTCATGGCATACATCGATGATATCTGTTGTTTTTCGCCCACATTTGACTTGCATCTTAAACATCTCTGCGAAATATTTGTACGGTTACGCAATGCCAACCTGAAGCTACACCCCAGAAAATGTTCGTTTGCCGTGAAAAAGGTAAAGTATCTGGGCCATGTATTGCAGCCAGAAGGCATATTACCCAATCCTGACAAATTAGAAGCAATTGAATCTTACCCTACCCCCACAAAACTTAAAGACGTACGTGCTTTCCTGGTATTAACGGGCTTTTTCAGAAGGTTCATCAGTGGTTACGCAATTATTTCGCGCCCTCTATATGCTTTGACCAAGAAGAATGAATCATTCACGTGGTCGCCAGAATGCCAAACCGCATTTGACGCCTTGAAAAAGGCGCTGGTAAGTTCACAGGTTTTAGCCTTTTCCGATTTCAGCAAACCGTTCGTATTGTCGACTGATGCTAGTAAGATAGGATTAGGCGCATGTCTTAGCCAGGAAATTGACGGCAAGCTGCGACTGATAGGGTTTGCAGGGAGAGGTCTCACTAAATCTGAAGCAAATTATTCCACTACAGAACAGGAACTTCTTGCAGTAGTATGGGGAATTCAGCACTTCAGAGTGTATCTTGAGGGACAGAAATTTCAGTTACATACTGATCATTCAGCCCTCAAATGGATATTAGGGTTAAAGCAGCCTCAGGGTAGACTAGCAAGATGGGCCACATTCATTCAGCAATTTCAATTTGAGGTGAGTCATGTTAAAGGGAAGGACAACATTGTCCCGGATGCATTAAGTCGACGTCCTTATGACATCACCCGTACCGATGCTGATGACGTCATCGATCGTTTTCCCGATCTTGACACGGTCACCCCTGTTAATCCGCTTCCCCTTACAACAACGCCACCGTTTTGCTCCCCTCAATTGCGACCGGACAAGCCCGACTTGTTAACAGCGATTCACCACCCCAAAATAATTAGCAAGCCGACAACGCGGTTAACGGTAAAACTTCAAGTTAAGTTTCATGATGTGCCATGCGTGATCCCATCGCTTAACTCTCAACCAGGTGAATCGGATGAGGAATTCGTGCATCAGTCTATATGCACTATTCCCGCCACTGCAGCGGGCAAGTTATCTGCCTTCCCTCAGGATCACGATAAACTTGCCTCGCTATCGTTGGATTCAGAGGACAATTATGAAACAGAAGCCCTATGTGCAGTAACTGATAAACGGACTCAACGGGCTGAGCTCCGACATCGGCTTACAAACCAAGCGACAACTAATTGGGACTCAATTACCTTAAGCCGAGAACAGATAAGGCGTCAGCAAAGACTTGATCCCCAATGCAGTATAGTTTTACGACTCCTCAAGTATGGCACCGTTGCCACCAATAAACAAGAGGCAGACGTGCTGCTCAAACGCGAGCAAAACTATTTTATTGCTGACATCTCCTCTATCATATATTAACATCACAGGGACCGAAACCAAATAAAGCAATGGCACAGTTAGTCATCCCTCAAAACCTCAAGGAACATTTCCTCAAAATGCATCATGATGCACCTCTAGGCGGACATCTGGGCGCTTCGCGAATGATTTCAGTCATGCGGCCGCGTTATACTTGGATCGGGATGATCAGGGACATAAACGAATATGTTCACACATGTAAGTCCTGCAATGCATCCAAAAGTTCCAATGTCTCTATTCGGCCCCCACTTATCATCCGTGAGCCTGCCCCAGGACCGTTCCACACTATGACGATTGACACAGTCGGCCCATTACCGAAAACGCGCTTCGGTAACGAGCACATGGTGTGTGTCACTGACCAATACAGTCGCTATGTCATCGCATGGCCGACTCGTGACATTACAGCCAAATCAATTGCTAAGGGTTTTTACGAGAGAATCATCTGTGTCTATGGTGCACCCAAGCGACTTCTCGCCGATAATGGATCCGCTTTCATTAGCTCCCTATTTCAGGAATTATGCTCCCTTTTCAAAATTAAGCAAAGTTTCAGTTCGGAGTACCATGCTCAAAGTCAAGGTCAAACGGAACGTTGTCAGCGCTCCATACTAAACCTTCTAAGGAATTATGTCAGTCCTAAGCAAACAGACTGGGACCAGCACCTAATGCCATTAGTATTTGCGCTCAACACTTCTGAAAATCAACCACTTGGCTATTCAAGCTATATGTTAGTGTTCGGCAGAATGCCCGTGTTACCAGCGGAGATGGATCTTCCAGATCCCCTCAAATCCCCCAACACATACAAGGACCACATTGTCGAAATGCTGCAAACACAAGCAGAAATTTCCAAATTTGCCGAACAGCACCTAGTCGAACAACAAATGAAAATGAAGGATCAGTATGATAAAACCACCAAAAACAACCCAATCGAAGCCGGTGACGCAGTATACGTTTACCAACCAAAAATTCGAGTACGTAAAACGAAAAAGAAATTGCAGAAAAATTTTCATGGGCCTTTTATCGTTGTCGGATATGCAACCCCCACCACGGTTAAATTAAAACGCCTATCAGACGGGAAGCACTTGGACAAGACAGTCAATGTTATGCGTCTGAAGAAGGGACACATAAGGGCAAAGACCAACAAATGGGATCCGTTGAATGTCGAAGATCTCGGGGATCTATCGGAAGAGGATCTTCCCAGCGACAGCTTTAACCAAGCTGCATCAGATGACGATTTGGACTCGGACGTGCTTGACAATGCGCCCCGCAGAGCAGGGCTACGCCCTAGAGTCGATCGGACTGCTGACAGATTCGCTACCCCCAGCGTTGTCCACACGGCCCCTTCAACACCCTCCATGGCTAATACACCAAGCCTTCTGCCCCGATGGCGTACATGCAAACAATCATTCGAGACAACGCGTGCAAATGCTCCCTCCCGACAAAATATCCCACCAACAACCGCCTTAACCAAAACTTCCCTCAAGCCACGAGCTGTACGTAAGGATGGGAAGACACATGATGTAGTAAAATTGATTGGATCAAAGGTTCCTCGATTTTCAAATAAAGTCAAGTATAACATCATGTTTGCCGGCGGACAATCTGAGTGGATTTTTGAGGACAAACTCAACAGCGCCACAAAGTCTCTGGCGCGAAAGATGCACATAACCGATTTATGACAACATTACCAATTTATGACAACATTTACCGATTGGTGACACCATTTACCAATATCTACCGATTAATATTTAACTATCCTCATTTATTCATTTTCAGATTATTCATCTTCCAATTTATGTTTAACTATTCATTTTCAGAGTGTTTTTTCTTTTCAGAAATTATTCCCATTAATGTCATGTTATTATTTGTTATACCTATGTACTATTTACCCCAAAACAGGACATCTACATTCGTATTGTAAGTATGTTCCTTTTTGTACCGTTATTTCACACACCATATATATATATCGTCTATTATTCCAATCAGACAACATTTACCTGCCATTAACCCATGGCATTGACACTTTGTTTGTCTCACTCGCATTTCAAACCGTGACGAACCGTTGATAATTTTAATTGTAATTCGAGACAACTGACACAGACTGAAATGTTAGGATAACAATCCCTCGCCAATTAAACCTACATACGCTTTAAAACGGATAAATTGGACACATCACTTTATATAATGACGAAACTAGGATATAACAATCCTTCGCCAATTAAACCCACATACCTTTATAAAAGCTTATTGGGACTCCAATTCGACCACTCCAATTAAAGATCGTCTCTAATACTTAATTACGACATTGTAGTAAAAACGGGGTATCAAGTTTCATGAAGGAATCTGCAGCTTAAGATTCATATGTAAGCTCATTGACTCAGATGGTCCACTTATAACGGATCAAGTATTTGCAATTACATTTAATTCTCAACGCATATGTGAGATGTAGTAATTAAACACATCACCGCTACATGTACAAATTATACTCAAAGTGGACACCGTTGTTCCGATCCTATACGCATCACATACACCTACACCAACTGCGATATATACGGGTACAGTATTTTAGAAGCAAATTACACTGTCTTCATCTACCACTCCAGAAGCGCAATATTGCCCCTTCCCATTATGATACGTCAATCTACAACGCCATTTTTTACCTCTACCAGACGCAGATTTCACCATGATGTTCAACTAACAGGAGGGCTCTACACTAGGATCCGTAGGGAAACTGTCCAGAGGACTCTTTAATATGGCCGCGATAGACGACATTAAAAGGTATATTTATAATATTCACATACAAGAGGGAGATAGCGCCTTCACCCGACGTGCCTTGATAAGCCATTAGCATACGTCAATCCTGACCATGGATACAGAAGACGTCCATCATTTCATGGCTCAACCAAGAGAAGACATAACTCATTCTCCCCTCAATTAACGGAAAATCTCAAGCGTACACCATTTAATTCTCAACCCAATACGTTTATATTTATTCCCGATCAGAGATCATCATAAACGTCAACATGCCGTTGTTCTCAGCTTACATTACTCATCAAACAGTCCATTCATTTTTTCGAAATGCCATGTGCAACATTATTTCAGGTGCAATAATGTCAACATCTACCACTCCAGAAGCACACCATAAATGCTCTTTCTGGACGAATAATTCCCACCAACATTAGAGCCAGGCTCAGGAGGGCTCTACTAGGATCCGTAGGGAAAAGTGTCCATTTCACCTCTTTAATGTGGCCGCGATAGACGACATTTAAAAGGTATTTTACGCCATACAAGAGGGAGATAGTGCCTTCACCCGACGTGGCCTTGTGAAGCCAAAGCATACGTTAAATGACCATGGATGTCAGAAGACGTCCATAACGGCTCAACCCCATAACTCATAACGCATATCTCCCCCACGCATATTCAAGCACACCTGGCGAACCCAATACGCAGTTTGAAGAGATCTCATAATCCATCATCATACTCATCAATCCATTTTAATATGTATCCATCTATGTTATGGAACATTAGTTAAAAATTCTTATTGAACATTTCCAAGCTAAATTAATCATTCTAATTCAGTTCTTCCAAAATTGGCTCTATAGCTAAATCAGTTTACCACTTTAACCATTCGAAATTGTCATGTTAAGGCTCATCGTCTTTTTTCGAAATGCACTGGTAAATTTTGTGCGAGAGTAATACTGTGGAATGTAATATGGTTGGGGAGTTAAATTTTAGATATTACCATTAATAATCATATTGTACTTTTGAAACAATTCATTTATATATAGATTACAAATTTAGAGAAACGACATTTGAAAATTATTATAATCTCATCATCAATAATCCTTAAGATGTATAATATGACCTTATGATACATAGACCAAAGCTAAAATAATATTGGCACATTCCAAGCTACTCTGGAATCATTCTAAATTCAAAATCAAATAATATTGGGCTAAGATGCCAAATTTCCTTTAACTTTAAGTGTCTTTTCGGCCCGGCCGCCCTTGTCAAATTTCAGCCTTGCACAGGTTGAACTTTTGAACAGTGGAAGTTCAACTTAACTATGGTTGGGGAGGATGTTGGGGAGGACCTTTATGATATTAATCTAGCTCTTTGACTTTTTGAAAGCTCCCCCTCTTTTCCATTGTCAGCACGAACCCTTTCATAAAACCTCTGGCCTCGCGGAAATTCAGTGAGAAATACCTAGCGAAGAGACTGAAGTATCTTTTCCAAGATTCTGACCCCCTTCGAGCCCACGCCCCATAAGCAAAACTCGACCTTTATGAAGGGGGAAGAAGTCAACTCCAATGGGAGGCCAGTGTGTGTGGTTCTCTGGCTAGTGCCGGAACCCCTAAACTACAACTACAAGCAGCTGAAATCGCGGAAATTCAAGGAGACGTGAAGTAATAACAAGATTCTGACCGAGAGTTCCAGAGAAAAATCTACAAGAACAATAAGCAAAAGAAATACGTATAAGATCTAAAAGAAAATATAGTAATAAGACTCGAATAAATCAACAAGAAAAAAACTCACTCGTCCGTTGTTTTCTCTGGAAATTGTAGAACTGAAGCAAATGACAGCAGCTACAATACTCAAAAGTACCCGAGAGTGAGCGACAGACATTGTGAAATAAGCATCCCAAATCTGGGATGCTAACCAGTTCAAGACGCTATCCTTCCCTAGACTGATTAGTAACATGTAAACAGCGACCCGCAGCATAAAAATCTAGTCGACCTTGACTACTTCTTCGGAAATTGAGAACTGCAAATGAGAGCCAACGACTCAGCAAAAGTACCCGAGAGTGGCCGACAGACACGGCTTGTGATTGGAGCATCCCTGTCCCAGTTCAAGACGCTATCCTTCCCTAGACTGATTAGTAACATGATGACCAGGGGCGCCCTTGACTACTTCATAAAGCTAGGGGTTTTAATTGTAAACAGCGCCCGCAGCCATCAGTAGTGGGTCCTAAGAGAAGCATTTAGGAGGCATTCAGCGTGTCTGGCTTTGCATATGGCCCTGTCCGCAAGCGTCGGATGACAGGGGGCGCACTTGGGTCGAGGACTATTGTGAAGGGGTTTTAATAATACCCCAGGCCTTTGATCACATCTGGATATGTGTCAAACACAGTTTCGGCTGCGAGTGGCTGGGCACTTACTGTACTAGCCGGAACATCTAACGTGCATTTCTCCCTAGGATGGGCTCGTCAGACGTGGGTGTGATGAAGAACGTCATCCTGTGTGTGATGCTTGACTAAGGGCAGTGCGTGTCCATGGCTGCCTAGCCAATGGACATGATGGTTGTACCCCCAAATGTCTTGAGAGCTGGCTTGTCGTTATCATCCCTGTGTAGTCCATCTGCAGGAACGTTGACTCTAAGATTTCACTGGCATCCGCACTTGTGTCCAATTTGAATGCAACTGCTGTTGCCCTTTCCTTGATTGTGGCACGGTAGTTGGCCATTCTATTATTTGGCAAGGCAGTTGCCCTTTCTATTATTTTGGCACGACAGTTGCCCTTTCTATTATTTTGGCACGACAGTTGCCCTTTCTATTATTGTGGCACGGCAGTTGCCCTTTCTATCATTGTGGCACGGCAATTGCCCTTTCTTTTATTGTGACGCAGCAGTTGCCCTTTCTCACATTGTGGCATGGCAGTTGTTCTTTTCAACCCAACACCACAAACACTTCAGCCCACGGGGTACTGGTTTCCTTGCCATTCGGCTAACCAGCGATGCGATCCCCCTGCCTCTACAAACACTCATGTCACCGGTGCAAGTTTCCTCTCTCTTACTGACCCAAACCATTTCATACGCATAACTGATCAAGTATAACAGTTATTGAACTCTATCCAACATCTGTGTTAATCACATACTCATTAACAAACAATCATCTCAACATCCCATCATCATGCAGTATATGCCTGATGTAGATGATATGTTAAGTGACGTTATCTCTCGCCTGCAGGTGCAGCCCAGCCCTTTACAAGGTATTGGGATGCAGCCCTGGCAATACCTATCGTATCCCATCACATCTCTTACCAAAACACTACAGTTTACCATAGACAGCCTCCTTCACAAATCACTGAGCCCTTCAACAAGCCGATCATATTTACATCACTGGAACACCTCAACTTCCTTCTGTAATAAGGTACACCACACCCTGCTCTGCCTTCTCACACCATTGCCATATTTGTTGCCCATCTGCATGTTCAGGGACTGAAATATTCCACCATCAGGACCTATATCTCTTCATTATATTCCATATACAAATTAAAACACATACCTGACATAACCTCGTATCTGTACATAAACAAACTTTTGCATGGCATCCTAAACTCCCAACCCGCATTGCCCACTTCCAAGCTCCATCCTATCACCAATGCCGTTCTTCACCAAATGGTTGATACAATACCATTTGTACCTCCTGTAATTATACACGACATATGCTTAAGGCTCCCTACTCACAATGTTACTACGGTTACCTCAGAGCAGGAGAGGCTGTCCACTCTAATGACACAACACATACTCTTACTTTACTCCACCACTCCACAAATCCTCCCAGCTACCAGATTCACTTCACCTCCTACAAACATAGCAGACAAAACAGTTTTAAAACCATAACAAAACTCTCCTTATTTTCCAGTTGTTGCCTTGCGCAAAAACCTACATCTATGAGGAAATTCCCAGGACCCATCTTCCAAACCATGCACTAGACATCTTTTTGCCTCATTTCTTCAACCAAGTCTTTAATCTCGCATCACTTCCCAGATCACGTAACAACACACATTCATTCCGTACCGGTAGAGCTACTCAGCTGGCATCTGACAACATCCCTGAAACAGCCATCAAATCAACCAGCAGATGGAAGAGTTCTGCCTTCACACAGTTCATCCCCTGTAGGTCTGGGGGTAGAATAGGCCCACTGTATCCTCCTACGTGTCGCAATAGGCGACTAATAGGGGCAACCTGTTGGCCGTGAGGTCCTGGTGGTTGTGCTGAGTGGTCCTTGTGAGGGCCATATCTGCAACACACCGGATTTCACCTAGACGAGAGGCTGGGATGGCCTGTATCTCATCTGTAATCAATAATTGCAGTGAACCTGTCCTCGGCGATTGCTACTGTATTATATTATGTTATGTAACATCAGTTGTTATGCGCGTTATTTGAACCTTGATCTTTACATAGCTTGCTACTTCAATATTATGTCTACAATAAAATTAAATTGTTTAAACCCAACCACTGTTTGTTACTCGACTCCTTCACAAAAAAATGAAATAATAGATTAAGGTGGGGCCTTGCAAAACAATTATTGGACATGAATTAATCCAGGTTTATGCAGAAAGCTGTTCTAATAAATGCACTTGTTTAATTAAAATGCAATCGATTGTGCACCCTATGAAATCTGCAACATAAACTTCGGCCTTGAATTTATGTCCAATATCAACTCTGGTAGAATCTTACTGTATAACTGACACGTACATTGATCCATTTATTTTTACTTTACCGGAGATTGGGTAATAAATTAAGCTTGTACCAACAAGACTCAAGAGCCGCTTCATTTCACTCCTGCCCTAACCGAGAACAACGTCATTCGAACAGATTCACGCGGGAGGAGAGTTCACAACAACAGATGCTGAAGAGGCAATTCAGTGAGGTAGTGAGGTCTATCATTGATTTGGATAATCAAATCTTCATGATAGGAATAATTTTACTCTGAATAAAGCCCCAAGGGAATCGTTGTCATATGTCATTATTGCTGAAGTACAAAGTTTGCAAGTGGCAAATGGGCTTAAAGCTCTGCGGTGGTTGACTTAAGAAATTAACGCCTTCCCTATCAGTTTGCATTTATTTGTATATGAAAGAGCTGATCACCTTTTCTCTATCCGTCCATCAAAGTCACTGACCACCTAATTAATCTAATGTCTCACCAGACTTTATTTGACCTGAAAGAGATTACTAAAGGTCCTATAATGGCTTAATCATGTAAATGTCTAAAATATCCATTATACAGCTCTCCTATAAGTCTATCACTTTTTTGTTATGATTAACAAAATTTAAAATATTCATTAAATGTGCTTATGCTTCAACTGTCGTTGCACAAAAGCACTGGAAAAGAAGGTTCAACGTATGTGTTTTGATGTTTATCGTGAGTATATATCGAGGAAAGAAGAGCAGAGAATGTGATCATTTTATTCCGCGCGTTCGCTTACCAACAACCAGGGGAGCCCAAGTAATTAGTCGGCTATGTAGAAAGCATATCGTAACAGTATGTTTTTATTGGAAGAAATTGCATAAATCTAAAGAGCGGTATATGTCTCCATTGTGACAGAATACAGAAATCTTCAAGTTTAATCCACACCCTTTTCCCAATATTAAAAGTTCTCCTTTGGCCTTTAGGATAAAACAAAAATTCGGCGAATTTAGGTTACTTCACAACTTCCGTTACCTATACGACAGCATGGGAGTTAACAGCAACATTGCACAACATCACTCCATGGTCAAGTACGACACCTCTGATACCATTGATCTTATCGTGCGGTGTTCCCCTGGTGTATACTTGGCCAAAAGTGACATTGATACATCTGCTACTTTACTGCTACTGTATCCACATCTGCTGACAAGTCACTGGATAGATCAATATCCCTCTTTTATGCTCAATGTTTGGTCAGAGGATTGCTTCTCAAATCATCGCTGCTCCGTCTTTTTAGTGAGCAAGCCAAAGATCAAAAACATAAGGTGGAGATGGATGAGGCGACTCAGCCACCTAATCAACCATAAGTATTCATGTGGCCTAAAAGTAAACGTTAGGACAAGCAGGTGGCTTATTCACATAGTTTGTCGGCACTCGGCCAAGTTATAAGCGCTTGGACGAAGTAAGGTTGTAATCATAACGTCCCTCATCAGACGCGAAAATTCTACAACATGGAACGCAAGTACAGTTGACATCCATAAATACAAGTCTCATTGTGCATTAACCGTTGTTTCTTTGAATGTGCACGCTTCCTGACAATGATCAAACATGCTCAATTTCAAGATAAGGACCAAAAAAAAACAGAAACCATACGTTTTAAAATATTTATTCCCTTAAGAAGTTTGTTCCCATCCTCCATCATCAATTTATCATAAGCCAATGTGACAGAATTGCACAAAGCATCATAAAACCACAAAATAAACAATCCATACAGCAGCATACCTAAAATTTACACCCATTAACCAATCAAGATCTTCCTTTACGCACCAACCTGGCAATTAAATTGTATCAATAAGTGAACTTATGGTATTTACACTATATCATACCATTTTAATAGAATGATTGTTAACTTCTGCACAAGAATGCAACGCAGCATTTGAAAATATATCAAGACAAAGATTGCTGGATGTCCAAGACATCAATATGCATTTGATGATGATGATGTGATGATGATGGATTTTCATGATATGGTAATGTTGGGTAATTTTATGACAAAAATGTAAAAAAAATAAAAACCAAAACATTTTAGCATATTTTATGTGACAAGTTTGTGTGAATGACATTTTTTTGTAGTTCACACATCAGAGCTCCTGGTGAGCAGGCTTCATCCATATATGGAATGAGGTGAGAATACTGGCTCGATCTTTCAGCTGACCTTTCTTTTTGTCACTGACCTTGCCCTCGCTGAGCTTCTCGACCCGGGTCAGCTCTGATGACACAAAACTTTCCCCTTTCTCAATGATTTTTTCCATTGTCTTTACATAAACAGTCGCACGTCCTTTTTTATTTTCCTCTGTGATAGAAGCTGCCAGGGTTTGAGCTCTTTCAAGAAGTGAATTTTTATCATCGGACTGGAAAAATTCTCTTACTAAGGCATCGAATTCCTCAATACAGGCTGGCAGTCCTAACCACAGACCTGCATCAACACAACACAGAAATTATCACACCACCATAATCGTCCCTCTGTAAGTATTATTGAGGCTTCATGCTATGAGCACATGTAATGATACCAGGTTTCTTTATCCTACAAAAATCTATTTTGAAAATGATAGTCTACGAGTAAAGAGACAAATTTGTACATCAATGCAATCTATTTAAAACTGAAAATAATGACAGACAGAGATATATTAAGGAGGACAACAAACCTGAATGTTGAACAATGAATTTCTTGAGTTCAGTGCCTTTTGTACGGTCACCAGTAAATGAGAAGGGCTCAGGATTGCCTTCCACAAATAATTTATAGGCAGGAAAGTCATCTTTAACAACACCAAACCTCTCTGCTAAATCAGAATTATCCTTGTCGCCATAATCTGGTAACAAAAACATCAAAAAATGTGATGACAATTAATTGTTGGCAAGCCATTGTATGTGTTTTACAATTTACTAAAGGAACGGGTCAAGAGAATCCTTCAGAAGCAGGTATCCACTAACTGCATAGCCACTCGGGACAATCTCTCAGACAAAACAAATAAAAAGGACCATCAAATATACGTAAGTGTATGCTATACAAAGGTGTCCTCGTAATCTGTTTCATCTATACTGATGTGATATATGTAAGGTGTAGGTGTTGACTGTTTAATGATTATTTTCAGTCTGAAATATAAGATAGCAATGAAAGGGCCTTTTCCCCCATATTCCCCATTTTAAGTCCAAACCCATTGCAACCTGAAGTTCCTCAGACACCACCTCATACAATGCTTCTGAACATCTGGACAATTACTGATATAGTAAAGCAAAATTGAATGATGTATTTTAATACGAATGCGAAATTTTCATTAGCATGCACACCCTAGCAATTCCAAATTATTATACATATATATATGCAATGTTAAGAAAAACAGTGAAAAAGCCACAGAGAAAAAGCCAGGTAAGAAATTTCTGCAAATAAACCAGCATTTATATTGGCTGACCTGCAACGTTGACTTCAGCGACCATCAGTTCAGGTTGGGAGGTGGCATCCTTAGCTACTTTTTTGTATTCATCATGCTTTTCTCCATAAGGATACATCTCATCAAACTTCACAAGAGTAGCTTTAAATTTGGGCAGAATCTGTAACACAAATTCAAACATCCAATTATAAAAAGTGCTGCTTGACACAAGATGTGAATATGTAAGGCAACTATATCAAGCGGAATCAATAATTCACACATAGCAAGGCAACATGATAAAGTTTAGAAAACCAACATTTCTGAAGATAGAGGTTCCTCTTTTCACAACTTTTCTGACTAATTGGCAGTGTGATATGATAGACAGTTTACTGTTGAACGAATGTGATCTGACGTTAAATCTAATATCAGAGGTAAACCAATGATTAAACACAACCCTAGAATTCAAAATGTTTTTAAATTAGGAGCTTGTTTCAGCCTGGAAGTTAAAATTCAGGCATGTGCTAAATCTGATGAAGGCACAGACGACACCAACCAAACAAGCTGTCAGTGCTCCATAGTTGCCTGCACTAAGCACTTCCGTTCAGTTCTTGCTCAGCTTAAAATGGTTGTTCTTGAAAACAACCTGCTTACCCCAGCCATTCCACCACACAGTAGTACTGATTTCCCCATGCTTATTGTTCTGTGAACTCATTTGGTAGCTATTGCTTATTTAGAATTCGGATGAATAGGAATCATAGCCACAATGTATTCCTGATGACTAAATGGTCAAACAAGGTCATCTATTTCATTTAGATACATAGATAAGTAGCCCTACAGGACTTCTATAATGCGACGTCCAACGACGACTACATCCAAGGCATTGGATAAACCCACTCCATGAGCACCTAGCAAACAGAGAGCTAACTTACACCATGTGACTTTATATCAACCAAAATGGAATTTCGTCAAGAACTGTAAAGAATCCATCAGGGGTTAGCTTTTTGCGAGGTGCACAGGATCTTGATATATGTTGTGTTCCAGATGCTAAATCCAGCAGTGCATTCGAAAACTAACACTGCAAATTTGCCAGTGATCGCGGCCAGTGACGACCCAGAACATTATATTAAAATGAAACATCTGCGCAGGGTTGATAGTAACATTTAGCCCCAGTCGAATGGTGAAATTTTTATATAGAGTTCTGAATCTTCAATTTTCTGCGTAAATGGGCAATGTGTTTTGACCGTGGGATTTAGATTCTAGAAAACAACATATATCAAGAGCCTGAGAACAAATAGGTCACACTGATCTATGCAGTTCTTTAGGAAATGCCATTTAATATAGATTTCCTAAAAATCCAAATGCAGCTTCTTCCGCCTCGTTTTAAAGATAAACATATCAACGTGCTCATCGATGATGCCACCACGACTGCAGTGGTAGTCCATGTCAGATGAATACATCTACTTATGATTAAAGGCGCAATTGTTCATTTCCATCGAAAAATGCTATGAAACCAAATAACTCGTTCAAGGTATCTGATTTGAATGGTGAATTTGTGCTCTGCATGGGGATCGAACATCGTACGACGTCTACTTAGACGTCCTGTAGGGCTATGGAGCTTATCGGTCATCCAGGTTTTTCATGGCTCCCAAAATGCATTGCAGGCTAAGAGGCCGTAGCACCGGTGAATACATGCGTTCTGTGATATGCCGATTTCCAATGTTTTCAATCAAACTGGGTGAATAATGACTTTTGTTGGTAGGGGTGTCAGCTGAACCTCGCCGCAGGCAGACGCGCTTGTGACTCAATGTTAATTCAATTATTTTTCAACTTGCTCTAACTGGCATTTATATTTAAGATACATGGACGAATGATACTTCAAACGAGAGATAACGTATTGAATTTCAATAATATTGCCTTACTTTTCGCACTTTGCTCCGCTTGAACCATAAAAAATGTGTTTGTGGAGCAATAATATCAAATTCTTCGCGAGAATTGTAGGCTTTTCAAGAATCAGTCCATTTCAAATTCTCTAAATCAATTCGTATTCGCTACTCATATCATTTTCATTGTTCGGTAGATGACAAGATGATATTCAAATGTTCATGATCATATAAAATCATCCTATCACTGATGGACCTTATCCTCAGTATGGCTCCATCTAGTGCTGAGGCTGAGAGAGGCTTCTCTCAGCTTAAACTGATCAAGACGAGGCTTAGATCCAAGCTATCAAAATCCGTCCTGAATGACCTACTCGAGATTAAGATGGAGTCACCCTCCATCAAAAACTTTGACCCTTCGCCTGCAGTTCACTTCTGGAATTCTAACGGACAAAGAAGCCGGAGGCCCAATGCGAAAGACATAGGTCATGTCAGTGTTTCCAATATATATGTGCCAGCAGTAGAGCCAGCAGTAGAGCAGGACGTAGAGAAGGTGGATGATTCAGATATCATCACAGCATCCCCAGACGATGGTGCATGTCAGGATAGTGACAGTGACTTTTACTCAGATGATGAGGATGCTACTTCAGTGTTTAAAAAACTATTCAGTTTGACTGAAGAAAGAGATTAGGTCTACATTTTTAAAGTGACACTCTTATTCAAAATCAATAGATATTTGGTAACTTAAAACAATTGTTTTAATTGTTGTAAATCTTATTTGGGAGTAAGAGTGCATCTTTAAGGAATGTGGTAACTGTTACTGAAGTTAATGAATATATTATCTGTTACAGTATTCATTATGTTAATATAGTGTTTATTGTAGGAATGTGTAATAAAATGTGTACTCAAAATGTTGGGCTCGTTGGTTTGATGCTGGGCTCGTTGATTTTAAAAGCTACGAGCCCAGCTGGCTAGTGGTCTAGAAAAGTTAAGTTATATCCCTGCAGTAGGCCTCTATGTCTGCAGTAGAGACCTACCTCATGCCAAGCCAAATGTGGTGGACTGGTCAATCATGAAAATATTTCTTCAACCTACTTTTTATTCATTTGAAATAGCCATACGGAAGTCATTTTGTTCGATTCAATTGTTGATTACCTTGTTCGCTGAAGTTGTAGGAAAGCTGTAATACAGAGCACTTGTAAATATCCGTGGAAAACAAATTCGAAGAGGAATATCGTCCACAAATGCGTCTGCTCAAGTCTATGTGAAAACGAAGCAATTTCGTCATAACAATATGTTTTGGATTTATTAGTGCATATATTGAAGATTGATGACGATCTGGATTTTTTAGTGAGCACTGTAAGATGTTTAAGAATAACCAGATATGGTTCATCTTTGTATTTGTTTAACTATGAAAGGCAGTGAGATCAATCTTTGGTTGTCAACCACATTTTGAATAGGCCAAATGCCAGACCTAACAGGTAGTAGTTAGGTCTGTTAGCCGGGCTAGCATAACCTAGACACCTCATATTCAGTGTATGAAACGACTCCCGGTTGCGTGTACGAAACAACCATCTGTGTACGAAACGACCTGTATACGAAACACCTGGGTACGAAACAACCGCTCACCGCTACATTCGGAATATCCCACGTTTAAGTGTGTCAATGGGTCCATTTGACATTTCGGCTCTGTCATAAAATGGTCACGATTTTTTACCCTACGGTGCCTATCTTTTCTATGATAGAACCCCCGACCTACCCCCGACACGGCGACAGTGTCCGTGGACGAAGACGTCTCGGCAGCTTGATGCGGTAACCGGCTTCGTTCAATTGGGAATTGCAATGAAAGTGTAACAAAACAATCGTCAAAAATATACAGTTACCTTTTCAAATACACCAGCATTTAGAGAAACTGATCCTTGGATAACTTCGCAATATACATTTTGCAAAAATGCAAACAATCCGAGAGCGACCAGAAGTTTCTTCGATGCCATGTTGATCAGAAAGCGGTAGTTCAATCTCCAATTGCCGAGTTCGTTATCACAAACTCATTCAATATATATCCACGGGAGAATGATGATGTGGACCAATCAAATCGCGAGCGTTAGCCATGGTCTGATGACGTGGTGCCCTAACGGGTGTTACTGATGTATTGCCGATAAAGAGTTCTCGTGCCACTGTCATGTGCTACCTCCATTAAAAGAGAGAACAGATTCAAGCTGTTCACCAAGAACATTTACCTGCCCCGGCTTTTAAATCATATAAATCAGGTTCGGTTACCATAGACATAACTGTTCCGGCCCACAGCATACAGAGACAAGAGTACATATGATGCATGGTATCGATTTGTAATTAATGGCACATTAGCGATTTGAAGTCATCAACGGGATGGAGAAATGAGAAAGATATCGTTGCAGGCTAAACTGTATTGATTAAGTATCTGCAGCACATTTAGTCGCTGAGTGCGTGATCCAACACAGATCACCGTGAATAAATTCAATATCTGACTGTCCTCGTACATTGGTAATAAGCTAATGCCGATGTTTTTGTGCATTATAAATAGTGTATAAGCGCTCATCGCGCTGAGCCACAGAATGGACGAAGATAAAGGCTTATATAATCACGGGGATCGCTGTATGAAGGGCGTTTAAAGTGATACACCAATGAAAAACATAAATCTAACGAAGATAAGTCGGCTTGAATGAAGTTAGCCCGATTTGTCACTATGGTTTAGCTAAAATAAATCATAAACTTCGGAAATATTTGCGTTCCCCGCCGCTGGGCGCGGCCGAGATTGTTTGCCCCCGAGGGGAGTGGGGGGGGGGGGGGGGGGTTCTCACTATGTGGATGTTAGTGGGGATGTGCCACCAATTTGGGTCGGTTTTTTGGCATTTTGGAATGCAAATGGGTCGTTATTTCTTGAAGACAGGTATAGCAATGGGTCGGTTTTTTTGGCAATGACCTGGTATACAATAGGTACGCATTTTTGACAGCGAGTATAGCAATGGATATTTGTTTTGTGATGGGTCTCCAATAGTCTGCGTCCCAGACTCCAGGGGTTCCGCTACGCTTCTCGCCCTAAAGACTGAAGGCGAGACTATTGAATATCAGTAACATGTAAACAGCACCCGCAGCAATCAGGCTAGGGGACCTTGACTAGGTATCCAATATGATGCTCAATATTGGGTGTTTGCTCAAGTCTCCTGGGCCAATGGTGGCCAGCCCTATCAGTCAGCGTGGTTGCATTGTTTCAAAGACAAGTTTTATGGCATAATAAGCAAACAGAAAGGTCAGGTCTGTACATTCTCATTGTACTGTTTCCTGCAAAATCGTCTACCTCATGAGCCGGACGTCCAGGGGCGCTTGTTGGTAGCCTGCGGGCCCGAGTCACACATCTGTTTATTCAGTGGCCGCTATTTAATTAACTGCCTTGTCGTTACGAACCAGAGCATCGTTGGGACTGACCACGGCTTCATCAAAGGTTTTTTTTGCAGTTGCGAAGCTTAATAAACGTACTTTTTCATTCTGAATCGTTAGTTTGGTATATGGATGGGTCCCTTGTAGCTCCTCGAGGTGATCTAGATATGTTTTGGGATCATTAATTTTGGTGTATGTATTGGTGACCCTTCAAAAAAAATTCCACATGATATTTCTATATTTTGCAGAGGATTTGGCATGTAAATGGTTCCCTTTTCTCACTTTGGCTTGGTATAGATCGGGTACCAGGTCTGCGTGGGCCATTGAGGAGCAATGATTATCGCTTTTTGCCCCATCGTCCTGCAGCTTCCGCGTGGAATGACGCTGAAAGGCGGAAACAGGTATAGGAATTTATTGTTCCGTTAAACGTGAAGCGAACATATCAATGTCGGGCTGTCCCCACAGTTCTACACAGTGCATAAAAGCGCAAGGGCTTAACTTTCACTCAGTCTTATCGTCAAAGAGCCTGCTTTCTTTGTCAGCTTCCACATTGGCTATCCCAGGGATATGCGTACCACTTATCCACAAATGATTTGATATACAAGTCCAAATGTCATGTGCTAAGCTGTTACATTGTACCGAGCGACTGCCTCCCATCTCTCGAATATACGATACAGTTGTCATGCTGTCCAACTGTATAAGCAAGTGGGTTTTATTGGTGGTCTAACATAGCGCTTGCAGACCGAGTAAGTCTGCTTTAAGTTCAAGTACGTTGATGTGGTCTTGTTGTTCAGCCGTCGACCATCTTCCCCCAGTGGAGCGTCCATTAATTAACTTAGCACTCCAACAGTGAGAGGAAGCATCAGTTCGCAAAATGAGGTCAGCATTGCCATATGAAATACGATTGGGGCAACAACCTGCATTATCGTCCCACCATCTGACTTCGTGCAGCGCATGCGCAGAGGTTCATACTACCCTCAAAGTTACCACGACATTTACTCAATCCAACAGGTTTATCTTTTTCCCAAAGCCCTAAAATATAGAGGCCCATATTCCACACCGGGGAACATGACACGAATGTGCCTATGAGCTGCGCAACAGATCTGATGGTAAAATGGGTACCCGTCAAGAAGCTCTGCCCCATAGTTTCGATTTTTTCATTCTTTTCATTCCCGATGTTCTCTGTCATACTAGTTGAATCGAGTACGAAACCCAAATGCTGCAGCTCCTGGGTGGGAGTTGGTACGGATTTAGAGTCATTTACATAAAACCCCAAATCTCTCATGAGACTCCTGGTTGCCTGTATATCGGGTCCGTGTATATACCGTCTTTTCGTTTTTCGTTTATCAAAACCAAGAACAAAAAACGAAAAACAAGGGCTAAACCGTAAACCGTTTTTCATGTGCGACAACGAAAGACGGATAACTCCAAACCGATTCGTTTTTCGTTTCTCGTTTGATCAAACGGAAAACGAGTGGCGCTGCAGTCGGCGGTGTTTGTACTGATACAAGCGGCTGGATATGTTGGTTGGTATCCGAAGGTGGGGGTGGGGGGCAATAGGCTTTATCGCGGGTAGGGGTGTGCCGTGGGACCTCGAAAACCCGTACCCGTCGTACAAGGAGAAAATGGAAAAAAAGCGTAGCCCGTCGTGCAAGGCATAATGCGAATGTAAAACCCGTCGAACAAGGTCAAAAATGGCAAAAAAACCCTGTCATGCTAGGTATTATGCAAACGTATAACCCGGTCGTACGTCGTAAGCAGGATTAAATTGTCCGTCAAATCTCCGAATCTGATCAGCCGGTATATGTATATGTATATATATATATATATATATATATATATATATATATATATATATATAGAGATATATATATATATATATATATATATATATATATATATATATAGATATATATATATATATATATATATATATATATATATATATATATATATATATATACATATATATATATATATATATATATATCTATATATATATAGATATATATATATATGTATATATAGAGATATATGCATACATATATATGTTCATATATATACATATATCTAAATATACATGTATATACATATATATATATATATATATATATATATATATTTATGGATACATATATTTATATTTATATAAATATTCAAATTCATGTATAGGCATATATCTATATATATATTTGGACGTCCCCCCGGTCAATCAAAGAGCAGACGAGCCGCGATCTATCGATAACTATAATATAATTACATACAATGGCGGCTTGGGAACTTGGAATCGGAAACATAAACCCTGTTTTATATGCGATTATTCATGTGTGTGTGCGTGCCAGCTTGTGTGTGTGTTTGTTAGTACATATATATAAATATATATATATATATATATATATATATATATATATATATATATATATATATATATATATATATATATATATATATATATATATATATATATATATATATATATATATATATATATATATATATATATATATATATATATATATATATATACATGTATACATATATATATATATTCTGATGAGCTGATCAGATTCGGAGATTAGTCGGACGATTTAATCCTGCTTGTGACGTATGACGGGGTTATACGTTTGCATAATACCTAGCATTACAGGGTGCAGTTTTTTTGCCATTTTTGACCTTGTTCGGCGGGCTTTACATTCGCGTTATACCTTGCACGACAGAGAACGCTTTTTTCCATTTCCACCTTGTACGACGGGCACGGGTTTTCGAGGTCCCACGGCACACCCATACCCGAGATAAAGCCTATTCCCCCCACTCCCCCCCCCCCCCACCATCTTCGGATACCAACCAACATATCCAGCCGCTTGTATCAGTACAAACACCGCCGACTGCAGCGCCACTCGTTTTCCGTTTGATCAAACGAAAAACGAATCGGTTTGGTGTTATCCGTCTTTCGTTGTCGCACATGAAAAACGGTTTACGGTTTAGCCCTTGTTTTTCGTTTTTGGTTCTTGGTTTTGATAAACGAAAAACGAGAAGACGGTATATACACGGACCATATCGGCAACACAATCGGAAACACGCGATGCTTGTACATAGGAGTCATCAAGGTAGTATCACAGCCCTCTATCACAGCCAGACCCTCATACATTTCACAAGACTCTCAGGACCTCTAAATTCACGTCATATACACTAATCCCTTTGAAACAAACAGAACTTATTTCGATCTAGCCATAGCCCTCACACAATTAACATTCCAAGCTATCAACTTCAAACCCTTTTACTCCCGAAACGTATCAGAATTACAGGTAATTAACACCAGGCCCTTTGATCTCAACTTTAAACCTTATCAATATTCAACCTTAATCCCTTTCATGTTTAGTCAGTAATTGCGGCAATGTCCAGTGCGGGCAGATGCCAGTGGGCATCCAATCAGAATGCGCCACCTATGTCCAGCCCACATTTTGCTCTATAAATACAACGACAAACCTCATATATCAGACTTGGAAATATATATCGTACGCATCTACAACTTCGAACATCTCAACATCACAGTTGTAGTAAAGACCATCCAAACATCCCCAGAGCGTGCCGATCTACAACTTCGTAAATAAAGGATTACATCTACAGTTCGCCGTATCAATTACTCGCTACACCTCTCGCAAGCCATCATCGAATCCCCGACGGTCACAGTAGCCACTGGAGATATGCCCCGATTGTCTTAGCTTTGAAAACACTGGCTTCATAAGCTTGGTCAATATCCTAGGCCCCGAGCCTAGTCCATTTGGCAAACAAGTGTATTTGTAGAGCTGACCATTAACACGGAGATATTTCTTGGAGGTTAACAACAAATGTATTAAATTCTTTCAAGTTCAAAATCAGCCTTAAAGTACCCTGTTTCTTGGGTCTCAGAAAAACTGAATAAATAAATTAGTCGGGCTCATGCATCGACTTAACAATGACCCCTTTACCCAATAAATAATCAATTTCTGCGTTAAGAAAAAACTGCTTCTATCAGTGTGTAACATGAACGCCTTAGTTCATAACTTTGCACTGGATTTAGAAACAAATTCAATAGATAGACCTCGTACAATGTTCAAAATGTTCGGGTCTCTGGTGACAGCCTTCCAGCTATGAAAGTGGTTTTTAATGTTGCCGGCCCGAGTAAAAATCAAAGGAATCTCCTCTCTCACCTTAGCTTTTGCAAGCACAGTGTTTACACATTGTTGTGCTTTGAGGCTTGTCCCACCTGGTCGTGGGTTGGCGCTTCCCTCGATAAGGGCGAATGGATAGCTGGGTACGGCTGCTGCCGCTGTCGTTAGGTCGAAGTCGCCATTGACCCCGCTGGCTTGACCCTATAAAAGGGAAGCGGTTGTGTGACGAAGTGAGAGCCGTACATGGCCTTAGCTGCCAACACGGCTCAAATTTGAGTGAACGAACGTGAAGGTGCGAGCACGTGCCCCGCCTCACGAATGTCTGTTGTATCCAGTCAGCTGGCGGGCAACCTTTGTGGTTTCACTAAGGTTTTTGACAGTATTTACCAGCGTTTGTTTCCCATGGCGGCTCACCCCATACCCTTTTCCAAGGAGAGAACCCCCCCCCCCCCCCCTCCCCCGGGGGTTTTCCTCTTTATTTAGTTAGCTGACTCAAGCTTGATGTATATCTATTTTTGTATACATAAACCGCCACCAGCTCACCAAAACTCTCGCCCCGTTTAAGAGCTTGTCGCGCCCCATGTCCATTGAGAACATGTCATTCTACCTAACAAAACTAGTGGCACGCCAGCTACAGCCGACGTCGATCTCCTTGCGCATCGGCTTCTGCGCAGGCTAGGATATGTTATGTTAGCATAGCGTCAAACATGTCTGCCATGGAGAGTGAGTCGACGTCGGACCACGAGAGGTTGACCAGCGAGCCCTACTTGGCCCGCCGGCGGCTGATCTCTAATGGCGGCAATAGGGTGGGCACCATTTTCGCCCGAAATGTGGCGCGCTCTCTCGCACTCACTGTATGCTGTAAGGGACAGGAAGCGGCCCATTGCGGGAGAAAATGGGGTGGGCACGCTATCTTATCTACGCCGCTAACTTGTCCAAAGCAGAGTACATCATCTCCGTGATACGCCGTTCGTGTAAATGCTAAGATCGAATTAATTTGGTCCTTGCAAAAACGTCCCAACATCACTGAATATCTGTTGAGTGAGCTCGCCACTAGCTTGTCCAACTTGACTGAGCCTATATATGGCTCATTAGGCTTCAACAAACCATCAGGCTCATCTTTCAGACTCATTTCCAGTATGTCTCTGCCTCATTGATGTCCTACAACCACTACATGAAGCCTACGCGATCTCACCAACTTGGACAAGATAGCGTTGAGTGAAGATTCCGCTGCCGCTAACTTGTCCAACTTGACTGAGCCTATATCTGGCTCACTAGGCTTCAACAAACTATCAGGCTCATCTTTCACATTCATTACCAGTATGTCTCTGCCACATTGATGTCCTACAATCACTACATGAAGCCTACGCGATCTCACCAAATTGGATAAGATAGCGTTAAGTGAAGATTCCGCTGCCGCTAACTTGTCCAACTTGACTGAGCCTATATCTGGCTCATTAGGCTGTCATGGGTTCGTTTACGACAATAATATAAAATGGCTCAGATTATTTGATACAGTGACTTTGATGAAAAACAACACAGACAAGGTTTTATTTCCAAAAAGGAAAATACGCCGAGGTTTGAAGAATGTCTGGAAGTCGGAAGGATAGAGCAATCTGAAGAAGAAAAAATTGCGTTTTTTAAATATTCAACACTGTGACATCTAACTGTAAGACATAAGACGACTGATAAACTCGTATCAACAATTAAAGCAATGAAAGTAAACCCTACCACTTTTTATGCAACACGCTCTCTGTTGCAGCACCGAGACGAACAGCCTCTTCGTACAAAATGTCCTTGGTGCGCATTAGTGTGGCAATGACTGTCTCTTTCAAGACCACTTAGTAGTGGCCGACGAATACCGTACACACACAGAAAAACCAATCGACCTCGGCGATTTATAAACCAGTTTAAGTGATCTGTCTCAAGGAAATGAGGTATTGGATGACCGTGTTATCCCCAACATAGAAGCAGATCCGAACCCACCCCTGACGTTCCTCAACAGCTCGCTGTAGGGATCGGCCCATCGTAAGTCGGAGAGGGGGATATATTGATGTAACCGACATTGAAAGCAGCAATGAACACATTGCTATACATATCCAGATACTTTCTGGACACGATAAATGATAAACGAATCGAAATCAGCCAAGAGAGAGGCCCACCTTTGTTTTCGCGTCAGGTTAATGTCCACTAATCTATCAGATAGGGACAAGAAATCCTAAGACAATAAGAATGGTTTAATGTCTTACATCGAAATAATGCAAGGTAATATACATATCAATAGAACCTCAGAGAGCTGATTTGCAGTCTTATGTAAACTCTAAAAGGTTATTGATTAGCAACTCTTTTGAAAAGAACACCAGCGCATTAACCTCAACAGTCATTCGATAGTCGTTCAGGAATTGCAGGTGCCTCGATCGATACGAACTTAGCAATACAACAACAAATTATCCATTCTAACACATGCGAATCGCAAAACTTGGAATATTTATTTATTAGACGATGCTGTACTACACGCCTGACAGGTTACTGCAATTACAAATTTAAATATTCCAAAATACGAGATAGATGGTTATTTTTCTACAATAGTTTAATGTCAAACCAGAGTGTTCCCGTTCTCCATTGTACTGCTGGGTGCCATAATTCCCTTGTGTACCTGATCTTAAACAGGAGATTACAGTGAATGCAAATGAGACATTTTCGTTACCAGGTCTGAAGTTTAAACAGTGAATGTGAGTAACACAACGATTTCGTTTGAGGTCTTGTTGTTATCATGCAATGCACCCTGACTTAGCCGATGGTGGACCAATTGCAATCAGTATATAAGGAAAGAAACTAGGTGAAACATTTAAATTCAGGAATATTTTAAAAACAGACACAGAGCGATGCCCAAATTAACGTGGGAGATATCCAACTTGCTAGGACTGGTACATGCGTTTAAAGAGCTGCTAGAGAGATCGATATGTTGCCGTGTGCTCGCTGATAGATAAAAACAATATTGTGTTTCTCACTCAAAGCCCTCTATCCAATCATCTGTAGTATTTAGGAATACGTACTGAAATAGAAAATCAGTTAATACCGTCACTGTCAAGGAAATCTACTGCATGTTTTACGTCGGAAAGTATTGCTGGACCTGAGAAGAAGCCATTCCGTTTGGCTACCTGTGAAAGTAAAAACAGGCTGAATGAGTGGCTGGACGATGTCAGCTATATTCCCGTCCCCTGAACGAAAGGATAGTATAGACCGGTGCCGGTGGGGGTGGGGGGGGGGGGAAGAGGGGATCAACTTGGGAAGGACAGTGTGGTAAGGTAAGGTGGACCTGAGTCTATTGGCATCAGGGAACGTGAGGGTAAGGCAAGAAACTCAGCGAACCACTCGGAGACAGGTTTTGTTTACGGTAGGGGAGTTGATGTCGGGTTGGCGCATGGGGCAGCCAAGGCGACTCCTGCCCTAAGGAAATAGGTAGATGTAGGGGGAAGGAGGTCGAGGGACGGTAACTGAGTTTCAAGATAGGTAAGGTCAGTAAGCATGAGGAGCCCAGGGTAAGGGGGCTATCTTCTCCTTAACGTGTTCATCTTTTTGCCTCGAGCAAGGGGCATCAAGGACTCGGGAAAATGAGATAGCTTACCGGAAGGCCTTCAACGCACTAAACCACAAAAATCGCCCCCGAGTCAGGTTAGGAAGCCAGTTAATGTCCCCCTGTAGGTGCCTCCCCAGCCAGCCCCTTGTACTATGAAGAAAAGCACACCGGAGTGAGTGAGTGGGTGAGTATACGGTTTAACACACTTATGTGTTATATGGCGCCTAGAAAGGTTAACAGATAAGTTTGACCTGAATAAGCAGCCGCCTTCGAGGTAAAATGGGGAGAAAAGATGGAAAACGTAAAAATGACGACGAAAAAGATAAAAATGCAAACGATTATCCTAGGGCAAGTCACCACAAGCAGATTGACTGGACCAGGCCATTCTAGCCTCTCGTCTAAGCGCAATCCGGGTCTCAGTAGTGTGTTGCAGAGTCGGCCCATGAAAGGAGCACTCCGCTCAACTATCAGAAACCCATTGCCCACAGTCACAAGTCACAACCCACGGCCAACAGGTTGCCGCCTATTAGTCGTCTCTTACGACATGCAGAAGGATACAGTGGACCTATTCTCCCCCCGGACCACTGGGGGAGTATAACTATGACATTCCATCAGCAGGCCACATGGGTTTGAAAGAACGAAGGCTAATATTCAGGGGAAGTAATGGTATGGGATGACAGCCGACATTACCTGGTATGTAGCCTGTTGCATCACTTGCAACCAGAACAAGAAATAGGTGCGCCGAGATTATGGGGTTATGCAGGTAAGGTAAGTATATGGTTGAACGGCACACCAACACTAGTGTGTTATATGATGCCTACAAATGTGAGTAGATAAGATTGACCTGATTAAGCTAGATGCTAATATTAACCTAGTCACCACAAGCCAATTGACTGAACCAGGCCATTCTAGCCTCTGGTATAGGTGAAATCCGATCTGCAGGGCAATCAGTACATCCACAAAGTGGGTTGAGTGTATATCTCTACCACCACTGTAGAGGTAACCGCAAGAGTAGCAGTGGACCAATTATTTTCCAGGTTCGCTTGCCCATTTCAGCTCTTTACAGACCAGAGTCAAAGTTATTGACGGCAATCGACGACATTGACGACATCCCGGTTGTCTGCAAATCGACAAGTTGAGAGATTCAATGGGACCCTTATGGACGCAGTGGGTTGTTTCATTGGTAGATACCAAAATCGTTGTAAACCATGTTCGTATGAAATCGTGTCAGGACCGTAGCCTACGCAATTGGTAAGAGTATGGCTGCGGAATAAAGGCGAGAACACGGGAAGACGATGTAGGTGCCGACGATAAGCTGTACTGCATATGTCGTCAACCCTGGCAGGGTAGTGTTATGATCATGAGTGACTTCTGCCAGGAGTGGTACCCCAGTATATGCGCTAATGTTACCACAACTGACGCACCCAGCATAGGCAAGTTCCGTGGCAGACCCTGCAAACCAAAGTGTTCCATAGATTCCCCTCGGTGGGCGGAACGTTGGGAAAGTGATAAACCAGTGGTATCCTCATGTGATGTATGTGAGTGTAATGTTTGGTGTCTATAACATGTTTGCAGTGCGTAACTATGGCACAATCTGCAGCAGAGACCATGATGGCAGGGGTCACCAGTCCACCCTAGTGCTGGCTAGGGCCCTAGTAGATGGACTGATCATGATAAGGGGGCCACCGGTGCTCCAATTGTGGAGGCCTTCATTCATAAGGTGGGAATCGCCAAGGAAGGGAAAGTGGTTAAGATTTGCGGAGGAGAGGACTGATTCCCTACAGCTTTATAGCGGATCTTGGCTGAGCGAGCCTGTGTGAAACGTGGGGAAGGGTAAGAAAACAGCGACTGAGGATGCATTCCCAAATTACTCGGGTAGAAGTGAATGAAGGAATCTGTGGTCCAAGAATTTCCTAGGTGGGCCTTACCTCCATACATGACTTGCCAGCCTCATCAGAGGAGGACATGCTGGTGGAGTTGTCCGGCAAGGAGGAGGAATTGAACGCTTCAGGTTCCTCCCCCGATGCCGTACCCCTCAAGGTAGCAGAGCAGATGTACGAACCTCTACGGTGGTGCCAAGGAAGCCACATAAGAGGCCAGGTGGCATGGAGTAGGCCCCTTCTGCGATGTTTCTCCGGATCTTTGGCACCAAAATTTCGCTTCAATATTTCTTCATTCTCTTTTCAAGTTTATTACCTCAGAGGAGTTTGCTATTCTTGAAGGCTCCCATTTATTTGTTTTCCTTATCACAGTTGTAACATAAATATCCTTATTATAGGATTATTTTGCTAAATTTTGGTTAGGACTTGGTCCTCCCGTGGACTCCACCCCTCCCAGCTGGACATCGGATTAGTGTTGGGATTACCTTCATCAAACTTTTCTCTTTTGATTTTTCACCTCATTTCATTTACGATTTAAGCACCATTTCCTTATTTTAGTAAAACGGCATCATATTATCATTTTGTGTGTTCATTTCATACATCCCAATCACCCATATCATGAACCATCCTCTATCCATCAACAACATAGAGCCTCGCTCTGACAACCCCTTAAATATAACTTCCCCTCACAAACTCTATTCGTCTTGCTTGTCCTCGCCCAACATTTCAATGGACGAGTCCTCAAAGGAACAACAGCCCCTTCAAAGAACACGACCCCATGAATCATCTCCCTCACTTCCTCACAAACAACAACAAATGAACCCCCCACAAACTGTAAAAGTCAATATATTTAGCAACAAACTTCACATAGTCAAAATAAACCCCATCATCGTTCTAAAAGAGATCATCAACATCATAGGTCCAAATTTCATCACCACCAAAACAGGTTCCTCTATTACGCTTATAGTTTCAAAATCACAAGCCACCCTTTTGCAAAACATCCTATCTCTTGGAAAAATCCCCGTCACCACTATAATTCTTCAACCAAAACAAACTGAAACTAAAGGCATCATTCATGGTGTTACTGCTGCTATTCCAGATTCTGATCTCCTTTTGGCACTCAAACCTTTTGATGTGATCAATATCCGAAGACTAGGAAAAATCACACCTACAGAATCAGTTGAACTAACCTTTTCTACTCCTATCAAATAGGCTACTCCTTTCACAACGTTAAACTTTACATTCCCAACCCCACCAGATGTTTTAAATGCAACGGATATGGCCATACTTCCCCTTTCTGCCCAAATAACACCTCTCGTCCAAGCTGTGGGGATCACCACCCCTTTATTCAATGTCAAACTAAAGAGAAAAAAATTTCCAATTGTGGTGGTAATCACAGAGCAGCCTATAAAGGCTGTCGCTCTTACAGTAAAGCAATCAAATCAAATTCACCAAAAATATTTCATACACCCAAGCAGCATCACTTGTTCCCCCGACTCCCCATCCTCAACCATCTTATGTTTCTCCCTTCCGCTTCTCCTCTCCCTACTTCCACATCACCCCCTATCCCCAAAACTCAAACCTCTTACCTCCCTCATTCATCTAAATCAACCAAACCTACTTCCACAACACCTCCCAAAACTACAACTCCTTCCTCTGCTCCAATTTACCGATCCACTCCCACTCCCACTCCATCCCCATCTCAGTCAACACAACCCTCCCCAGCTATAAAATTATCTGACGTCGTTTACCTCTCCACAGCTATCCTCTCATCTCACCTCTCACCCGACTAAAAAGTCAATATTCTCTCTGCATTTGCCCAAGAACTACTCAATGTCAACATCCTCCCCAGTACCCTCATCCAAGCAATAAACCAACATTCTATCGTTACCAATAAACTACAACATTATCTTAATCATCCACCTTCATAAATCTGATGATAGCTTCCCATTGTATCTACCATCCCCTCTCCTCCTTTCATTCTTTCTGATATTATCAATTCTCATCACTCTTCTCAACTCCAAATTCCCCCCTCCATATGACCCAAATAATTCAACTCACTCTTTGAACTCTTCTAATCAATCAAATATCACAATATGGTCTTAGAATTGCAGAGGCCTTCAATCTCAACAACCTGAATTTTCTCATTTCCTCCAAAATTCCAATCCCAAGCCAACAATAATCTGCCTACAAGAAACTTTTCTTAAATCTATGCACAACCCAAAAAATCCAAATTATAATATAATTCGCAATGACAGAACTTCAGCAAACCACGGAGGACTAGCTATTCTAATCAATCAAAACATTCCATACAAAATTATTAATTTAACTTCTGAAATAGAACATCAAACCATTCAATGTAACATTTCAAACCAGATTTATCATATCTCAAACATTTATGACAATCTGAACTCCCTAGACCCAGATCGATATCAGCCTTTTCTCAATCTTCCTCGAAATATAATAGTTGGTGATTTCAATGCCCAACACCCCTTTTGGAATCACCCCCTCCCAAACAGTAAAGGCAGTTCCTTTTTTATAATAATCCAAGACAACAATATTACTCTTCTCAACGAAAGTTCTCCTACTCACTTCCATAATAACGGTTCGAATATCTTTGATCTAATTCTCATTTCTCAAGATATTTCGCATAAAATCTTCTTTAAAAACACTCACAATACAATGGGAAGTGATCATCTCCATTACCAATAACCATTCATTCTCATCCCCCGCCCCCTCGCCATCACCAAAATGGATCGTTAAAAATGCTAATTGGCCACTTTTTCAAAAACTCTGTAACCAAAAAATTACCCCTGAAATTATATCAACAAATCCGCTTACCTCATATGAACATTTTTACAACACTCTAATTGACATAGCTCACTTGTCCATTCCTTTCAATCCACAAAAAAGTTAACAACCTCAATCCCATCTCTGATGGAGTGATGCTTGTACTTATGCAATAAAAGAAAGAAACAAAGCTCGTAATAAATATTATCATAATAAAACCCTTGATAACATAATTCAACTCTAAAAATCAATAGCTAAAGTCAAATACACTTTAAAGCAAACAAAATCTAAATACTGGCAAGATAAATGTTCAACTTTGAAGCATAGTTAATATTTTAAAAGGCAATTATTCTCACTCTCCAACCCCTCCCCCCTCTTCTAACAACCCATAATAATCTTTATACAAATAGCAATCAACAAATGTTCTTGCATCTCATTTCGCAGAAACTAGCTCTAATCATAATCTACCCCCAGACTTTACTCCTGAATCCATCACCACCACCAATTAACAAAAATTCAATGAAACTTCTCCTCTTAATGAACCTTTCACTATTCAAGAAATAACAAACGCAGTTAACAAAACAACAAATTGCCTGGAAAAGATCTTCTTATATACCCCTTTTTTCTTCATCTCCCTCCTGATTCCCTTGAGGTGCTCCTACAAATTTTTAACCAATTATGGCAATCTTCTATTACCCTAGTCAAGGTCCCCTAGCCTGATGGCTGCGGGCGCTGTTTACATGTTAATGATATTCAATAGTCTCGCCATCAGTCTAGAGCACGATAGCGTCTTGAACTGGACGAGCATCCCAGATTTGGGATGCTCCAATCACAAGCCGTGTCTCTCGGTCACTCTCGGGTACTTTTGAGTCGTTGTCTCTCATTGGTCAGTTCTACATTTTCGAAGATTCAGCGCCATATTTGTTTTGGTACGCTCCCTTTGAAAGACTTGTTAGCTCGGCTGCTTGATGGGTCGTGCCTGTTTTGTGAATGTGGCTGCTGGGACAGGGAAACATTTTGCTATACGTTGTTAGCTACTGCTCTCGATGCAATGCTTGGAATGGGTCAGGGTTCGACACCAATGGTTGTCCGCTTGCCGGGACAAGTGATTTGTCATGTCGGACAACTGACTTGTCAACTTGTCCAACCGGACGAGTGATTTTTATGAGTGGGCACACATTCTACAACACCCCGATTTGTTGTTTCACGCTGAGTGGCACCGTTAATCACACAGTCGGCGAGAGAAGCAGACACACAACTGGTTCTTTTTAACTGACTATTACAAAAAACATACTATCGTGCAGCTAAGCGATTAAAGCGCTTGTTGTGGTGCCAATTTGACCTTTTGAGACGACCCATAATTCCAGAAGATATTCAATGTGTTCTCATTGGACGCCGACCACAAGAATGTACATGACGTCACATAAAACCGAGGGTGCGTATCACAAGCCATTTTCATGAGCCAGACACGCGCAACTAAGGTCAATCCGGGTCACAACCTTTGCGTTAATTGGTCACGAAGATTAACGAAAGTGTCTAATGAATATTCAGACGCGCCAGTTTAAGACCTTGTCTTGTCGTAGACTCTAGGGCGAGAAGCGTAGCGGAACCCCTGGAGTCTGGGACGCAGACTATATTACCCCCCCCCCCTTCTTGGAATTCTTCTATAATTATACCCATTCTAAAACTCAGTCTTAACTCGCACGATCCTTCTTCCTGCCGTCCAATCGGTCTCACCTCTGTTGCCTGAAAAAAATTTGAATCCATCCTAAATAACAGAATTTCCTGGCACCTTGAGCACAATGATCTATATCATCCCAATCTCACAGCTTTTCGACCCCACCTTAGTACTATCGATCACATTCTTCTCCTTACTGACTCCATCAATAAAGGTCTCCTCAACAATAAAAAAACACATGTTATTTTCCTCGATATCTCCAAAGCTTTCGACATGGTAAACAGACCCTCAATAGAAATTAAAGCCAAAACATTAGGAATTACAGGCCGTGCCCTTAATTGGATTCATAACTTCCTATCTAACAGAACCATTCAAGTTAAAGCCAACAACACCCTTTTCTCTTCACTATCCACAGACAATGGAGTTCCTCAAGGTAGTGTACTATCTCCTACTCTCTTTTACATATTTATTAATGACATTCCCACCCCTAGTACTTCTTCTATTTATGCAGATGAAATTACCGTATGGGAAACTGGTAAACTATCATCCAGACTCACCAAATCTTTACAAAATCACCTCCTCAATATTAAAAAATGGGCCTCTAAATGCGGCGTCTCCTTTTCCCCCTCAAAATCAAAAACTGTCCACTTTGGAACTAACAAAAAACATCATCTCCCCACTTTTTACTTTAATAATAAACCTATCCCTAAACACGACCCTACAAAATATCTTGGAATTATCTTCGACAAAGGTCTAACCTGGAGAGACCACATCACATACACAGTCTCGAAGTGCCAAAAAATCAGCAACCTCATTAGATACATCAGTGGCACTTCCTGGGGCACCAACAAATCAACATCACGAAAAATACATTCATCACACTCATTACAATACATCCTTTATAGAGCCCCAGCCATCATCATTGCAAGTAAAACTACAATTCACAAATTAGACATTGCTCAATCAGCCACTCTCAGAGCCATCACTAAATCTCACCAATCTACACCTATAATTCCTCTCCATGGTTCCACTGGCTTTCTCCTGATCCCTTTACAGCTTCTAAAATCCACCCTTAAATATCAAATAAGATCCAAAACCCATAATCTTCCTACCCAACATATTTTTGAAGAATCTTGGCATAACAAAATTAAACATAAACGTAAACTTACCAGCAGCTCAACCCTCCCTTTCACATTATCTCATCCCATCATATCACCTCTACCTGCATATCCCTTTCTACCCTGGTATCTAATTAACCCTTTATTAAACACTGAACTAACTGACAAAGTAATTAAAGACAACCCTGCAAACAATAAAAATTTAGCTCTTCAGCTCATCAGTCAACTCCCCTCAAACTCTATTCATATCTACACAGATGGCTCCAAAAATAACACAAGTACCTCCTACGCCCTAACTATCCCATCTCTAAAGTATAATAAATCCTCACGTATTCATTCCTTTTTATCCATCTTTGTAGCTGAAGCTTTAGCCATCATAAATTCTCTGTATATAGCTCTTCATGCTAATCTTCCAAACTCTATAATCCCCACAGACTTCATCTCAGTTGTTATTGCACTCCCTTCATCCATGAAATTAAATACCTTTCCACTCTTCTTGCTCATCACAACTATCATACCTTAATAGTCTGGATTCCTGCTCATTGTGGGATCCAGGGAAATGAAACTGCAGACTAAGAAGCCAAAAAATATCATTCTTACCCCTTTCCAACCCATACCCTTAGATCTAAACACATACTATTCTGTCACAAATAAACACTTAATACAAACCTGACAAGAACAGTGGAACAACCCCTCCTCAGCCTCCAAACATATAAAATCCACAATAGACTATAATCCCCATACCTTCAGTAATAACATATTTTCCCACAAGATCTTAACATTAATAGCATTAGACAACCCCCCTCTGTCATTACTGTCCTTTGCCAGAAACCTCTCATCACTTATTCTTTGAATGCCGCAATCACTCAAACCTCCGCACCCCACTCATCAACAAACTTAACTCCCTTAATTACACACTAAACATCCATAACTTGTTCCCACAAGATATCCTTAAATACACCATCTCATACATTCACAATAGCAAACGAATGTATCGACCCTCCCCACTCCATCAAACCCATCATAACTCTCTCACTCTTCAGTCATTCTCTGTTCACCTTTTAGTTATTTTCTTCTATCCCTCATTAATTTTTTTATATCCAGGAATCCCCAAGTCCTTATAAGGACATGGTGTACTTTAGGGCCAATTTATTTCTTACTTTAATGCACTGGAGCGGCCCCCAGTGTGAGAAACCATCTATATTTTGCATCCTTCACCACCCTAATTAGGAGCACCTCATATCATTTTTCATTATTTTAATTTCATTTTATTCTTGAGTTTATTAACAATAAATATTTAAAATCACGGGACCTGTATAGAACCTAACTCCTCTTTATTTTAGTCTCACTTCTATTAATCTTTTCTATATTACAATATACAATGTAAACCAACTGTCTCCCTCCTTGTACAACCCACCCTACCTGGCGCCCTCTGATGGCATGTTCATATATGTTTCTTTTCTTCTTTTATTTTATCTTTTTTTTTAGCAGTGCGTGGCCTATAGTTGCCGAACTGCTTGACCATGAAATAACAACAAATGTATGCCCCTTATGCAGATCTTAGGGGCCGATTTTAGGTCCAGTCCGGACATTTCAACTTATGAGAAAGGAAGGATGTTATATCCGCCATGTAATTACGTTATGATTATGTTCGTTGATCATGTGACCTTTGGGCTCGCCGTCTTGATGGAATAAAAGTACAGCTTGTGTTGTCTACCATCCGTGTCATCATCATCATTATAAAACACCAATGATGCCGTTATGCAGAAAAGTGAAAAGATTCTTCAATTATTATGTGTATCTACCTTTCACTGCCGAAGCAATAGCAAGCCTCCCTATTCCCTTCTTGGGGCTTTTGCCGTGCCAGTTATATTGTGTTGCAAGAGAGTAAGAGAAGAAGCTTTTCATGATTCGGTCCATTATGTCTTTGGGGGTGAAGCTTCCCAGCCAAGAAAGATGTTCTTCTTCTGTACACACACACACACACACACACACACACACACACACACACACACACACACACACACACACACACACACACACACACTGGTGTATAATCACCTCTGGGTGGCCCATACACAGAGTACATCCATACGGATTACAATTCTATAATTATGCATAAATCATATTCCAATTAACGTCAAATTATAACATTGGATTTATATTTGCGGTTCGGGAAATTCTATAAATTGTTTAATACAAAGACGTTATTTTACAGCTTATGTGACCAAGCAGAACCATAAATACTTACCAGGGTTTTCGCCTTTGCTTTATCACGAAGCAGTTCGTCAACATGCTCCACACCCCCTCCGTCTCCATTGGTTATTGGAATTATTCAAGAGACGCGGCTCTCTGATTCCGCTCTCCCTCTCGAGCTTCCAGCTTCTCCGGGATTTTTGTTCAATTTAATCGTATAATTTTGTTATCCTGCTTTTCATTGCCTCCAAAGTGGAGAACAATAGTCGGTCTCTGGAAAGATATATTGAACAATTCGATACCTCACAATATATTAAAAAATAAATAAAAATTAAACTAATATAAAACAAAATAACACCAGCGTTTATAGTTCTTTTCGCAAAAAACGAAATTGCAACATAAATTCAAAATAATATTTAAAAGTAAGAGTAGTGTACGCATGTGTACAGTTATACCTGTCCGGATATTCCTCAGAAAGGCCAAGGCGTCTTAAATCCATTCTTGTCCTGTTTATCAGAAAAGAATCAACATCATCAAGGGTATGGAAAGAAAATATGAAGCTACTAGAAGGAAAGGCCACACTGCGGTCATGTTGACTGCCAGTGGCACGTACCAGAGTCCTACTCTGGTCATCCCACCGGCCGGCAAAATCAGTGCGGCTTCTGTAAACAGACGCTTAATGTTAATATAATAGTTATCACCTAAGTGGCGAATCCATTATGTGTTATTTCTAGACACGTAACATTAAATTGTTTCGAAGTACGTGTTTTCAAACCTTGATGCTTTTGGCACTCTTGTTGACAGCACATCTCCCGCTTCGCCATTTGCTGTATGCACCTCCACTTCTGCCCCTTCAATGTTAAGCAACCAACATTGTTTTATTGCCAGTGGACATATGCGGCAGTTGCATCAAAGAGAGTCCCTTTGTTGGTCATCTACATCTAACGTCTTTTACACCTTATCGGTAATCATCAGTGGCACGAGCGAACGTACGCAAACGATTGTATACCACAATCCGAAGACAGAATCATTAAGCTCAGCTTCAAAATCATCATTATCATCATCATCATCATCATCATCATCATCATCATCATTATTAGGGCGACCACATTCTACTTCGCATATGTACTCCATGCAACGAGCGCTTGTGCCGGCAAGGCGTATCATCCCCGTCACTTTCTTTGATAAAAACGCCCTTATTGAAATGACAATGATGGTAATTATTCAACAAATTTGGCCTGCAACAGGTAGCAGGTTCATGATTCATGTAACAGATGTGAATCCTAAATTCAAAGTAAACTTAGTAAACCACACCGGCCTTTGCGGCTCTGGGTCCACATGTCGATTAAATTCAACTGGGGTAAATTTCATGAAAAAAAAAACAAATACAAAGAAATTCGATGAATATAAGATGTTTTTACATCCCATGTGTTCAATTGATACGTATTTAAAATGGATAAAAATATAGTAACTCACCTTACACAGAAAAAGTGATGATCACTGGTCGATTTTATAGAATTACCAAATACCCGCCAAAATTCAATGTCTGAAGGACGTTTGTTATTTGCAAAGATGCAGCTAGATGGCGCTTATGGCAGACATTCAGCCGAAGACGAGCAACCGTTGGGCCGCCGTGGACCGACAGCTGGGAACTGCCGACGGTAGCCACTAGCGGGCCGTTGGCGTTGTGCTATCTGGGAAATCATGATGTCCGAACTCGAGTGCCTGTGGCCCTGAGAAATTCTTCGTGTGGTTTTATGAAGAACGTAAGCTGATCTACGCAAAAACGAAAAAGTTGGACTCTGAAAGTTTGTTTGTCTTCATAATGGACAGAAAAGGTATCTTTCATACCATATTACTTCTGCCACAAATGTAAGATATGAATAAGGTTGATCGTAAGTGTCATAAGAAAGTGCTGTACATCCCTGAACGGAAAGTCTTATTGTGTTTGACGGCGAGCGGTAATAACTCGCCCCGCATATTTTAATGTGCGCCCAACTATCGAAGCAGAATGGGTTATATTTATATAACCGTTCGACCGGAGTTAGTGTCATGGGAAAGGGTCACGATGCTTAAGACATATGCTCTTCATGTTTGACAGTTGGTTTTTTTACAGAGCCACCTGACAATCCTTCTCAACAAGAAATGCTTGGTGTTTTTCTTGTCACTGAGCCCAAGACATCGGAAAATGATATATGCCTTGGCGTTATTGCATTGAAGAACACAAGGATTCCCCTCAGTGAGTTGCGTTGTGAAATGGAGTTGGTTCTGGCTGATGTTTTACCTGGTGCTTTCTCATTCATGACTCCTGATCGGTGAGCCTCTTTCAAGTAATTCTTAAACATATATTACACTCCTTCTGTTGATTGATACATATACTATTTACAGTAACTGTATAATGTTGAGTTATTATACACATGTGCGTGTGTTTCTCATGGAGGACCATGTTTCTCATGACAGTATGTGGTCTCTCTCTCACTCTCTCTTTCTCTTGCCCTCCTATGTCTCTTCTCTCTGTATATATATTTCCCTCCCTCCATTTCCCTTCTCTATCTCATTTATTTTTCTTAAAGCTGTGCATATCTTCTCCAGGTAATGATAGTTTTTGCTCTATATTTCTTTCTCTTTGCATTGTATGTACCTCAGTAGTGGGTGATTTGGGTGGAGTTGAACAATTGTTTCAGATGGCCACTTACTGATAAGCAGGAAAAAGAGTTAGACGTGTCACAGGCAATAACAAAAAACATTCACATCCACATATACAGGACTTATAGTGAGTAAATGCTTAAGTACCAGCAACATGGACAGCTATGTCTTGTATGTATGACCTTCAAACAGATCATGACAATCATTTGCTAGCTGTGAATGATGGCATGCCCAGAACATACAGTTAATGATTTATGTTATATAGTGAGTGGTTCAACCAACATGATAAATATAAATAAGTTCTTTTTTTCCTTGATAGATAAACCTCGAATAGAGATTGATACAGACTACGGCGATCCACTGGGTTTTGTTTTCATCGATATGAACAGCACTGCCTCTAGTTTACGGACAGCCATCAAGAACCAGGTTGCCCTTTGCCTCTGCTTAGAAATCTTGTTTAGTTACTGATGATGGTTTGCTATGTGTCCCATAATTTGTTAGGTCTCTTATAGGACAACTTTTGGTCTTAAAGTCATATGAATGATGATATTCACCAATAAGGTGTATTTTGGATTTACAGCTTGGTTGGAATGTGGTACAGCCAAACTATCAGTTTCTGGACCAGAGAAGTTGTCCTGTGCATCGAGCACAGGAAAATAAAATCACTGTCCTTGATTTAGCCTGTGATGTGTCCACTACATTCAATGCCCATGTCAGAATACGGCCATACAGGAGCTGCCAGCCTTCTATCACTGATTCGGTTGATGGGGAATCCTCGTCTACGTGCACTCCACTCAAATGCGTCAAGTAAACAAGTTATCTGCTGTTTCACTTTAGATTTTACTTCTGATATCCCTACCTGTGTTTCCACTGTAGAAGAATCATCCGTCCATGAGTTCTAATGCCTTATCATAATTGGATGTTTTGCTTGTGGTTTATAATAGATGCCTTATGCAATCCCCCGTGCCTATTACTATAGATGAGGAGCATAGACCCAGTGCGGATATGGGTGGACTTCTTTTCAAAAAACAAGTGCTTCTGAGTTATGTTAGGGCTGAGTCATCCCGGAATGCATTGCTTCTTAAAGAAGCCCTCACATATTTTGGCTACAGTGTTTTTCTGGTATGCATCTGACACAATCATGCCGTACTGATTAACCCATCACTAACGAAAAACATCTGACAATTACCCACTGCTATTTTCATTCAGGATGTGGATGAAATTAAATATGGAGTGGACTGGCAAGATTCATTGAATTTTGCAGTGAGCAACTGTGAAGTGTTTGTACCATTGATAACTGAGAGGTATGGAGAGACACTGTGGACCAACCGTGAGGTAAAAGTCAACATAGGCATTTATTTATTTGCTACCAACTGCTTGTATTTCATGTAACAAACTAGATTCAGGTTAATTGAAAGGTGCTATTCTATATTATGTTGCATCATTTTTGGTATGCATAGTTTCATAATCTTTGTATTTTTAATGTCACTTCAGGTGAAGCTAGCAGATCTCTTATCCAAGATTATTTTGCCAGTAAACTTTTTAGACTACTGGCCACCAAAGCCACTGGCTATACAGTTTGCAACCACACAATACATTCCAGGGAAGTCCGAATTAAGAACACCTAACATCGTGGAGATAACAGGTCTGTCTTGTTTGGCTTGACATGTGCTCTTATGATGAATATTGATTGAGGTTTAGCATGGTTAAACATGGCCTCTATGGTTAATCAGTTGGTGGAGCAGGAGTAATTGGGGTTTAGTTTAAACACCAAGTTTGCTTCACAACGGAATTGTTATGATGCCTGGGATGCAATGTCATTGGCCACTTGGACATAAGTGAAACAATGTCCACTTAAAAACGGTGGTTTAAGGCTGATATCATCCGCATATTGATTGTCACAACAGGGTCATGTAACTTGTTATCAGATTAAATGTAATTATCACTTGCTGGAAATAACTGAATATGCTTTTTCAAGTTCAGTCTTTTTAGTTAAGCTGGGTATTATTAACATATATCAGGATAATTTTTTTAGCTCTGCACCTTTGAATTGACATGCGTATATATATATATATATGTCTGTCAGTCCATTCATAAACTTGGGGTGACACATTTTCTTATGAGACTCTCTTATGATGATAGCTACTTCCAAAATCTCTTGTCCTATGTTAACCCTGTGTAGTATAACTTTTGATGGCATGTTTCGTTATTAAGCAAGCTTGCCGGCCAAAATTACACCTGGACCCCTCTTATGTTGATGGCTACGTGTAAACCTATGACCCTAAGTTATTATAGAAAAATTTTTCCTATGTTAACGCGATTGAGAATAACTTCTGATGGCATGTTTTGCTATTAAGCAAGGTTGCTGCCTGAAATTACACATGAACCCCTCTGATACTTATGGTTCCTAGTAAACTTACAATCAGCCCGGTATAATCTTCACCCTCTGAATTATTAGAGAACAACTTATAATAAAAGATCTCATGTACAATGTTAACCTTTTGAATCTATCGGTTGCCGAGCATATATTATGTGCATTTACTGTCTGTTACTCCTAACGCTAAGAACTAGTTGGGATAAACTTGTAATTAATGGCACATTACCGATTTGAAGTCATCAACGGGGTGGAGAAATGAGAAATATATTGTTGCAGGCTAAACTATATTGACTAAGTATCTGCAGCACATTTAGTCGCTGATTGCGTGATCCAACACAGATCACTGTGAATAAATTCAAAATGTAACTGTCCTCATACATTGGTAATAAGCTAATGCCGATGTTTTGTGCATTATAAATAGTGTATAAGCGCTCATCGCGCTGAGCCACAGAATGGACGAAGATAAAGGCTTATATAATCACGGGGATCGCTGTATGAAGGGCGTTTAAAGTGATACACCAATGAAAAACATAAATCTAACGAAGATAAGTCGGCTTGAATGAAATTAGCCCGATTTGTCACTATGGTTTAGCTAAAATAAATCATAAACTTCGGAAATATTTGCGTTCCCCGCCGCTGGGCGCGGCTGAGTTTGTTTGCTCCCGAAAGGAGGGGGGGGGGGTGATTCTCACTATGTGGATGTTGGTGGGGAGGTGCCACCAATTTGGGTCGGTTTTTTGGCATTTTGGTATACAAATGGGTCGTTATTTCTTGAAGACAGGTATAGCAATGGGTCGGTTTTTTTGGCAATGACCTGGTATACCAATAGGTACGCTTTTTTGTATAGCAATGGATATTTGTTTGGTGATGGGTATCCAATATGATGCTCAACATTGGGTGTTTGCTCAAGTCTCCTGGGACAATGGTGGCCAGCCCTATCAGTCAGCGTGGTTGCATTGTTTCAAAGACAAGTTTTATGGCATGATAAGCAAACATAAAGGTCAGGTCTGTACATTCTCCTTCTACTGTTTCCTGCAATATCATCTACCTCATGAGCCGGACGTCCAGGGGCGCTTGTTGGTAGCCTGCGGGCCCGAGTCACACATCTGTTTATTCAGTGGCCGCTATTTAATTAACAGTCTTGTCGTTACAAACCAGAGCATCGTTGGGACTGACCACGGTTTCAGAAAAGGTTTTTTTTTTTGCAGTTGCGAAGCATAATAAACGTACTTTTTCATTCTGAATCGTTAGTTTGGTATATGGATGGGTCCCTTGTAGCTCCTCGAGGTGGTCTAGATTTGTTTTGGGATCAATAATTTTGGTGTATGTATTGGTTACCCTTAAAAAAAATCCATATGATATTTCTATATTTTTCAGAGGATTTGGCATGTAAATGGTTCCCTTTTCTCACTTTGGCTTGGTATAGATATGGTCCGGTTTTTGTTTCCCATGGCGGCTCACCCCTACCCTTTTCCAAGGAGAGAACCCCCCCCCCCCCCCCCCCCGGGTTTTTTTTTATTTAGTTAGCTGACTCAAGCTTGGTGTAGATCTACCAAAGAGTTAATAGCTACGCTAAGACACAGGGAATTACATTGGCCGGTCGGCCGCAATCTTTTTTGTATACATAAACCGCCACCAGCTCACCAAAACTCTCATTCCGTTTAAGAGCTAGTCGCGCCCCATGTCCATTGAGAACATGTCATTCTACCTAACAAAACTAGTGGCCTGCCAGCTACGGCCGACTTCGATCTCCTTGCGCATCGGCTTCTGCGCAGGCTAGGATATGTTATGTTAGCATAGCGTCAAACATGTCTGCCATGGAGAGTGAGTCGACGTCGGACCACGAGAGGTTGACCAGCGGGCCCTAGTCGGCCCGCCGGCGGCTGATCTCTAATGGCGGCAATAGGGTGGGCACCATTTTGCCCGAAATGTGGCGCGCTCTCTCGCACTCACTGTATGCTGTAAGGGACAGGAAGCGGCCCATTGCGGGAGAAAATGGGGTGGGCACGCTATCTTCTCTACGCCGCTAACTTGTCCAAAGCAGAGTACATCATCTCCGTGATACGCCGGTTCGTGTAAATGCTAAGATCGATCGCTATAAATAGCAGTCATATACAATAGTGGCTTAGGAGCTTGGCAACGCCTGTATATGTATGTGTATATTTATAAGTGTGTGTGTGTTTTATATATATATATATATATATATATATATATATATATATATATATATATATATATATATATATATATATATATATATATATATATATAAATATACATATATACATATACATGTATATATATGTATATATATATATATATATACATATATTCATACATATTTTTGTTTAGAGATAACATTTGTTTGTGTAATATTGTTGATAAAGTATTGCTGGTTGTCCAGGCTTGCCGTTGGAAGACATACCGTTGGCGCTTGTGGCAAATCTAGTTAACCCAACTAACAGGTACCAGGTCTGGCTGCTCCAGTGTAGTATGTTAGGAACCAGGGCCAGTCTTGTGTGAATGGTTCAATTAGTGTTTATGCATGTAGTTCAGGGATCAAAGGGGACTTAACACCTACACAATATGGTTGAAGCCTCTTATACACCTTGTTGGTGGATTACGAGGATGCGTTATTGGCTTGTAAAAATTGAGCCAGAAGACACCAGGAAAAATGCATATGGCCTATTTGAACATACTAAAGTAGGGTTTGGGTTGTGTAATGCACCCGCTACCTTTGCTGGGGTAATGGACCTAATTTTACGGGGTAAAATTGGAACACCGGACTAGCGTTCCTTGGTTATATCCGTGTCCAAGAGTCTTGTTGTGATGATCACATGCAAAACTTAAGAGAGACCTTAGCCCGGTTCAGGAGGAAGGGTTTGAAATTAAAACCAATAAAGTGTGTTTTACCGGAAAGAGAAAATGTCACAACATGACACCCATGTGGTCAGAGAATGGCCGAACCCAAGGGGCCTAAGGATGTGAAAAGGTTCCTGGGTTTAGCCAATAAGCACAGAGCCTTCATCAAGGAATTCGCCTATCTACCACTGTACCGGGTGATAGGTAAGAAGTATTAACACTGAGACAATTCATAGCACTGAAAGATACACTAACCACACCGATCATCTTCACATTACCCAAGAGGACGTTTGACTTCATACTGGACACAGATGCATCTAATGTGGCAACCAGAGCTGAGCTGTGTGCCAGTTGCAGAACGAGTAAGAGAGGGTTGCTTATATATATATAGAGATATAGATAGATATATAGAGATATAGATATAGATATATATATAGATAGAGATATAGATATATATATATAGATCTAGAGATATATATCTAGAGAGAGATAGATATATATATATAGATATCTCTCTCTCTATCTCTATATCTCTCTAGATATCTCTCCTCTCTATATATATATCTCTCTCTCTATATATCTATATCTCTCTATATCTATATCTATATATATATATATCTCTATATCTATATATATCTATATCTCTCTCTCTATATATATATCTCTATATATATATATATATATATATATATATATATATGGGAGCTACGCCCTAACCAAAGAGCAACGCAGGCATTGTACCACGAGGTTGAAGGTACTGGCTGTTGAGACGCTACCTGCAAAGGCGACCGTTCACCATACGCACATATCATGCAAGTTTGATTTGGCTATTGAAGTTTAAAGAGCAACATGGGCAGCTGGCAAGGTGGATGTAGGAAATGTCACAGTACAACACGATCCTCAAACACAGGACTGGCGAGAAACATGGCAATGCGGATGTTTTATCTAGGAGGCCCGGAGAACAAGAAGGTTGCCATGAGCTTGAGCCAAATTGTGTGATCTACACTGCGAAATATGTTCATACTGTTAACGGGTCGAGGAGCGCTGGTGAAGTTTTGTCCCCAATTTGAATGCGGCAGCGCCTCTGACAACTCTGGCTTGCAGTGAGCTGCCGGGGTACTGAGGAGACGGTAGATGAAGCTCAGAGCAATACGGACAGCAGAGAAGTGTGAGTAAGTGAATGAGTTTTGGGTTTAACGGCACACCAACACTAATGAGTTATATGGCGCCTTGAAAGGTCAATAAATAAGTTTGACCTGATTAAGCAGCCGCCTTCTAGGATAAATGGAAAAAAAGACGGAAAACAGAAGGATACAGGGGCCCTATTCTACCCCTGGACTCACAAGGGGTGCAACAGGGAAGAGGTAGCGCACGGAAAGGCCATGGAAAAATCAGTGAAGGCAGTTTATGGAGTGAACCGTTACAGAGTGAACCGGAAGGGGAGATTGGGGAACAGGTCATTAATATGCTTAATGTTCCAGCCCCAAACCTGTGTGTGAAGACATGGGAAGGATGGGAGAGCGGTCGGCGAGACCGGAGAGGAGCCACGGCTAGTGTGGAATCCTAGGGGGTTGAATATCTATCTCGTCCACGACCCATCGCCCATTACTGTTTCTCGACAGGGAACAGAGACAGACATATCTTGTTACTTTGTAACTGATGCGGATCCTCTGTGCTTGCAGAATCCATCGCGCTTTGAATTCTCCACTCCACATTTATGGGAGGCACAAGCAGCCCGGTTTTTGTGTCATCAAAGTAGTACTAGATGAATAAAGAGCTGATGTATTTCAATGATGGAATTAACTATAAGCAGAAGAAAGATACACAGGATAATGACATGGTGGGGCTCAGTAACATGCGAGCACTGGTTTTGGAGTATAGGGTTTAATGTCACACCAACACGTATGTGCTATATGTTGCCAAGAAAGGTTAATAGATAAGATTGACCTGATTAAGCAGCCGCCTTCTAGGATTAATGAAAATGGAGTTGGAAAGGATAAAAAAGGAAACGATTATCCTAGGGCAAGTCCCCACCAGCAGATTAACTGAAACAGGACTCTCCAGCCTATCGTCTAGGCGAAATCCTAACCAGAGTATTGTGTTGCAGATATGGCCCTCAAAAGGACCGCTCCACACAACCACTTGGATCCCATTATCCGAGACCAGTCACAACCCCCAGCCAACAGGTTGCCCCCTATTAGTCGCCTCTTACGACATGCAGAAGGATACAGTGGACCTATTCTACCCCCGGACCACTGGGGGAGTATAACTATGACATTCCATCAGCAGGCCACATGGGTTTGAAAGAACGAAGGCTAATATTCAGGGGAAGTAATGGTATGGGATGACAGCCGACATTACCTGGTATGTAGCCTGTTGCATCACTTGCAACCAGAACAAGAAATAGGTGCGCCGAGATTATGGGGTTATGCAGGTAAGGTAAGTATATGGTTGAACGGCACACCAACACTAGTGTGTTATATGATGCCTACAAATGTGAATAGATAAGATTGACCTGATTAAGCTAGATGCTAATATTAACCTAGGACAAGTCACCACAAGCCAATTGACTGAACCAGGCCATTCTAGCCTCTGGTATAGGTGAAATCCAATCTGCAGGGCAATGAGTACATCCACAAAGTGGGTTGAGTGTATACCTCTACCACCACTGTAGAGGTAACCGCAAGAGAAGCAGTGGACCAATTATTTTCCAGGTTCGCTTGCCCATTTCAACTCTTTACAGACCAGAGTCAAAGTTATCGACGACATTGACGACATCCCGGTTGTCTGCAAATCGACAAGTTGAGAGATGCAATGGGACCCTTATGGACGCAGTGGGTGGTTTCATTGGTAGATCCCAAAATCGTTGTAAACCATGTTCGTATGAAATCGTGTCGGGACCGTAGCCTACTGCAATTGGTAAGAGTATGGCTGCGGAATAAAGGCGAGAACACGGGAAGACGATGTAGGTGCCAACGATAAGCTGTACTGCATATGTCGTCAACCCTGGCAGGGTAGTGTTATGATCATGAGTGACTTCTGCCAGGAGTGGTACCACAGTATATGCGCTAATGTTACCACAACTGACGAACTCAGCATAGACAAGTTCCGTGGCAGACCCTGCAAACCAGTGTTCCATAGATTCCCCTCGGTGGGCGGAACGTTGGGAAAGTGTTAAACCAGTGGTATCCTCATGTGATATATGTGAGTGTAATGTTTGGTGTCTATAACATGTTTGCAGTGCGTAACTATGGCACAATCTGCAGCAGAGACCATGATGGCAGGGGTCACCAGTCCACCCTAGTGCTGGCTAGGGCCCTAGTAGATGGACTGATCATGATAAGGGGGCCACCGGTGCTCCAATTGTGGAGGCCTTCATTCATAAGGTGGGAATCGCCAAGGAAGGGAAAGTGGTTAAGATTTGCGGAGGAGAGGACTGATTCACTACAGCTCTATAGCGGATCCTGGCTGAGCGAGCCTGTGTGAAACGTGGGGAAGGGTAAGAAAACAGCGGCTGAGGATGCATTCCCAACTTACTCGGGTAGAAGTGAATGAAGGAATCTGTGGTCCAAGAATTCCCTAGGTGGGCTTTACCTCCATACATGACTTGCCAGCCTCATCAGAGGAGGACATGCTGGTGGAGTTGTACGGCAAGGAGGAGGAATTGAACGCTTCAGGTTCCTCCCCCGATGCCGTACCCCTCAAGGTAGCAGAGCAGATGTACGAACCCCTACGGTGGTGCCAAGGAAGCCACATAGGAGGCCAGGTGGCATGGTGTAGGCCCCTTCTGCGATGTTTCTCCGGATCTTTGGCGCCAAAATTTTCGCTTCAATATTTCTTCGTTCTCTTTTCAAGTTTATTACCTCAAAGGAGTTTGCTATTCTTGAAGGCTCCCATTTATTTGTTTTCCTTATGACAGTTGTAACATAAATATCCTTATTATAGGATTATTTTGCTAAATTTTGGGTAGGACTTGGTCCTCCCGTGGACTCCACCCCTCCCAGCTGGACATCGGATTAGTGTTGGGATTACCTTCATCAAACTGTTGAGTCTTTTCTCTTTTGTTTTTTCACCTCATTTCATTTACGATTTAAGCACCATTTCCTTATTTTAGTTAAACGGCATCATATTACCATTTTGTGTGTTCATTTCATACATCCCAATCACCCATATCATGAACCATCCTCTATCCATCAACAACCTAGAGCCTCGCTCTGACAACCCCTTAAATATAACTTCCCCTCACAAACTCTATTCGTCTTGCTTGTCCTCGCCCAACATTTCAATGGACGAGTCCTCAAAGGAACAACAGCCCCTTCAAAGAAAACGACCTCATGAATCATCTCCCTCACTTCCTCACAAACAACAACAAATGAACCCCCCACAAACTGTAAAAGTCAATATATTTAGCAATAAACTTCACATAGTCAAAATTAACCCCATCATCGTTCTAAAAGAGATCATCAACATCATAGGTCCAGATTTCATCACCACCAAAACAGGTTCCTCTGTTACGCTTATAGTTTCAAAATCACAAGCCACCCTTTTGCAAAACACCCAATCTCTTGGAAAAATCCCCGTCACCACTATAATTCTTCAACCAAAACAAACTGAAACTAAAGGCATCATTCATGGTGTTACTGCTGCTATTCCAGATTCTGATCTCCTTTTGGCACTCAAACCTTTTGATGTGATCAATATCCGAAGACTAGGAAAATCACACCTACAGAATCAGTTGAACTAACCTTTTCTACTCCTATCAAATAGCCTACTCCTTTCACAACGTTAAACTTTACATTCCCAACCCCACCAGATGTTTTAAATGCAACGGATATGGCCATACGTCCCCTTTCTGTCCAAATAACACCTCTCGTCCAAGCTGTGGGGATCACCACCCCTTTATTCAATGTCAAACTAAAGAGAAAAAAAATTTCCAATTGTGGTGGTAATCACAGTGCAGCCTATAAAGGCTGTCGCTCTTACAGTAAAGCAATCAAATCAAATTCACCAAATATATTTCATACACCCAAGCAGCATCACTTGTTCCCCCGACTCCCCATCCTCAACCATCTTATGTTTCTCCCCCTCCCGCTTCTCCTCTCCCTACTTCCACATCACCCCCTATCCCCAAAACTCAAACCTCTTACCCCCCTCATTCATCTAAATCAACCAAACCATCATCGACCCCTCACCCTACTATACCCTCTACTACTTCCACAACACCTCCCAAAACTACACTAAACTCCTTCCTCTGCTCCAATTTACCGATCCACTCCCACTCCCACTCCATCCCCATCTCAGTCAACACAACCCTCCCCAGCTATAAAATTATCTGACGTCGTTTACCTCTCCACAGCTATCCTCCTCTCATCTCACCTCTCACCCGACTAAAAAGTCAATATTCTCTCTGCATTTGCCCAAGAACTACTCAATGTCAACATCCTCCCCAGTACCCTCATCCAAGCAATAAACCAACATTCTATCGTTACCAATAAACTACAACATTATCTTAATCATCCACCTTCATAAATCTGATGATAGCTTCCCATTGTATCTACCATCCCCTCTCCTCCTTTCATTCTTTCTGATATTATCAATTCTCATCACTCTTCTCAACTCCAAATTCCCCCCTCCATATGACCCAAATAATTCAACTCACTCTTTGAACTCTTCTAATCAATCAAATATCACAATATGGTCTTAGAATTGCAGAGGCCTTCAATCTCAACAACCTGAATTTTCTCATTTCCTCCAAAATTCCAATCCCAAGCCAACAATAATCTGCCTACAAGAAACTTTTCTTAAATCTATGCACAACCCAAAAAATCCAAATTATAATATAATTCGCAATGACAGAACTTCAGCAAACCACGGAGGACTAGCTATTCTAATCAATCAAAACATTCCATACAAAATTATTAATTTAACTTCTGAAATAGAACATCCAACCATTCAATGTAACATTTCAAACCAAATTTATCATATCTCAAACATTTATGACAATCTGAACTCCCTAGCCCCAGATCGATATCAGCCTTTTCTCAATCTTCCTCGAAATATAATAGTTGGTGATTTTAATGCCCAACACCCCTTTTGGAATCACCCCCTCCCAAACAGTAAAGGCAATTCCTTTTTCATAATAATCCAAGACAACAATATTACTCTTCTCAACGAAAGTTCTCCTACTCACTTCCACAATAACGGTTCGAATATCCTTGATCTAATTCTCATTTCTCAAGATATTTCGCATAAAATCTTCTTTAAAACACTCACAATACAATGGGAAGTGATCACTCTATCATCTCCATTACCAATAACCATTCATTCTCATCCCCCGCCCCCTCGCCATCACCAAAATGGATCGTTAAAAATGCTAATTGGCCACTTTTTCAAAAACTCTGTAACCAAAAAATTACCCCTGAAATTATATCAACAAATCCGCTTACCTCATATGAACATTTTTACAACACTCTAATTGACATAGCTCACTTGTCCATTCCTTTCAATCCACAAAAAAGTTAACAACCTCAATCCCATCTCTGGTGGAGTGATGCTTGTACTTATGCAATAAAAGAAAGAAACAAAGCTCGTAATAAATATTATCATAATAAAACCCTTGATAACATAATTCAACTCTAAAAATCAATAGCTAAAGTCAAATACACTTTAAAGCAAACAAAATCTAAATACTGGCAAGATAAATGTTCAACTTTGGAGCATAGTTAATATTTTAAAAGGCAATTATTCTCACTCTCCAACCCCTCTCCCCTCTTCTAACAACCCATAATAATCTTTATACAAATAGCAATCAACAAATCACTAATGTTCTTGCATCTCATTTCGCAGAAACTAGCTCTAATCATAATCTACCCCCAGACTTTACTCCTGAATCCATCACCACCACCAATCAACAAAAATTCAATGAAACTTCTCCTCTTAATGAACCTTTCACTATTCAAGAAATAACAAACGCAGTTAACAAAACAAAACAAATTGCCTGGAAAAGATCTTCTTATATACCCCTTTTTTCTTCATCTCCCTCCTGATTCCCTTGAGGTGCTCCTACAAATTTTTAACCAATTATGGCAATCTTCTATTACCCTAGTCAAGGTCCCCTAGCCTGATGGCTGCGGGCGCTGTTTACATGTTAATGATATTCAATAGTCTCGCCATCAGTCTAGAGCACGATAGCGTCTTGAACTGGACGAGCATCCCAGATTTGGGATGCTCCAATCACAAGCCGTGTCTCTCGGTCACTCTCGGGTACTTTTGAGTCGTTGTCTCTCATTGGTCAGTTCTACATTTTCGAAGATTCAGCGCCATATTTGTTTTGGTACGCTCCGTTTGAAAGACTTGTTAGCTCGGCTGCTTGATGGGTCGTGCCTGTTTTGTGAATGTGGCTGCTGGGACAGGGAAACATTTTGCTATACGTTGTTAGCTACTGCTCTCGATGCAATGCTTGGAATGGGTCAGGGTTCGACACCAATGGTTGTTCGCTTGCCGGGACAAGTGATTTGTCATGTTGGACAACTGACTTGTCAACTTGTCCAACCGGACGAGTGATTTTTATGAGCCGGGCACACATTCTACAACACCCCGATTTGTTGTTTCACGCTGAGTGGCACCGTTAATCACACAGTCGGCGAGAGAAGCTGACACACAACTGGTTCTTTTTAACTGACTATTACAAAAAACATACTATCGTGCAGCTAAGCGATTAAAACGCTTGTTGTGGTGCCAATTTGACCTTTTGAGACGACCCATAATTCCAGAAGATATTCAATGTGTTCTCATTGGACGCCGACCACAACAATGTACATGACGTCACATAAAACCGAGGGTGCGTATCACAAGCCATTTTCATGAGCCAGACACGCGCAACTAAGGTCAATCCGGGTCACAACCTTTGCGTTAATTGGTCACGAAGATTAACGAAAGTGTCTAATGAATATTCGGACGCGCCAGTTTAAGACCTTGTCTTGTCGTAGACTCTAGGGCGAGAAGCGTAGCGGAACCCCTGGAGTCTGGGACGCAGACTATATTACCCCCCCCCCCCCCCCCTTGGGAATTCTTCTATAATTATACCCATTCTAAAACTCAGTCTTAACTCGCACGATCCTTCTTCCTGCCGTCCAATCGGTCTCACCTCTGTTGCCTCAAAAAAATTTGAATCCATCCTAAATAACAGAATTTCCTGGCACCTTGAGCACAATGATCTATATCATCCCAATCTCACAGCTTTTCGACCCCACCTTAGTACTATCGATAACATTCTTCTCCTTACTGACTCCATCAATAAAGGTCTCCTCAACAATAAAAAAACACATGTTATTTTCCTCGATATCTCCAAAGCTTTCGACATGGTAAACAGACCCTCAATAGAAATTAAAGCCAAAACATTAGGAATTACAGGCCGTGCCCTTTAATGGATTCATAACTTCCTATCTAACAGAACCATTCAAGTTAAAGCCAACAACACCCTTTTCTCTTCACTATCCACAGACAATGGAGTTCCTCAAGGTAGTGTACTATCCCCTACTCTCTTTTACATATTTATTAATGACATTCCCACCCCTAGTACTTCTTCTATTTATGCAGATGAAATTACCGTATGGGAAACTGGTAAACTATCATCCAGACTCACCAAATCTTTACAAAATCACCTCCTCAATATTAAAAAATGGGCCTCTAAATGCGGCGTCTCCTTTTCCCCCTCAAAATCAAAAACTGTCAACTTTGGAACTAACAAAAAACATCATCTCCCCACTTTTTACTTTAATAATAAACCTATCCCTAAACACGACCCTACAAAATATTTTGGAATTATCTTCGACAAAGGTCTAACCTGGAGAGACCACATCACATACACAGTCTCGAAGTGCCAAAAAATCAGCAACCTCATTAGATACATCAGTGGCACTTCCTGGGGCACCAACAAATCAACATCACGAAAAATACATTCATCACACTCATTACAATACATCCTTTATAGAGCCCCAGCCATCATCATTGCATGTAAAACTACCATTCACAAATTAGACATTGCTCAATCAGCCACTCTCAGAGCCATCACTAAATCTCACCAATCTACACCTATAATTCCTCTCCATGGTTCCACTGGCTTTCTCCTGATCCCTTTACAGCTTCTAAAATCCACCCTTAAATATCAAATAAGATCCAAAACCCATAATCTTCCTACCCAACATATTTTTGAAGAATCTTGGCATAACAAAATTAAACATAAACGTAAACTTACCAGCAGCTCAACCCTCCCTTTCACATTATCTCATCCCATCATATCACCTCTACCTGCATATCCCTTTCTACCCTGGTATCTAATTAACCCTTTATTAAACACTGAACTAACTGACAAAGTAATTAAAGACAACCCTGCATACAATAAAAATTTAGCTCTTCAGCTCATCAGTCAACTCCCCTCAAACTCTATTCATATCTACACAGATGGCTCCAAAAATAACACAAGTACCTCCTACGCCCTAACTATCCCATCTCTAAAGTATAATAAATCCTCATGTATTCATTCCTTTTTATCCATCTTTGTAGCTGAAGCTTCAGCCATCATAAATTCTCTGTATATAGCTCTTCATACTAATCTTCCAAACTCTATAATCCCCACAGACTTCATCTCAGTTGTTATTGCACTCCCTTCATCCATGAAATTAAATACCTTTCCACTCTTCTTGCTCATCACAACTATCATACCTTGATAGTCTGGATTCCTGCTCATTGCGGGATCCAGGGAAATGAAACTGCAGACTAAGAAGCCAAAAAATCTATTTCTTACCCCTTTATCCAACCCATACCCTTAGATCTAAACACATACTATTCTATCACAAATAAACACTTAATACAAACCTGACAAGAAGAGTGGAACAAACCCTCCTCAGCCTCCAAACATATAAAATCCACAATAGACTATAAACCCCATACCTTCAGTAATAACATATTTTCCCACAAGATCTTAACATTAATAGCATTAGACAACCCCCCTCTGTCATTACTGTCCTTTGCCAGAAACCTCTCATCAATTATTCTTTGAATGCCGCAATCACTCAAACCTCCGCACCCCACTCATCAACAAACTTAACTCCCTTAATTACACACTAAACATCCATAACTTGTTCCCACAAGATATCCTTAAATACACCATCTCATACATTCACAATAGCAAACGAATGTATCGACCCTCCCCACTCCATCAAACCCATCATAACTCTCTCACTCTTCAATCATTCTCAGTTCACCTTTTAGTTATTTTCTTCTATCCCTCATTAATTGTTTTACATATCCAGGAACCCCCAAGTCCTTATAAGGACATGGTGTACTTTAGGGCCAATTTATTTCTTACTTTAATGCACTGGAGCGGCCCCCAGTGTGAGAAACCATCTATATTTTGCATCCTTCACCACCCTAATTAGGAGCACCTCATATCATTTTTCATTATTTTCATTTCATTTTATACTTAAGTTTATTAACAATAAATATTTAAAATCACGGGACCTGTATAGAACCTAACTCCTCTTTATTTTAGTCTCACTTCTATTAATCTTTTCTATATTACAATATACAATGTAAACCAACTGTCTCCCTCCTTGTACAACCCACCCTACCTGGCGCCCTCTGATGGCATGTTCATACATGTTTCTTTTCTTCTTTTATTTTATCTTTTTTTTTTAGCAGTGCGTGGCCTATAGTTGCCGAACTGCTTGACCATGAAATAACAACAAATGTATGCCCCTTCTGCAGATCTTAGGGGCCGATTGTAGGTCCAGTCCGGACATTTCAACTTATGAGAAAGGAAGGATGTTATATCCGCCATGTAATTACGTTATGATTATGTTCGTTGATCATGTGACCTTTGGGCTCGCCATCTTGATGGAATAAAAGTACAGCTTGTGTTGTCTACCATCCGTGTCATCATCATGATTATAAAACACCAATGATGCCGTTATGCAGAAAAGTGAAAAGATTCTTCAATTATTATGTGTATCTACCTTTCACTGCCGAAGCAATAGCAAGCCTCCCTATTCCCTTCTTGGGGCTTTTGCCGTGCCAGTTATATTGTGTGGCAAGAGAGTAAGAGAAGAAGCTTTTCATGATTCGGTCCATTATGTCTTTGGGGGTGAAGCCTCCCAGCCAAGAAAGATGTTCTTCTTCTGTACACACACACACACACACACACACACACACACACACACACACACACACACACACACACACACACACACACACACACACACACACACACACACACACACACACACACACACACACACACACACACACACACACACACACACACACACACACACACACACACACACACTGGTGCATAATCACCTCTGGGTGGCCCATACACAGAGTACATCCATACGGATTACAATTCTATAATTATGCATAAATCATATTCCAATTAACGTCAAATTATAACATTGGATTTATATTTGCGGTTCGGGAAATTCTATAAATTGTTTAATACAAAGACGTTATTTTACAGCTTATGTGACCAAGCAGAACCATAAATACTTACCAGGGTTTTCGCCTTTGCTTTATCACGAAGCAGTTCGTCAACATGCTCCACACCCCCTCCGTCTCCATTGGTTATTGGAATTATTCAAGAGACGCGGCTCTCCGATTCCGCTCTCCCTCTCGAGCTTCCAACTTCTCCGGGATTTTTGTTCAATTTAATCGTATAATTTTTTTATCCTGCTTTTCATTGCCTCCAAAGTGGAGAACAATAATCGGTCTCTGGAAAGATATATTGAACAATTCGATACCTCACAATATATAAAATAAATAAAAATTAAACTAATATAAAACAAAATAACACCAGCGTTTATAGTTCTTTTCGCAAAAAACGAAATTGCAACATAAATTTAAAATAATATTTAAAAGTAAGTAGTGTACGCATGTGTACAGTTATACCTGTCCGGATATTCCTCAGAAAGGCCAAGGCATCTTAAATCCATTCTTGTCCTGTTTATCAGAAAAGAATCAACATCATCAACGGGTATGGAAAGAAAATATGAAGCTACTAGAAGGAAAGGCCACACTGTGGTCATGTTGACTGCCAGTGGCACGTACCAGAGTCCTACTCTGGTCATCCCACCGGCCGGCAAAATCAGTGCGGCTTCTGTAAACAGATGCTTAATGTTAATATAATAGTTATCACCTAAGTGGCGAATCCATTATGTGTTATTTCTAGACACGTAACATTAAATTGTTTCGAAGTACGTGTTTTCAAACCTTGATGCTTTTGGCACTCTTGTTGACAGCACATCTCCCGCTTCGCCATTTGCTGTATGCACCTCCACTTCTGCCCCTTCAATGTTAAGCAACCAACATTGTTTTATTGCCAGTGGACATATGCGGCAGTTGCATCAAAGAGAGTCCCTTTGTTGGTCATCTACATCTAACGTCTTTTACACATTATCGGTAATCATCAGGCTAGGATATGTTATGTTAGCATAGCGTCAAACATGTCTGCCATGGAGGGTGAGTCGACGTCGGACCACGAGAGGTTGACCAGGGGGCCCTAGTCGGCCCGCCGGCGACTGATCTCTAATGGCGGCAATAGGGTGGACACCATTTTGCCCGAAATGTGGCGCGCTCTCTCGCACTCACTGTATGCTGTAAGGGACAGGAAGCGGCCCATTGCGGGAGAAAATGGGGTGGGCACGCTATCTTCTCTACGCCGCTAACTTGTCCAAATCAGAGTACATCATCTCCGTGATACGCCGGTTCGTGTAAATGCTAAGATCGATCGCTATAATAGCAGTCATATACAATAGTGGCTTAGGAGCTTGGCAACGCCTGTATATATATGTGTATATTTATAAGTGTGTGTGTGTTTATATATATATACATATCTATATATATATATATATATATATATATATATATATATATATATATATATATATATATACATATATATATACATATAACATATATATATATATATATATATATATAAATAAATATATATACATATATATATATATAAATATACATATATACATATACATGTATATATATATGTGTATATATATATATACATATATTCATATATATTTTTGTTTAGAGATAACATTTGTTTGTGTAATATTGTTGATAACGTATTGCTGGTCGTCCAGGCTTGCCGTTGGAAGACATACCGTTGGCGCTTGTGGCAAATCTAGTTAACCCAACTAACAGGTACCAGGTCTGGCTGCTCCAGTGTAGTATGTTAGGAACCAGGGCCCGTCTTGTGTGAATGGTTCAATTAGTGTTTATGCATGTAGTTCAGGGATCAAAGGGGACTTAACACCTACACAATATGGTTGAAGCCTCTTATACACCTTGTTGGTGGATTACGAGGATGCGTTATTGGCTTGTAAAAATTGAGCCAGAAGACACCAGGAAAAATGCATATGGCCTATTTGAACCTACTAAAGTAGGGTTTGGGTTGAGTAATGCACCCGCTACCTTTGCTGAGGTAATGGACCTAATTTTACGGGGTAAAATTGGAACACCGGAATAGCGTTCCTTGGTTATATCCGTGTCCTAGAGTCTTGTTGTGATGATCACATGCAAAACTTAAGAGAGACCTTAGCCCGGTTCAGGAGGAAGGGTTTGAAATTAAAACCAATAAAGTGTGTTTTACCGGAAAGAGAAAATGTCACAACATGACACCCATGTGGTCAGAGAATGGCCGGAACCCAAGGGACCTAAGGATGTGAAAAGGTTCTGGGTTTAGCCAATAAACACAGAGCCTTCATCAAGGAATTCGCCTATCTACCACTGTACCGGGTGATAGGTAAGAGGTATTAACACTGAGACAATTCATAGCACTGAAAGATACACTAACCACACCGATCATCTTCACATTACCCAAGAGGACGTTTGACTTCATACTGGACACAGATGCATCTAATGTGGCTACCAGAGCTGAGCTGTGCCAGTTGCAGAACGAGTAAGAGAGGGTTGTAGCTTATATATATATATATGGGAGCTACGCCCTAACCAAAGAGCAACGCAGGCATTGTACCACGAGGTTGAAGGTACTGGCTGTTGAGACGCTACCTGCAAAGGCGACCGTTCACCATACGCACATATCATGCAAGTTTGATTTGGCTATTGAAGTTTAAAGAGCAACATGGGCAGCTGGCAAGGTGGATGTAGGAAATGTCACAGTATGATGTCACGATCCTCAAACACAGGACTGGCGAGAAACATGGCAATGCGGATGTTTTATCTAGGAGGCCCGGAGAACAAGAAGGTTGCCATGAGCTTGAGCCAAATTGTGTGATCTACACTGCGAAATATGTTCATACTGTTAACGGGTCGAGGAGCGCTGGTGAAGTTTTGTCCCCAATTTGAATGCGGCAGCGCCTCTGACAACTCTGGCTTGCAGTGAGCTGCCGGGGTACTGAGAGGAGACGGTAGATGAAGCTCAGAGCAATACGGACAGCAGAGAAGTGTGAGTATGTGAATGAGTTTTGGGTTTAACGGCACACCAACACTAATGAGTTATATGGCGCCTTGAAAGGTCAATAAATAAGTTAGACCTGATTAAGCAGCCGCCTTCTAGGATAAATGGAAAAAAAGACGGAAAACAGAAGGATACAGGGGCCCTATTCTACCCCTGGACTCACAAGGGGTGCAACAGGGAAGAGGTAGCGCACGGAAAGGCCATGGAAAAATCAGTGAAGGCAGTTTATGGAGTGAACCGTTACAGAGTGAACCGGAAGGGGAGATTGGGGAACAGGTCATTAATATGCTTAATGTTCCAGCCCCAAACCTGTGTGTGAAGACACGGGAAGGATGGGAGAGCGGTCGGCAAGACCGAAGAGGAGCCACGGCTAGTGTGGAATCCTAGGGGGTTGAATATCTATCTCGTCCACGACCCATCGCCCATTATTGTTTCTCGACAGGGAACAGAGACAGACATATCTTGTTACTTTGTAACTGATGCGGATCCTCTGTGCTTGCAGAATCCATCGCGCTTTGAATTCTCCACTCCACATTTATGGAAGGCACAAGCAGCCCGGTTTTTGTGTCATCAAAGTAGTACTAGATGAATAAAGAGCTGATGTATTTCAATGATGGAATTAACTATAAGCAGAAGAAAGATACACAGGATAATGACATGGTGGGGCTCAGTAACATGCGAGCACTGGTTTTGGAGTACAGGGTTTAATGTCACACCAACACGTATGTGCTATATGTTGCCAAGAAAGGTTAATAGATAAGATTGACCTGATTAAGCAGCCGCCTTCTAGGATTAATGAAAATGGAGTTGGAAAGGATAAAAAAGGAAACGATTATCCTAGGGCAAGTCCCCACCAGCAGATTAACTGAAACAGGACTCTCCAGCCTATCGTCTAGGCGAAATCCTAACCAGAGTATTGTGTTGCAGATATGGCCCTCAAAAGGACCGCTCCACACAACCACTTGGATCCCATTGTCCGAGACCAGTCACAACCCCCAGCCAACAGGTTGCCCCCTATTAGTCGCCTCTTACGACATGCAGAAGGATACAGTGGACCTATTCTACCCCCGGACCACTGGGGGAGTATAACTATGACATTCCATCAGCAGGCCACATGGGTTTGAAAGAACGAAGGCTAATATTCAGGGGAAGTAATGGTATGGGATGACAGCCGACATTACCTGGTATGTAGCCTGTTGCATCACTTGCAACCAGAACAAGAAATAGGTGCGCCGAGATTATGGGGTTATGCAGGTAAGGTAAGTATATGGTTGAACGGCACACCAACACTAGTGTGTTATATGATGCCTACAAATGTGGATAGAAAAGATTTACCTGATTAAGCTAGATGCTAATATTAACGTAGGACAAGTCACCACAAGCCAATTGACTGAACGAGGTCATTCTAGCCTCTGGTATAGGTGAAATCCGGTCTGCAGGGCAATGAGTACATCCACAAAGTGGGTTGAGTGTATACCTCTACCACCACTGTAGAGGTAACCGCAAGAGTAGCAGTGGACCAATTATTTTCCAGGTTCACTTGCCCATTTCAGCTCTTTACAGACCAGAGTCAAAGTTATTGACGGCAATCGACGACATTGACGACATCCCGGTTGTCTGCAAATCGACAAGTTGAGAGGTGCAATGGGACCCTTATGGACGCAGTGGGTTGTTTCATTGGTAGATTCCAAAATCGTTGTAAACCATGTTCGTATGAAATCGTGTCAGGACCGTAGCCTACGCAATTGGTAAGAGTATGGCTGCGGAATAAAGGCGAGAACACGGGAAGACGATGTAGGTGCCGACGATAAGCTGTACTGCATATGTCGTCAACCCTGGCAGGGTAGTGTTATGATCATGAGTGACTTCTGCCAGGAGTGGTACCACAGTATATGCGCTAATGTTACCACAACTGACGCACTCAGCATAGGCAAGTTCCGTGGCAGACCCTGCAAACCAAAGTGTTCCATAGATTCCCCTCGGTGGGCGGAACGTTGGGAAAGTGATAAACCAGTGGTATCCTCATGTGTTATATGTGAGTGTAATGTTTGGTGTCTATAATATGTTTGCAGTGCTTAACAATGGCACAATCTGCAGCAGAGACCATGATGGCAGGGGTCACCAGTCCACCCTAGTGCTGGCTAGGGCCATAGTGGATGGACTGATCATGATAAGGGGGTCACCGGTGCTCCAAGTGAAAAGATTCTTCAATTATTATGTGTATCTACCTTTCACTGCCGAAGCAATAGCAAGCCTCCCTATTCCCTTCTTGGGTCTTTTGCCGTGCCAGTTATATTGTGTGGCAAGAGAGTTAATGAAGAGGCTTCTCATGACTCGGTCCATCATCATGTCTTTGGGGGTGAAGTTTTCCAGCCAAGAAAGATGTTCTTCCTCTGTACACACACACACACACACACACACACACACACACACACACACACACACACACACACACACACACACACACACACACACACACACACACACACACACACACACACACACACACACACACACACACACACTGATGCATAATCACCTCTTGGCGGCCCATACACAGAGTACATCCATATGGATTACAATTCTATAATTATGCATAAATCATATTCCAATCAATGTCAAATTATAACATTGGATTTATATTTGCGGTTCGGGAAATTCTATAAATTGTTTAATACAAAGACGTCATTTTACAGCTTATGTGACCAAGCAGAACCATAGATACTTACAAGGGCTTTCGCCTTTGCTTTATCACGAAGCAGTTCTTCAACATGCTCCACACCCACCCCCCCCCCCCCCCACACACACACCCCCCGTCCGTCTCCATTGGTAATTGGAATTATTCAAGAGACGCGGCTATATCTCTCCGATCCCGCTCTCCCTCCCGAGCTTCCAGCTTCTCCAGGGTTTTTCTTCAATATAATCGTATAATTTTGTTATCCTGCTTTTCATTGCCTCCAAAGTGGAGAACAATAGTCGGTCTCTGAAAAGGTATACTGTACAATTCGATACCTCACAATATATTAAAAAATAAATAACAATTAAACTAATATAAAACAAAATAACACCAGCGTTTATAGTTCTTTTCGCAAAAAACGAAATTGCAACATAAATTCAAAATAATATCTTAAAGTAAGAGTAGTGTACGCATATTTACAGTTATACCTGTCCGGAAATTCCTCAGAAATGCCAGAGCGTCTTAAATCCATTTTTGTCCTGTTTATCAGAAAAGAATCAACATCATCAACGAGTATGGAAAGAAAATATGAAGCTACTAGAAGGAAAGGCCACACTGTGGTCATGTTGACTGCCAGTGGCACGTACCAGAGTCCTACTCTGGTCATCCCACCAGCCGGCAAAATCAGTGCGGCTTCTGTAAACAGATGTTTAATGTTAATATAATAGTTATCACTTAAGTGGCGAATCCAATATAAGTAACATTAAATTGTTTCGAAGTACGTATTTTCAAACCTTGATGCTTTTGGCACTCTTGTTGACGAAGTTGTAGAATGCAATGATGTTTGAAGACAAATTTATCCCTTTGTGGCGGGGGATTTCATCCATGGAAATTAGTTATAGATCGATTAATTTGGAAGCGGTAGACTGTCCGAAACACAGCAACATGTTTGTTTTCAAGTTCAAAACCACGTACATCGCGCATACTCAGAATGACGTGACCCATCAAAGACTATGAGAGACATCGATTTTTAATCCGCTACGCGGCGCCACGGAGCAATGTGGTCCCTCGCCCGCTTCCGGTATTCTAATACACACAATTTACCATAGAAGGTTGCGCAACATCGTTATTTTTTATTGAAACCTTTCGAGTTATATCGTTGGTAACATTGGAGCAAATCTTTACTGATGGATAAGTAAGGCCGTCTGACCTTACAGCAATAGAAAATAGAGCTGAATAAGCGAAATGCGATTCTTAGCGGGCAAAGAATTGTACACCCAGTTTGGCAGGATATGCAAAGCAACTATCAAAACAGACTTGGTCCGTATTGCGAAGTCGTTGACCCGCGTAAACCAGATTCGGGCCAAAGCAATGGACCACGGTATCCGTAATGAGCCTGTGGCTTGGAGGAATATGCAGAGTTGACTGGGACCGAAGTCAAGCCATGTGGGATTGTAGTGTCCCAAACACACCCCTACCTCGCATGCTCACCAGATGGGGTTGTGTCTGATGACATGAATGTTGAGGTAAAGTGTCCCTACAGTACCAGGGACAAACCTGTCACTCCTGTCTCAGTGCCATACCTGGTCAATGAGAACAACCAGCTCACCCTGAGCTACTATTACCAAATTCAGGGCCAGTTATTTTGCACGAACAGTCAACTTTGTCATCTTGTGATGTTTACGTCTCAGAGTATGGACATTGTTCCAGTTACCCGTGACGATGAGTTTATTACTACTATGATTTAAAAGTTAGAGGTGTTTTTCAGGGACTTTTTCAAAGATGCTATATTGATTCAATATTTTTTCACAATTCCTCTTACTGAGTAGTCTTGTGCACTGATTTCTTTTTTCTTTAAGGAATCATTTGCCTGTATATTGCATGTGGTGGAATGTATAATAAACTCTTCAAAACATACACAGTCACACTTCACAAAAACTTAACTTCACCTTAGGCAGTTGTGGGGACGATGCACTGCCGCAAGTTACATAACATATAACAAACAAAGATTATGTCAGAGGAAATTTGGACCTCACAGTGGATCATAGGTTCCACCAAGATTTTGAAGGTTTTCCAGATCCTATTATCCCCTCAATGTGCACCCTCTGACTGGAGATCTTCCGGTCTATCTGCTTCACTTTCCCTGTCTGCTGATTCTCCTTACTGAAAAAGGCCATTACCGAGTCACCCTGGTCACACATTTCTGGTAGCTCCTTTCCATCACCTGCCTGTCACTGGTTGCGCCGCCACAAGAGGGAGACACATAGGATACAAGGCCTCCTGGTGTAGCACCCACCACCACCTTCATTGTGTTACGGTTCTTGTACGTAGAAAAAGTGGCCTAGAAAACAATATACCTGGGTCTCTTTGATCTCGACTTGGCCAGTTGTCCGTCGCCGGTCGGCTCGTTTCTCAGCGTTTCGGAGATGCTCGTCCGCTAGGCACAGCGCATTGACAGCTTTACCCTATATTTCGTCACCATCAAATATTTCTTCACCGCGTGACGTAGAGCGAGAAATTTTATGCGTCGAAGTGAAGCAAAATGGAAGTGAATCTCTTGTATTTACGCGTAAACCCCGAAGTAAGCGCATAACCTGATAACTTCCGGTCGAGCTTGGGACCGCATTGCTCTGTGCCGCCACCTCTAGGAGAAAACCGCAACGCGGTCTCCGATTGCTTCCTGCATCTGAACTCGATAAGATTGCATTCAAAGTGTGTCAAGCTTAGCAGAGAGGCAATGCGGATGAGGCGGCGGGAAATCACGCGACCCAATATTTTCCAAAATGGCGGTTATAGCGTTTTTTCGGAAATGATATATAGATGGTATTTCTTAAAGAATAGCATCAATCGGGGGTAAGCTTTTTGTAGCCCTACAAGACGTCTGAGTAGACGTCTTACTTTCTCTTAAACCGACGCAATATAATTTTTTTTAGATCGATTCAGACAACTACCAAACACCAAACATACCCAAGTGATGGAGTTTTAGAATGCAATGATGTTCACGGACAATTTTATCCCTTTTCGGCGGGGGATTTCATCCATGGTATTTATTTATAGTTCGATCAATTTGGGAAGCGGTAAAAATTCCGAAACACAGCAACATGTTTGTTTTCAAGTTCAAAACCACGTGCATCGCTCTTGCTCAGAATGACGTGACCCATCGACGACTAATGCTAAGGCAATGCGGATGAGGCGGCGGGATATCGCGGGAAATCACGCGACCCAATATCTTTCAAAATGGCGGCCATCGTATTGCGATTTTTCGGAAATGATATATGTTGTATCCTTGCTGTTCGATGTGTTGTTTGCTATAACGTGATGGCATAATAAAAGATAGCTCACGCTACCAGCGTTTGATTACAACATGGTGGCAGCGGTTTCAACTCATGTTAACAGCGCTCACATGCCATTGACGGTACAATTTACTATCACTTTAGGTGAATGAGCATAGTGGGTAACTACGTAGTATAATTTAGCTTTAAAACATGTACGCTACACACGGTGCAGACTGAAGTTAAAGATTGCCACAAAATCCATTCGTTTAGAAGAGCGAAGGAAAAACAAGATGCCCATAACTTATTTGATCAGCTGTCAAATATTCGAGATAACCATGGCAACTTACCATATTCCAGCACCTTCACCTATGTCATTGGTTGGGGATGTGGCTAGTAATTGGCGAGACTTTGAAACAGCTTGGGAGTACTACAGTATTGCCACTGAGCTTGATAAAAAGTTGACAAATGAAGATACAACTGTCAACGAGGCTGGGGGCCTACAAGTTGCGGCAACATTGTGCTCCGTGATGGGGACACAATGCCTGAAAGTCATGAACAGTCTCCCTACTATCACGGCTGAGAACAAAAAGAATCCCAAGCAAATTCTTGATGCATTACGAGCTCACTTCATTCATCAAAAGCATGTGCTGTACGAACGCTTTAAATTCAACACAGCCGTTCAGAAAGGAGAAACAGCTGATGAGTTTCTGATACGACTCCGTCAACTTGCAGAATCATGTGAGTTTGAAACCCTTATTCGGGACTGATTAGTTATTGGGACTACAGATGATGCATGCAGGGACAGACTTCTTCGAGAAAGACCTGTTCCAGACCTCAGCAGATGTATTGAGCTGTTACGGGCTAGAGAACTCTCAAAGTCCCACAAACAAGCCTTGTCAGGGAACACACCTGCATTTGTTGACTACTTGTACAGGAAAAACAAACAGCAGTCAGGAAACCATCTGAAATCACAGAAAGGAGTACATACAAACTCCAAACCTTCAGGTCGACCACCAAGACAAGGTCAATGTCATGGTCAGATAAAAAGCCAGAATAGCATACAGTCTGTCTCTGGTGTGGTAAACGTCCTTGCCATAAGAGATCTGACTGCCCTGCTAAGGAAGCTATCTGCAATAAATGCAAAAAGAAAGGACATTACTCTGCTGTCTGCAGATCATTCAAATCAATCAACGAAATGAGCTCAAATGTCGACTACGTTGATATACCTTTGAGCATGGAATCACAGTTCTTGGGAGAAATCCATTCCATACCAGATAACTTTTGGTCTGCAGATCTACATGTCAACGACAACCCTACGAGTTTTAAACTAGATAGTGGAGCTAAAGTGACCATAATCAGTGACTCTACTCCTTGGATAAAAAATGTTACTCTCCAACCCACTACAAGGGAATTTAGAGGACCAGGAGATGTACCACTCTCACACTTAATCTGTGGTGAGCTGAATCATGCACACCTGAAAACGGGTGATGCTTCAGATACAGAGACAGTTTATGTCATGAAGGGACAGAAACACAATTTGCTCAGCAAAACTGCAATCGAGTCTCTCAGTCTCCTGACACCATCATCCCATGTGTACTCTGTGGAGACCACTCCCGACTTCAAGCAAGAGTTCCCTCAGCTCTTTATCGGACTAGGCAAGCTTAAGAAGGAAATAAAGATACATCTACGCCCTGACACCGCTCCTACCTGCCTATATACACCAAGGCGAGTTCCCCATCCACTGGTGAAGAGGGTGGAAGATGAACTCAAGTCTATGGAGAAAGCTGGTGTTATTTCTGCAGGGAGTGAACCAAAAAAATGGTGCTCGGGTATGGTGTGCGTTCCTAAGCCAAACGGTAAAGTGCGCATCTGTGTAGATCTTACAGCAATTAATAAAGAAGTCAAACGTGAGTTCCACCCAATGGCAAGTGTGGATGAAAATCTTGCGAAGCTACAAGACAGCTGCATCTACTCTATACTAGATGCCAATTCTGGATTCTGGCAGATTGCATTGGACAATAATTCAAGATTGCTAACAACCTTTGTCACACCCTTCGGGCGTTTCTGCTTCAATCGCCTGCCCTTTGGGATAAGCTCAGCAACGGAAATATTCCAGCGCACTATATCACAGCTTCTGGAAGGGCTAAAGGGAGTCGTATGCCACATGGATGATATTCTTATCCATGGTCGCAACCAACAGGAACATGATCAACGAGTAAGAATGGTTTTGACAAGGTTACAAACTGCTGGTATCACTCTCAATGATAAATGCGAGTTTTCGAAGAAAAGAATAACCTTCTTGGGGCACATCCTGTCGGAGCATGGTATTGAAGCAGACCCAGCAAAAACCGAAGCAGTAAGAAACTTCCCAGCACCCTCCAATGTTACAGAACTCCAGAGGTTTAACGGCATGGTCAATCAGTTGGCAAAATTTATACCAGACTTAGCATCTATCAATGAGCCTCTGAGACAACTGCTGCGGAAAGAGCAACAGTGGCTCTGGGATACACCACAAGAGATGGCATTCGAGACAATCAAACAGAAATTGATATCTACAGAGGTCCTAGCACACTATGACACAAAGAGGCAAACTATAGTGGCTTCAGATGCTAGCCAGAATGGGCTTGGGGCAGTACTTCTTCAGGTGGATGATTCTGGGCGTCGACGTCCCATTTGTTATGCGTCCCGATCCCTAGCCCCACATGAACAGCGATATGCTGTTATCGAAAAGGAAGCCCTGGCTGCCACATGGGCATGCGATAAATTTGCTGATTATGTGACTTGCACGCATTTCACGCTCGAAACAGATCACAGACCTTTGGTACCTCTGCTCTCTTCTACAGATCTCTGCAAACTACCACCAAGAGTTCTGCGATTTCGACTGCGTCTAATGCGGCTCACTCCAGATGTTAAGTATGTGCCTGGATCTATCCAGACTACTGCTGATGCATTGTCAAGAGCACCTACAGTTTCCGCGAATCAAGGTGATGCACTCTTAGAGGAGGTAGAAAGCTTCAAAGAATATGTCATCAGTTATCTTCCTGCCACAGAGAATCGTCTGAAACAAATTAAGGAAGCTCAGGATGCTGATGCAATATGCAGCCAAATTAAGCAATTCTGCAGGGAAGGGTGGCCAACCATCATGCCACACCAGCCCTTACTCAAGCCTTATTGGGAACAAAAGCAACACCTAACTGTTTTGAATGGGTTGCTAATGTACAATGCCAGATTAGTGATATCCCAGACCATGCAACTGGAGATAATAGATCAGCTGCATCAGGGTCACTTGGGGATAACAAAATGTAAAGGTCGGGCCAAAGACAGTGTATGGTGGCCCCTAATAACCAAACAGATCGAAGCAATGGTCCACAAATGCAATATGTGCATGCTACACATACCCTAGGTCAAGGAGCCACTCATTCCACTCTCCTTCCCAGACCAAGGAGCATGGGATCGTGTTGTAACTGACTTATTTGAGTTGAACAAAAAACAGTTTATCCTTGTGGTAGATTACTCTTCAAGGTGGTTTGACATACGCCAACTCCACCATACAACCTCTAGTGAGATTATAAAAGCTCTCAGTGAGATCTTCTCAACACACGGTATACCCAATACTGTAGTGTCTGATAATGGACCACAGTATGCATCTAAGGAATTTATGCAGTTCTCAAAAGAATGGGGGTTCACACATGTAACATCTTCCCCAATGCGGCCTCAAAGCAACGGTGAAGCAGAGAGAGCCGTTCAGACAGCCAAAAACATACTAAGGAAAAATGCAAACCCTTACCTAGCATTATTGGCATACAGAACGGCCCCCCTACTCAATGGGAAAACTCCCAGTGAAATTCTGATGAATCGCAAATTGAGATCAACTCTGCCTACCACACGAGACAATCTCCTCCCTAAGAGAGTAGATTTTAATGCCTTAGGAGACAAAGAGAATGCATATAAGGAGCAATATGAGCGGGACTACAATCACCGCCACAAAGTTGTAGCCCTCCCAGCACTTAATGTTGGCGACATCGTTTACATACGTGATGAAGATCGTTATGGTGAGATTGTAGAAAGACTCTCTAACCCAAGATCCTACAAGCTAGTTACAGACCATGGGACAAAAATTCGCAGGAACCGTGACCTCCTGATTGCCACAGGAACTGATGTTGCAGAAGATAACCGAATCTCCTCACCAAAGCCTCAACAACTTGAATCACCCAAACCATCTTTTGGCTGTAACTCCATCTTCACTTCTTCCAGAAAGCTCCTCATCTGCATCTGACAAAACTTTATTACCAACTCCTGATGTCCAATCCAAAACTTCCAGTCCAATCGCTGTGAGACGGGATTCTGACCCCAGTAGTTCCGGTCGTATTTCTAGCCATGGACGTGTGATTAAAGATCGGGTCATCCCGAGTATGTAATAATGTCAGTGACTATGTTACTTACCAGTTCGGTGAAGTTCAGTTGACTTTCTTCCTTACATGCAAGAGACTGTCTTAACTGTTTATGTTAATTATTGTTAATACAACATTACGTTAGAGGATTTGGAATAATCCTGAAGAGGGGATGTTTTATCCCTGCTGTTCGATGTGTTGTTTGCTATAACGTGATGGCATAATAAAAGATAGCTCACGCTACCAGCGTCTTATTACAACAATATATAGATGGCATTTCTTGAAGATTAGCGTCGAGTGGGATTAAGTTTTTGGGTGCGTTAGGAATTTTTTTTTGTACAAACTCTTGATATATGTTATTTTCGAGATGCGTTATGTAGCACGTAGCCAAACGCGTTTTCTTGGACGTGCGGAAAATGTTGAAGCAGAACGGTATATATGAACGAAAATCGACTTCGTTTGACCAAAGAGTTATAACCAAGTTATTTAACTCCTTTGTTTGACGACGCACGATCAACGATGGTTGCGAGCGTGTGCAGCCGTGTTGAGTCAAGGCAAGGTTGACCCTGATACGGGCTCATGTGGCGAGCATGAGATGATTGGACGACATTTTGAAGTGCAAAATACGACAAAACATTTACATTTAATCTGAAAAAAACCTCGCCCATTTGTAACATCACACTTAAATTTGTCAAAAGTGTGCGGGTCTCTGGTAAAATTGGGGAAAAAATACATTTGTTTACACCGTAATATAATATTACTTTCCCTTTGGCCAATTTTTAAAAATTTTATATTACCATGATCATTTGAATGTCATCTTGTCATCTACTAAACAATAAAAACGATGCGAGTAACGAATACGAACCGATTTAGAGAATTCGAAACGGACTAATTCTCGAAAAGTCAAAAATGCTCGCGAAGAATTTGAACGTAATGCTTCCCAAACACACATTTTTTTATGGCTCAAACAGTGTTAAATGAAAAAAGTAAGGCAATATTGTTGAAATTCAATACGTTAGCTCTCGTTTGATGTATCATTCGTCCATGTATCTTAAATATAAATGCCAGTTTGATCAAGTTGAACAAAATTGGATATAACATTGAGGCACAAGCGCGCCGCCTGCGGCGAGGTTCGCTTTTATTTTTATATTTGGGGCATGTGATCATGAAATGTGTTTCGTATTCTGTAGCTTGCATTGCGCAACACTGCAATATTTTATCATTTGGGTTGGAAATGGTTCCCATCATTGCTTCTATATTTAATGGATGGGAGCTCGGGCGTAGTTGTGATACTGCAGTTCTGTGTTTGAAAAGTTTGTAGGTTCTCAATTTATGTCTTCCAGATATGCTGTTAGTATTATTGAGTTTGTTGTGCCAGAATTTTTCATAGAGAGTTTTCATAGCACCTTCAGCTCTTTTCGCAAATATCTAAATTGTGTTATCAGGCACGTTAATAATGTTGTATTGTAGATGTATGTGCTCCAATATTGATGTTAATTTTCCAAACCATGACTTTTCCGTTTTAGGATATTCATTGTGACTTTCTATTAGTGCTTCCTTGGCTACAGTCTGCCTCCAGATTTTAATTTTATAGAAAGAAAGAACTTTATTGAATTAGTTATGGCATGAAGACTAAGTGGGTGTCTGCGCCCAGTTCACCCCTGATTCCTATAATCGAGGTGTGTCTTTTTACATGTAGTATTCTCCTGTAGAATTTTAACTCTAACTGAGAAAGTTTATTGTTATCCAGATTTTGTTCAAATGCATTTGGGGATCGTGACTGGGTCAGTCCAATATCTACTACCCACACTTCAGAGCCATACAGTAGAATGGGTTTTATGGTATGATCGAAGATATGCATCATGGTGCTTATATTTAGTTATGACCCAGGAGTTTATTTAGTTTGTATAGGGCCTTAAGGCTTTTATGGTAAAGGGTATCAACAGAGTCCTTCAGTTTCATTAGTGGTGAAGTTTATACCAAGATAAGGGTAATTATATCCACACACTCAAGTTGGTGGCCTCTATAAACAAAATTTTCCCTGAGATGTGTTCCATTTTGTTTAAATATGATAATTTTTGTTTTGTTCAAATTGACTTCTGGTCGCCATGTCTCAATATACCTTCACTGCATCAATGCAGTTCTGGAGACATGTCATTCTACCTAACAAAACCATCCGCCCCGACATTTGCCACCAAAAAGGGTACTATATTCGAGTTCAAACGCTGTCTTAACCGATAATTAGCAAGTCTGCTGTACCCGGAAGTTGATCGATCATCAGCCCTTCGCCTGGGGCGAAGAAAGAGCTCTAGTAGTATAGAGACTGGGGGTACGAGCGCAGCAATCTAATACAGCAACCCAGAAAACACACACACACAGGCTGACTCACATGAGCCAACGAACCGCTCGCACCTCCCCCCACCATATGCTAGCATATGGGCCCAGCCCTTCCAGCCCCTATGGTATAGGCCCACACCAGTAGTTAGTCACCGTAGAGGTCATTGAGTGATAAATATATGCGACCGTCGCTGTAAGTTCCATTTTTCACGCGGTTGAGGTCATGTATAAACTGGACAACCTTAGCGTCGTTCTTCTGGATAAAGTCGGGATCGGGACGAGCGGTTATCAATCTCACCGTAAAGAGCTTCCAACAGTAGAAAGCCCCCGTCGGCCTCTCTGTGGTCCCACTCGGTCTTCCCAACCAAGGACCGTGATGCTCCTGTTCCAAGCCCAGGCAACTATTAAACCTCCCGTTCGCACTATAGTCGCCGTCTTCAAGCCCCTCCACCCCCACCCACCCCCAAACCACCGTCTCCTTATACTTCTTCTGATCCTTGTGATACACCTGGTTATACGTCTCAGCTCTCCCCAGGTCCTCAAAGGAGCACAACCTGAAAACGCAGTCGACAAACACCCCGATGGTCGCCACCGGACTGTGGTGCAACCCCAACAGAACCTGAGGCTTATACATATTCGGAATTATCCTCCCAGGACTCCGAGTGTAGGGGCACTTTATCTCGAGCAGCACAACCTCCTCAGGATGCCCCAGACAGACAGCATCCACTCCAGCCGGCCGGATTGGGAGCACACAAAAGCCATCCGGAGAGTAGGCCGTCGCGCCGCCATCAATATAGATATTATTTCCGTAGACCTTGGTGTCGTACACCTTCTCCAATACCGCAATTGCAACCTCCTCAAAAGTCGTACCCCAGAGGCGGGGTGCGCTAAAGCAAACACCCCCGTTGCTAGTTTTTTCTGTCAGCTTCTTGCTATAGCTGCTGAAGTAGTTTTGCCCTATGATAGCGGAGTAGTCACTTCCTCCAACGCAGCCCTTCCTCGTGGTCTCCCACTGGTCCGTATTTTGTTTGACTCCAGTATGATCGTTGCAGAAAGATTTTATCGCCGCCTCCATTATATCTAGCAACCCCCACTCTTCAAATGGACTGTCCGGGTCATACCTTAGCAGGTCTAGGGGGCGATTCTGCCGCTTTCAAACATTTTGCTTTTATGTCACTTTTCATTTGACTATATTTCATGATCTCGACCGAAACGAGCTTAAACTCATCATCTGAGATATACCCATTTTCAAGCGCCGCCGATACAATGTCAGCAATGGTATTCAATTTGCTCTGAGCGAGAATGCGGATCTTGTCATGCTTTTTTAACTTAATGGTCAGCCGCCTACTGATGAATTTTCCAGCAATTACAAGTAGCCCACAAGCGGCTCCAGTAGCACCCAACACTGTGGCAATAGGAATGGCAACTATTGTAGACATTACACCTGCACCACTTGCGCCAAGACACATACCCACAGCAACTAAAGCAGTGTCTACAGCGTCCACTGAGTTTACTGCACACCTATATTTTTTGTACATAGCACCATATTTTTCAATTTCTTTCTCAAGGTATTGCTTCTTAAGACTGATCTCATTCAGCCGATAGGAGTGCCCCAGTTCACATGGAGGAGGCTCTGGATTTAACGGTGCAGTCGTTGGTTGTTGTTTCATACTGTCTTTGTATACATAAGTCTATATATCAAGTTCAATTAGGAGTGAAGCTACAGACCAAGTTGCCCCTCGGTTTTGTGTGGTTGTATAAAAGTTAATAACGTTGCCTTCTTCTAGATGTAAAGCCTGGTCTAAAGTTATTACGACAGCCCGTTGGTTAGCAGGCTTACTTATTCCTACCTCTTGGTTTGTTCCATTAATAACAGGAACGACTGCTATTGGAGCAGTATCAGCACCAACACCCGAAGACAACCCCATACGAATGATCTTGCCATTACATAACATGGTATATCCACAGCTTGAGTCTTGTGAGTCTCGACCCCTAGCCCCATGGCCAAACGACCACTCATATCCTCTGCGAAGAGCACCACTTGCTTCTGCCCATATAGTAATGAGTGGTTTCGTCTTTTCATCTACGTATCGTCTCAGGTACCTGTTCTGCTGTGTATATTCAGCATCAATATACTTTTTATGAACAGCATCCTTCGGTGAAATCGGGTCTCCCAACTCAACGATTTTATTATCTCCCATTTCAAGGTCTCCAATCATAGTACCGCCACTTTTATCCATTTTTTTTGAGTCACCAATAGATACATAGGTCTTTGTGGCATATTCCGAGAGGTCGGCGCCCTGAACAGTGTCTGACGGTTTTTGCCTAGGTCCATAAATACTCGTTTTTATTGACATCTTGTAAATTTAAGAACAACGCTAACAGGTAAGTCGTGGTTATCTAATAGCCTTCCTTTATTATCGCGTAACTGAACCTTTAACTCATGCACTGTTCCGCTAGTAACACGCTTACATACAGGATTAGTGAAGTTCGTGGTTATAATATCACCGAAAGCCACCCTCTAAGCCAACAACTTCAAGAAGCGTAGTGGGCGCACCATCTAGCATGTTGTGTGTGGTACTGACTTTATCGAGGTGAACATAAATTGTGTTAAAGATGCTAAAGTTGATGGGCCGGTCACCTATGTAAGTACCTGAAGGTATCCACCCCCCACTGAGGCCGTCAAGACCCAACATTGTTAACACTCCGCCTTTTATGTGCGCACCCACATTGTCTGGAACTGTTAGGGTAATAACCCCATTTACAGCATCAACCTCCAAACCGATACCTAATGGTGTAATATGCTCCTGAAGAAGGCTTAAGCTCCAGAGGCCTGGTTTTAATGCAGCATATCCTCTCTCTTCTGAATTCCTTGACCGCCATGCAATGCTCTCGTCTGATTCTAGATTGTACCAGCCCACAGTATACGTGATTGACCTTAGGCCAACACATAGATCGCCCGCAGTGTTGTCAATAGGTTTTTGCAGGGACACAGCGCCGCCGCTTTGAACATTTGACAGAGTGTGATACATAGCACTATGAATAAACAAGCCTTTAGTTTCAATAGAAAAGCTACATATGAAACGGGCGGGGTGTATCCAGCCACATATGGTGTGGGAGATAAAATAACCCGACACACAATTCAAGTTGTTCACAATGGTGGTACATTCACAGCAAAGTTTCCTGATCTATTCAGTAACTATAAGGTGCCGCCGGTAACAGTGGACAAAGTAGTAAAAGACTGGTTGACAAATCCAATGCAGTTTTGGCAGAACCAGTTAAACTTTGCAGTGTGGTGTGCATCAGCCGGCTGCGGCGTGTCATCCCACGACCACCTCGAGGCTGGGATTCTACTCGTGAAAGCTCTCTACACCTTTCACCTTTATTACACAGTGCGTCGCCTATTAGCAGAACTGCAAGCGCCTCTACCTCAGGATAATGCCTATGACCCCTATAACAATACATATGACAAGAGGGCATATGAGAGACTCTGCACTAACTTTGGTGTTCAACCAAACACAGACTGGCGCCAGAAGGCAACCATAGCTAATAGTGGTCTTGGTATCTTATATGCACATGATGCGTATGGTTACGGGAGTGTCGTCAAGGTTGCTGGTCGAAACGTTCGTTATGACCCTACACGGATGGCCTTTGAGGCGGAAAAGGATACAAAGTCTGGTTTTGCTCACGCGAAAAACCTACAATCCTTTCAGGAGAGAATGGGTGCTGTTTTACATCTAGCACAGGGACCTGAAGCAGACGAGGCCTGGAGTACCTTCATACTGGACACGTCTGAGGGTTTTACACAAACCGGCGTTGAGCGAATTAACGACAGCATCAGGACCTATGTATGGGCCATTCTTGAGGCTCAGGCGCAGACCCGCTCAGAGATACTAGGTGTTGGAACGTCCTTTGATGCTCAAAAGCAATTTCAGGCCAACGTTGAGGATGCCATCAACTCCCCAGTGGATATTCCGTCATCTATCCGACGGTATCTGAACGTCCTCCAGAATGCCTCTTCAAAGGTTGATTACGTGTTTGGAACGGGCCAGTACATGGCTCCATCAGATATGAGCCTCGCCATTGGAGACGTTGCTGGGTACAACAATCTGATTACTATCGCAACTGAGGAGCAGCAGATCGGCAGCAATACTGATGTCAACGCGGTTCCGGTTGTTCCAGATAGAGGAAGCTTTGACCCTACGCCAGATACAGATACAGATATGGAACTTTCCTCTCCAGGGCCCGCCCCTATGGCCGAGACCGGTCTGCGTGGGGTGCACGAGGATGAGAAAACCGCTCTTATTATAGGCTGAATCGCTATAGGCTTAGCTGTGCTTTGGTTTGCTACGTAGTAAGTAACTCCTCCCACCGCCACAACTGCGGCCCATACATGTTTTGCCATCCAACCAGCCACCTTTGCAGCTGACGTAAGCAGCCATGATACGATGGAGCCAATGATTCCTGGAAGGGCAGCTGCTGCCTTACCGGCTAGGCCCTTCAGGACGTTTGCCAAGGAGTTCAGCTGTTTTTTAATCCATTCCTTTACACCGGGCTTATCAGCTGGCGTCGGCGTTGGTGCCGGGGTTGGACTAGTGCTCCCTCCGCCCGTCAAAGCAACTACAAGGGTCGAGATTGCCAATCCAATCGCAGTGAGTATGGAGGCGATTGTTATACCCTGCTCTTGGAACAGAGTGCGTACACGCTCAGCTAGTGTTGTGTCCTCGTTAAGAAGTCTGTTGATCGTTTCCCTGATGCGGTTAATTTGGGTCCTTAGACGGTTACGGTTTTCAGAGGCAGCCTCAATACGGGCACTCCGCAGGTCCTGCAGCTCTGCAAGCTCATGTGCTTGGAATCTCCATGCTCGACTATCACCCCTCCCTTCCTCCTCCAGGCTTGCCATTTTAGCTTCCCGCTGTTTTATATCCCTTTCTAACTCAGCTAGGTTGTTGACCAGCTCACCCCTCTGGGTCTGCATAGCCTTATCAAGCCCTATAAGTTCTCTGAGGGGTAGTTTGTTGTCTGTTTGTGTACCTAGGTCTTGGTGTTATGAACGTCTTCTATGAAGCTTGTTTCTTCCACACCACCTTGCTCTGTCACGGCTTCAGGGCCCCTCATTTCTAATTTCTCTGCGGCTTTAGCAGCTGCTTGGTCAACGCCTTGGAGGGCTGTTGCTTCCTTTTGTGACACCACTTGTGAGGACCACTCAGTGAACCCCAAACCATCACGGACAACCTTAGCCCCCCCTCTACTTTTACCTATTGTTCCAAGTGAAAGCGGGGCTTTAGTACGATAATTTGTAATACTTAAGTCAGGGTAGTCCTTTAAACGTAACTGTCCTCTAACAAGTTCAAACTTTGTATAATCGCGGCCGAGGGAGGGTGTGTGGCCTTTTTCAGCTAATGCATCGTAATAATCATTGACAGCGCCTATAACGAGTCGGCCTTCCGGTGGTATAGACTGATCCATCCCAATGTCCCCTTCTGTAACAGGTGGGAGAGTGGCCTCTGGGAGAGTCTCCTCATCATCAAAGTTAGTGTCATTCCTCTCCCACCCCCCCTCCTCCTCTGGGTCGTCAAATGCTGGGTTATCAAACTCCATGTCTGTGTGTTAAAGATATAATTGTAATTAAACATTCAACATGACGAGTACTTACGGACGCAAACTAAACCCACACCGCCGGATACGCGAACCCCTTGGGGTAAAGGGCGTGCGACAATCTGTATGCGTTACAAACAATCCAAGCACTATTGACCAGAACCAACAACTACTGGTTCGCTTCCCCAATCTAGGCGCAGACGACGTCATTGTTTCAGGGACAGCACGGCTGGCCTTTACAATCACGCTGACCTCGACTGATGTTAACTGCAGCGTTGTGCAAAACCTGGGCCGCGCCGTGGTTAAAAAATTGACAATCAAGATTTCTGGCAATGAGGTCATGTCTATTGATGACAGCGATGTGTACCACTGTTACCATGACTTGTGGCGGACTGCACAGGAGAGACAGGGCCTCCAGTATCAGGGCATTGACACATCAGATGATAGAAACGCAACTAAGATACGAGTGGGGGCAGGAGACAAGGATGAGGCGGAGGAAGAGGACAAGGCGGTAGCCGATGTTTATAGTAACAGGTTCTACGTTCCGCTTGATTTTGAACTCCTCGAGAGCCATATGCCATTCTACCAGAGTGCGCTTAGTGACAGACTGGAATACGAGCTCACATTCAACGACTACAACCGCGTGATTCACGCAACAGGCGACACCGCTGCAAGCTACAAAATTGATGGCATCTCGCTGGTGTATGACATGGTTACCCACACAGAGTTGGCCCGCATGATACGCACACAGTACACAAGTCGGCTCTCGATTCTGTATGACCGTGTGCTTCGTCACAGGAAGCTTGTATACAATAAAAGAGATACACAGTGGAACATCAACCTGAACGTGCCGGCTCGCAGCATGAAGGGCATCCTACTGCTCTTTGAAGACCCGACCAACCTGAGGGCTTTCTACCATTGTTTTAAGGGCGAGCCAACCCTGTACATTATTGATGACTGTTCGGCAACAAAGGCCCCAACCAAGAAGAAAGACATGTTATCCGAACTGGCCTTTAGCGGCCGCCATGCGCAGCAAAGTGTCTGGGTCCTCACCCAAAAGTACAACTCTGTGCTGAAGGACTTACGTGAGCAGACTCGCTGGATGGTGCTCTTTCACACCAAGGACCGTGACTCGTTTGAAGACGCCTTACGTGAAAATGATGTAATTCCAACAAGGAGAGGAACGTGCCACAGTACGCCAACTACTAGCAAAGACCAAGCACGCAAAACTGCTGCTGAAGACTGATCAGCCTACTGCATATGCCGTCGATGAAGTGATATTGGCCTTGATAGAAGCCGCTGCCTCAGTAATCAATTTAGGTTTCTTCATCTGGGTAGCGGTGCAGTATTTTGAAGCTCGAAGGCGTATACGTATATTCATGGATCCTGATACCATTATTGATAAACTCCTTGAACAGGACTCGACTAGCTTAGTGGAGATAAAGTCCGGGGGAGCGGAACCTAGTTGCACCCCTGGTGTACATATGTCTTCTAAGAGAGATAGGCTTGTTGCCGTCATAGCCGGCGGTCAGGCCCGTCAGTACCTTGGTTTGAAGCGCCTTACAATTGACCAGGTTGAATCAATGTCTGATGAAGAGATCATAAAGCTGTATGTGAGATACGAGGCTCGGCTAGGTGCCAGCATGACACGTACTCTAGGTCAGACACTGCTACAGCTGTACTCAGGTATTGCTTGTATGTTTCTACCAATCCCACCAGAACACCAGCTAAGGCTAATTACAGACATCGAGACGGACCCGTTTGTTGGACATGCGCTAAGCACTGCCACTTGTGAGCTATATCATCGCTATGGTATGTTTTTAGCTCCCTTAACTGCGGCTTTAACAACAGTTAAGCACTGTCTATTTGGAAAAACAAGCACCGAAACAACAGGGGCCGGTAGGGAGGAAGACACCACTTCCGCGCTATAGTATGTGTTTAACTCCGCTATAGCATGTGTTTAACTCCGCTATAGCATGTGCTTAACTCCGCTATAACAGGTGCTTACTAAGAGCTGTCAATTGGACAAATAAATTTAGTAAGTAAACATGGAAGAAACGAACACGAATCAAGGGGAGACAACACAGGTGGAGATAACGTCAGTGACAAAAAACGCTAAAAGGGTTGCGGCAGGACGAAAGGGTGCTGCAGCTCAAAAAGCCAATCAAAATACGCTTCTGAGAGAGCTCCGAGAGGCTAAGGCAGCGCTTACAGATGGTAGAGATGAAGCTGTGGAACCAATATCAACGAGCAAACCTATGGAAAGGTGGACGTGGTCAACATGGGCTGTGCCTTTGGTTGTCGGCGGTGTTGGCGTGTTGGCATTGTATTGCTACAGGCACCAGATGGTAGCCTCACACCCTAAACAGGTTGTGGTACAAAAGCTTCCAGACGCTCATTTAAAGGATCCGTTTTATATGGAATAAGATGACAACACCAATTACTGATGGAAAAATGCTCGTCAACGCTCTGTACCACGGTGTAGTTGTTTCCGGTATTTCAATAGGTTATGCCAAGCTTGCTAAGATGGCTCTGGGTGGTAGGGTGCCACGTCTTGATTTCACCCCACGGGACCTGGCTATGGCTGTTGTCGATTTATCACTAGCTATGGCCACAAAGGATATGCTAATTAAACAAGAAATCTTACCAGTTGATATACTGAAGTAATGGCCACACTCGCGCTACTTGTTGGGGGTGCTGTTATTAACGCCCTTGCATTCTCTGGGAGCAACTCTTTATTCTCTAAATTACGAGGCAGCCAAGTGGACGCGGAACGTAAACGCCATGATATGGCAATCGAGCAGCTTCAATATGCTCAGGCAGCATGGGCCAAGAAGAGAACTGAGCGCTTAGACTTCGTCAATGAGCAACTGCGCCGCCAGGGACATGCCGAGCATACTTTTAAGGATGCGGACGAGGCTATGCGTGAGTACGCCCTAATTACGAATAAAACCGTCGACCCGCTGGGCTCTGAGCCGCAGCTTTCAGACTTCTACGAGCCCTCAGATGAACAGAGGGGGCGTGAGGTGGCGTTCATTATACTGGGTATGGCTGCGACTGGGATGGTTGCATACAGGCTTGCTAAGTAGGTCATTTGGAGACTCGAACGTTTACTGTATATGGATCGTCCCATGCAAATGATCTACTATAGTCCTAAAGGCTACTGGAAAGGCATTACACCTATCAAGAAGCTTGCAACGGAAGCGAGGGTTTCTGAGGAAGTTGCCAGGGGGTGGCTAACAAAGCAAGCTATATGGCAAATCTACCTGCCAGTGCCAAAACACATTCCCAGACGAAAGTTTGATGTCCCTGTCCCTAATGAGGTTCACCAAGCCGATCTCTTATTTCTTCCTCATGACGTTGTGAAACGCCGGACTTACAAGTATGCCCTAACATTGGTTGATGTGGCCTCGCGCTACAAAGCGGCTGAGCCATTGACTACAAAAGAGGCTAAGGAGGTCGCAGGTGCACTTGAGAGGATATACAAACGAGGACCGATGCATTGGCCTAAACTACTTCAGGTGGACCCCGGACGGGAGTTTATGGGTGCAGTGAATCAGCTGTTAGTAAAACACGGAGTATCAGTCAGGCGTGGCCGTGTGAATATCCATCGAGACCAGGGTATAGTGGAACGCTTTAACCGAACCCTTGCTGAACGACTCTTTGGTCACCAGTATGCCGTAGAGTTAATGGATACTGGAAAACGATCGACTGAGTGGGTTTCTTGACTGCAGGCTGTAGTCTCTGCGATAAATAATGAGGTGACCCGCTTGACTGGAAAAAAACCTAAAGATGCTATAAAGGCAAAACGAGTTGCACAAAAGCCCTCTGCAGTCGTACCAGGGCGCCCTCTGGGGGTCAAAGAGCAAAAGCTTCCCTCTGATGTTGGCGTTCGCTACCTCTACCAGCCTGGTGAAGCAGAGCAAGACCACCGGCGGCGGGCCACTGACCCTGTGTGGTCGCTCAATGTTTACCGGATTGGAAGCTCTGTCACTAAATCTGGTGAGCCTGTACTATACTATTTGCTGGATGGACCTCTCCGTGGCTTTGTAAAGGAGGAGTTGCTTGTGGTGCCGTCCGATACCCAGTTGCCGCCAGACGGTATTACCAATTAGACTAATAGATATCTATATATATAACAATGGTAGTATTTGACAATAAGTGCCCATGGATATTGCTCGGAAAGAAAGTCCCCTGTAACAGGCCCTGTACGCAAGAGCAAGAGTTTTGTAACTTACACAGATATAAGATAAAACATGGTGTCATTAATCATCTTTGTACGGGTTGTCAGAAGGCTATAAAAAATAATAAGGAGGATTGTGCATGGATTGTGGGTTCGATAAAGTCAACCACAGTCGTCTTCGTCTTGCCCAAAAAATTGTTTCACAACGGCCTATAGCTGGGGACACTGACTCGCCAGTCGGCGCCACTGAACGGGGATTCCCCACTGTATAAAAATAGAAATCTTGTGGCGCTGTCAACAACATGGTTTGGCGGCTAGGCCTATGTGCAACGAAGCTTGGCACCTTGTCAGAGACGGGTGTTTACTGCATAGGTCAAAGTCCGCTCGCTGTATTGTTGTTGCCTTTTGTGTATCAACGAATTCCCTTTTAGACTAATGGAACTGTATAGTAAACATGACTCATAATCAGCGAGCACGTGAAGCCCAAAACGATTATGTTTCAATTCACGGTTTTCAGCCTCCTTATCCACGCTCTAAGGCTGCACTCAAAGCACTCCAAGTGCGTAATGAATATGACCGTACATACAAGGAGATGTTTGCTAGATTAAAGGCTGGGGTGGCAAGCACCCCTGTCCCCACTGCTGCCCCACGCAGACCAGTCCCTGCCCCACGCAGACCTGTCCCTGCCCCACGCATCCCCGCAACCCAGTCCCCACAGCGCGTCTTGCCTTCAAGAAGACAAAGTGGGCTGTTAAAAACTATTTGCGTGGATGGGTGATGAACGTTCCTGAGTCTCACCCCCTTAGCTCTGACCTTATGATGTTCTTTAAGGGCATGCGTCGGAAGATGAATAAAGTTTTGACTGGTGAGCTGGAAGAGCTAGGTGGAATCAAGTGTCAGTTTGCCCTTAAGGTAAGACTCTCCAAGCACGCCGATGATGACAGCACTGATTATTTTGAGCCTGTGTTGCGTAATAAGCAGCAGGTGGTTCTCTCCTCAGAAGACATGGATGTTGCGTTGGACCAGAGTGTTGTTAATATTCAAGAGCGGTTGGAGAAGTGGACCAACCAAGGTTCTGGCTGGGAGTTTGAGGCGGTCACAACTCTGTGGATTGATATTGCCAACTACCAACCGTTGAAGGGTGGCTCCTACCTGCGACTTCCGGCTGCGCTGGCGGCTAAGCAGGCCATCATAAATGTAAAGAACTGGGACGACTTCTGCATTCTATGGGCTGTTGTAGCCGCTCTGCACCCGGTCATCTGCTGGAGGGTGCAGGTGTAGAATATCCTACACCGGTGTCGCATGTTGAGAAGATAGAAAAGCATGCTAACCTAGCCTTGAACGTTTTTGGCTGTGATGGGAAGTCCACTATCGTACACCGCATCAGTAAGCACTCTGGTACCCGTATAAACCTCATGCTGATTGAGAAGGACGGCAAGTTTCATTACACGCAAATCAAAGACCTGAATCGCTTGCTGTATGACCAGACGAAACATAAAGAGCGCAAGTTCTTCTGTGAGCTATGTCTGCATGGATATACCTCAGAGGGTCTGCTCCTGGCACATAAGCCTGAGTGTATGGGGATAGGGCAAACTGCTGTGCGAGTGGATATGCCTGAGGAAGGGCAGAACATATTATCCTTCCAGAACTGGCAGAAACAGCTTGCTGCACCCTACGTCATCTATGCTGACTTTGAGGCGCTCACAGTGAAGCTTCCGGGTCCTGCGCTTAATCCTGGTAAGAGCAACATGCAGAGAACGCAGGAACACCAAGGATGCGGCTACGGCTATGTGGTTGTTCGTTGTGACGGTAAGACCGAACCACCTGTGGTTTACAGAGGAAGCGATGCTGTGGAGAAGTTCTTACAGGTTCTGCAGCAGGAGGAGCAAAAGATCAAAGCAGTTCTGTCCAAGCCTGTCCCTATGCGGATGACTCAGGAGGATAAAAGGGCACATAAGGCTGCAACTCACTGTCATGTGTGTAAGAAATAAATGGGCTGTGACTCTGTCCGCGATCACTGCCATATAACAGGCTTGTACAGAGGGCCAGCCCATAACGTGTGTAACCTGAAACTTCGGCTGAGTCCCAAGACAACACCCATCCCTGTGGTGTTCCATAACCTGCGGGGCTATGACTCCCATCTCTTGATGCAGGGTATAAGCAAAGTGGAGGGAAACATCAACTGTATCCCAAACAACATGGAGAAATATATCTCCCTGTCGCTTGGACAGTTGCGCTTCATTGACAGTGCACAGTTTCTCCTGGCCTCGCTTGATAAGCTGGTGTCTGCGAACAACCCAGATGCCTTTGCTGTGACGGCGGAATATGAGCCAGACCAGATGAAGCGGCGGTTGCTGTTGCGTAAGGGAGTCTTCCCCTATGAGTTCATGGACAGCTGGGATAAGTTTGATTCCCCTCTGCCGCCAATCCAGGAGTTCTACAGCAAGCTCTCTGAGGAGGGTATATCTACTGTAGACTATGCCCATGCACAAAAGGTCTGGAGTGTGTTCGGGTGTAAGAACATGGGTGACTACCATGACCTGTACCTGCGGACAGATGTACTGCTCCTGGCAGATGTGTTTGAGGTGTTCCGCAAGACCTGTCTTAAGCAGTACGGGTTGGATCCATCCCACTACTATACCAGCCTCGGTTTGTCATGGGATGCTTTGCTTAAGAGCACAGGCGTGGAACTCGAGCTACTCACCGACTATGACAAGCACCTGTTCATTGAGAAAGGTCTACGCGGTGGTATAAGCATGGTGTCGCGCCGCCACGCGAAGGCCAATAACCCGCTCGTGGATGACTTTGACCAGGATAAACCAACGAGCTACATCCAGTACCTTGATGCTAACAATTTGTATGGGTGGGCTATGAGTCAGCCTTTGCCAACTGCGGGTATTGAGTGGGTGGCTCGGCCGGAGGATCTACGGATACAGGACCACCCAGATGATGCCGAGACTGGATACATACTTGAGGTTGACTTGGAGTATCCTACTGCACTTCATGTCGAGCACAACGACTACCCGCTGGCTCTGGAGCGGCTTCTTGTAGAGAACAACTGGTTGTCTATCTATCAGAAGAACCTCCTGGGCGAGTTGGGTGGCACCCTGGGCGAGGTTGAAAAGCTGGTCCCAAACCTGCGGAATAAGGAGAAGTATGTGGTGCACTACAGGAACCTCAAGCTGTATCTTTCACTTGGTATGAGGCTAACCAAGATCCATCGTGCACTTATCTTTAACCAGAGTCCCTGGATGGAGCCTTACATTCGTATGAATACGGATCTGCGTAAGGTGGCCACCAGCGTCTTTGAGAAGGACCTGTATAAGCTTATTAACAACTCTGTGTTCGGCAAGACCATGGAGAACCTCCGCAGGCGGGTCGTTGTCAAGATTGTTCGCTCAAAGGAAGAAGAAAGAATGCGTAGGCTTATTGCAAGTCCCGCCTACGCGCGTCATCAGGTGTTTGATAATGACCTGGCCGCTCTGCACATGCACAAGACTCACCTGGTACTGAACCGCCCGTTGTATGTGGGCATGTGTATACTCGACCTCTCCAAACACCTGATGTACAACTTCTATTATAATACCATGAAGCCCAGATACGGCAAGAACCTTGGCTTGTTGTACACAGATACGGATTCGCTGCTAATGGAGATACGCACGCCTGACATGAAGTGTATGCTGACATGAAGGAAGATGCCCATCTCTTTGACACCAGCAACTTTCATCCCTCCTGTAGTCTCTACAGCAGTGTGAACAAGAAGGTTCTGGGGAAGATGAAGGATGAGTGTGCCGGCGTGCCCATCAAGGAGTATGTTGGTCTGCGCCCTAAGATGTACTCGATCTTGATGTCGAGCCGGGATGAGATCAAAAAAGCAAAAGGTGTGAAGAAGGTGGTCGTGAAGAAGCATCTACGACACGCTCAGTACGTGGAGTCACTATTCGCCCGAAAGCAGTTTCGCCATGGAATAAACATGCTCAGGAGTGACTGCCATAAAATATATGGGCTCCACGTTAACAAGGTGTCTCTCTCCCCCTTTGACTCAAAGCGGTGGATAGCTCCAGGTGGTGTAGACACTCTGGCCTATGGGCACGCGTCGATATGTTGAACATATGAGAGCTGAGGTATAGAATGAGCACCGATGAACATATTGGGGTGGCCGAGCATCAAGCAGATGTGGAACATATATGGGAGAAGAAGGTGGACCTTGAGATTGAGGTGAGGGATTTGGAATCAAAGTATGAGGACCTTTTGGAGCGCGTGAGTCGTTTAGAAGAGCTTATTCCTCGGGGTCCTGGTGTAGAGGAGAAGGTGAGGGAATTGGAATCGAAGTATGAGGACCTTTTGGAGCGCGTGAGTCGTTTAGAAGAGCTTATTCCTCTGAGTCCTGTTGTAGATGGTTGACATTGCTGTCGCCCTCTTTAGTGGGCCTATACCATAGGGGCTGGAAGGGCTGGGCCCATATGCTAGCATATGGTGGGGGGAGGTGCGAGCGGTTCGTTGGCTCATGTGAGTCAGCCTGTGCGTGCGTGTTTTCTGGGTTGCTGTATTAGATTGCTGCGCTCGTACCCCCAGTCTCTATACTACTGCTCTGATTGGAACTCTAATTAAGATTGTTATAATTATATCATAATACAAGGGAGGTAACAAATCATGATGACCGAACTCGAGTGCCTGTGGCCCTGATAGTCTTCGTGTGGTTTTATGAAGAACATAAGTGAAACCGGAAGTACGAAAAGCTGATCTACGCAAAAACGAAAAAGTTTGTTTGTCTTCATAATGGACAGAAAAGGTATGTTTCATACCATATTACTTCTGCCACAAATGTAAGATATGAAAAAGGTCGATCGTAAGTGTCATGGGAAAGTGCTGTACATCCCTGAAGTCTGAACGGAAAGTCTTTTTGTGTTTGACGGCGGGCGGTAATGGAGCTTATCGCATGGCACCCTACTCTCAGCCAATCAGAGCTCGAGAAAAAGCTCGGTCTTTTTCCCATATCGCCTCAAACGCACAGTTTGCCGTGCGATAACTGCAACCGCGTCGATATATCACCAAGAAACAACTTCATTTGATGGGGTCCCTCACAGAGCACCGCTGCTCTAGCATGTCAACACTACGGAGGTTTTTAATATCACGCACTCCTTGCAAGTCTTATAACGAAGGCTTTCTCAAGAGTCATTTGCTTGCCTGCCGCTAATCTGGTTGCGTATCGCTCATCAGAAAGTCACGGTATTATCCCATCTCCCCGGAATCATGCTGAGGCACAAAATTGTAACACCTGCCGAGCCGTGTCTACTGTGTACAGTGTTGCTAGCATCAAACAACGTCGAACTCAGTGGAGCTCTGATTGCCGGGAAGATTCTGCAAGTCTCACAAAAATCAAAGCATATTCTAATCAGGAACACTAATATCCGTCTCAAAATCACTGGCGTCGAAAAAAGATAAATTTCCGAGATCTCCTATAGTTGAAACCATCATGACATGCAGCTGAGGCCGAATGGGGGATTAAGGGAGAACCTCTCATATTTACAGGTCCCAGGCAGATACCTTACATGACATAGGTTCACGCAAATTATCATTATTAGGAGACAGCGTCGTGCTTTTTTATCGCGTGTAGGTGCCTTCGTGATAAGTATGTTATCGCATGGTCACGCGGATGATATGAGGAAAGACATAAGTTTGGGGGACAGATGTGGGTATTCTAATTATATTTAAATCCATTTGGTTGAGTGCTCTAGACCATTGATAAGTAGTCATATCAAAAAATTCCAATTAAGTGACATTCGATCGTAAGGCAACGGCAATTTTTGTCTTACCTGTCGAGAGAATGAAGAAAAAAACCGGTCGATCATCCATCTTATATAATATTGCACAACAAACTTTGTGGCTTGAAAGTCAACGAAAGTCATTATTCACTCAGTTTGATTGAAAACATTGGAAATCAGCATATCATCGAACGCATTATTTTATATGACCATGAACATTTGATTGTTAACTTGTTATCTACCAAACAATAAAAACGAAAACGAGTAACGAATACGAACCGATTTAAAGAATTCAAAACTGACTGGTTCTCGAAAAGTCAACAATTTTCGTGATGAATTTGAAATTATTGCTCCCCAAACACCCATTTTTTTATGGTTCAAATGGAGTAAACTGTAAACAGTAAGGCAATATTATTGAAATTCAATACGTTAGCTCTCGTTTGAAGTATCATTTGTCCATGTATCTTAAATATAAATGCCAGTTGGAGCAAGTTGAAAAAAATGGTTATAACATTGAGGCACAAGTGCTGCCCCCCTGTGGCAAGGTTCATAGCGCGCAATGCATTTTGGGAGCCACGAAAAACCCGGATAACCGATAAGCTTCATACCTCGCCCCGAATTTTAATAATGATTTCAGAAGAAGACAGCTGGAATGTGGACATGAAATATGGAGGGCTGTAAATAAGCCCAACAGACCAACAGTCGACCGGGTACTCCCTTGTTGTCCAAGAGGTAGCCCAAGCTCCACTTGGTTCAAAAGAGCTACTGTAAATAGCTTATACACTTGTGTCATGGGGAAGGTTCACGATGCTTATGGCATATGCTCTTCATGTTTAACAATTGTTTTTGTACGTTTACAGAGCCACCTGACAATCCTTCTCAACAAGAAATGCTTGGTGTTTTTCTTGTCACTGAGCCCAAGACATCGGAAAATGATATATGCCTTGGCGTTATTGCATTGAAGAACACAAGGATTCCCCTCAGTGAGTTGCGTTGTGAAATGGAGTTGGTTCTGGCTGATGTTTTACCTGCTGCTTTCTCATTCATGACTCCTGATCGGTGAGCCTCTTTCAAGTAATTCTTAAACATATATTACACTCCTTCTGTTGATTGATACATATACTATTTACAGTAACTGTATGATGTTGAGCTATTATACACATGTGCACGTGTTTCACATGGAGGACCATGTTTCTCATGACAGTATGTACTCTCTCTCTCTCACTCTCTCTTTCTCTTGCCCTCCTATGTCTCTTCTCTCTGTATATATATTTCCCTCCCCCCTTTCCCTTCTCTATCTCATATATTTTTCTTAAAGCTGTGCATATCTTTTCCAGGTAATGATAGTTTTTGCTCTATATTTCTTTCTCTTTGCATTATATATACCTCAATAGTGGGTGATATATGTGGAGTTGAACAATTGTTTCAGATGGCCACTTACTGATAAGCAGGAAAAGCAGTTTGACGTGTCACAGGCAATAACAAAAAACAACCACATTCACATATACAGGACTTACAGTGAGTAAATGCTTAAGTACCAGCAACATGGACAGCTATGTCTTGTATGTATGACCTTCAAACAGATCATGACAATCATTTGCTAGCTGTGAATGATGGCATGCCCAGAACATACAGTTAATGATTTATGTTATATAGTGAGTGGTTCAACAAACATGATAAATATAAATAAGTTCTTTTTTTTCCTTGATAGATAAACCTCGAATAGAGATAGATACAGACTACGGCGATCAGCTGGGTTTTGTTTTCATCGATATGAGCAGCACTGCCTCTAGTTTACGGACAGCCATCAAGAAACAGGTTGCCCTTTGCCTCTGCTTAGAAATCTTGTTTAGTTACTGATGATGGTTTGCTATGTGTCCCATAATTTGATTAGGTCTCTTATAGGACAACTTTTGGTCTTAAAGTCATATGAATGATGATATTCACCAATAATGTGTATTTTGGATTTACAGCTTGGTCGGAATGTGGTACAGCCAAACTATCAGTTTCTGGACCAGAGAAGTTGTCCTGTGCATCAAGCACAGGAAAATAAAATCACTGTCCTTGATTTAGCCTGTGATGTGTCCACTACATTCAATGCCCATGTCAGAATACGAATAGCTGCCAGCCTTCTATCACTGATTCGGTTGATGGGGAATCCTCCTCTACCTGCACTCCACTCAAACGCCTTAAGTAAACAAGTTATCTGCTGTTTCACTTTAGTTTTTACTTCTGATATCCCTACCTGTGTTTCCACTGTAGAAGAATCATCCGTCCAAGGGTTCTAATGCCTTATCATAATTGGATGTTTTGCTTGTGGTTTATAATAGATGCCTTATGCCATCCTCCGTGCCTACTAGTATAGATGAGGAGCGTAGACCCAGTGCTGATATGGATGGACTTCTTTCCAGAAAACAAGTGCTTCTGAGTTATGTTAGGGCTGAGTCATCACGGAATGCATTGCTTCTTAAACAAGCCCTCACATATCTTGGCTTCAGTGTTTTCCTGGTATGCATCTGACACAATCATGCCGTACTGATTAACCCATCACTAACGAATAACATCTGACAATTACCCACTGCTATTTTTCATTCAGGATGTGGATGAAATCAAATATGGAGTGGACTGGCAAGATTCATTGAATTTTGCAGTGAGCAACTGTGAAGTGTTTGTACCATTGATAACTGAGAGGTATGGAGAGACACTGTGGACCAACCGTGAGGTAAAAGTCAACATAGGCATTGATTTATTTTCTACCAACTGCTTGTATTTCATGTCACCAACCAGATTCAGGTTAATTGAAAGGTGCTATTCTATATTATGTTGCATCATTTTTGGTATGCATAGTTTCATAATCTTTGTACTTTTAATGTCACTTCAGGTGAAACTAGCAGATGTCTTATCCAAGATTATTTTGCCAGTAAACTTTTTAGACTACTGGCCACCAAAGCCATTGGCTATACAGTTTGCAACCACACAATACATTCCAGGGAAGTCCGAATTAAGAACACCTAACATCGTGGAGATAACAGGTCTGTCTTGTTTGGCTTGGCATGTGCTCTTATGATGAATATTGATTGAGGTTTAGCATGGTTAAACATGGCCTCTATGGTTAATCAGTTGGTGGAGCAGGAGTAATTGGGGTTTAGTTTTAACACCAAGTTTGCTTCACAACGGAATTGTTGTGATGCCTGGGATGCAATGTCATTGGCCACTTGGACATAAGTGAAACAATGCCCACTTAAAAACGGTGGCTTAAGGCTGATATCATCCACATATTGTTGTCACAACAGGGTCATGTAACTGGTTACCAGATTAAATGAAATAATCACTTGCTGGAAATAAATGAATATGCTTTTTAAGTTCAGTCTTTTTAGTTCAGCTGGGTATTATAAACATATATCAGGATAATTTTTTTAGCTCTGTTCTTGAGCCGAGCTTATTAATATTATATGCTTTTTAATTGACATGTGCATTCATATCTATGTGTCTGTCCGTCCATTCATAAACTTGGGGTGACTCATTTTCTTATGAGCCTCTCTTATGATGATAGCTACTTCTGAACTTAGAGAAAATCTCTTGTTCTACGTTAACCCTGTGTAGTATAACTTTTGATGGCATGTTTCGTTATTAAGCAAGCTTGCCGGCTAAAATTACCCCTCGACCCCTCTAATGTTGATGGCTATGTGTAAACCAAAAATCAGCCCCACATGACCTATGACCCTAAGTTATTATAGATAAATTCTGATGGCATGTTTTGCTATCAAGCAAGGTTGCTGCCTGAAATTACACAGGACCCCTCTGATACTTAGGGTTCCTAGTTAACTTACAATCAGCCCGGTATAATCTTCACCATCTGAGTTATAAGAGAAAAACTCATAATAAAAAAATCTCTTGTTGAATATAAACCTTTTGAAAAAAGCACTGTATGATCTTCAACCTATGAGTTATAAGAGAATAACTCATAATAAAAATCTCTTATGCAATGTAAACCTTTTGAATCTATCAGTTTGCCAAACAAATATTATGTGGATTTACTATCTGTTACTAATAACACTAGGAACTAGTTGGGATAAACTTGTTAAATAATTTTTCCTGTTGCAGATGATGACAGGTCACCACCCCCATCTCCTCTTTCAGTCACTGAATGGAGCGAACAGCAGAGCAGATCTGTGGCATTTCAGTTATCACAAAGAATGACAGAGCAGATTGCACAGCAAACATTACCGGACAACAAATTGAGTATTTCTAAAAAACCATCGATGCTAAGAAGCTGTGCCATCAGTAACCTGCCAGATGACCTCCAAGAGCTCTCTCAACCCCGACAAGGCCAGCCTCTCCTTGTCATCTGCCTGCACCCAAAGCAACACAGCCTGGTTGGTCCCTTCACAACTTCCACTAATTTGTTTGTTTCAGACGATCATTTTTTCCCCACCTTTATTTCATGGTCCCCATATATTGTCTTTATACTCACTAATAAGCTATTTTATCAGACTGAATCCTACTTACTGTTTAGCCTTATCCTGTTATTGTTTCTCCCCTAGATCACTTTTGTCTGTGATTTTTCTGATGACCTGTCCCATATGGCTTTGGCTGGTCTGTTCTCCATTCCCTTCATATACTGCATTAATTGTTTACTAGGGGGAGCATATCAGAGATGTGCTGATGCAGGCTGGATACGAGGTGCACTGCAGTACAGACTTAGCTGACTTCCATGATCCTCCTCCTCAGGATATCCTCCCTTCTCAAAGTAGCTCTGCATCAGACATTGATCTTGGAATAGCAGGTCAAATACCTCAAATAGTTTAACCTGCTTTTACTGGATACATGGTTCATATTGGTGAAGTATAGAATGCTCATGTGAAGGTTATTGAATGCGATGATGTGTGATTTGATTATATCACCTTGATTCACTTAGTCTTCTCATGTTTCAACAGATACACAAGAGATTGGTGAATATTATCCCTCTCAAGATGCTATTAAGACCAGATACTGCATGAAATTTCAAGAGAAAGTGGATGAAGCTGGTCTTGTCATATTTCTGCTGTCATCTGCCTTTGCTCAGTCAAGGACGTGTCAACAGCAGGTAATCCCAATGTTTCAGTCAATAATGTTGTGACACAAAGTCGTGAATTCTGGCTGCCTGAGTAATTCTAACTTGTCCCACTTTGGGCATTTAAGTGTGCTCTTTTTCCTCTTAGATGTTTCTTATAAAGTTGTTGGAAATTCATGCACTGTATGTTAAATGACTACCCCCTGTGGCATTACATGAATTACGTGATCAAGCCTCAGACATAACACACTTGATACTTGAATGTCTGCAGGTGTTCTACTGTGAACACAGGAAGCATATTATTGCTCTCCAGTGTGAAGAGTTCAGGATGCCTGGCTGGATGACCATGCTACTTGGTACAGGCAACATTCTGGTCGGTTCTTTTGATCATCACAATGTGCTTTCAGTGAACGTGATGCATCTTTTCTTGTTAGATCTAAACCAGCTTCTTATATATATATTTGTGCTTCTTGTTAACTTGGCGTTATCATAACGCCAAGTTATGTTGGTCAGTCGCGTTTGTCATTATGTATGTATGTAACAATTTTTTGTTTCGCGATACAGATCGCAATTTTTGAAATTTTTCAATTATTTTTTGTCGATTGCTTGGCATGAATACTGCGCAGAACCGAGAGGTTTTGTTTTGACCTTGACCCAAAACTAAGGTCAAGGTCGTTGAATAAGTGAAAAACTAGTACCTCGAATAGCTGTTAATAATGGTCGGATCGTAAAAAAGTTTACATCATCGTGTAGCTCATACTAATTGCAAACTTTTTCTAATGACATATGTGGCCATCCAACCAGCGGTTTTCCCAAGCGCCTAAGGTCGAAAAAAAGTGGTATCGGTCCAAATGGTAACAAAAGTTTCATGAATATGTTGAGCGCCTATCAGATATCATTTTTTGTAATCCGCGATACAGGTAGCAATTCTGCAAATTTTTTAAAAAAATTTTTTGTCAATCGCAAGGCGTGAATAATGCGCAGAATCGAGATGTTTTATTTTGACCTTGACCCAAAACTAAGGTCAAGGTAATCGAATAAGTAAAAATCTAGTTCCTCGAATTACTCTGCTAATAATGGTCGGATCGTTACAAACTTTACACCATCGTGTAGCTCATTCCATTTGCAAACTTTTTCTTAAGACATGTGTGGCCATCGAACCGACGGTTTCCCAAGCGCCTAAGGTCGAAAAATCGTGGTATCGGTCAAAATGGCAACAAAAGTTTCATGAATATTTCGAACGCTTATAAAACAGTTAATGCATGTCCTATAGTAATAAAAATTGGCTTACATGTTCTCCGAGACAAACTAAGACGTATCCTTAAATATTGTGGATGTCAATGACGTCACTACCGGTCACGAAAGCCTTGCCTCAATCCTTGATATCATCTGATTTGTACCTTATGATTTTTCATTTCCCATGAATCTCTTTGCAATCATAATGATTTTCATGACTCTCAAGAGGCCGCCCTATGCGCAGAACCGGGAAAAATTTGTTTTGGCCTTGAACAAAAATTAAGGTCACGGTCATCAAATAAGTGAAAAACTAACATCTCGTATAACTTCGTTAAAAACGGTCGGATCGTTACAAAATTTACACCATCGTGTAGCTCATTCTAATTGCAAACTTTTTTTAATGACAAATGTGATCATTCAACCACCGGTTTTTCCAAGTGCCTAAGGTCGAAAAAAAGTGGTATCGGAAAACAACTAAAATTTGCGATGTGCGATCTTTAGAAAATTGACAATTTCCAAAAGCTGATACAATTACCAAACTTTGATAATTGACATATGCTATCAAAATATTCGTCGTCTGTGGTCGAAAAATCTTGGTATCAGTCCACATTTTGACATAATTAACCCAAGAATTTTAATTGCCTATAAATCCAACGCAAAATGTCATGGCTGTTGATGATGTCATTTCCGGTACGAAACGGATTAATGGTCCAGCAAATGATGTATCGGTAATTAATGAATGTCATCAAATCCATTCACCCAGAGCCGGGCTATGAAAATGCCAGTTTGATGATTTTGTCATATTAGCGATTGTAAAACTTCTTTTGAATGTGATTATCGTATCGTAATGCAGTTTTAACTCACCGCCAAGTTCCTCAATTGTCAAATTGAGTTTTTTTATATATATTTGTTGATATTGAATCTATGGTATTTTGTCTCATCTATTGCTGTGATGATTTGTGATGTTTATCACTTTGCATTTTAACTTTACATCCTCTCCAGGATATCCTCGATTCTCAGTGCGATGAGTTGCTCAAGTCTCGTGTGAAAAAATTCTTATTCAGTACTAACACTACTCCGCAGGACATGGTATCTGACAAGGAAGTCCAGCTTACTTCAAAAGTGTGTATTTATGCTATTGCCAGAATCACTGCAACAATTTTTTGTTAATGTTGAGGTTTAACAGCCCTTGTTTGTGTTTGTGTTTAGGTGAGTGTGCTCAGGCAGCAATTGCCAGCTGAGGTTTTTGTCTACATGTCAGGTACTACCTCAGGCTTTAGTAATCACAACACAGAGGCCATATGCAGGTGATTGGGCATATGATTAGTATATTGTAAGCCGACACATTGGGGTGGGGGGGCTGGTTGTTGGCTGTTTTGCCTTTGACCAACATGTTGGTGGTGTAATTCCAAGGGGTGACAATGTGACTACCCATAGTTTTGAGAGACTGTGGCTTGGGTGATCATAAAAAGTGGTGGTCCCATCTCCTTAATGGCTCTATGGCACACTGTTGGACATCTGTCCGGAGAGTGGGGCAGGGATGTCACAGAACTGTGTGGGCAATAGATTTATGCCAAGTGAAGCTAAAGGTCGGCCATTAGTGATAGTGACCTTGTTCTTAGGGTCACACTGTCAAATAAAAAATGGGTGTGTCTGGTGCATTTATGTGGCACATTTTGTCATTGTACCTTGTTGCAAATTTAGCATGTCACTCGTGCGGTCATTTTGCTTCGCCGAATGTAACCAGTCCATCCATCATCCTGAGTTGATAGCCTAAATCATCCACAGACCCACTTGTGTTAATTTATCCAAATATTACTTAATCCCCCCACCCCCTCCATTAAGGTGGCATTTTTTTGTCAACATGGCTGATAGAATGTTATAGCTGCATTTACCAACACATTTTGGTGTGCCCTTCGTGTCGCCCAATTACTAGGCCAAGTGACATAATTTTAGGGCATATGAACCTTTCAAGAGGGTCATTGATTACAATGTAACACAATAAGCATTGTTATTTATACTGGTCTTGTTTATTTGTTCATGATGTACAGAACAGCCAAGCTCGTTTAATGCTATCCCGTTGGGAGTCTCTTTGATTGAATTGTGCCATTTATCACCCTAGTTTTAGATTAACTTTATGTTGCCCATTTATTATCTTTTAAACAATTCATAGCCCACTGCATGACCAGTGTTTTATTTATGTAAAATATTATACTTATAACAACAATTATGGGTTAACCTCTTTATCCTTGTTAGAAACTTAGTGTAAATGAGATATTTGTTGCTGTTGTGTAACACAAGGGCGATTGGCAAGCACCTGGCTCAATTGAAGATGATACACCTTGCTACAGGAGGATTGTGTTTTATGGGTGAGACTACTAGCCAGAGCTACACTGAGCACCGCCTTGTGAATGGCCTACAGAGTCACTGTTACCGTGTCATGCTGGCAGGGGATGTTCAGGTCTGTTATCCTGCACAGATCAATTTGGAGCAATCTATGGTTTGTAGCAAACCTTCACCCCTAGTTGAAGTTTGGGGGAGTGTCTTCAGATGTACTGCATGTGCACCTCTTATGTAATGGTTTTTAAAAAAAGTGGTCCTGATAATATGCCGAATTTACAAATTGGTACCTGCCTGAGATAAGAGGAGGGAATAAAGGGTGCAGCTCATGTCTCTTCAAACATCAAACGACTGAAGAAGACATATTGAAAAGAAAAACGTTAGAGGAGTCGGACAGAAAAGAATAAGCCGCTATGCCTGAGTAGAAAAGAAAAGAGGGCTACATACTGGCTCCTTGCAGGGACTTCAACATTGAGGGGTGGTGTGTGCTATGCGCTGCTAAAATTATAGCCTGCTGTTGAATGTTTTTGTCATGTAAAAAATTGCACATTATGGGAAACTAGCAAGACTTGTATGTGCATAAGAATAGAAGATAAAAGAAAAAAATACCACAACTGGTGGGATATTACACTTGGTATAATTTATTGTATGATGGCTATGGTGCCAACAATGTGACATTGTAGTTTTCGGTAACATCATGATTGATTTTAACTTTCAGGGAGGAGTTGAGTTGTTGTGATATTCATGTGTATCAGGATGGGACAGAGCAGACCATCCAGAGTGAAGATCAGCGTGTAACTTATGAAAAGACATTGCTGGTTGGGGAATGTGACAGGGAGAGGGAACTGATTGTCTCTCGGCTTTTTGACATTTACATTCTTGTTGATGGTGGTGAGTTGTAACCAGAGGTTTATGCAATGGGCATAACGAAGATTGGTGACATTTATGTTTATTAAGATCATTGCACTTATACAATGTGTCACCAGGTGGCGGTAGTGCATCACGTGAGGCAGAGCAGTTTGCTTGGAATGATCGTCTTGTCATTCCCGTTCTGTGCTCTGCTGGTGATTGTAATGTGCCATCTGATATATTGAAGGTGTGTGGTGATTTAATTTTCGATGATTTGTTTAAACCCCACCTTGTTTGAAAACGTATCCTCTCAAAGCTTAATCTCCTAACAAACTTTATGAAATGAGGCTTAATCCACTGACATGCATATATTGTGCTTTATTATGCTATGCAAATAGTCAAAATTTATCATTTTATATCTTATTTGTTTATTTATAACTGTGTCAGCGTCCCTGTGGAGTCTGTGACACTGATTGGCTGATGCTCAGCAACAAAAATGCCTCTCCTGATCAGATTGGCCAAGCAGTGGCCAGGATTGTTTCTGTTGTTAGAGAGAAAATCAAAGTAACATCAGCCAGGCCTTGTCTTCCTCAACCTGTTGGCTACAGCAATACCGGATTAGGAAGTGTTCAGGAATTGCTAGAGCAACCTCTTAAATCTCCGCTAAAACAGAAATCATCCCTCACAAAAGATGGAACATTGTTGCTTGATGAGTAAATTAAAAGGTTATTTTTGACTTGAGGTATTCTGCACCATGTGATGAATGATTATGGTACCATGACTATGTCATGTCGACACAACGTTTATTAGCCGAAGACGTGACACAACGTTTATTAGCGGAAGACAAACTAAAATAGAAGTGATAATTGGCCCTATCTATCCAGGTATCACTAAACTTGGTAAGGTGACTGACATAATGAAATAGTGTTGTAATTGTGCCATGTGACCGTTATGGTAGTGTACAAATTCAAGATTGTTTTGATAAATAATCACTTATCAGGTTGTTATTCAATGATGTCCGTCTGACCAGTCACCTATTTCCAACAAAACCATCCCTTGCAAGTGTACGCTGTGCCATCTTTCTTATGGGTAATCGTTTAATTGTGGGAAATATGTAGTGGTTTACAGGACAAAAACACCCGAACATAGCAGCATGGTTTAAGAAGATAATGTGTGGTGAATGAGGCATTAAGAATTAAGTGGTATTCAAGGTAATTTTAAAATTAGCAGTTAAAGTGCAAGTATGGTTAAACCTATGTTTAATGGACCTTTGTGGATCACCAAGTGACTTTAAGTCTTTAATAGACGTCCACTAACCGCAGTACGATTGTACGTACAAGTGGGCAGATCAGAAGATTATGTCCATTATTATGTTGCATACATCTGTCATATGAGACCTACCATTGTAAATATGTAAGCTTACAATGTGATATAAAATATATGTAATAAAATTTATTAGTGACATACGAAGGAGGCCCATTTGTTCCAGTGAATTTGATAGAATAATAGGGATAGCAGTGGTGGGATCGGATGGGGTTTCCCTTCCAACGTTCCTGAAAACCCTGCCCTCTTCACCAAATGAAAAACCCACCCTTTTCCACATGGAATTTAGGGTGTGACAAGTAGCCCTTATAAGAGCACAAATAAGGTTAGGACTACCCTGACTTGGGACTACTTTTTTCTCCCCAGCCCAGCCAGCTACCACAAGAAAGCTCCCTATAATCTGCAACGGTCTGCCCTCCACACCAGAACGTTCCCAATGGTTTCTTTGTTCTGCCCTATAGCCTACAAAGCCTCTCCCAATGGTTTCTTTGGTCTGCCCCAAGCTCCCTATAGCTTGGTCTGCCCTCGCCCCACCACACACAATCTATATGCAACCCCTCTCCTTACCACCATGGTTATGCCGTTAAACCCTGTACTTACCTTACCTTCTCCAGAGAATGCCTTTGAAAACAACCTCCCGTATATATCAAACGTCGACTGCCTAGAGAAACCACAAGGGACAAACAGATCTGCAAGCTCTCTCTGGTCTACCCTTATGTCGTAAACAGTTTTACTTAATTTTACCCTCTCTACATTAAAGCATGTTACCCGTCAGTTATTCTTTAAGCCCGACTTAACTACCTCATTAAGGGGCGACCTCATTGGTGATCCTGCTAGAAGCCTCTCAGCCAATAGCACTCGCCGATGGGGCTCAGCCCCCAAAAGTAACAGGATATAAAAGGGAAGGGGCACACGCTAACGAGGGCGAGGGAGGGAGACTGTACATGGCCAAAAGAAGCCGAACAGCGTTAAATTTTGAATCAACAACAACAACAACAACATAACGAGGGAGATCACCGACCATATTTAAGTATCATCCTTTTCGGCCACGTTTATTAAATAAAGAAGTTCTCCTGTATTAAGAAGAATAAAAATATATTTCATCCTTTTCGGCCCTACAACGTCGTTTGTGTCTTTAATTCATAAAGTCGACAAAACCAAGCTCGACACCTATTATTTCTGGATGATATCTATGTCTTTGGATATCTGCGTAGGGCCAACTTTGTGCAAAGAAAGGGATCTATCCAGTGTACTACGGGCGTTAATGGTACTGCAAAGACTATTGCCAAGAGTATCTCGACAGCAACTGAGGAAAGTTTTGGGAAGGTACATACCACCATTGCCAACACTATTTCGGGCGGGGACCTAGGAGGTGGGCGGATCCGAGAAACCATTGCTGGCATCGAGAAAGCAACCTATTGTGCCGCGAAAAACCTGTGGAAGGCGTTGTATTAAGAAAAGGAACCCGAGGGCTACTATGTGGCGAAGGTCGACGTTTCCAAAATCCTGATAGCAAAGCTCCAGGAGCAACTTCCCCAGTTCTCCCGTCTACTGCAGACTTGAGGGTCAGATATCTATGCAATAGACTACACCCAGGATTTCTCTGGGGTTCTGAACCGGAAGGCGCTGCATGGTCTCCTTTCTGCAAGAAAAAAAATTCCGAATGGAGGGAAAGGATGGACCCAGCGATATGTCAACCATACTAGACAATACGGATAGCGTACCTGGGTGGGGACCAGAGACGGCTACAAGACCCTCACCAAGCTCTACAACAAGGTGGTTTCCAACTTCGAAGCTGAGGAGGTCCGCATGCAAGTAGGTGGCCATCTTGCAGAGTACGCAGATTGCCCCAATACCCACCTCCGGAAAACCTTTCTACACCCAGATGTCCAAGAACGAGGCTGTACTCGAATCGAAATCACAATCTATGGGTATACCGATGCAACCGCCAACCATGGACACATGGTACAGGAGACTCTAGAATTTCTTGCAGGACACAATCTTTTCGTAGTCCAACCTCCAGCCACCCAATGGTCGAACCTAGCTTCCAATCTGGATCGCTGTATGGTACTGGCAAATAGGTCTTTGGGGGAAATATTTTAGTATGGTAAGCACACACCAAAACCTGCCGAATAGTAGGCATCCAAAACAAGCACGATACTACCGATAATTCCCGGTGGGAGCCAACAATCCTCTGGGCAGCAGCATACTTTGGATTTCGCAAGTGTCCCATATTTCGGGTGGATATGTCCTACAACAAAGCAGACCAAACGAAAGTATTTTCTCCCCTTCGTTGCTACACCAAATTTGGTACCACCATCTGTGTGCGTCCAAGAAACCAACACAGCTATATCGTGGAGGTTGGGGGAGCTGTGGGGGGCTCGAAGATGTTCCCCAGTAGCATCCGACGTGCTTCCAGAGACTATATAGAATGGGAATGGAGGACAAAGAAGTGCAATGCAATTGAATGGAATCGCCAAAACCAAGGTTCTGGAAGAAGCTCCCCAAGTTGCTCTCCAGTGGGAGATATCTGTATGCTCTACACGCAACCGCCAAAAACGCATGGAGGATCTCCTGGACGCAAAAAAAACCCGCAGAGCTCTGGCGCAAAGCAAATCGAATATACCAACAAGGGGAAAGAGAGCACTATGCAAAGCAGCAACAGATCCGACAATAAATTGCAAGAACTGCAAACAATAGCTGGCGACAATATAGCGGATCAAAAGATTCTGGCAGCAATGAAAGAACTAGTTGTGGACCAGCTGTCGGAAGGAAAAACAACCCGAGTATCACAACATGCTGGCTACTGCTGGGCACTTCTGGGATATCGATGCCGGACTGGGGAGGAAGGGTCTGCAAGAATACTACTAGAGAACACCAAGGACCCCGACCATACAACTGTAGTGTGGCCTACCAAGGCTCTCGGAAAGATTCTGGAGGGGTGCAAAGAATACTTTGAAACCTCGGTGGACAAGATGGGCCGCAATCTGTACTGGATAGTGCCTCGAAGAGCATCCTCCCTGGAAATACGAATCAATCCTGAGAAAACGTTTCGCCCGAGGGGAGAGGAAAAGGTCTTCTGGAATCCGATATCTGTGGAGCACGCCCCTCGCGGTGGCATTCTCAAAACTTTGCAAGCATCGGCAGTGTTGGCAAGCTGTCTGGATGCAATGAGAGACCGCAAGTTTTAGTCTGCTATGCTGCAGCACGGAGCAATGCGGTCCTTCCTCTGGTTAGGATGGTCAAATACACACAGTTTACATGAAAGATTACGCAACATCCTGCATTATTTTTTTATCGAACCTTTTTGATAACCGTTGATTACCTTGGAAAATCATCACTTATGGATAAGTACGGTTGTCTGACCTTACAACAATTGAAAATAAAGCTGAAGACGCGATCGCCTATCAAGGCTCAGAACCTGAAGCTGAGGTCAGCAACTTCTTGGAATAGCCATACAGTTACCGCTCAATGCCAGACTACACCTCATATTCCATGAACAAATGTGTCAACTTCGCGTCCACATCCACCTGTCGCATGCCTATCCCGCTGCCCTTCCCCACAGCAAACCAATATGGAATTGTCAACGACCACGATTTCTTAAAACTTTCTCCACAAGATGAATTTCTCCAGCATGAAGGCCTCACCTACATCATAGAGACTCGATGCCAAGAGATGAGGGACAAAACTCTGGGAAAGCCAATAATAAAGCTTGGCACATGGAAAGATGCAAGAGACTGTAGTCCTCCCAGTTTGTCATGCTATGCAAAGCCACAATCAAAACGGACATCACTGACCCACGTCAATCAGATTCGTGTCAAAGCCATTAACTACGGCATACATAATGACAAACCATATCAAATTGTGATGTCCCAAACACACCCCTAGCATGCTCACTATGTCACCTCGTGTAGATTGTTTCAGAGACCCATGACAATGACTTAATTTCTGCTATGCCTTGTCTAGCCCTGTCTCCTATCGTTTGTATTGTTCTGTGTTTCTCTTGTACCTTGCCTTGCCTTGTGGTGGCTGGCTGGGCTTGCGAGAAAAAAGTAGTCCCAAGTCAGGATAGTCCTAACCTTTTTTGCGCTCTTATAAGGGCTAAAACAGCTTCATTTGAGGACCCTGCGACACCCCCCACCCCTCAAAATTGGGTCGAGCCCTATGGACTACTATATATGTGAAGCAAGTGATGTATCGGACCGGAGACCAATCTCTTGGAAAGTAATTTCGACACCACCCCCCCCCCCCCCCCCCCCCCCCACAGTGGGTCGAGCCCTCTGGACTACTTGACATGATATTTGATAATGCATACATTATAATTGATCATCTGGATTGCATTACATCAGAACCTATAATTATTTGACACAGGATTCTTAAAACTATATGAGCTTTATTGGCGTCCTATTCATTCATTCATGTACGAAAAGAGACCAGCGGTATCACCCAGCGGACAATTGGGACAGCCGTTCAATTACGCGACAAGTTGTCATGGGCTATAAACGTATGGGGTACGAGAAAACCAGACGCTCATCTCAGACGCTGTGTGGCGCTGTGGAGCGCTAGTGGAGAACAACCACCATGGGCATGGACTGCTTTCGTTTTCGTAAGTCGAGTCCAGTTTGTCCTGCGATTGTGCTATTGTACAATTAGGGTTCGTATTCCTCATTTTTGTCAAATCATTACCTCAGAATATCAACTTCATATTGGACTTTTCCTGTCTGTCAACTTAATACGTACAGACGGACGGACGGTGATATAGTTATAACTTAGTTATTAGCTCCGGTCGAACGGTAATATAAATATATAGTCTACCTACTCAGACGTCTTGTAGGGCTAATAAGTTATATCACTTTATCAGTATATCTGTTACATTTTAAGGCAAAGAAACTTCGCCTCTGACAGTGTCCGCGCTATTTACTACTTACTACTTTCGATCTCTCTCATCCGCGCTGTAGAGGCGAAGAGCCGCCTGCGAAATTTCTGAGGTTACGAAGTCAAAATGACATGAATTCGCTGAAAACTTACAAAATCCCTTCGGGCCATAAAATTTGTGACAAAATGAAAGATTATATCACAAAATGACGCGAGGACTGTTTCTATTACTACAGTATTTGCATTATTGTTAAGTTTCATCACTAAAGTGCGGCACGTTGAGAAACTTTGTTCATAACCTCAACATGGCCGACTACCACAATGCAACATAATTTGTTGGAGCTTGTGATTTCCAACCGAAAGCCGAACAAATACAGGCCAGTGTAATATTCACACCTGCAGCATGAAACAGTATTATATCATCTCACAGTACATATTAGGGGCAAAAACACTTGGGCTGATACTTGTCACCTCCCCACTCTGGTCTCTGTTTTTAAGACAGAGCTGTCCACATCTTAGATATGACTGATTTCTATATGCAACTTGTGTCATTCTTTGGCAAGACCACTCAGGACATCAAACGATTCATGGCTGGCAATATTCCACCGTTTGGTGACGAGACCTACATCAAGAAAGATGCTATCTTTAACACTCTTCTTGCCCCAAGCGATGATGACATTTATTCACTGGCCCACACCATGCTAGCTGTTCTTCTTCTGCAATGTCAGCAGCTTGCCAGCATCTTTTCAAGGACCATTTGCAAGGACCATTTGCAAGGTGGCCAGTATGCTGATCTTTCACAGAGTGAAGCTGCTGAAGTACGATCAAAAACAGCATCGGTTCCAGAAACTAGCAGGTTTGCTGAAGTATGTTTGGATCAATGGATCGCCTGATGTGGGTCAAGCCAAGCATCTCTACAATTGCATGCGAAGCATACGTCATGTTTGCCAATAACAAGTCTATGGATTGGATGAGGACATCTCCAAAGGTGATCTGGAAATTTTGGTCAGCTGAAAATATAGTTTGTGGGGCAACGTCAGACGGGTGTTTGGCTGCAATAGTGACTTTGTTTTATCATCGAGTGGAAACATCAAACAGGCTTTGACTCATTCCTTCTCCATAAGAAGTCAGTGCACACTGGCCTAAACATTTTTTCCTTCAATTCTAGATATCCCCTTTAAGATGTCAGTACACACTGGTCTTAAAAAGTTAAAGTGGCAGAGCAAGCGACAGCGAGCGTCACCATCACACTTGGCTGATCGCTGGTATGGGCCAAAAACTTCACACATGCGCAACTTAAAATGCCAGTAACCTTTGAACCGCTTGAGCTAGAAAGATAAATAATTGTGTTGTTGACTTAAAAATCAAACCCTCTACCCAGTGGGCCCCTACTGCAAATATGACAATAATCACTGTCACCCCTACTTATATATCAACATGACGTCCTGCAGGGCTGCTAGTAGCCCTACAGAAGTTCTGATCCTGATGTTTGATCCCAAAGTTATGCACAAATCCACAATTCAAATCAGATACACAGAGTTATTTTGTTTCTTTGCATGTTTTGACGGTAATGAACAATTTGCACCTATAATCAGGACCTATAATCATCGTAGTCTAGGTGATCATCGATAGCATATCACATGCTTTACAGACAGCTGGCCCTACGCACTACGATCCATTAAATAGCTAGGTGGGTGCATCAACATATATTTATTAAAAAAACTGCATTAATGCGTTGTAAGTTTTTGTTTATCTTTTTTTCACAGCGAGGCATGTTCCCCCCTGTGGGTCCGGGGGAAGAATAGGCCCACTGTATCCTTCTGCATTTCATAAGAGGTGATTAATAGGGGGCAACCTGTTAGCTGTGGGTTGCGACTCGTGTCGGTGGGCAATGGATTCCTGGTGGTTGAGCAGATTGGTCTTTGCAAGGGCCAAATCTGTAACACACTACACAGGCTGGATACTATTTGCATTATTATCTTTTTCATCATCATCCACTTGTGTGCCCTCTTTTTTCCATTTATCCTATAAGACGGCTGCTTAAACAGGTCCAACTTATCTATTAACGTTCCTAGGCACCATATAACATTAAACCCTATACTCACTAACTCACTTTTAATATATGTTGCTTCCTAGATACTAAATCCAGCGTGCCATTCAAAACACATAACCAATTCACGCGGAAAACGAAGACGCAGGACGGTATATAAGTATATACCCGTCCGACCGGGGCTAAGCTGCAAGGTGCAAAGCCCCATATCTGCTAATCAGGTTGGGGTAAAGGTGAGATTTTTAGATCTCGTTAGGGTCTTACACCTGACTGTATTGTGGCGGGTGAGCGACCCCACCCAACTCTGCATGTGTCACAACAACGGCAAAACTCAAATTGGGTAATTAGTTAAAAATTTGTGTATGATGCAGGATACTCAAGGTGGGCCCATTGGGTGGTGGTACCTGGCCATCTTGAAGATATAAGCCTTCATGTGGACACGACCACAACTATTAAATTATATTGCAATGCGATTCCAAACTCAAGACTTCTATGGTTAGACAGAGGACTTTTATATGTGTCATTAACTCAAGGACACGCCTACACAACAGCCTCGCTCACTTATACACACTATCTTTAAAGCTTTGCTCACATGCCATCGGCTTGTCAAAGCCAAGAACAATTATCAGATTCATAAGCAGTTTTGTTATCAATTAGAAATTGATGCAATGAAAAGTAAGGCCATAGACTTTTGATTGTATATTTTATGTACCTAAAGCCAAAAAAATATCTTATTGAAACCAATTGGAAAACAGATAATGGTGATTTTGAGAGCCGGTTTGTAATTCAGTCGTAGCTTATTTGTACTACGCTAGTATTGTCTGTTAGTCTAGTCGCCACAGTGTAATGTTAACCAGTTTTCTAAGCACAATATATATTCAAAACAAGGTATCTATCACCACTTTTTCTTTGATATTGTCATGTAATTCAGACGATCTTCATAATATGGATTCAGTAATCAAGAAGCAGCGATAAGCTTAATTGCTGCCGTGGAAAGGAGAGAGATAGATAGTGATAAGTGTTAGGTTACCTGATATGTTAGAGGGTAGGTGAAATGGTTGCATAGCACTCTTGTTTATACTTTGTTAAAAGTCTTGGTGGATCTGTGACATTGGGCTATGATGCATGCGTTTATGACCCCAGGGGTATTCGGGGCCCCCTTAATATTTACCCTAGGGAGAGCCCTGTACTACATATCAATAGAAACTGGGAAAAATTGCTAGATGTCTTCGGGTTTTGGAGATTGGTTCTCCTAAAATATTGTGATCAATTGATTTCAGGGATTTTGTTGGTGTATAAGAACCGTAAACCCACCAGGTAGCCATGAGTCGGTCCACATTGACTGCATTCTTTGTGCAGGTAAGACATAACACTGCTTCATATCAAGGTGTAGGTTCTACCTGTTATTAATTTAGTATGATATGCTCGGCGCTTCAAAACGACCTTTGCCTGCTGAATCCTTCAACATACCATGTCTTCATTTTGTTACATCTAAATGGGTCTGCTTATGTATTGTGTATATCAGGCAGTGGGTGGTAGTCAGTTACCTGGTGACACAGAAGGACACCTGACTAACTACATGAGAACCAACGTGAAAGCATGTGTCCTACCCAACAGTGTTGTTCTAAAACCAGGCAGCGAGAAGATTGCCTACTTTGAGCTGCAAGAACCGCTTACTGGTAACTCAATCATGGTAGCCTACTACCAAGAGTTCTAAGTTCTTTATCAGACCCTTATTTCCAAATTTTCCACTGGTAAAAAAAATCTAATAATGTAATAATTTTTTTTATATTCTGCAATGCCATCTCAATTTTATGATCATCATCTGGATGTGATTGCAATGAAAAGGTGTAGAAAACCTGCACTACATCGCGTCAACCGTCAAACTGAAGGGTGCAAGCATCATGTTCACTGCCACCTCTCCTGTTATGGAGGTTGAATTGTCTGGGCTTCTGCCAAAGCATGCAAACAAGGAAATGATAGACCTTGTCCTGGATAATCATCTTGGCTGGACGTTGGATGAAGAGTATGAAGTTGTTCAAGTTGATAAAGATGCTCGCACAGTCCTCATCAAACTAACACGGTCAGAATGTGAGTCACTTACATTGTCACTTTTCGTCATCTGATATTGGCGTTGGTTGAGGTTTTATGACTGTCATGCTATATCTCACTCTAGCAGGATATACATATGGTTTTTTTATCATTATCATTTGCTTCCTTTCCTTAATTATGTGTTTTATGGGTATTTCAGATATTCCCACGATCCTAACAAGTACAATAACTATTGGTAAAACACAAGTTGCAGCCAAGAAATACATGAAATGGGAAAATGTATCTCTCTCCCAGCATGCAAATGAGCCCACCCATCATCAACATAATCCAGGCAAGGGTTTAAGAAGCTCTCATGAGCAACCCAAACCTGTGCAGCGTGTTCGAGGACACCATCCACACACAACTCACAAACCCACTGAAAAGCCAATACCACGTGCCAGGAAACCTGCGTCACCCGCTCCTGATCAACCTAAACCACCTGGTTTGCCAGTGAAACCTCGGTTTGGTCAAGGTCCAGTTAGACCTAAGGCTACTACTACTTCAATGACCCCTGTTAAACCACAGCCCAAACCTAGACAAAAATCAATCCAAATCAGCTCTCAGCCTTCACCTTCAGAAGATATATCAAGTGAGGATGATAGTTTTGAGGAAGCCAACACAGAGCATTCCACAAGACCATTGCCGGAAGGAAAATATCAGTTGGCAAAGCTGCTTTTGAAAGGCCAAACCAATAAAGCCATTTCAGTGATTCCATGTGATGGTGAACGGAAAATCACATTCCGAGGTCTTGAGGCAGTAATAACAAAAGAGATACAGGGGCTTTATTCACGCCTGTCAAAAGCTTATGAGGCTCCATTACAATTACATTCAAGTGTCACTGAACTTTTGAATTCAGACTCAGGACTAGCTTTGTTTCACAATCAACTTGAGAATGCCCAAATAAGAGGGGTGTTGTATAAAAAGTCAGAACAAATGTATGGGATGTGTGAGTCGCAGAAAGGGATGAATTCCATGAAAGATTTGATAAAAAGCATGTTCAAAACTACAAATTTTCCATTGAATCGAGAAATAGCTGAATATTCTTCTACTGAAGATTGGACAGCAAAAATTGATAAAATTAAAGAAAATTGCATGATGTCAGTGACATTGTCAGATGGACAAGTGGTTCTCTGTGCTCGAAAAGAGGATTTCCCTAAAGCTGCAAGTAAACTAGAAGCCTTCCTACAGTTTGATATTCCACGTTGCTGCAGCATTAGCTTACCTAAGATGGAATGGCTCTTGCTTAAGAAGTACCTTGAGGACCGTGTGTCTGAGGTTCTGGCTGACGCTGGGTGAGATTATCTGCTTATTGTAGTATTTCCAAGAACGGATAGCTTGGTAATCGCTTGTATTAAAGATGTCTGTGTGTCATTTAACATCTTAAATACAGCAAAATACAACATGGGTGGCTCGATACATTGAGACATTTGGACCTGAAGGCTTATTTAGCTTAATTGGTAACAATCACGATATGGAATAATCTGTCATTCTGATTTTCTAGCTGCCAAGGATGAAACATTCCTCTCATATGTCTGTGTCCTTAGGGGTCCATACCATGGGGTAAACTACAATTACAAAGGAAATGAGAGTGCAAGTATGGGACATGAGTTGGTCTTGTCAGCCACTGGTGATGCTGTCTTTGATATGAAAAAAGAGATAGAGCAGAAAATTATCGAGGATATGGCATACGGCTCCCTGGATTTGAAATCAGATGGTGCGTATGGTTTTATTAATCAAAATCAAGCATCTTTATGACCCCCGTATCATGATAAATGTCATTGACCATCAACCCTATCACGATAAATGTCATTGACCATCAACAATATCACGATAAATGCCATTGATTGACAACCTAATAATGATTAATTTTATTGAATGTCTCCTGCAGAATTGATTTCTTTTCATATTGTAATAGCCAAGGCATTTATATGTGTTTTCATTGAAGACGTAAGGAACTGTTGTAAAACTATTTCAACCTAATTCAAACATTTGTTTTGAAAATATGCTTTCAATCTAATGAAGTTATCAATGTCGTAATTATGTTTTGATAAAATCATTTCAACATGCCACTGCATATTGGGGTGTTAAGGTAACTGTGTCATCTTTTTCATGGAGGTTGGGTGGTGGTAATTTACCATATTCTCTCATATGACAAGTCATGGTTCACTCTTTATGGAACATTGGTTTGATAGGTATGAGTAAAAGAACGATTGAGAAAAGCAAGCATTACCTGTTGACTCCAGTGGAGCAAAGTTACAAATGTCTGATTCAAGTGGTGGAGACCAGTTCATCATCTGTGTCAGATCTGCTTACCACAGAAGGTCTGCTTGGTGGTAACAAAACATCAAATGTAAGCAGCAATTTATTACATGTCTACCTTGTATAGTTGGATCTATCTTGAACTACCTATTTCATTAACTCTGTGTGAAGGAAACTGCTACAAGCTTGTTCAGTTACTATTGTGGCATCTAAGTCCATGTCCATAAATGACGTTCTTTGTTGTCTCGAAGCACAGTATTGTTAAAGGTGCATTTTATGAAAATATTCTGCCGTGAAAAAAGCTCACAGAGATTCCCCACAAGTCCCACTGATGACCAGACTTATGGCATTTGTAGAGTTCCATTGTTAATTTAGGATAAGACATGAAGGACAGACCTTAAATGACGCATGGCAGACAGTATAAGACATCACCAGCTGAATACTGAAATTGCGTACTAAAAAGAGCCATTTGCTCCACGTTTGCATATTTTCGTTTTCTAAGTTTGAAGTTGCATTTATCAGTAAATTTTGAATGATTTTTTTCGCTCCCAATACCTAGAAGTGTTACAAAATAGGTCACAAAATATATATTGCTTGAAATCACAGAATATGCATCTTCAATGTTTATGTGATGTTTTTTAATTACTAAGGGATATTTTTAGTGAGGTATTGTACCCAAAAACTTCAATATGGATGAATATTTTGTCTTTCTATGATAGGGAGTGAATATTGAAATCGTCAAGGGTAACATAGCCCGGTTTCAGGTGAGTCAAGTATGTTTTTCCTGTTAGTCCTGTTTATTTATTATTTCCACCAATAGAAGTTAGAAAGATAATGCAAGTGCATACCTTGTGTACTTATACAATTACAAGTGATTAAAATAAATGTTTGGGTTCAGAACCAGAAAATATGACTATATCCTCAAGTCTTCGCGTTTTCAGGCAGACATGTTGGTTAACCCAGTGACAGGAAACGACACCACTTTCTCCAAGATGGGGGCAGTTTGCTCCTCCTTCCGCACAGTCGGTGGACCCATGCTGGCTCAGGTACTATCTATTTCTATGATAACTATGAAAAATCCATTTGTGGTCATTTTGTTTCTTGTATAATTAGAGCTGATGTTTTTGTGGCAGTCCTATGTAGCAGCTGGAGGTCCTGTCAAGGAAGGGGAGGTCATTGTCACAGACAAATGCGGCAGCCTGAGCTGTAGATACATAGCCCATGCAGGGATACGCTCAGCTCGACCTGGACACGAAGCCAAACTGAAGGTGCAATTGATAAATATTTATGTAGAAGGGAGATTTATTGTTGAATATACTAACTGTCACTATCAATCTATTTCATTATTGGAAACCAGCTGGTTGGTTTTTGTACGACAGAGCCTGATACTATCCTGTCTTGAACAAGCTAAACAACACAAGTGCAGGAGTATTGCCTTCAATACAATCGGCTGTGGCAACATGAAGTATTCTGAGGATGATGTCATCAGCGCATTCAAATCAGCTACAGCAATGATACCTGGGAGTCTACAGGTAATTCTGTTTCTGTGGTGTCTTAGATGTTTACAAATGGACTTGATAGTTTTGGTTTTTAGTGAGACTAAGGTTCAGAAGACTGTCACATTACTGTACCTGCCAGCTGTTATAGACAGGTGCCTGCTATATTCCAGCATTTACATGAAATATAAGACCAGCATTCTGACTAGGTGAAACTCCTTGTAGCATTAAGGCAGAGCTGACTGTATCCAGCATCCATAAACATATTCAGACAAATTTAATCATTATCACATAGATCTCTGCAAAAAATACAGATAAGTTGATCGTTGAATTTAATTGCTGTGATCCAAGCTGTTTTGTAAATAACAGTACTCACAGACATTCATGGGTTATAACTTCAGGGCAGTAATTCATTTAATTTGTGGGAGTGGTAGAATATGTTAATTACCTTTTGTGGGAGTGGTAGAATATGTTAATTACCTTTTTTGGCTGCCATATTTCATTATTTATTTCAATTCATGTTTGGTGAATTGTTTAAATGAAATATTGTGATTGTTTAAATGAAATATTGTGAATGCTTTGTATAAGCAGTGGTAGTTGGTAGACCATGCAAGAATATACATTTTGAACTTTTGACTCAGCCTTAAGTGGATGATAGACGTCTGAATTCATTTGCAAGATTAAAACATCCTAAATTACAGCTGCAGATCTTGGCAGAAAATAAAGCTGCCCTTCAGAAAGCCAAAGCCAAGCTGGAAAAAAACCTTGCTGTATTGTCCACTTCTGAATCAGTACCATTTGAATATGCCAAATTTATAACTGCAGGACAGAAAAAGAAAGTTGAAAACCTGAGTTGTGACGATGTTGTTGTCTTTGTAGGTCAGATAATTCCTTAATATGGTAGTAGTTCGATCATTTATTTAACTATATGATTCTGCTTCTTCAAAGCTAGATGCCCAGACAGCAGAGTGCGACAAAGAAGCATAAGTGTGCTCCCAAAAGCAGCAAGTTGTAAGAGTAATTATCTTTTGGCAATTTCCAGTCAAAAACTGTCAAGTCAATAATGAGGCTTGAGAATGTGAATCAGTATTCACAATATGTGGATGCTCTGAAGGGCATGTGTAAAAAAGGGGTAAGGCAAAGTGTGCTGGATATTACTGGTAGTGAGGTCAAGACATCATTTGTGTCAACCACACTCAATGAACGCTTAGTGCATCAAGTTAACGAGCATTACCTACTACTGGGGGCAAAGGTGACAACTGCAGGCAATCCCATTCAGCCAGACTTCAGAAATGCAGAAGGAGACTTTGGGAAAGGGTTACATTTCACAGAATCTATGATAGGTATGTTCCTCCTTACTATTTAATGTCTACAAAAATGTATATTATCATTTGTTAAAAATGGAATCATCAAGTATATCTTCTGATACTGTCATCTCCAGAAGGAAGTGACAGCCATGTGTTTGTTGCTCGAGTTCTTCTTGGCACCATCAGTAGCGTCAAGGAGAAGACGAAAAACAAAAGACCTGTCTGCACTGTATGCCTGAAAGATCCATGCACCAGCAACCATGACAAACCCTCTGATTCTATCCTGGGAACTGAACCGGCAGGTCGAAAATTTGTCTTGTTTGATAATAAACAGTTCTATACCGAGTATTTAGTTGAATTCTCTCGTTAATGACCTTGGGAACCTTTATTCTGTATAATCTTTATAATAATGAGATATCTTTAATTTGTGTGCTGCAATTTGTTAGTGGAATGTATTTGTGTTATTAGGTTTTACCAATCGTGTATTATTGCATGGTCTTAATGCTTAAGAAATATACATTGATAAAAATGTTAATTTGAAATGGGACATTGCTGGGCTTTACAATTTGTAACAGGTATTTTTCAATAACATTGAATATGGAAATAACTAAATGTTGTATGATCCCAAAATTTATATACAATGATTTTATTTTTACTGATATTCATTAGCTAAAAATACAGTAAAGAATCAACACTCAAATGGGAACGTAATACACAACCATGTATTTACCATGCATTACATCAGGCGAGTATAAGATCATGATACTATGACATACGTTGTTCATTCTGTGTTTTATGCCACACAAATAATGTTGTTGTGCTGTATATTACTTCCTCTCTTTCATTTGCTATTGTATTTCTGTTTCGTTTCATTTATTCAATATGCAATCAAACTAAGTTGATTTGCATGTGTTCAAATCACTATACTTCTCTCAGTCATTCATAATATCAAAAGAAATTATAAATAATTATTCTGAGCAGTTTTTCGTAAATGTTCTCTAGTATAGAAATAACTGATCTATCAGGATTTGTTGTTTTTGGCTGAAACTTTTGGCAATATTATTTTTTTTCATTGGCATTTATGATGATGAAAAACTATGTTCTGGTTTGCTCTCTCTGAAAAACAACAGGGCAAAGCGCATAGCCTTATATGGTTTTGATTATACAGCACTGCTATTCTTGATGAATAAATAACCACAGGTTAAATTTGATGTTCCATGTTTGTCATTCTCCCAAGAACCCTTGTTTATATTATTAAGTGGTATTGCAACATAGAAAGATGGCAACAACAGTAAATTTGGCCAACGATTATTCACTCTGCAGTTCCGCAGAGCTTATCATATACCATAGCTCTGGTGTCTGTCCATCCTAGTTTGCAGCCCCACATCATGTGTGGACCTCTCTTGCATCTCTTTGCAGACTTCAAATCGCCTCTGAAATACCTTTGAGTTATTTCTATATAAATCAGTGCTGCTTGACATTTGACCCCTTGAATTTTCATTGAACAACTAAAAAATCTCTGGTTCTCCTACAGCAATACTAGTACCTACAATTCTCTGTTTTAAATCCACACTTTTTATTTAGCAAAAACCTAACTTTCAAATTGCTGCGATTGTTCATTACATTGATGCCATATTTGATATCGAAACATTATCCAAAACATACCAGGAAATAGGAAGGTGTCAAGGTATGCATACTTTATTTACATACATTGTTGCTAATATATTACTGCTGCAGGGAATCCCCCTAAACTGATGAAGAAATATCATGACATGATCAGGTATGAGTAAATATGGATGAACAAAACACCATGGAGAACAAGATTCTTCCCTCAAAGGTAAACATTGCAGTAGACTGATGTGTGAATTCCTATAAGGATCGAGTTAGTTGGCACATGATAGCTTCGGTAGCCTTGGACACTTAAAACTCAGATAAAACATTCAGCTTTATCATAGCCAGAGGTGGTCTAGTCAAATGACAATTCTTTTTTAAAACAAGGCTAGTTACTTAATCCTGATGATCTATTTAAAGATCTGATTATTTTAAAAAGCCGGTAAACATTGCAAGTGCTGTGGTTCTTTTAACCGCGCACGACGGTTATATAAATATATACCATTAGACGTCGTGCACGGCTATGGTTCTTTATGCTTGTTACGTATAGCACTATAGCCTATAGTATAGGTAAGCCAAAGACAATTCGCCTCTCACACTCACAGCTTGTGCTATTTATTATTCTCGATCTTCGATGTTGCCTAAGATGGCATCAACCCATCAAAACCATCGGGGGCGAAGTATCTCACTCAAACAGTTAAAAGCGAGCCAGTTTCTAGCCACAACTTGGCCCTACAAGACGTCTGATATATATTCATATTACCGTTCGACCGGAGCTAGCCACAACTACAACAATGACAAAGGTAAATGTAGGCCTGCAGGACGTCTTGTATTTATAATTATATCAGTAGGACAGTCTGTATATTACCGTATGACCGGGGCTTAGGTAAATGCTTCGTGTGTTGTTGTGGAAGAGACCCTCGGTGGAAAGATTTCTTGTCTCAGTTTTGGATGACTAGACGAAGAATTTGACGTCGAAAATTGGGAACATTAAATTGGGGCCGTTATCAGGTTATCTGAGGTACATCGTTGAAACCAGCTGTTTCGATCGATCCATAGATGCACATGTTTCCGTGTTTGTGTTTCACTTTCTTAGTTGAAAATATATATTAAAGCGCATTCATCCATTGTAGGTCACTTAATACCTCAAAATTTATTTCTGTTATGCAGAAAAAGTTGTGCATCAATTTTTTATTGAAGAAATATAATTCTACGAAATAAATAAGATTGGTGAGTGATATACAATATCGTACTATTTTGTCCATTTAACTTAAAGTAACGAAAGCGTATAGTGGCTGAACTTCCGTCGGCGCATGCGCAGTTAAAATCAACAGGGCGAATTTCAGCATAATAACAAAGATCATGAATATATCTGTGTGACACAAGGTGTTGCAGATGTGCTTGGGACTGGCTATTATCGATCTAACCTGGCCGCAGACAACACAGCGCCCACATCAGGACTTTCACAATACCCTTCCTCGACACCCAGGATGCAGACAGTTGACCCATAGGCCACACACACAGTTCGAGACACATTTGAGCCTTAGACTTTGAAGAAAAGCCACTGCTTGCACCTTGTCTGCCTACGCTGTGCACATGGACGGCTGATTTTAAAACTCGGTGACTCGGAGGAGAACACGCTTCTTTTTTTCGGACTGGGTGGCTGATCTGTTTTAAACTTACGTGCACCATATCGTCATTCTCACTGATAACGCACAGAGTATTTCCAAGTCAGCCTGCATCTCTCTTATTCCAACGCAGCTTGCAGAGTTTAATTTGTTGCAACTGTCCTATCGACCGTCATGCCTTCCAAAGAGGCGGATTATGTTTGGTAAGTGACTTAACTTTCCTTAACTTGCAGTTCTTTGTTATACAGTTGACAATCACAAACCATATGCTTGCGAAACCAGCATGTTGATGGGGATGAAGTGTCAAAGAATTCAAATCCCGAAAGTTAATAAGTAAACGGATTAGGTCAGGTTGATTTTTACTTGTTCTATTACTAAGATATTGGTGACTGTTGACGGTTGTCGATCCTGGACTCAACACATGCTTGCTCTATTTGATTCTACCATGGAGTGTTGAGGGTGCCCCATTTCACCGTGAACCTGCCGTCATGATTGTAATGTATGTTTGCATTTTGTGTACCATTGTACATAAATGTGTATCAATTATCGTGCATATTGCATTTTTAGATGCGTGGTTATACGAGATGCCAATTTAAAAACGCAATGAGTGAGCAGATATATATCTTTGTGGTGAATGCTGCTTTGACGGTCGTCACTAGCCCAACAGAACAATAGTCGATCGGGTACTCCCTTGTTCAAGAGGGAGCGCAAGCTCCACTTGGTTCAAAAGAGCTAGTCGTCACATCTACATTACTCGTGGTGCAGGTATAGTGCGACAGAAATTCACAAAGAACTTTGAGGTGGATTCATGTGCCACATCCTGTCCCCGAACAATAGATGCTCCCAGCTGTGACCTGACTGGTCCGTCTGTCTATGTTTCGTCTTGCTATATGTGAACCGTGGTGATGACCCAACAGCTGCTGTATGTAGCATTTTACCATGCCTGGCCCTTTGCCAATTGGTGATGAGTCAACCCCCTGAGTCCACCGATCGATCACCCAAAACCACGTGCACACATAACCATGAAATGCGTCCGGTTACCCACATAACCACCTGCATATGCTTTTAAAGACCGTCCATGAATGGATCGATTGAAAAATTGTGGGAAATGACAATCATCACGCACACCCAACTCTAAATCCGCATAACACACAAAGATCGTCCCCGATTAAGTATAATTAGCCCACGCAAATGGCGATGGGGGTGGTGTTATTAAAGAAATTAGTGAACTCGGGAGGTCATTTTGTTCCGCTGCAATTATCCTCGCGGATACAGGCCATGCGTCAACGCCTTTTGAACTGCTAAAATGTAAGGACCACATGAACAGTAGACGCTGCGCCGGACTGTGCCGCCCACCTAGCAACTGCAACTCCAAAGACCCCCACCCCCCAACTGGGCCGTACCCCAGTCGAGTGTATACATAATCTTGTGGTACGTTGGACCTCCTTTATCTCGGATGGGTGGATGTGTTGTGGTCACCACCAGCGAACGGATGCAAGCGACCTTCACCGACACCTACATAGGCATTAATGAACCGGTGTATGTTACTACCGGCGCCGTGAGGCCCCTATCCATCATTACGATATAATTTATGTGTACTGCAAGATAGCCATGACCTATTTGACTATTTATGTGTACGACATGATCTATGGCATGTTACTGTTAATGTGTGCGACATGACCTAGTTTACTGTTAATGTGTGCGACATGACCTAGTTTACTGTTAATGTGTGCGACATGATCGATGTGACTTAATGTGCACAAAACGATAGACGCGTGCTTCCTTGTATCAGGATGAAACCATGGTTATCATCACAAATGATAATCATTCCAAAGGTGTTTGATCGGGGTGTTATCGTGAGAGTTTATCATCACAGATATTATGTGGCTTCCTTGAGCACATAATCTTTGTGTTATCAAAGAAGCACGGCATATTACCGATATGGAATATAGGGTTGACATTTACAGCTTGTTTGCAGTGCAGGAATTCAGTTCCCGATGACAATTTACATGCACCATAGGCGCTACATTTCTGATGCCAAGCTTCTACGTTCTAAGACGCTATTTGTGGATAACTTAATTTACAAAAATATATATATATATATATATATATATATATATATATATATATATATATATATATATATATATATACATACATATATATACATATATATAAGAGCAAAAATGGGAAAATGTCAATGTCTTACGATTTATTCTATCCTTATGGTCCCTTAACTTACAGTTAGCCTCTCGCAGGGAATGATGCAAACTGATGTTCACCATAATACATATTACAAAAACATGACACCTGCATGATTCACATTGGAGTTTTTCTAATGAGACCTCTTTAGCTAGAATGCTTACAACTCTGGCTTTCACTTGCTTACTGTATAATACTGTGTCAATGAATTTGCGGCAATGTTCCTTAAGCCTGCATAATGCATCTACTAGTGATTTGCTTGGGACAACGAGCCCTTCCTTTGCACTTTGGTAATTCTTCTGGTCATGTATAACATTGACTACAGAAATTTTGTTTCTGCATATTGCACACAACTTAATTTCCGGGCAATATAGCCAGAGACATATGCTAAAACATTCACTTCCTGGGTGGAAAGGCCTTTGTCAATTCAAACAGTTAATTGCAGCGCAGAAATGTCCATTTGTGTTTGACTTCTGGTCAGACATACTCGCATGTCATAACGAAGTTGGTTGGCTGCTGCGCGTCGATTAGCTTCAACAAAAGTAGGGGGCGCTGCCTACGCGATATCACGGAATTTGTCGGGCGAGCTGCCGAGTCGGGTATCTTATTATAACAAGATCTTTGCCTCAGAGAGCCTGTGGTTTGCATTTTTTGGTGCCCCAGATCCAGGCCGTTATGATTTACGTCATTATGATCACATGCGCTTCGATATGCTGTTCATTGTGCATTTCATAAGAAAAAATCATTTAATTTCTGCTTTGAAAAAAATTCACCGACCGATTCCTTACTTCGTTCAGTTATGTGTATTATTGAATTATAGTCGTTTTTAGCAACCAGGTTTTTAACGACCAGTAGTGAGTGCAACTCTGAAGGTGGTCACTGCCACGAAGAACGTCGTCCTCAGAGGATCTTTCATATGCTTTGTCAGAGATGGGACTGGTATTTTACGTGATCATCCGACTCATGAGTAATCAGTCAGGTTGTTACACCTTGGGGTCGAACTCACAGCCTGTGGGTTGAAAAGCGAGGCAGCTAACCACCACGGGAACCGGCTAACAGCTAATTATGGCTGAAATGATGACGAAATTTTTAGATCTGCCCCGGTCAATTGCAATTCAGGATGAAATTAACCTTTGTGCGTTCAAAAGTCGTTTTCGACGATTTAATTAGGATCCCGTCTCGCCTCCAATGGAAGACTCCCGAGGCTTCGTGACCTGTCAATTAATATTCCGCAGGCTAATTGGTCTATCATGCATCTACACCTACCAACAAGTTCGCCCAACGGCGTTATTATTTCATACTCGCACATGCAATCAAAACCGCATTGTTAAAACGGCTTAAACGCTATTGTAAGACCACTTATTATCACCAAGGAGGTGGACCGTTTAGATATAAGAATGCCCGTGCATGATCGGGTCCAGATGCTTATAGCCTGGTATTGGGAACCGGGCACCTGTTTCATAGGTGGACCTATGTCTATGTCTTGTCGCCTCACGCGATCTACGGACTGGTATGATCCTCGCAGCTGGCTCTGAAGGTTTACAGCTGATATTAACCATTGATTGGCGTTACAGGGCTCGAAATTACCACCCGCCTACCTGCCAATGGCGGGTGAAATTTGAGTGGGTGGGGGTAAATAATCACAACCACCCGCCCGACTGGCGGGTAGATTTTTCGCGCTAACACCTCGTGCCCAGTTCAATACAACAGCAGTTGGGCTCGCGTGATTAAGCGCCGCTTGAACCAAAAACCCGACAAACACATGAGATAAGAAAGCTTCCCGGCTGTATACTATCATGTCTTGCGTACTTTATTAACCTATAGTATATGAACTGAAAGTAAACTGTTGAATAAACCGATGGCATAGATAGGCTCACAGAAAAAGTTATACAACTAACGTGCCTTGATTGTTAGGGAAGACTTTATAATCCATAGATCAGGGATCAGCTTGGTTCAAGTCGGTGTATAATTTTTGAACCATCACTGTATCTGGTGTGAGGACAAGATCATGGACAGCCCATCCCACTCCCTCCCAATCTATCTAATGGCAGCCTCTCGTATTTGAATACAACATGCACCTACTGACCTGAATAAGTCGAACGGTTACTTGGCAACAACGAATCAACGAGACTCACAATTTCCTGTCTGTTGACAAATTTTATGTAACCGCTTTTCCATCGCTTAAAGGCATTTTTATTTTAATTCATTAATTTGATTTACCATGTATCATCTGTAAATGGTATTCATAAGAATTGAGATAAAAGCCGGGTTATGCAGAAAAGTTGGATTCACGCATACAAGAACATTTGCAGTGATTATTCAGAATCGTAATTACCACAACAAAACAAACTAAATGCAACTGTGAAAGGAGACAAGTCAACTCTTCTCGTGCCTGTAACAGTTGTAAGTGTCGCGACGGAAAGACGTAACATCACCTATACGCGAGCGATGTTCTTCGCGCGCTCCTCGTGACTTTTCTTCCGCGTCTGCCATGTGATTGCAATGCGTTCTAATTGCATTTAACGATAGGCCGGCCAACAGTTGTATGACTTACGTAACGCGCGTGGCATGTTTTCTTTAAGCGTTTCTTGCGAGTTGACTTCCATGCCGTCAGTAAGCATACCTATATAGCGGCATGCGATTTTTTAACAGTACAAAATTTCTGAAGATGTCGTGCCTTCAGGACTGAGAGGTCGCAGACTAGATATAAGAAGTGATGATGTAGATGATGATGAGGAAGAGTATGTGTGTGTTGGAAAATTGTGCTGTTGACCTCATTGAATAAATGCTTGTTTTTTGTATGTTTTGACAAGTGCGTAAATATTGATTTGAATGTTGCATTCAATATAAGAATAAAATATTAAAAAACAATAAAAAACGCGTACATTTTTTTTTTTTTTTACTATTATTTATAACTGAAAATGGCAGCCTCTCGTATTTGAATAAAAATTTGTAGGGTTGGTAGAATTTCAAGGTTACCGGCCCGAATGGCCGGTGAAATATTTGGCTAATTTCTAGCCCTGGCGTTACCACAAGTGCGGTCGGGCTTGAACAGACGCGGGAGTGTGCTTCAGCCGCCGATCCAGACGAAGGTTATGCCTCGAATTTAATCGCGAGATCTATCACATGGATGGCGTGCATCGCTTATGTGTGAATGGAAATAATTAATCGCCCGTGTGCCAAGGTCTTTTAAAGTGGGATGAGTTAGACGATCAAGCTTAATGTATATGAACCTTCGTTAAGCTAATTTTCGTGTTATTCCGTGTCACGAACTTGTACAACTTCAACACTACTTGTCGGCGGATGGATGCACCGTGTTGACATTTTGACCAGCTCTCTTTTGTATTTGAGTAAATGCATGGCTTTATGAGTGTCCTCCTGTATGAGTGACCTCCTGCTCATATATTTCTTGTCGTGAAATGTCACCCAACCCCAACCAACTTGTTTGTTTGTTCGAATTATAGTCGTTTTTAGCAACGTAGGCTATGTACGAATAGCAGTGAGTGTATCTCTGAGGGTGGTCACTGCCAGGGAGCACGTTTACATACCCTTTCAGAGATGGGACCGCAATTTTTACGTGATCAACCGACTTATGAGTAATCAGTCAGGTTGTCACACCTTGGAGTCGAATCCACAGCCTGTGGGACGAAGGGCGAGGCAGTAAACCACCACGCCACTGGGACCGGCTCCAACCAACTTTCCGCCCCAAAACCTGTTAAGTACAACTTGGACCGTCTCCATGCAAAAATACCTCGGTGACCTTTTCCCATGTGAACTGTGCCGCAAGTATGACCCCATGCGACTTCTGACCGCTGCTGTCTTGTGACCGAACCGTTATTTGCATATCAGTGCGATTTTACGACTTGGGAGGTCGCCACTGTTGTCGAGTATATGTTAATAAGGTTAGGCACCAGCTGTGTACACCATATGCCCCGAACGAGCAATTCAAAGCCTTCGATATCAGACCCCGCCAAGGATATTTTGTATCCATGTTCTAGGGCCCTTTCTCCTGTCATCTGGTCGAAGTCTCCGCCACCGAAGGAATATAAATAAACATTTTCTTTTGGAGCCATCGGTGCATGAATGTGTGCACCAAAGAAACTAAGTGTCTACAAAATGCAACCCTAGTGTTGTTGTCGAGAGAATACAGCGAGCTACTAGTTTACTTTCGGCCATTGACTGATTATATCAGCTTGTTCCTGCACAGAATTTATAAGTGTTCTGTCGACAGTCGTCTTCCAGGGGACGTTCTTCGATGCCAATTTGATGTGGTTGGCTGCTGACCACTGTGTTGATGGATATAAGCCGTTTTCTGTGTGGTATGGGTTTATTTGTGGCTAGTTGTTATATTTTTGCAACCTCATCGACATCAGCCCGATTGATACAGGCCATCGAGTTTCACGGGGACGTGGGTAACTGAACACCGATGACATCTCTTATCAACGAGTCGGACATAGCAAGTGGATGTAATTTGGCGAGCAATAGGACCTGCTCTTTAGCAGTTTGTTGTCCTACCGAGCGCACATAAAACGATCTCGTTTGAAACCATACATATGTAAAACGGCGGATTAAAAACACACCTCTTTGTCGCGATTAACATAAATATTTCATCTTCTAAGTTGGACATCAAACGGGGAATCTGCCGTAAAAGCAAATTGCTCGAGGTGGGATGGATTACTTGGAGGTGAGCGGAGGTCAAGACTCCGGTTCTGTCATCTTTCCAGAGAAGCTGGTAGACTCCATGGGAATGGACGAAGCTGTGCTAAACGGTCAACAACCCAATTCAAAGGAGACATACTTGCTGTAGGTATTCAGGGGTATTCTGAATGCTTATAACCCAAACCCAATTTCTTGTCTTTGATAATGTCAATTGACAGGTGTGTTTTTTTCCGGTCGGACAGCAAGCATCTAGTATTTTGTCTCGTACAAAACTGCAAAATATACTCATAGAAGCTTGGTTTGTTTGGATTTTTGTCGATTTTGCGTCACCAACCTTAGACCCACCAAGTTCGACTGTAACCTTTGTAGTCTTATTTGCCAGTCGCATGCGCTGGTACTTTCAGACCGGGATGCTGGCGCTACGCCGACTGTATCATGTATATAAGTGTTTGTGCGTTTATTCAAAATATGGTCGTTGCTATCATTAAAGCTTCATCATATTGTACCTTCAAAGATAATTTGGTCTTGGTGCTTCAGTCATAACATTTGTATCTGGAAAATATCAGATGATGATCGTTAAAAGTTTATATCATCCATGATATTCATTGCCCTTGTAAAATCTTCAATGATTACATCAAATATAGATAAATGCCTGTAGTTCAAATGTACAACCTGCTCATTTTGAGGCTTTTTCTCTTCTTCAATGATTTGCGCCATCATTTTATCCTGGCTTGTGTTTTCAAAGCCTATCCATAACCAGACACAAATAATAATTTAAGTGTGACCTCATGACAGGTGGCACACACCATGCAGCCACACTTTACTTCTATTTCTGTTTCACCTCCTGGGAAGCCCTGTGTCAGTTCTATACATTGAATGTTGTATGCAAATGTGATTTAGGCTTGTATTACCAATGACCTGTCAGGCAACCATGCCATATAGTAATAATATTTTAAATATCAACATAGAATCTTGAAGGTGGGCTGAGTTCTTGTTTACAACGTGAGGGCATATTGGGTCAGTTGGGAGGCACATTAATTTTGAATTCATTTGCTATATTTTTGAAAGCTAGTCTAGTCATGGTGACTACAGTTTTAGGTCTATACTTACTTTATGTACATCTTAGTGCATGGCTTGTTTTGACTGAACACTGACCACGTGTTTATGATGGTGTCTGTTTGTGTTTCAGGGCCTACTCCATGGTGGATTCCTCCCGTGTGTCCACTTTTGTCATCTCTATCCTACTCATAGTCTATGGCAGTTTCAGGTAGGTTCTGTAATTACCTGAAATGACAGGTGCTACGTAACCTTGTGGTACTGCACCTCTCTCTGCCATAGAACACGTTCTTATTCAGTGTCCGTTGTGAGTCAGTAAGAAAAATGGATGTGACCCCAATTACTTGGATCAAAGTAAATCGCTGTTTGGAGAAAACATATAAGTATAGATTAAGTAGCTGTCAAGCCCTGTAGACAGCACCTTGTAATATAGTAGTGAATATGTGTTTCTTAAGGTAAAAAATAATCTGGCTATATTGTAAATCAGACCAAAGTCTGGCCTCGGAATGTTGGTTCATTCACCTTTCCCCTTTATTCAGACATGAAACAACATGATATATTGTCTTCTACTCACCACATATGTATTACTAATGCATAGGCCTATATGTGCACTTTAGCCAATGAAGTTTAACTGGTGTTTTTCTATTTGTACTGTCTTTAGGTCACTCAACCTAGAACAAGAAAACAAGGATAAAGAGAAAGCAGAGAAGGAGAAGACAGACTTGACAGGGAGCAACTACTCTCCTGAATCACCCTCTCAAGCAGAAGCTGACTCGGGTATGTCTTGCACATGCAGAATTCACCTTAACTGCTAGTTTTTGTTGAGGTGATTCACTCAGAGTCAAATAGTGGCTATTGACTGTTGTGTGTGTTTAAGCTGGGTGCCAGATAATGTAATGGTGATTGTGTGTGCTCTCCAGGTATGCAGACAATAGACACTTGCCAGGCCATGTTCCTCCCGATTGGTGCTTCCATCTCATTGCTCGTCATGTTTCTCTTCTTTGACTCCCTCCAGATGGTGTTTGCTGTGTGCACCGCCAGTAAGTTACCCCCAAATTTGTTTCTTTATATAAAATTTAATAATGTTGGTAACAAATGGCCTCATAGATTCTGCATCGGCACTCGTTAGTGACATGGATGGAGGCGTCCTGTCGCATGAGTGCAGTATGGTGTTACAAGAGAGGGTTTCTCTGATCAAGGTTCTTAATTCTCCCTAAGGTCAGTGGTAGCCTCTCAAGGTTGGTCATGCCACACCACGCCCAAACTCAGTTTGGCCCCCATTCAGCCCATCTTACTGGAGGGCATGTATCAATTGAGACTCTTGTCCTCAGCCCAGTCGCTCTTACCTCTGGCAGAGTCACTAGTGGAGTTCGTGTATCTTTAAAAACATCGCATTGGCGCTCAGCTGCCGGCTTACCTTATGTGAACTCGGCTGCCCACAGTGCCTGATGCGTGAAAGCATGTAAGGCTTTAACTATTAGCCTTGATAAAGGGGTGATTTGTATATTCAGGCTGTGATTGTGTTCAGATAACCACCGTGTTAAAAAATTATATCTCCAAAGACATGGATCAGTCTAATTAGCACTGTGCATGCCCGGCTCTATGCATGTAACCATCGTGGCTGTGATGAATGTGATCGCCAATACCATTCCTGTCTGAAAAACAAAATCGATTATCGGCATCAACCTGTCCTTTATATTGGTTGTGGAGCAAGTATGGGCATATCGGAGACAGCTGTACAATCGCAGCCTTAGTGGCACCCATTATGGGAGATTCGCATTCTCAGCCATCAATAGCATATGGCTATAATCAATACGAATCCTATTCTATGAATCTCATCCCCGCGGTCACGCGAGTTGAGTAGCTTTCGTGTGTGACTGTTGTGTGATCACTCGTTCTAGACGAACTTGTCCCAGTAACCTTTCTCACACCTCCAAGCCTACTCTGTAACCCGGGCATGAGAACTCCGTGATCTGGCTTCCCTGCGCCAACTAGCACGCACTAGGGCCTGTCTCTGTGCTTGTCCTTATCCACTCCAGGCGGCACCTAATTGCTTGCTGGCGTTCTCTTTTCCTCGAGCTGCTCACTTATTGTGTCTACGTTCTTTAATGATTAGCACACCCCCTGAAACTTATTGTGTCTACGTTCTTTAATGATTAGCACACCCCCTGAAACTTAATGTGTCTACGTTCTTTAATGATTAGCACACCCCCTGAAACTTATTGTGTCTACGTTCTTTAATGATTAGCACACCCCCTGAAACTTTTTAATCATGCAAATGCGACCTCCGTTGTCTTGCAGCTAATCAGTTTCAGACGTAGCCCCGAACGTAAACGCTCGGATCCTAACTATATGCCCCTGGCCGACTAGATCTAAATGAATGGAACCTCGCTAAGGCAACCACCCTTAGGACTGAGCCAAAACGGCGTCGAAACAGCGGAATAGTGGCTCAAGTCAGGTGGTCGTTGGCGACGTTCTGCCGAATATAAAATTTCCTCTATGTCAGAGATCGGGTGCATGTCACCAGGAGAGGAGAGTTCGTGGCCCCGTATGCTCGGAGATTTGAAGTGATAGTCGCGAGCCGTTGATACTCTAGAAGCCGCCGGCGCATATCTAGGCCATGTTAAATGGAAGTCAGACCGCCATGGTAACTGGTATTGAGTGGGGTGAATTCGCGTACCTGAGAGTGTTGTGGCCGACATCACTATCATATTCACCGGTCTCTCAAAGGCTCGGCTGACTGCAACAACGACGCCCACCCACATCGAGCCACCACCCCACCCCCCCCCACCCCCACCCCCGTCCAACTGCTTACTACCACCTAAACCCGCTACATCAAACACCCGCTCACTGTGCATGAGGGATTGCACTAACTGCATTGCAGAGCACAGGTCATCACTTGATTGAGGTCATCAGTTAGCTAGCGGAGCTTAATGTCCCAGATACATGCCTATGATATGCTGGTTTAATGTTGACTGTAATGTTGTGTTTCAGTTTTGGCCACAGTAGCATTTGCTTTCCTTCTCCTGCCCATGTGCCAGTACATGCTGCGGCCATGCTACAACAACAACAAGTAAGCTCTTCTTCTCTCTGTCTTCTTCTTACATCTCCACCTTCAAGTAGCCCCCGTACCCACCCACCCAAGAGCACTAAATTAGAATATATTTCTGAACAAAAATCTTCTGCCTCATCTTCTCTCTATGCAGCACACTAAATGATCGTTACTTTCATGCCTTCAGAGTTACGGTGTATTTTATTTTGCAACTATTTGGTAGGTTATGTTCTGAGTGTAATTTCCTGAGCAGGTGTTGTTGAACTTTGATTAAGTGTGATTAATGATGTTGTACCATGTCACTTTCCTCTCCTCATTCTTCGCTGTGATATCATCAAGGACGTGTTTGGTACACATAAAGCTTACATCATGCTCTTTGTCAAGCTGATTATTCATGTGATATGTTTTAGGATCTCGTTTGGCTGCTGTGGGCGTTTTACTCCTGCCGAGATACTGTCATTCTGTCTCTCCTTCCTTATAGTCTGTGTGTGGGTTCTCACTGGACACTGGCTACTCATGGATGGTCAGCTCATATTGCATATTCACTAAGAACAATGTTTATTTATGAACAAGCAAGCATCACATACTGTCTTACTTGAACGGTGCAAGCAACCAGTCAATGTAATCAATACATAAGATATTGAAAACTAAGCAGGATTTTGTGGGCAGTAGCATAGCCATATGTTGATGCATGCGGGCAGGTGGTCTGTGCTTTTGGTGTTACACCTATTGTTTAGATGGACGTGTCCGTGAATTAGATGATCACACAGGGTGGCAGCTGTGTATGTGTGATTCATTAGAGTGCAACTCAGTTTATCAATAATAATGAGTGCCAGCATGTCAGAGTGACTATAGTACCTGGCTTTGATTGGCGCCCGTACAATCATCACCATATACACACACATGATGGTACTAACTGTGATGCCAAGATTGACTGGTCACATGAGTGTGTTCAATTGTTTGTACAGCTCTAGGCATGGGGCTTTGTGTGGCCTTCATTGCTCTCGTAAGGCTGCCCAGTCTGAAGGTGTCAACGCTACTGCTGGTTGGACTTCTCGTTTATGATGTATTCTGGGTAATCAGCTTGTTAATCCTCCAATCTTACTAGTGTCATATTGCCCGATCTCCTTCCACCATAAAGCCACATAAGCGATGCTTCACTTTTTACATTGGTTCTTCTCCCTAGAAGAATTGTGCTTTTAGATGTAGGTTTCATAGTGATCTTGTACAGGTTGGGTTCTTTCATAATGAACTTATACAGGTTGGGTTCCTAGGTAATGATCTTATATCAATGGTGTTCTATGATTGCAGGTGTTTTTTTCATCGTATATATTCAGCACTAATGTCATGGTCAAAGTGGCCACGCGTCCTGCAGAAAACCCGGTAAGCCTCAAAATGCGCCGATCTCCGGTAACTGTTTGCCCTTAAGTACCTGTCTGACAGCTAAATGGTATTAGGTTGGACCCCGCTGTTGCCAGGTGTGAGCAACAAGTAGTGTTAACAGAGCAATAGCAGTCGTGATCCAAACATTTCAGTCATAATTCTTCACTGCAGCAAAATTACCTCTGTTAAAATAACAGACAATTGAACCCAGTCAAAAATTATTTATAGAGGCTTACTCTCAATTCGGTATTCAGTAATTTGATGGTTAATGCATATTATTTAAGGAGCATATTTTGCATTCCAGGTTGGTATGTTTGCCAAAAAGCTTCACATAACTGGTTTGGTGAGAGATGCCCCTAAACTCTCACTGCCAGGAAAACTAGTCTTTCCAAGGTAAATGATTATTGTCAAATTTATGTCATTGTTATGTTTTACACAAACATGCTTTTGTCATACACTGTATGCCATAAGATATTGGATTGTTGCCTATATGTCATGTTTTCCCAATTGTTTTCAGTATGCAGAACACAGGCCATTTTTCTATGCTAGGATTAGGAGATATTGTAAGTTATCATTCTCGCCACATTTTCCTCCATGTATGTGACAGGACATCTGAGCATGTAACCATTGTGCTGTGATTGTATGTGTGCTACAGGTAATGCCAGGATTACTGCTGTGCTTTGTGTTGCGGTATGACGCTCACCGTAAGACGCAGTGCACCAGTGTAGAAGTGGGTCTGCCTCCCCCAACCACGTACTACCACAGAATCACCTACTTCCATTGCTCGCTCATAGGATACTTCTTAGGTCAGTGAGGACGAGCAATGTTCCACCCAGAATGCATCTCTATACTCTTTACTACATCCTTTGATAAGATGTAGCTGTGGTTGATGTTGTGTTAAAACATGGATTCCCATTGCTCCCGTCTTATCTGTAAACCCAATATGTGTGCGACTTATAAGTCTGTGTTGTGTGTGCAGGTTTACTGACTGCGACAGTGTCATCCGAGGTGTTCCGGGCAGCACAGCCTGCACTACTCTATCTGGTGCCGTTCACACTCCTGCCTCTTGTTACTATGGCCTACCTTAAGGTAACACGCTGGCTCTGTCCCTCAAATCACCTGCTGCTTAGGTTTAGTGTCTGGTCCTTTGATTGAATTATGCTTCCCCTGTTTTGTCAGAGAATGTTGCCGAATTATAACTGAGCTGATATGTGTTCCAGGGAGACTTGGGGCGTATGTGGAGTGAGCCCTTCCGTACGTCACAGCCTAAACAGTTCCTTGATGTATGACAACATCACTGTGTACTAACTGAGACTGATTATCACTCGGCCATTTGCTATGTGATGATTGCATAGTATGGACTCAACTTGTGATATGTTTAGGCAAAGGATCTGACTGAAGGCGGCCTTTTACCTCTTGTTACATCCTCGCTTTGGATCATTATTTATTCTACAGAATATGTAAGAGCTGGCTACACTTTTCATCCATTAACAAGTCCATTGCCATATATATATATATATATATATATATATATGGGAATGACACGCGGATGATTTGAACTTTATCGGTGCAGCACTGAATCGTCTTTTCTCCAACACGATTCTTCTACCAGTCATAGTAACTCTTGAAGAACTGCTGTTTTCTGATCTGGTAAAAGCCTATGTTTCACCTGTTAGTTATTTTGGAATAATTTTATACTGATCAAGTGATAAATATTTTGTGGAAATATTTTGTTTGACCCAAAAATATTTAGTGTTTTTTGAAGCCACATTAATTTTTTGTTCATTTTGAGAGCTTTCAACGCACACGATTTGACAGGCGATGGCAACAAGATTGTAGATTTTATTGAATTAATATGGAGCTTGAAGAGGAATATTTTATACGGATATGGAATCATTGGCTTTATCTACAGCTTTATGTATCCATTTACAGCTGTCTCATTGATCAATTCTTGTCATCCCCTCAGAGATATTAGTATATTATTACTGAATGTCATTGAATGTAGATTTTTGGTTCTAGGTGCTAGGGACAATGAATGTATTTGGTGGAAGCATTAGTATCTGCAGCAGGTGCATGAGCCATGCTCAATTACTGCATGCTCCCTGCCCCATAATTTGTACCATATATCCAACTTAATGACTTGGAGACATATTTTATCATTCCAATTACCCAACCATGTATGTCTTATTCAAGAATGGATGTGTGTGCATGTTGCTACATGTTTTGTCAAATGCTGGGTATATTCTTACCGTTTCATTAAAACATAGCTGGTCATAGTTGGATTGTTAACAGGAGATATCCTATGCATAGTTTATCCATCAATGTTTCTGTGCTATCTAACCATCTTCTAGTCACGAGTTGTACATGCTTCTTAGAATTTTTATATTTGATTGGATAATCCTTTACTGAACACTATTCCTGTCATGCTTCCAATAATAGTCTACATGTGCATCAAGTGTACCTGTAGGTGTATCAGTGTCGATGTTTGGGTGGTTCTGTAGCTGTGGCTTCTAGGTGACCTCTACACTATAAACACAACTTGTTTAAAAAATGTTATCAACACTTGTTTTAGATGACCCTGTGTATTGCTCGTTTGAAGGAACATTCAAACAAATGACGTTTCTATACAGGGTTTATTTTGACGGTTGTGTTCATAATTTTTTCTTTTGACAGAACTCTGAATCAAAAACTAAAAAAGCATTTCTCATTTTTCCTGTTTTCATCATTGTCACAAGATATACAAGAAAAAAATGTCTTTGTTTGGAAAAGAAATTATGTTTCACAGAAAAGAATCATATATTTCTTAGTGAGTTTCTCTGTTTTTTTTATACGAGTAGTGGAGGAGGCTGTTTTATGTTTAACTTATTTGGTTGCGGAGTGTAGCTAATGTTGTGTGACTATTTGTCTAACTGGTTGGGGTGTCATTCATGATTTTGTGGACGACTTCGGTTGTATTGGTCAGTTCTCTGACCAGGAATACAGAAATAAAAAGACCAAAAAATACCATCTGTGTCGAGTTTATTGTTTTATCTAAATCTAAGATCACATGAAAAGTATCAAAATACTCTGCAAAGACGGCTATTAACCAAGCAATATTCTTCCATGACATACATGGCAAGATCATAAGTGGGCCAGACCGTCTTCTATAGCAATTTTGTAACCCACGTATATGGTGTGATGCAAGTGTGAATGGACATTGTTCTAATAAACAAATGCATTAACTTAACATCCAATGATCAATGCTAGGTGTGTGAGCACAACTGGCAGTAATATTTGTGTTTTCCATCAGATAATGTTTATCAGATGATACTATGCCTTATACAGTCAGAGGTTATGGCAAACGTATCTTGACAAACACCCTGGAGAACCAGTGCAGTTGAGCAGATCACGCTAGTAAATCAAACTGGAATTCAGTATTAATTTTTCTCAAAAATCTATACTTGCTGGTACCCTGGAGGGAATGACATTGGAACCAACCAATCATTATTCTCCCTCAAAATCCTCAAAATAAAAAAAGAACAACAACACTGGCTCATGTGTCTCAGTTTTATGTGTGCCATGGTTTAAATGATTAATTGCAGGCAGAAACAAACCCAAAATATTTTAAGCACCACAGAAGTAAGAGATTAGAACAGGAAAAGATCTTTACAATTAACATCATTTCGATAAATTGGACATTAAATTTATGACAAAGCACCCAAAGTTTATTCCAGAACCTCATCATCTTCCTTCACATCTTTCAAACTTATGACTTCCAGTTGACCTTTTCCTTTAGTCTCTGACCTGACAAGGTCTTCAACCTCTCTATAACATCCTGGGTCAGCAAGAAATACCTTCACGACCAAAACGCAAAGCAAATTAATGGCTCTCATTCATACCGTTTTTTTTTGTAACAGCCAGCACATTTCAGTATTTACAGACAAAGAATAACTGGTCATGTTTTGAACTTTACAGAGGTACACACCATTTGCAGGTCAGCATCAAAGTCATCCTCCTCTACTTTGGAAGCCATCTGTCGAATCTTGGCCCGCACTTTCTTCGCATCTTTACCTACAGAAAAATATATTTTATTGACTCATACCAAACGTTCATACACAACCAGGTAGAGTTTAGACAACAGGATATATCATGTTGCAGAAGATTTACACGAGGCAGGTATGGTGACTCTGAGGCGCATCTGGGCACGCTGGATCTTAAAATTGTCTGATTCAGTCAAAAGCCGGATGACTTCCAAAGCCTGTACACAGCACAGATGCAACCATTTTCAGCCAAATTGGGTAAAATTAACCTATGAGGACATGCGAGATACTGGTAATCTAGTCAAAACTCCAGATTCAATTCAGGAGCTAAGTGACCACCTGTTGCTTCGTGCTCTTGGCTGGTTTGACTGACACATGCATATCCTTCATAGCCCTCTCTATAAGAGTCACTGTGTATGGTCGGTTGGTGTCAGGATTAACGCATTTCTCTGACACAATTGTAGCGATGTCACGGAACATTGACTCCAGGTTAGAGCTCCGTTCTTTCTCAGACACCTGTAGCTGTCCTTTAGCTAAAATCTGGAGACAAAATACAGCAGAATATTGGACAAAACAGCCGCAAAGACAAAGCACATCCCTAATACAACCTATTCAACTTATCTCCTTTCTGGTATCTGAGACCAACAAAGCAAAATAAGGTAAATAACAACAATAATATCACAGAAAATAATCAAATTGTGGTTCATAAAGTAAAGCCTCATGATGACAGCTTACCTGGAGGCAGACATCAGTTTGATTGTCAGTGCCGAATGCTCTCTTGATGTCATCCACCTTCGCCATTTGTCCTTTGGAGACATTGAGGAAAACACCATGTGTCTGCAACACTTCATCAATGTCCTTCTCGCTACAATCAATACATGGGGATATATATTAGAAATAAAACCATGATATTTTTTTAAAAAAAGAATCTTATTTTGACTGGCTTGATATCACCAATGCATCTCAACGTCATCTCAGCAACCAGAAACTTGGAACAGAATCTTTGAGTGATGGTTTAACAGGTCAGCAGGTGGCCCTCTAGATTGTGACAAGCCTGTTGTCTCAAAAGGGGTCTTTTGGCCTTATAAATGCATTTGTATATAGTTCTCTTCAACCAGTTACATGAATAATTTATGTCTTTATTTAAATGATAACAAATTGGTTTTACAACTTTGTTGTTTGGCAAATTAGAGTAATCTGAATCTGATTCACATATGTTCTACAATTCCTTGAAAAAAAAGGGAAGATCAATGATTGAATATAAACAGATAAACAGTGTTTCAATGTAGGGATGATGGACTGCAGGGGAGAAGAAATTATGTCTTAATCAAGGCCGCCCTGGCCAGATGGTGATATACATATATACTCAGACGTCCTGCAGGGGTAGGTTGTGTATGACAGTTATCATCAGTTCATGTACTGCAAGGTTAAGCACTTCACTTGTGATGATTTTGGATTCCACAAACAAATAAAAGATGATGTCAGAAAGTTGTCAGAGAAGGTGTCAAATACGAAGTTCATTGTCTTGTGTACGGTTAGTCAGAATTGACATTCTGTTCACATCTTGGTAAATACTGTAGTTTGTACAGTCTGAAGTGATTTGAATCCAATTTTTAGTACGTTTTAACGCATCAGTCAGTTATTTTTTTACAATGCCTATAACTAGCATGGATTCTTACACAACCACAGTATTGCAACATTGCAAACAACTTTGACCTATTTTTATAATGTAAACGCAAACTTCCACTTACATTTTATTTCTCCAAGGTGTCACTTTGTTTGGGTAACAGGCTATTTCAAAGCGTTTACCGCCCTTTTTAAGTCTTACTACGGCAACATTTGTCAGTCTCTTCTGGTTTGTTGGAGTAAATATTGCTGCCATGATTCTGAAATGAGAACGTCAGAAATGCGCGATGCGAAAGTTGCGAAATACAGTTGGCTGGAAAGCTAACGTTATGATCATACAGTCATACCAGCAACATTATGATTGAAACACGTCGTCAATCACAAGATGGCGCCCATATTCGCGAGTACGCAGTTCGATATTCGGTTCTTCGCGAGTTCAATCATAATGGATTATCTATGAGCTCCCCCCACACCCCCAACTTAAACCAAAAGCAAAAAAGAGGCCGACACGGACGTGTCATGACAATACTATTCATACGACCGAACTCTAAACTTACTTTGTGCATATTTGAGCAAGTACATCGCAGTTCGGGCAAAATCCCCACTTAAAATTGCCAATGTTAAACCCTAACGGACGTTGATATGCATATATACCACATCCAAATCGAGGGCAACGTCGTTTCAAAAGAGGTTGAACCCTCTCTATCGTTCTGTTCAACCTAGTCAAGCATTGCGTCAATTCTGTACACAATCTCTCTCTCTCTCTCTCTCTCTCTCTCTCTCTCTCTCTCTCTCTCTCTCTCTCTCTCTCTCTCTCTCTCTCTCTCTCTCTCTCTCTCTCTCTCTCTCTCTCTCTCTCTCTCTCGATCTCTCTATCTCTCTTCTATATATATATATATATATATATATATATATATATATATATATATATATATATATATATATATATATATATATATATATATATATATATATATATATATATATATATATATATATATATATATATATATATATATATATATATATATATATATATATTTGCTCTGACAATAATGCTATACATTTTAATCAAAAACTATTGGAGAATGCAATTTTGCCAGATGCATGTGTATTAAAGATGAGACAAAATATAATTCATGAAAACTTTTAAATACCTTGGTCATGTATTGAATTATAACTTGAATGATGATGACATTGCCTGACAATTCATGCAGCTTTATGCTCAGGGAAACACATAAATGCGTATATTTCATATGTGTAGAGTATTTTTCAAACTCGAACTTTTGAGAGCTATTTGTTCGCCTATGTACCATTTATAAGTTGTACATATCACACCATAATATCCTCAAATGTATCTATCTAGCAATACGTGTACAGGTCACTGTTTATTGTTCTTTTTATATGGATCAATGTACTGACAGAAGCCTATCTATCTATCTATCTATCTATCTATCTATCTATCTATCTATCTATCTATCTATCTATCTATCTATCTATCTATCTATCTATCTATCTATCTATCTATCTATCTATCTATCTATCTATCTATCTATCTATCTATCTATCTATCTATCTAAATAATTTATATTATGTATCTATCTATCTATCTATCTATAAATAATTTATATTATGTGCGTGTGGTGTGAGTGTGTTTGAGTGTGCGTGTATTTATCCTATAAGTGGTCGCCGAGATATTGCCTCCCAGACATGACTAGAATACTGCAGTGAAAAGGTGTTTAGGAGCCAGTTTGGACCGTTATCAACTATGTGACGTCACACCTTGTAGCCCTATAATAAACATAAATATATATAAACAAATAATTAATTATTATTTTGAATGCAGTGCCACAGCATGAATTTATGCGAGACCACTTTCCTCTACAACCTGGGACAGTCGCGCAAATCATTGGGGCCACTGTAATTGCTTCTGATGTCAACCACCTCGTCCATCTCCTTCCATATTCAAATACCTTACCTAAGGCTGTAAGCATAGGATTCGTCAAAATCCTGACACTATGTACACAATTTCCTCCTTCGCCAGACTAAAAAATATGGAACGCCCGTTACCAGAAACCAAGTTTTAATTGCCTGAGAGTTAATTTGCACAGTACATTGCAGAAAGGTGAAGATTTTGCAGAATGCTGAAAGGCAGTGTGGGCGGTTTCTTGTGTGACAATAAATGTCATTACAGATCAATATTAGCAGGTCATCCTTTCGATAGTACCACCATATCACAGAAACGCGTTTGTACAGGGGTATCTGCTTGACAAAACCCCCGTAGAACTTAAAGCACCTCAAGAGCCTACTTTCAAAGTGATAGTTTTAGCGGCTGCCGTAACTGGGCGCCGCCGGTCGGGATTCTGCAATATTTCTCTTTGTATTCTTTTAATTGTGTCTTTCTTCTTTATCTGACGCAAGGTAGACACGAGGTCATCTATAGACGCGACCGAACTAAGACGCCGCCATTTCTCCAGGCTTTTGATGGTGAGCAGCTTGAATCCGCCATTTACGCGACGATTACTCTGATCAAGCACTGAAGACAAAAACAAACCACAGAGCAACCGAGGTAAGTGTTTTCAAGACATAAGCATTAGAAAAGACTTTTGAATATGCACATGGGTTATAATTTTGTTATTTGGCACAGAATATGGCCCACCCTCTATGTCATGCGATCGCGTGCGGTAATCACGTGGAGGTAAGAACGGCAGTTTCTGATAGAGCCAGCTCCAGTCTTTACCCAACTCCTCTGATGTGATCTTGAATGCGTTTGTCAACTCATCTATAACATAGCGTATTTATGAGTATAAGAAAAGCGGAGAAAACCCCGTTGAAAACAGCCCAGCACAGGACCACCTCGAATGATAGAGCTTGCTAAACATGGTGCACCACCAGCTTTGCGATAGGTCATGTATATGTGAGGTCTTTGTGAGTTGGACAAAACAAGACCGATTAGATAAGCAATCATGATCACCACTTGCACGGGCATCGTAGGGGGTTGTTCACCACTTCGACCAATAACACGAATACACATTATCAATTATTCCAAACGAAGCATGCATGTGAAGTTTATAGTTGTGTTAGTCGCTCAACAGATCACTGATTATATCGCCATGATAGTAAAAAGCAATTGACACGATGTTTGAATGCCATAACCGACGATGATAAATGCAGCCTCCATTTGTCTGATATTGCGTCGGAAAAACCCGATGTGTTGCCTAAGTAAGTCATACTTAAACACATAACACAAGCTAATTGATACTTCGCTTCTGTGGGGCACTGTCTCTCAATCGAACACACAAAGCTTTATTTGACAGCACATCACATGTTGCAGAACGAGTCTTACTGTACTCAACTGAAGATAATATGGGCCATTTCAAAGTATACGCATATTTACATTCGCAAAGGTTGACTTATCCTGACGACAAGGTAAGGGATACCATGAAGTTGATTGACAAGTTTCTTTACAAGAACAAGCAAGGACAAACATAAGTGTTCGCAGCGTAAGAAATAAAGGTTTTTCCTTGTTCCGGCTAAATACTGATGTCAAACTTGTCCTTTGACATTTTAAATCGATTGGTTGAAAGAAAGAATTCCATGCTACGGTGTACAGAGCAGTGTCAAGATGATCCATTGCTATTATCCGAATGATGGTTATCAAGTCAAGGGTCTAAAGTAAAAAAACTACTGGTTCGCAGGGCGGGAATTGTTGTTAAAGTCATAATTTCCATGACTGCAGAGTTTCTAGGCGAACCCACCACATCAAATCACATCCGACATCGCGTCCTTTAATGTGATAAACGCGATATGAAATTAGTGGATAAAGAAGCATCTCGAGCATTGCATACTATTATCACGGAAAAGAAGAAGTTAACGTGAAAAATGAAAGGTCACCTACGCGATGAGGCAATCTGTGGTAGGGCTGCAAACAGATAACAGATATGCTGCATTTACGAGCTTCCATATACAGCATGTATGATAAAAGCAGCAGTAACAGCGCTGACATCGATGTGAACGTTTATGGCTAAAGCAGAAAAGCACTGGCTGAAACATTTGATAGAAATGGAAAAAAATCAAAGCCAGCACACAAACAATAGATTTGGATAGGATGGGGTTGATTTCGAGTGAATGAATTATTTTGGTAGATAACCAAATATGGCGGCGGGACGGGTTTTTCTTACCCTCATGGTGCGTGATTTCACCGGGGTGGTATCCATAGTGATAAATCTTCTTGATCGTATCCGAATGGAGTTTTATCTCCCGAATCCTCTTTAAAGCCAAAATCTTTTTGTCCATCCTGGAAATTTCCGCTGTAACCAACTTCAAGTCTTCTTCTTGCTTCACAAGCTTTTTCGTGGCATTTGCATGAGCAGTTTGGCTGGTCTCCACTTCTGTTGAAATTTGGTCAACCAATTTCTGTGCTTTCTCAATCTCTTTCAGTAAACCAGACTTCTGTTCGGTCATCTGGTCAATCTTGCGTTCCAGTTTTCGGACGTCATCCCGCAGCGATTCGGCCATACCCATCAGATAATTGAACATCGTGGGTGAGTTTTCCTTACGGTTATGGATGCGTGACCGCACCTCGTCGATGTCATTCTGTTTCCGGTTTAGTTCCGCTTCGGCGCGTTGCAGATTCTCCATAACTGTTGCAGCGCGTCGTCTGTAGTAGCGCCTCTCGTCGCGTGCTTCCTGTAACATCCGTTCTAATTTCAGGGTATACATAGCCCGTCGTTTGAGACGAAGACCTTGTTGGTCGCGGTGATACTCCAATAGCTTGGTGGCGTCCCTCAGATCCATCTTGCGATGATTGTGAGTATTAACCTCTTCCTGGACTCGCCTGGCGTAAGTGGAATCATGGGCCACCCAGCGTTTCATGGGCTCAGCCACTGTCTGCATGGTTTCACACACCTTCCGCATAAGTGTTAAGACAGCATCGTACTGAGATATATAAACCTGCAACGGACTTCTGTATTTATCATGTTCATCCAGCTCGTTGTCTAAATCCTCCAGCCTCTGAGCGATTTCTCGGTTCCACTCGTTCACCTTTCCGTCATACGCCTGTGCTGCACGCAGATCCTCTTCCGTGGTCTCGGCGGAGAAACTCAGACAGTATTTTCGAAGGTTATTCTCGTAAGCGTCTACAAGATCATTCCTCAAACTAAAGGAGATGTAATCGAACATTTTCCCACGCTCCACCATACGACGTAGTTCCATTACCTCCTTAGTTCCATTGAGAGTGCTATCGCTGCGACATCGTTGCAACAAAGGTTCCAGATCTTTGAAGTCATTGATTCTATCCGTGGATCTGGATGCCTTGTTCTTGAGCAACGAGATGAACTCCAGCCATTTGTGGGTGCTGCCGATGTTACCCATATATCGTTCGAGAAAGACGTTTGTCTCCCGCTGAGCGGACGTGACAACCGACATTATCCTTCTGCGCACTGCTTCAGTCGATGCGGGGATGGCTTCTATGCGTTTTGAGGCGGCCATTTTATCCAGGTTTGATAGATGCAATTATTAATCTTTAAGCGTAAAATACTTCTAGGTACCTCAGAATATTACGGTTTTCATTAGTCAACTTACACAGTAAAAAAAAATTCGTAATCACAACGGGTCGGCTCGGACTTCCTTAGTTGGGATAAGAGTCGCTAAGGTGCGTCGAATGAAGTATGTCTTGCATCTAAATCAAACGAGGTTCACCGCTATACGGTTCTCATCGTGAAATTACCTCTCTCTGGTGCACCGTGGTATAATTCCTGTATGCTGCTCTATCCAACTCAAAACACCCGATGCCTCTAAGTCGAAGAAAGTACACAACAGTTTAAACCAATAAGCATATCACACAATGAATGAATCAATTGCAGATACGACTGGTGCTTCGCGGTATCCACAAGATGGCCTGCAGATTACATGCCATTAACACTTCTCCGACGCCCTGGAACCACTAATCGAAACATAATATTTGGTCAACGTCTTTTGCCCAACGTCTTTTGCCCAACTCATCGTTGATAGCTCCACTTCACTCTCATATTACACTGAGGATGGTCAATCTCAACCGCTGATGTAAATCAGTGCTAAAGTACATGTAAAACATACACATCTAATGGTTGGCAGGGACAGGTTAGAGCACAACGCCCGGTGCACTTGTCGTCTGCTTTTCGCGGTGAGAGGCGGCAAAAGCGCGGTTACCAAGCCAAGCCTCTAACGTCAATAATTCGCGCGTTGAAAGGATGTGACCTGATCGGAGGTGTTGTGAAGGGGGCGATGTCTTTACGTTTTCTCTATCCGTGTCACGTGCAAGATCACTGTCTTTATCCATGGTGTTTGACGATCTCCTTACGCATCGGCTTCTGTGCAAGCTAAGATTCACCTCTGCCCCACCTAAATCGCTTTGGGGCAAATTCCGCGGACGTTTCATGGCCGTCAAGTGTTTCTGAAAATGGCGTCGGTCGGATGTGAAAACGAATTCGTAACCGAAAATCGGCTGAAAAAAGCAAAAGAGAGTTACAATACGGGATTTGAATTGAAAGTAACGAGAGTGTCCGGAGAAGTTGTTCGCGGGAAAGACGTCGTTGCTAATCTACCAACGGGGTAATGGAAGAGCCTGATATACCATCTGCTCCCAGATTAACTGCCCTCCCTCAATGGGAGTTCACGGTTTTATGGAAAATAATATTGAAACAAAAGTGACTAGTGACAGCAAAATAAATTGGTAAATAAGACTGCTAAAAACTTGGACAGCTGATGTAACAAATAAGATGTGCCAAAATTTAACACGTGTGACTGCAGGGTCTTGGTAATATAACCTAAATAATTGCAACGTAAAAAGCGAAGAATGTTCATGATCAAAAACATCAAAAGGCTGCCTTTGTGGGCAGTAAACACGGCTTTATTTTCTAGGAAACTGGCGATGGTTATCCTACGTCTCCATTGTTCGAGAAATACGTAACTTCACCGGCAAACCAATGGTTGACGGCCATTTGTATTCCCCGATAAGCTCCACTCATGTTGACAATTTATGCTTGTTATCGCCCGGTCATTGGTCAAGGCTGGGTCAAATCGCTTGCTCCCCGTTACATATTGCAGAGATGTTATGTTATTTATAACTAACAGCGCGCACAATAAGTGATATGAGTTCTATCAAGGAGTAACATATACCAGGAGTGAAAACGAAGCCAAGATCAAAGCACCGGAAGGGACCGGAAACTAGTTCGAAGCCCGTCATTCGAAAGTCAACATTTTACTTGCTGAACAACTGATTTTTTATCGTTCAACATCTTTGTAATTTCATCATTTTCCCATGGATTCTTCCAATGAGATAGTTATCATCATCTATGAATAATTATGTTCCAGACTTGCAACAGACAGTATCAAGTATTTTGGTTGGTCAAAAATCGGAAATGTTTGGTGGTTTGTGTACGGACTTGAAATTTCAAATTTCTGCTGAACGAATGGCCGTTTTTCAAAATTATTACCTTATTTTGTTACGGTATATCTAAATATCGTGCATATGTAACTCCACGGTTCTGTAAATTATGGCCGAAATAATCAATAAAGAAAAACCTGCATTGCTTCACAAAGCAATTCCATATTGAGGCGGAGTTTACCGCGCTCGACTAAATGTCCCTTTAACAGCAGATCTTTACTTCATGTGTAGTAATGGCTCCTTGATAACATATTACCTGTGGGATAGAAAATAGGACCAACAAACTGACTTGACAAATATTTACCTGTGACAACATTTGAATATGCGTCGTCTTTGTAAATAAGATCGAGTAGTGAACGAGCACGTCGTTTGGAGGACCACAAGGGGGCATGTATTTATCACCAAAGAAACGCGATTGATCGAGCCATAGATGACAGGAGAAATAAGCTCTGGGCGGCTCCTGTCTCCCATGATTTACAGAACACTAGAGGCTATTGTATGATGGGCGGCGGATTAATTCCAATCAGATACGGGCAAACTCAAAACTTATTGACACATGTCGTTAATGTTCGGGCCATAGTGAATGTAAACAAACAGCGCGCTAAAGCAGCAATGTAATGTTAATATACGAAGCCAGATTCTGTCCCCGGGTTCTGTTGGTAAACCGACAACCTCAGTCTGGTTTTGCCGTTATTTGAGGTTAGGGTTGAAGTTGTATTTGGAGTCAAGGACGCGCTGACCCGGGGGGGGGGGGGGGGGGGGGGGGGGGGTAACTTAATGGTTAGAGTAACATGTGCCGCGACGGGGTATCTTTTTTTTCGGCCTCTTGACTTGTACGACGGGTTTTTTTTGGCCTCATACTTGTACGACGGGGTATGTTTTTGAGCTTCAATCTGTACGAGGGGTTATACATTCGCATAATACCTTGTACGACGGGGTATGCTTTTGGCCATTTTGACCTTGTACGACGGGTACGGGTTTTCGAGGTCCCGCGGCACACCCCTATCCAGAATAAGGCCAAGTGCCCCCCCCCCCGGGGTCAAGAGGCACTCATTATCTCATTTTCTGAGATTGAGTTATGTACATGTGTATCACATCTACAACGTATTTGTAAATATACGTATCGCACTGAAACCGGTCCAAAGTGATGAGGGTCAAAGATCAAGATTAAGAGTTTTTGGACTACACAAATCCAGAATCGAAACAATTTCTGATAATTACGTTTAGCGGTCAACTGGAGATTCAAGTGCCTGCTAGAGTCAAGAGATGTACATAGATGTATACTTAATCTGACAAATATTAACTTAATTTTTATACATGCAATATGCGATAAACATTATAAAATATCGCGTACTTCCATTAGTTGCAGATAATGACATAACAACGGATATGACATAACAACGGATTGTTTTACGCTTGAAGTCGGTAAGCGAGTCACACGCACATACACGCACATAAACGCACATACACGCACATGTACTAGTCTGCGTCCCAGACTCCAGGGGTTCCGCTACGCTTCTCGCCCTTTGAGTCTACGACACGACCAGCTCTAAAAGTGGCGCGTCCGAATATTCATTAGACACGTTCGTTAATCTTCGTGACCAATCAACGCAAAGGTTGTGACCCGGATTGACCTTAATTGCACGTGCCTGGCTCATGGAACTGGCTTGTGATACGCACCCTCGGTTCTGTGTGACGTCTGGACATTGTAGTGGTCTGCTGCCAATGAGAACACATTGAATGTGTTCTGGAATTATGGGGCGTCTCAAAAGTTCAAATTGGCACCACAACAAGCGTTTTAATCGCTTAGCTGCACGATAGTATGTTTACGCGATAGTAAGTTAAAAAGAACCAGTTGTGTGTGTATGCTTCTCTCTGCCGAATGTGTGATTAACGGTGCCACTCAGCGTGAAACAACAAATCGGAGTGTTGTGGAATGTGTGCCCGGCTCATAAAAATCACTCGTCCGGTTGGACAAGTACTTCGGAAATTGTAGAACTGACCAATGAGAGTTTTACGACTCAAAGGTACCCGAGAGTGACCGAGAGACACGGCTTGTGATTGGAGCATCCCAAATCTGGGATGCCCGTCCAGTTCAAGACATTAGGCTCTCCTAGACTGAAGGCGAGACTATTGAACATCAGTAACATGTAAACAGCGCCCGCAGCCATCAGGCTAGGGGACCTTGACTATACATGTACGCACGTTATTGATTTAGAGGATATAACGTGCAAAACACATATCGCTGTCTTGATGATGGATCACGGACACTCGAGTTTTAAAAAGCACCCCCCCCCACACACACACACACATAGCCTCTAATATATACATACTTCTTCACATGTTTGAGGATAGGGATGAAAGATTTTAAGATTCGAGTGCCTGTGTATGGGAGTGAACACGAATTATATATGATTTGCTTTTCTCATACAAATAACTCACATGGGTCAGGCACGCGCCATTTTTTTTGGCTTTGCCTTCTTCTCTCAAACATACATGTGGTATATTTGTCAAGAACAGTGTTTTCAGTCAATCAATGGCATGTAAAACACAGCTAGAGTTTGGTTTGTATAATGTCGATCTCCTCATCGAGCGCATAGTTGACGATGCCATTTTCGATGTCGTCGGGATGCATAGCGGTGTGTGACAACGGTCGACGAGACCTCACGCCATTATATGACGCCACGACTTGCATTATGATGTGGACGAGGAGCCAGGCAACTGATGCTGCTGTAGACAGGTAAAATATGCTCACCTCTGATACATTATCGAAGAGGTAGCCCACTGCCCAGCTGACAAAGAAGCCAGATAGTCCAGAGCCTGCCATGGTTAATGCTACTATAAAGGAGAAGAGTGTGATGTATTTATCAGTGAAGGCGTAGAGTGCCGGCCAGGCGGCATTAGCCATCATCTGAGTCAGACCACCTAACACCCAGAAGATTATCTTATTAGAAACACCCACTGCGGCAGTGCCGGCCAAGGAAGCCACGATGACGACCACCTCGACCATCAGCATGACTTGAATGGGACAGAAATGAGAGATGATGATTCCCAGGAGCCTGCCCACCATGCCGGATGTTTTCATGGTGAAGTCAAACCAGGCTCCTTCGTCTTGTGTGATCCCAATGCTTGACTCAGTGGCGAAAGTGTAATAGAAAGAGAAGGTGCCATACACACCCTGACTGAACACAGCCCATAGAATTAGTAACGTTACCATCAATAAGCCAAACCAGGTTTTACCGTCCGCACACGAGGCTGGCTGAAACACTTGTTTGAGGGATGACTTGGGTTTTATGTCATTTACGAAAGATGCCGGCGGGCCCCGCAGCCAGAACCCACACAGCACGACCGACATAGCCACAGTTAATGCACCGGCTATACTGTACGGAATCTCTATTCGCGAGAGACCAGGTTGTGGCACAAACGTACTCGTTCCATTGGAGTCTTGCTCGGTTTCTCTGGGAGAAAGATACGGAGATGCCATGAATGGAGTGAACATGGCTCCAACCGTGAACCCGAAATGTATAGCGTGCAAAGGTGGGTCAACTTGTACCCCCCAAATACTGGTGACGAACGAGTTACCAACTGCAACCAAGCAACGATAAAGCTATTCAATCAATATAGCTTTGGACGAGGATATCGTATATGAAATATTTTCTAATACTAGTGCTAAAATTATTTAGAATAAATAATTCATAATAGCAGAGGATATGAATGAATTAATCTGATATTTTACCGGCATCGATGGTTCCCTGTGCCAAGCCCTCAATGAATATCACCGTCCCCAATACTTGCACGTAAGTGCTCCACGGTTGGACGAGTACTGAGGTACCCGCTACTAACAAGGCCACAGCCAGGAAGGCGTTAGAATGGGTATGCAACCGATCATGAGCTATGCCTCCTCCGAGACTGCCGACCAGGGATCCGACCTGCTTGGCACCCACGGCAACTGATATGGCTTGTGTGGTGGTTCCAAGACGATCTCTGAGATCCGGCAGACAGATGGTGATCAAAGAGCTGTAGATTCCCTGACATGCACGAAAGAATCAAGTGAAATTTATTCTATAACTTTTTTTGGGCGGAATTGCATATCATCATTATTTGATAATAACGAAACAAATCTTGGCACATGTGACTCACCATGGTTACCCATAACAACACTAGAACGATGGTTTGTCCATATTTATACAGCGACAATCTGGTCCATCCACAGCCATGTACTTCTTTGGGATCACTGCTGCTATCAGATGTTGATGAGGTATTACAGGTAGTGCTGGAAGTCGACGGAGTTCCATTTTCACCGATAGCCATGCTGCCTTGTTTACGAAAAATACATCAAATGACTGCATTGCTGTTTGGTATTTGTCAACGAGAAGTTACAAAAGTTAACCTCTGATGACCGAGTCTAAGGATGAACATCACAACTATGATAAGAAACCTTGACGTTTTAATGAAAAAAAGATAAGCCAATTGCCGACCATAGTGCAGAAAATCGGATCTGCGCCTCGGTACTTATGAAGATTATTCGTCAGCGATTGAATGATAGGCACACATGCTAGGGACAAAGGTCGGTATTGTTGTGGAGGGTATATTGTGGTAACAATGGGTAATGTCACAATGGGTTTACCGAGGTGGTGTAGTGAGGCTCTAGTGGTGTTGTGAGGTTTCAGAGGTGCAGTGAGGCTCTAGTGGTGTGGCGAGGCTCTAGTGGTGTGGTGGGGCTCTAGCGGTGCGGTGAGGTTACAGAGGTGCGAGGCCCTAGTGGTGTGGTGAGGTTTCAGAGGTGTGGTGAGGCTCGTGGTGTGGTGAGGTTTCAGAGGTGTGGTGAGGCTCTAGTGGTGTGGTGAGGTTACAGAGGTGTGAGGCTCTAGTGGTGTGGAGAGGTTTCAGAGGTGTGGTGAGGTTTCAGAGGCGTGGCAAGGCTCTTGTGGTGTGTTGAGGTTACACCAGTGCGGTGAGATAACAGGTGTGTTGAGGTGTGTAGTAAGGGTAGATGCTATAGATGCGTTACAGTGGAGTGGTATCACTTCATAGGTTGGGGAAGTGGGGTACTGTAATTAAAAAAAACTATTTGTGTCTATAATACAGGTGTATTTTTATTTTGTAATTCATAAAATTGAAGATGGCTGATATCATAAGAACTCTCACTGAAAGAGACAATCAACAGAGTTCCTGTACAATTCATTATTACCCACCGAGGTCATGGAGGCAAACTGGTAGCACCTAATGGCTGGCTGCAACTCATTGCTTACCAACATAACACAACATAAACACAATTTGTAGACCACTAATTTCACTGAGAAAGCTGTGTTACAAACAAAACCCAAGGAGCTCACAGGCATTTAATAACAGAAGGAAAAAGCAATTTCTAGTGGATGACAAGTGGAAAACATCAGACACCTGTGCACCTAACAGCTGCTGGGTAGAAAGTACTTTGGAAGTAAACAATTGGAAGCAGTAAATTTTTGTATAGTTAAACATTGAACCTTACACAAGCCATCCTGGAATCCCCAATAAATAGGGCACCGCTGAAAACAGTGTTGTCATACGTTATGATATACTGGAGACCTTATGATAATGCGTAGTAATTGAATACGGGCTACGTTTGCCAAAACGAAAATCATAACGACACAACATTCAATGTGACCATAATACTGTTTGAACATATTAGGTTCGACATTAAAAAATGACAACAGGTGATACATGAATATAACAGGCATAAGTGGTGTAGTTTAGGTGACTGCAGCCGATATTGAGCACAGCACATGAAACTACACCTCAACACAGTCACATGTATCCTGTAGCAAATATGGTATATCACAGAACATAATCTGCTGAGTCAGCAGATCAGCATCAAGTCTTTAAGACCAGTCCATCAACAGAACCAACGTCACTGTATCCACGAGTATCACATCACACACACAGCAATGTCACTAGAGGGCGCTCACATAAAATCACCCATGGTAACAATCGAAGGTATTAAAGGAGGGTCCGATTGGGAGGATACATCTGGTGATATAGTTATAACACGAGATGCACCAGTGTCAACTCCATGGATCCTCACTGGCCAACAACACCAAGTCACAACAAGAGCTCACCAGCAATCACAATGCATATTCTACGGCATTCTCCATGTGGCAAAGTCTACAATTGTGTATATAATTAATAAATCTAACATCCTCAGAAGGTTTGTTCATCGTCACACTGTGATGTCCAGTGGTCAAATACTTCACATATGTCACAATAAGGACGCTCTTGGTTACGGTTGCCATGGAAGTTGGATGGTGGTGGGGAGTCAGACATGGCTTGTGTTGGACAATCGTCTGTGTCATGAAGATCAAACTGGTCACAGATGTCGCAAAACAGCCGGGGTGCAGGGACTCGTCTCTCAATGTCACTGAAAACATACACATGCTCACAGGGTGAACAATAAATCCATATATTTGTCACTTGAGAAATGCATTTTTCTGTGATTTCGTGTTGCCCTGATTATAGTGTCTAGCTGCTGAAATATTTTGATTTTTTCTTTGTATTGCACAAAAACATCAGCCCCTTGAAGACAGTGTCCAAACTAGTTAACGGAAACATCGTTTGAATAATATGGTTTGAATAATGATTCATGCAATCATATTCTGGTATTATTGCTCAATCTCCAGATGTTTTGCATCTTGGGGTATCCAATGAAGCAACCACAATAACAAACAGGGCGTTGCAAATGCTATACAAAATAACTGATTTGTTCAGATTTGAAATAACGTCAAATTTGTACCGAATCAGTAAGAAAAGAATTCTGCTTATTTTTGGACTCATATCCCTTATGATATGTATATTTTTATCTTCAACAGGAGATCAAGTTGCATTATTCACATCTTTGATCAGAGGAGACACTTACAACTCATTAGTGGAGCCGTTGTGGACATCGTCTCCTCCATTAGCCACAACATACAGCTGAGCTTTGAGTTCCTCAATTTTCTTCTGCTGGTCAACAATCACTGAGTTCAGGAAGGTGCTCTGGGAAAAGAAAACTTCAAGGTCAATAACACATAAGAAAAGTATAGCCCCTAATGCATATGTGCATACAAATGTTAAGGTCAAGGTCAAATAACAATGCCAATGTCATCTAAATGTGTCCCGGTTAGTGTCAGGACGAAGTACCTGAGCTTCCCCGGCCTGTTTCTCCTTCTGAACCATATCCATTAGGTCTCCACCACCTGTGCACCACACCCAACAGAACAACAAAAGGTGAAATAATTACCCATAAAAGACAAGGTCACATAATGACTGACACAAGATAAGGTCACATGAAGACCGATACAACACACAATCTCATTGTATACAATTCAAGACAAGGTCACATGATCAATATTTTAGGTTGCATCCAAACCCTTCTTTACAATCCAAAGACACAGATATACTTGGGTGTCGATTTGACCCTGACCTGGATGATCATGGTCGCTGGCCTGTGCCTCAGCAAGGGAAAACTCAAGCTCTTCCACCTTCTCCTGTAGGGTCAGCTTCTCCTGGTGGAGAGAGGAGGCGAGGGCAGCCTGGCTACGTAAAGCAGCAAGCTCACTCTTGACACTGTCCAGCTGACAAACAGAACAAACACTCACAGGGCTAACCAACTATGGCAATAGATTATCACAGAGTGGGGTGCAGCACCCTGTCGTTTTTTTAAGCAAGGAGATGAGGTGAGGACCGTACCTCGCGGTGGGCCTGTTGTAGCTCAGTGTCCCTCTCCTTTACACCCCTCTCAGCCCTGTCCAGGGAGCTCTGTAGCGATGACTTCTCCAATGAATGCTCCTCTCTGATTTGAGATTCGCTGCAATAATAATAAGTAATGGGCTGAGAAGATGGGTGAATCAGTGGCGAGTCTAATGCTAGACGTCATCTTCAACGTTAAGGTGAGAATGAAGATAAAGCACATAGAGGGATCTACAACGCTGAGAATCAGAGGCAAGACAATAGATGGAGGAGGCTGAGCTAGGTGCTATTCTCTATACACCTATTACAATAGTCCCTTGGTACCCCTTGCCACAACAACATAGCAATTGGTGTCATTTAATTCAACCAATGGATCCTTTTCATCATGCTTTCATTCATGATGTAGTTAGATAGGCAGATATGTAATAGCAACAATATACAACATTGATATCTAAAACAAGCACTTGCACATGCAGGACAACAAATCACAGCAACATTGATCAATCAACAACACAATGGTTCTCCCAATTGCACCAAGCCTTAAGAAGAGTCCAACGCTTATCGTGACAAAGGTGGCAGCTCGTTATATGCAAGGAACGTAACATCCATGATCACAGGAAACATCAACAAACATCACTGACGTAAGGCCGTCTGGACAATAAGTGAAGAGACCCTAGTCCATAGAGTACTCGGGGGTAATGGAAGCATGACAACATTAGACATAAGCAGCCCACCTGGAGGCAAGTGACAATTGATTATGTATAGCACATATAGCGTGTCAGAAACACCGACACAGAACCGATACAGCCATGCTTATCAAAGCTCCTTTGTAGATGAGGTCACAATAAGTGCTACTAAAGAAGTCATGCCTGATGAATTAATACTTTACCAAACCTGACGGCGTTGATAAATAAAGAAAGGGCTTGTTATAGGCTGTTAGTGTGAGGAGAGTTTCTAAGAATATGCTATATTGTAACCAAAACATCTACGTGCCATGAAGAACAGTTGTTTGACACTTAAACACTGCCACGAAGTTGCATATATAGTCATTCATGATGCAATGAGCCACACAGCTCGATGTAGGGAACCATATGCTTACCATCAGAAACCGTGTATGCCATGGTTATTTGGATGAAATTGCCACAGTAGCCAAACAGAAAGAGATTGAGCATGGATTACTCTATGGGAGAGGTTCACTGATAAATCAATGTATTGATAATTGCCAGATAAAGATTGTGAAAATGATATTAGATCTAGCAAAAGCAGGACTGTGACAGTTAAGTGGAATGGATACATTAGGAATGTAGGGTCACAGCAGTGTAGCCTATTGTCATATAAGAACATTACACATTCAATTTATCAACTATGCTGCACTTAATTTTTTCATATAAAGTCTGGATTGGATTCATATAAGCCCAGATGAACCCTGACCTGACCTCAATAAAATATATTAAAACACAAGCACATTCAGCATAAAACTGTGGTTTTTGGGATAATATATTACACCCCAGAAGTTCCAAACCAGGGTTGCATATTGTAGGAAAATGACAGTATCCATTATGTATCTGCTTCAAGGTCACTCAGAACAGTGAAAAGGTCACAAAGTACCCTTCCTAGATACAGAATGAAAGATCACTTAGAGAAGGAAAGGCATGTTACAGATCAGTTACTTGGTACACACAACAACCTGGACATTTCTGTTAACTCCTCTACACAATAACAAAGTATACAGCTCAGCTGTCCTCCATCAAAATGGTGATTGTGATGTATTTCAGCTGGCAAGAGTTGTTACATAAGGACCACACAACATACTTACTTCTTGATTCTGCCCCAATAATAGAAAACCAACCAATTAGAAGACATGAAAATCCCCTGTATATCCATCACTCAAGGTCATTTTCACAAAAACACCATAATAACAGCAATATTTCAGCACTGATTACTAGTGTAAGAATTTGTAATTGACTGCAAACTGTTTCAAGAACATGCGATCATGACTTCCCAAAGTGAATCAGCTTATGAAAAAATCACTGTACCTCTTTTTGAGTTCCTCTATTTGTTTGGTTAGGGCCAGCTGTTGAGTTTCAAGCTGAAACCACAACACATGGTATTCATCCTGACAAGGTTTAGGAACCACATGGCATGTGAGGTGGACGACAGGGGAGTGTAGTGAGCTCTCACCTGTGCCTTCTCCGAGACGGTGGTTTTCAGTTTGGCGACCTGCATCTTGAGGGCGTCTTTCTCTGCCTCCACGAGTCGTCTGCTCTCCTCTGCCTCACCCAAGCGACCTTCAGCCTCCTTCCTACAAGACATCAGACACCAAATACAAAAGAGGTGAAGATCAATGGTAATCAAGTTAAGGAACACACAACCTAACATAATTGCCACACAGTATGAAGTCTTGTGATAATACAGGTGAAATGTCAGAGGGGGGTTCCTAAGACTCGCTGGCACACCTGTTGGGTGATATCACAGGACAAACTGGTGCAATCCATCTTATCACATAATACTTACAACTGAAGCCGGACATCTGCTGCCACTTGCTTCTGTTGACTGCATTCCTCTGTAGCTGATTGCAGCTGTTCAAGTTGAGTCTTCTTGTCACTAACTTCCTTCTCCAGCTGCAAGCACAAATATTACTGTTGCTCACTTATCTCCATAACCATGCATGTTTTACCCATGTTAACCATGATTCATAAAGATCTCCAGAGCTTGATGTTCACTATGAAACCCTCTTAGGTGTATACCCACCTGCTACTTGGTGTATAACCACCTGCTGTGTGGTGTATACCCACCTGCTGCTTGGTATATATACACACCTGCTGCTTGGTGTATATCCACCTGGTGCTTAGTGTATACCCACCTGCTGCTTGGTGTATACCCACCTGCTGCTTAGTGTACATCCACCTACGGCTTGGTGTAAACTCACCTGCTGCTTGAGGTCATGGACCTGTGTCTTGTGTTGCTCCAGCAGGTCCAAAGTCAGGTTGTGTGTCTCGGCCAGCGTGGTCTTATCCTGCTGTAGCTTGTTGTGTTTTGCTTCCAGAGCCTGCTTGTCTGCTGCAACCTGCACAACAACATACCATGGCCATTAATTGGGAGAATCAACTGATACTGTCAGTAATCCAAAGTCATTAGCCAGCAGTTGTAACTTTGTGGCATTTGACATGGAAATAATTGCTATTTCCAATGAGTGACCCACTACAAGCAATCAAGCCAATCTAACATCAGGTGTTTCACATCCCACCACAACCACTTCCCTAACAAAGCATATTTGCTACGTTTATAACCACAAGACATGGTAACGTATAACTGTAACATGTTACATCCAACCACAACCACCCAACTTTATTTATAACAAGAGGCCCATCTACCCCGAATCTCTGCTGCTTTTGACAAGATTTTCAGTTAAAAAATAATGCCACGACTGATATATTAACTGTGCATAGTATTCAATGGCACATATTTAACTGTCGTAGAGCCCTCAGATGATGTCAATTTGTCTTAGTAAGAGAACCACCATAGAAGAATATGCTCAAATGTATTGGTAAGCACAGTTATCACATTCCACAAGCTTCAATGAAATTACAATGTGAGTTTGCTACACACACAAAACCCAATAAGTGTGCATTCCCCTCCCCTTCATTGAAGCTCATAGACATACCTGGTCTCTCTGGGAGTAGGCTTCATCCCTCTCACCCTCCAGCACCTCTTTCTGTTTGGTGAATGCCTCTTTCTCCTGAATCATGCCTGCACTTCGTTCCTTCAGTTCCTCTCTGTCCTTCACAGCAGCATCTCTCTCACCAGTTACTGCTGCCAGATCAGCCTCCTGCTTCTTGGATACTTGCTCCATCTTTTCTTTCTCAAACTGCACGAGTGACAGACAGATAAGTAAAACAATCTGTGTGAAGTTTTGTAAACAATGAAATAATGAACAAGGGGTGAGAATATCTACGAATGTCACATATCAATACCAACCTTGAAGTCATCTTTCTCCGTTTCCAATGTCTCAATGCATTCATCCTTGATCTTGATCTCATGAAGTTTGCTCCTTAAATCCTCATCCTTCTTGGTGATCTGTCGCTTGAGGTCTGAGATCTCCTTGGCCTTAAGGGCAGTGACCTCTCGCTGTTCAGCCTCAAATGTCTCCTGAAGCTTTGAGTGCTTTGATTTCCATTTTTCTACATCTTGTAGCTAAAAAATTATATTGAAGAAATGGCATTATGAGATTTAGTGTTTGAAATCTGACAGCAAATACTCCTATTTAACAACTGTGCGATTGAGATATGGTACGCCATTGTTGTCATTGAATGTCACTGATTATGATGATCGATCCCGTACAAGCTATGACACACTGACTCACAGCTTCCTCTAGTTGCTGTGTGTATGATGTGACGCTCTCCTCGTGTTTCTGGCTCAGTGTCGCTGCTTCTTTCTCTCGCTCCTTCTCCTTCTGACTAATTGTTTCTTGGAGTTTTCCAAGCTTTTGAGTAGAATCGGACAAGGCGGCTTGGAGATCGGCTAATTTTCTGAGGAACAACATGCAATAGGGTGTGAACATTAACGCTGTCCATACAGTGATGTCCTAATTGGTCCGTAATTAGGTCATCTACAGGGTGCTAAGTTTCAATTAGAGCCAGTTGGATTATATGTTGATTTTACAGTGAATAGCCAAACATGGTTGTCAGCCATTACAGGCAACATGCAAACTTCATGCTGAAATAATAATAACCACAAACCAAACCAACTCAATCCTGTCAAGTGCAACACCACTGACCAATAGTCATAAAGTGATGAAGAATTCTCAATACAATTATGACCACAAAAGTGAAATATGTTTATCTATGTGCTAATCTCTACATCAGTTTTGTCTAATTTTTGAAACAAACATATTTAAGATCTCTCTACATCAACAAATAATTTTTATTGAAAAATGATTTTAGAGTGCTATTTTAGGGCAATGGACAAATCAATGCAACACAAGTGCAGGGAAAATAGAATAATTATAATTAACAAAATCACCTCCAAGAGAAAATTGGATTGTAATAATTTGCAATGCAAATATATCAATGAAATCAATGATTGTACATATTGTTGCTACCACAGGACGCCACATGACTTACAAAAAAGTATGCGACAGGATTAATGAACAGGGGGCAGAAACTGGGTTAGGTCAGAGGTCACAGACTCACAACGAGGCTACAAAGTGACCAATGAGAAATGACTAACCTATCCTTTTCAATCACTTGGTTGTTGAGCAGAGTCAGTTGTTCCGAACTATCACCAGAGTTTTTCATCAGCTCCGAAATCTGATGCTCCTTTAGAGGGAGAAAAACATCAACAAAAATAACGTAATCTACACAATTACAAGCGTAAAAGAAAATGGCACATTGACAGAGGCATTGGACGGCAGTTTTATGTCCCAGCAAATTAAAGTGACAAAAAGCCAAGGCAACTTCACAAGAACAACATATATAGTTGTCAGCAGGGCATTCTAATAAAGAGACCACTGCTGATTTAGCATATGAACCAACAGCCATATATTTTTATAATGTAGGTAAATAGATTGACTGACATTTTTGAAAATTAACAACATGAGTTGGTATTGACCTAAACAGTGTAAATATCTGCTTTAACCAAATGTTAAAGTATTTGAAATTGTAATCATTGCCTTGCATTACAGCATACAACTTATATGTGTGGTATCAGGTGGTCTTCTGTAAGATCAAGCATAATATAGAAGCGGTGACAACTAAAGTTGTTGCCGGGGGAGAGCAACAAAAGACCACAACACAACATGCGACTGACAGTCAGTGGCGACACCACAACATGGTGGATACATGCAGTCATTGTCTACATCATCAACCATACAGGTGTACCATAATGTACACAAGTGACATATTGTCAATATGACATGAGATGAGCCACAGGTAGAAGAGAGCGGGCACTGACCAGTTTGGATTTATCGTCTTCCAGTTGGCGGCATCGATCTTCACCAGCACCTAACTGCCGCTGCACATCTACCGACAAAACGAGCTGCATGAATCCATGAATTAACTAATGCACCCCCCTGCATGAATCCATGAATTAACTAATGCACCCCCCTGCTTAACCAACAATCCTCTCAACACAATGTATCTATACACAAGACATTGGTGTTGGTGCAAAATTGATGCCGTGTAAGTGGATTGTGTACCTGTATATTGTGACTGCAAAGTGTCTAGTTGTGTGCCGAGACCATTACTGTTTTGGTCACTGACCGCAATTCGCTGCTCCAAATCTGCAATACATTCCACAAAATGCATTAAAAAAGACAAAGCTCTTTGGTGGCGACTGTGATAAACACAGGTTGTGGTTCTGGTCCAATGGTAACTGATTGCTATCACTGATGTTCTTGATCTATAATTCCCATGATAACATATCAACAGACCTTTTACTGCAGTTTGCTGTTTGCCTAACTTATTCTTGTACTTTTCCAACTCTTCTTCCTGAGATTGATGACAACATTCTTTTTTAGGAGGCTTTTTAAGTGGTCATTCAGCCTCAAAGTACATGATTACGATTGCTGAGTCACTCATTACAAAACTATCAATAACCATTGCGATGGATGATAAATAACCACATACAATGTTTTTATTTGATGGTGAGTATTACACCTGGCATCCATTTTAAGCAAAGCCTGGTAGATAAATCTTTTGCTTACGACCTAATTTTATCATCTGACAAATAACTCCCCTTGTTAAACAGTGAACAATATTACCCTCTCAGTTAGAAATAAGACCCCTCCATTTGTTTGGCACTTATCATTATCAATCATCTGGCCTGTTAACCGTTGTTTCCTCTATGAAAATGAAGCTGCATGAGGCGGGCATTTGAAATAACAGTTAACAATATTGTCTACTTGTACCTTTCAAGAACGACAATTGACTCACCAGTTCCTGATGGCTCTCAGCGACAACTTTAGCTTCCCGTGATTTGGAGGCCAGCTGCTGTTCAAGCTCGGCTATTCGCTGTGAGCTCTTGCTCATATCCTCACTGGCCGACTGTACCTGTAAGTCACAAGACTTAAGTCACCATCACAGATGCTACTGCTGACACACATGTCACACACTATGTAACAATGCAGTGGATTCCTACATGCATCCATTACCCACTACATGTACACATGGTTCCATGCCAGCACAATGAATCCTGCTTCCAGAATTATCAGAGATCCCATCCAACAAAATATCACCAATACCACATTAAATATTGTGACCCACCAGTGACAACTGGACCTTCCACAAGCTGACCGCTTCAACAATGACACCAGGCCCAGCTTATACACCTCCACTCAACCCATACACTCGCCCACACAATACTGGCCTTGATCAAAGCATTGACGACGGCCCCATACAGCCATAAAGATTGACCACTACATGGAATTGTTTCCATGGTAACGATTTAGCCATTACCTCAACAGGGGCGGGATAAAATGCATTCAATGAGGCAGTAGCAATTTCCTCTCTTATAGTACAACTAGCAAGTTGCTATGGTTACAGGAACACGCCACTATGGCAACAACAAGGGGACTGGGGTGGTGGCAAGGACGAGGAGGTGGTTATCAGGATGAAGGAAGCAGTGATTTAAGAGCGGGCTGGCTGCAGTATTACCCCCATTCCAATTCCACATTACAACACATGACCAGGTTGTTGAAGAAATATGATAGGCAGTGCAGAGGGGGCTGGGAGAGAGTGCATTCTGGAGAGCTGTTGTTTTGCTGCAGATATATGATGAAAAGATAACTGAATATCAAGGATGGTGATAATGAGTCATGAATATGCATGAGCAGGGTATGAAGAACCTGCCACATGCACAGAGCATGATTGAGTGAGGTAATTAGCACAAGATCTGTTCAGTGATTAATAGCCACCTAGTGAGTAGAATGAGAGACCAGGCTTTAGTTGAAACATGGGAGGTCTATGCCACGGCTGATGAGGCTCAAAAATCCATCATCTGGAGGTTATGTGAAAACGTGGCATGGTTCCATGTAAGATATAATGATACCGTCTGGTCTGCTCCGTCTACAAGACAGACACAGCCTGATAGCATTATGCCTGGCTCACTGGTGTAAGGCGCTGGAAGACAGGGGCATGGGACCAGATCGGGCGTCACTTTACTGAGCACATGGAGTAATTAGTATTCAACAGAAGTAGCATCAGCAATCAGAGAAGATCGAGCCTCTCAGGTCTGTGTCAGTGGATCATGACAACAGGGCGGATAGCAAGATCAATACCGAGGCAGGGGAGTGGAGATGAGTCGGCTCAATTCCTAAGGGAAGCTGTGTGTTAAAGATGAGAGGCCTCAATAAGAGATAGAACTAGCAATGCAAGATGAAATTTTTAATCACACCAAATAAAACTTATTTTTAGATAGGAATCTAGAGCCTAACAAGAGGATCAAAAACCCTTAGAATTATGAAAATCGGGTAAGTGGTCATGATTTTATTAGTGTTTGAATTTACAATTTTGGTCAGTTTTGGTGACAGCTATTATGCTTAAGCATTAGGGATAGTCTGGGCCTCTCAATTTAGCCACTTGAAGTTGTTGTTCACCTTAAGAGTGCTGTAACTTCCTTAATTTTCTGAAAATCAACTTGAAAATTGACACATGGGTAGAAAAAATGTCCATGATCACAATTATGATCTCAGAGTTTCTCTGAGCTACTTGGTGCGCCATGGCGCATTGGGCGCGACGCGACGATTTCGCCTTTGATGTTGTCCGCCACGGTAGACGACTATAACGTCCATAGGGTTTGAATCCTCTGCTTCTGTTAAAACGCATCAATGGTCATTTATATTTTGATATATACGATTGATGTATCATAAATGAATGGAGGTAAACTGTAATTATCGTTTTTATCGAGTTAACACTGCGGGACAAGCACGGTCGCTTTTTGCAACGTTCAGCTGACACCCCCACCATGACGCATTGATGGATGTACATGGGGACGTTCCTACAAGTGTAACTCCTGTCACCAATATTGATGAAACTTCGCCAGTTATTAGATAAAATGTTGTTTTAAACATCTATAAACTTTAGGATGATGTCTATGCCTGAGAAAGTAGGTTTTCATGCGGAAATCTCAACGACAGCCAATCCGAGGCCAGGATATAGGTGAACACCCTGTGCGGGATAACATGAGACCCAAGCTGGGGCCTGGAGACAGCGGCCAACGCTTATCGCTGGGAATTGCCAAATACCTACCAAATATATACCGAATATTACCAACTTTAACCGTTGATTCCGCGTTATTAATTGACGGTTCTGTTTTATGTCATCGCCATTATTAGAAAGATAAGGTGTTTTATTTTAGGCCTGAGAGGTTGACTTGCGAAAAAATTCTCTGGTTGTTGCGCTGGGATTGGGACAAAATTCTTCCGTTTGTAACTGGAATACCCCTTAAAATACAGGAATGCAGCTTTCACTATCGTGTTCTGTAACACGTCCTCTAATTGTCTGCCAATTTCATGCCGCGGTGAATACATTAACCCTTGTGGAATCTCGAGGAAAGCCCAGGTGATTTCATGTAGATTCTAAATTTCATTAAACGCACACACTCGCTAGAAAATTGTGCTTATGCATGTGACCTATTTTCACCCATTGCGATAGCGGCCTTCTTGCATAGCTAATAGAACTCCTGATGAAAGGAGATTGTGGTAATCAAGATTTGCTCCATCAAAGGTGGTCAGCAACAGATATCTGGTCTGGTACGACAGATAACTTTAATACCAACTTAAGATAGTACCACACAACACATTTCTGACAGATAGTACCCTTCCCCACCCTCACGACAGCAACAACCCTAGCAATTTAATGAAGCAACAACAGCTGTATTAGATTGAGAAGATGAGCTCACCTTCTCAATGTCTTCATCTCTCTGTGCCTCTAGAGCTTTGATTCGGTTGTCAGCTTGAGAGAGCTTGTGGTTGAGCTCCTCTATACGGCCGATATATTGGTCGGACGAGTCCTCTGCTTGCTTTAAAACAGACTTCTCCTCTTCCTTTTGAGCCTGTGCGACCAACAATCATGACTTTATTCCAACGATCATAACATTGACGTTTATAGAAATAGTGTGACCTGAACAGAATGAGCAACAAAGCTAGGTCAGAGCCAGGTCAACTAAAGCAATGAGGTGTTCCATACCTGTAGCTGTTGTAGTTTAGCCTCAGCAGCATCAGCTTTGCTCTGTTCCTCTTTGACCTGTATCTCCAGTCGCTTTAGACGGGCAGCATCCTCTTCAGCAACGCTCTGACGGTACAGACGTAGAACCTCATGACCACTACACAGTGGATGTTGGAGGAAGAAAGGAACAGTTGGATCTTGTCAAACGAGGAGATTGGAGAACGAATTACTTACCTCGATTTCACCTTTGTCGATCGCTGTCTCTTCAATAGTGAATTGTAAATCCTCAACTTTCCTGATAAACAAGATATTTGAAAAGTGCACTAGAATAGGATGGTTACACCATAAACATTTTCCCTCAACTCTATTGACAAAAAAACACACTCCACTCTTCACAAACCAATGGTTCATTGACCTACTTATGTACTGAAACGAACTTCTATCAAATGTAATCACCTTCTCTCTTCTTCTAGCTGGTTACCAAGCTGCTGTTTCTCAGCTTCCAGAGCGTCCACTCTGCTACGGAGCTGATGAACCACATCATGGTCAGCCCTCGATTCGGACGCTGTTGTTGATTTGAATGTTGCTAATTCTCTCTCAGCCTGCCAGTCACACCACAGCAGTGTAGTGTAATGAAACAAACCAACCACATCAGGATAGCAAGCCACTTTTCAATTCAGAGAATTGGAAATACACAATTCAAGTTGAACAACACAAGCCTATTCAAGAAGTACCTCCTCAGCCTGTGCTGCCACTATAGATATCTCTGACCTCTCAAGGTCAAGTTCACGTAGTAACTGCTCAATGTGCTCCTCCTTCTCCTTCAGTGTTTTCTGGAGCATAGATGTCATCAAATACACACACTGCTACAAACATGCAATGATCTAACCAATCACAGGCACAATAGATAACCCATTTTTTCACATTAGAAGTAAGTCTGATCTTGCCATATGCTGACCAGTAAGGTTAATAAAGCATTACATAGCACTGGGCTATTTGATGAGAGCATTGAGGAGAATGAGTGGAGACGATGAGAGAGAGAATGATCACCTGTAGGGCGGTATTGGTCACCTGTAGACTGTGTGCTGTGCCAAATGAACTCGTCTTGGGTGTCCCCTGTTCCCAAGAAATATCACACAGCAACCACAATGTAGCAAGACAATAAGGCTTCACTAGAGCAATTACTGATGACAACTCTCTCTTCAGTGATATTAGTAGTTTTCAATAATTAGCTGATTGACAGGATATTGAATGTTTAATAGTTTAATATGCTCAAGCAGAGTTACTGCACAACTTTATACATATGTACAATGCAATGGTCATCACACCAAATGTAGGAATCGGTACTGAAACAACATGGTCCGCAAGAAACCCTCCAGTACCAGGAAATAATGAACTGCAAATTGGATGATCAATGGTTAAAATAACAAGGGGGTCTAGTAACACAAACAGGGAAGGTAGTTCAAGATTCATTTGTGACGGACCCCTTAATAGACTGGCTGAGCCCTTGACTAGTTCACTACAGTACCATCATTGTATATCACCAGCACCACAACACAACACTATTAAATCATATCAAACAACAACAACAACAAATGTAAAGTAAATTAATCAATATATGATACAATTTGCCAAGAGCTGGGTTTGCAATATAGTATGATTTCCTTAAACAAATATTTGTAATATTCAAAATACATTGGAGTGGTGTGTATTAGGTGTTAGGAGCCGTAGGTTAGGAGTCATGCTGTACCAGCAAGGTCTGGGTGAACATGCTGTCATCAACACATGCAAGTCAGTCAATCTGCAAAGGTTTTACACCATTCAGTGTGTGGAGAAAAAGAAGAGTAATTTAATGGTGTTTAAGACATCCCATTATTTAATCTTCAGTGATTAAGCTGATCACTAGCCATTCAGTGGTGACAAAAATGATCACTGGACAGATGGTGATACAAGCCATTAACTCAACTCGTCATTAAGCCCTGCCAGTAGTCTGACATAGGTATCAAAATACAGACCATTATCAACATAGTGGTGGTTAAACCTTACAATTTGTCGGTCAGAGGCATTGAATACAGACCAGTATTTACATAGTGGTGATTAAACCTTACAATTCATCAGTCAGTGGCATTGAATACATACAGACCACTATTCACATAGTGGAGATTAAACCTTACAATTCGTCGGTCAGTGGCATGGAATACAGACCAGTATTTAAATAGTGGTGATTAAACCTTACAATTCGTCGGTCAGTGGCATGGAATACAGACCAGTATTTAAATAGTGGTGATTAAACCTTACAATTCTTCGGTCAGTGGCATGGAATACAGACCAGTATTTAAAAAGTGGTGATTAAACCTTACAATTCGTCGGTCAGTGGCATGGATGGAATACAAAAAGTGACCAGTATTAAAAAAGTGGTGATTAAACCTTACAAACCTTACAATCGGTCAGTGGCATGGAATACAGACCAGTATTAACATAGTGGTGATTAAACCTTACAATTCGTCGGTCAGTGGCATGGAATACAGACCAGTATTTAAAAAGTGGTGATTAAACCTTACAATTTGTCGGTCAGTGGCATGGAATACAGACCAGTATTTAAAAAGTGGTGATTAAACCTTACAATTCGTCGGTCAGTGGCATGGAATACAGACCAGTATTTACATAGTGGTGATTAAACCCTACCACTGAAAAGTCGGCCTTAACCCTCACTTTATGGTCAGAGGTGTTTTAAATGAATCGCTGCTGTGTCATTGGTGTTTAATACAGGCAAAGTATTTCAGAGCAGTAGAATTAAGGTTGTCACAAGCTTGGCCAAAACTAGTTTCAAATACCACTGGCAAAACAAATCCTTGTAAAGTTTGATGGACAAAACCATTGCTTTCACAGATATATGTTTATAAAAATAATTTTTTGCAAAATTTTGAACAATGTTTACCACTATGGAAGTTTTCTTCATGTCACTGTTATACTTTTAATGGTGACCATTTGATATTGATTCAATACAGATTTATGTTAAAGATATCTGGGAGAACCGGAATGAAAAAGTGTCGACAATGAGAGTGCACTGGTCAGACAACAAGAATTAAAGCATGCTGCAAATGATCATTATTTATATTTAAGAGGAGTCATTTGCCCTATGTGTTATTCAGCCACTATCCTTAAATCATGATTACACGATACAGTTGTTGCTAATGACACTTTAAATCCATCAACCTTACTAAACTTAAAATATCCAAACCAAAAGTACACAACCAAAAACACAGTTTTATGCAGATTGTATACATGACTTTCAAAAGTAATTTATGGTAAATAATGAGTGCCAATATTTAATTCAAAATGCCGAGAAAAGAATCATTTCCCTGTTCTATAAACCAGAGAAAAAATCTGCACAAATCTTGTGAAATTGGAGCGTCTACAAAATACCAGTCCGATTCCAGTAAAAGCAAAGATGCACACTAGTCAACCATGCAAACAGGACCCAAACACTTCCCTGAAGCGCCAGGTAATGAACGTTATGATTACCCTAAATCAGATACGTTATGATTACCTGACTGAGTCGTCTGGAAGAATTCAGCTGAACACCAGGTAGCAAGAACATGTCAGTTAGCGTAAAACACACAATGCATCGCAGCCCACGACAGATACACATCCATGCCCTAACACTATAAGGTTTTGAAGGTGGGAGAGGGTATTTGTCAACGAAGGATATGGAAACAGGAGAATAAAATCAAGAGGGCTGTCAATCGATTTAGACTGAGAAAGACGAGAAGAATTTACCCCCTAAAAACAAAGAACAAGGGATAAGTTTAATTTCTATCAAAATTGAACACTTTCTAAGATGCAAAAGAGGGGTTGGCTGAGGCAAGTGAGAAGTGGTGCTTCTTGTGCTTCACACTACGAGGAACACTAGCAATACAGGACCTCGCTCTACAACAACGTTACCGACTGGGGAACACTAAACAGTGGATATAAACCCACCAGCACATAGATTAATATGGCTATGGGTCACCGCCATGTATCAAGGGGAGACATGAAAGCTCAACACTGAGAATTCACGAAGAAAAACATTCTCACTTAAACATACAACAACGATAAACTTAATATTTACTTAAATGACTATTCAACTTACACACACAAGTGTAAAGGTGAACGTTATGACTTGAATAACACAGGGAAGTGAACCAGTGGGTTTTGGAGTTCTAACCATCATAAGGAAACATCCATGCTAACAATGGGGGATAAAAAAATCAGTTGCAGGTCAGAATAAGTGTGTCAAATGAAGCTTAGAGTGACATCATAAGGTTCATGCTATGAGCCGGAAAGATGAAATAGTCTCTCTCCATACAGACTGTTAACAACACAATATGCTCCAACATGGCAATGTAAGTTACAAATAAAGGTTACCTGGATTGGAGCAGACTACAGGTATACAAAGCACAATGGACAGCAACACTAAACTAGAAGGGTTCATAGCTATAAGCTGACTCATGCAATGCGGACACTAACATGCAGGTTCAAAGAGGACCACAAGTCTTGATGCTCAGCTTACACCAACTGAGTTACCAAACCCCCATTTGATTCATAACAATTGACCTATAATTAGACAGGAATTGGCCATTCAGAGAAATTATGGTTCAAATATGCATCATCAGTAACAACTACTGACAAAAGCTACAGAGATCATAGCCAAGTTAAAGAAACGAGAAATTCCAATGTAACATGGGGTATTGTATGGTAACTCAGCTTAGTGTAAGCAGGAATGATGAATAGTGGATGTATCTGCAATGGCACATGGTGAAACATGATAAAGTTAATGCTATTTTACACACTGCTGAAAAAATTCTTTAACTAGGATGGTAGATCTGATCATTTATAAATTATGGCATAAATATTTTGATCTAATTATAGCACATAACTTATTCTATTAATTAAGTGTATACAGTACCTATGAATATAAAAAATGTAACTGGTAGACGCTGGACACCCAAGCATGCATGCAGCAAACAATCTCTTCTAGTAAATTTACTGGGACCAGGTAAAAAAAAATGCCTGAATCGACCGAGGCTTTTTTTGTGGGGAGATTTTTGATTTCTAATACTGGGTTAAATGCTGTATGTTAATCGGCTTGATTGAACATCAACTGTCAGTGAAAGCCACATTTAGGTCAGAGTTGTGTTACCATGGTACTCAGACCATTGTCATTGGCATAAACCAAGTGTAGCAACAGTAAACTGATTTGTTTATGGTTGCTAAGCAAAAGACAATGGACATGCACAGTAAAGAACCCTTGTATTGATAGGAAGCTTGGAATAAACACTGAAGTCAAAAGGAAGTCAAAAGAATTTAGAAACAAAATCAAGGTTAAAGGTCGAGTGGTGTGATACAGTGTGATAAATTCCAATAAACCCAAGAGTAATGTGTCTTCTGCAAAGCCTTTCTAAATGAATGTTTTCGACATGACCCAACATGGAATTACTGTACTACATGTGTACTACATGGAACCAAATGCAGGGTAGCTGCTGCATTCATTCCTGTCTGACAGAAATAGTTCACCTCAATTATTTGCTGGAGTATACCGACTTTTGTGAGGGCGCCGGAAATGCTACATCCTGGGGACATCAATGCCTAAAATTAGCATCCAGAGGGAAGTAAACTTGATGACCTGGGATTGCGACGGACTGTATTTTTAAACGAGAATAAGAGAAAGCTAATCATAAACTCTATCACCTACTACGTACGATGTTAGAATTCAATACTCCCAATTAATAGACTAAGTCACATGCAGTAGATATACTCGACCCATATGGGAGTGAAGAGGAATTGCAGAAGTCACATAAGCTTATGGTCACTATAGATTGAAGGCCAGAATACACAATAAATACAAGTGTTGTCATAATCTACTGGCCAGCCAGAACTAGTAGCTGTTCTAGAGACTTTCTAGACTACATCACTGTCCCATGCACCAGCAACCATCACCCTCAAGCACCACCCACAATAAAAACCAATACATCCCCTACTTGGTCTTAGTTAGGCCATCTAACCAAATTAATATGTCTAATTGCTTTAATTAAGTGCACAAAATCATGAGAAAGAAAACCAAGCCCATTAAGGTGAGATGTTACGGAGACAAGAAGCATGCAGCATAGTGTGGTGATGCTGAAGATGGAGAGTTTCCTCACTCATCAGTGAGAGGAAACAGCATGGATCAAGTTGGAAATAAATTTCGGCTAACATCATCAGTGATGGGGTATCTCTAGCCACTTAATAGTGCTTGATGGTTACAAACCAGGGATATGGGCAATTTTGGGCCAGATATATTGGAAGCACATTGTGCATTTATTGGTAACCATAGCGACTGTTCTGCTGCATGTACCTGGTTGCCTAGGGACACGACTCCGAGCCTTACCCGGCTCCTAGAAGCAGATGATGTGTTGGAGCTGATGGAGGACACGCTGTCTTGACTGCCACTACGTTCACGCGACAATGCCCCGTACTTGGAAACAGACGGTCGTCTTGTTGCGGGTGTGGTGAGTGTACTGGGCAGCCCCGAATGGGCGGAGACAGACATGGACAGGCTCGGCTGAGGCATAGCTCCCAACTTTGCACTTTGTGTAGAGGCGCAAAGAGTCCATGGAGAGGACGACAATCGAAGTATCTATTAAGTACAAAGGGAAGGTCAGGTGATAACAGTTGTAACAGAAGCAAGAACAGTTACAAAGTTCAGTGATCACAAAGGTGATATTTACTGGAACACAAGTGTTAGCCATGATCAGGACACAAGTGATTTCCATTAAAAAAAAATACCTTAATATTTTGAATAATTTACTAATTGCAAAAAGCACTCCTAATTTTAGATTTCCTCTTCAGTGGTCATCATTGGAAAATAGAAAAGTTCAAAGAAGATAACCATTACCTTTTTCCAGCAACAGCGCCATCATTTTTCCCAAGAGGGTCATCCAAGGCAACACCAACCCATTCTCCTTTAGCAAACTCAGTAGCACCTATATACTGCACCACTCCATGCTTAGTACCACTGACCACCACTCTCTCTCCAACCTTGAAACGACCACTAGGCTCGAGCACGGAGAGATTGAGAGCTGATCCACTGGGGGATGTCTTATTGAGGTTGGTATATGAATTAGATATAGTTCCCTTCTTCAAGAGGCCACTGGTTTTAGCTGGCGTAGCTGACGTTTTTGGGACTGATGCTGTTGTGGTTGGTTTGGCTGGTGCCGCCGAGTTGGGAGTACCGTTTGTGGTCTTGGGTTGAGTGGATTTAGAGGGTGTGGCAGCAGGAGGTGGTAACACGGGATCCTCTGGTGAGGGGGCTGCTGAGGCTGTTGCTTTTAATCCACCGTCTACTTTTTGGAATGTCAGTTTGTTCAGCCGAGAGAATACACCCCTTTTGGCTTCACATTGAAAGTATCGGTGTCCAGCTACACTGCCGTCATTCTTACCGACAGGGTTGTCTAAGACAACACCTGCCCACTCACCAGGGGCAAATTGAGTCTCTCCGATAAAGGCAATGACGCCAGGCTTAGACCCACCCACAAACACTCGGTCCCCAGATTTTGTATTCATCGTCTGGTGTGGGACTGTGCTGGAAATCAGGACCTGGATCAAAGGAAACTAGGATATTACAGCATGATACTGTTAACAAGTCTCATAGAACGAGATACCCACTAATACAAACACGTAAAGACTCAAATATAGTTCACAGAATTCTCATAGTAACTTTAATATGGCCAAATATTAGTTATATCACATTGCACAATGAAGCAGAGCTAACATAAAACAACATCAACAACATAACAAGACATGCCGCACCAGAGTAACCATGACAACACAATGCACCATCATCAGCTAGCCATGCACGATACCTGGGAAGTTCTGTCGTAGAAGGTCAGTGGCATACTTCTCTGCGATGCTGGCATTTATTCCTGCTGCACGTGCACTTTTCTCCAGTGCACCTTGAAATAAGCGAACCAATCAACCACAGACAATGAGAAGTTGGCTGGGGTCATGACAGGGGTCAAATACTGGGGCTGAATACAAGTTATTTACACAGCATGCAAGACAGATTTCCTCTAACTAGCAACAACCACCAAACAATACCAATAAACACTGAACAAGGGATTTATTAGACATTCAAGTCCTCAGCTATAGTATATACAGCTAGTCAGGACACATGCAGCATGCTCGGGTAGACAACGACACAGATGACAACCACTCTACTTACTCTGTGGTTTAGAGCCAGGCAAAGAAGTTTTAGGGGCCGGCAGACCTGTGGGCCGCCCGATCTTAGTGGGCGCCTTAAGCTTCTGAGACATTGTCTGGAACACACAGTTGCATGTTTAGAATGGTCGAGAACAGGTGTACAACAACAGTTCAAATCATTTTTCATCCATGTACTGAAATGACACGTAGACAAATTATCATGACCACCCAGAGAGTTATTAAATGTGGATGACACTGTAATATCTTGTCATGTAAGTGTTATAAAATAGGATATGCCTTGATCTACAACAGCGACCATGACAATGGAAGGGATATCATCCCACATGGTTTCAATAGAATCAGAGCAATAGAGCAGCTAAATGCCACAGAGCAAACAGTAGGCTACAAAAAAAACCAGAAATGATATGACTCCTGGCAACCAACATGACAACTGTTTCCAGATTACAATCATCTTATATCTCATAAGCAAACCTGTACAAATTCTCCTATGCTGTGTGTGATCACCTCCCCATATCAGTTATAACTCCCCCCGGCCTGCTCACTTTCATTGAGAGCTAAGCAGAACACCAGAGCTTCTAACATACACACCAGACAAGTATATTGCAGGTGGGTGCTACGCGAATGCAATCTTAGTGCGTCCAGACAGTCTGGCACACAGCCACAGTTTGGCATGGGTTAAAGGGCAAGGCCTGGCTGATGAGCCATACTCTTTATAGAAAGAATGGTGTCTATCAGAGGGCTGTGATGCATTTGGGTCACTAATCCGGTAAATGAAGAATCGCTAACATGGAGAAGTTCAGATAAACGGGACCCACCCACATTACATTTATCAGCATATGGAAGCAGACACTTCACACTGTATGACTTTCACCACATTTACAACAATGCCAGCTCTGTGTCGACGCGTCATTATACTACCATCCTGCGGGGCTACAATAATGCATGAAGTGCTGCACACGAGACATCATCCAGTGGTGACCGGCCCAAGCACCACGCTTGCCGAGACTTCCCGTTAACAGCCACACCACCCAAGTGAGCTCCCTTACGTCATCAAATATAACAAGCCGGCAGCTTTCAATTGAGAAAAACAAATCCTGATTGGGACCGCCAGTTCCGATATCAACTGATCATGTTGATTTAGAACCCTGGTCAAAACAGCTAGTTAAAACAAGGCATTATGTTCAAACAGTGTCGCTGTTGCTTACAGCATTAACTTACTAAAAGAGATCGTCGAATCAGACTAAGACAGCCTCCTCGTTTGGCAGGACATGAAGTCAATTGCAGATAACATCATACGTTCCCAGCGATGGGCGAGTTTCCCCAAATGGTAATTAATCATATGTTCTGCAGTCACAGAGGTAACGAGTCAGAAAATGACACGAGCCAGCAGGGTTCTGTGGACAATGCTGTCGTATGAAACATGCACACGATGAACTTAGGCGGATATACGCTGGCGCTAATAATCCTTAAACACACCAGTCCGACCGCATCGACGACTTCCTAACAGGAGCACTTACTGCTTATGTTGAACAGACAGTGGGTAATAAGCTCGGTATATACCATGTATGGAGTGAATGCTGGTGATGTCTGCAACAACTTGATACCGCGTAGAGGACGCCTCGCTTGGGCACCGTCATAATCAATAGGAAGCTATCGGGCGCCCGGGATGCAGAGAAGCCGCTTCCCAGCTCAGCCGCGGTGCTTTACAGACACTGCCATACATCGGCTGACAGGAGATAGACAGAGGGGTAGGCCCAGAGGAAAGCTTTTTTACTGCCATTTCGCCCCAAAAAGTACCATCGTATGATCTGGAGTCTCGGGGGGGGGGGGGGGGGGGGGAGAGGACCCTCTGTCAGGTGTGGGATGTCGGGGCGAGTTAACGGTCGGGGAATTGAATTGGAATTCACCAGTTCACGTGTTCATCCCAGGATCAACTCCCCGAACAAAGAGGGGATCACGAACGAGGATTGCGCAATGGCTGACGGCATGAATCGGTACTGCAGGTTGACAGTAGCCTCAACTGTTTAACAGAACTCAGTGGAGAATAGTGACAAAGGCTAAACCAAAGATGCAGCACCAATCTCTAAAGACACAGCGAACACAGCCCCGGACAGCTAACACGGCGCCTACGTCCTATGGCAGCTATACAATGATACACGCTGCAATGAAATAATTCTACATCAATGAGTCAGAGCCCACTGATCATGTTAAATCATACAACAACAATAGATTCACATCGTAACGTATCAGAACATCGAGTCAGACACGGGCATTCCAATCACGATATCCCTCCCAGTGCGTGCGGCTCAATAACAACTCTATGTATTGTAAGTATCAGCGTATGCTTATAGGACATGGCGGATGATTCACACTGACAAATACAGTAATAACAACACAATTCCACCATACAGCGAGACCGCCGAATGTTTATGACAGGTAGTCAACAATGCATGCACACAGATATGAGGGTTTGGCGTGGGGTGAATCAACAATGTGATCAACAGGTGTCTTCCGCCACAGTACTCACCGAGCTCCAACACTCAGTGAAATACCGACACGTACTTAAATACTATTTGGCGTGATGAAAACCACAAAACGAGGTCATGACTCGCCAGTAAAGCTGGGACATGACTTGCTCCTCAGGTAAATATTTTACTAAACATTGTAAACGCTTCGTCGCATAGTTGTATATATCTTACAATCTCACGCTAGTTATTCATAACAAATGTTCCATTGGACAGTATAGAGGGAGGACTACCCTAGTCGGCCATGCGCACAAAGACAGGTCTCCTGGAATCTATAAACGGCGTGCAGACACCGCCGTGTTAGCGTGACCCCGCCGTGTTAGCGTGACCCCACCACGCCGTATGCCCAGCAGTCCCGCCTGGCCAAGACAAGATAGACAGAGCGCAGCATTGTCAATGACGACCAGCTTGTGCAATATTGGACGAAGTGAAGCCTGAAATGGGAGCTGATCGCTGGAAAATACATCGATGCTTAAGTCAGAGGCGATGACGGGTCCAAAAGAATCCCACGACCCAGTGATCGGCCCCGAAGTAACTATCAGAGCCCGTGTCGGTTGTCATGATCCAGCCGAAATATCACATAAAGACGAGGAAAGAATGGCAGGACGAGGAATTATAGGAATCGAATTCGCCCTTTCTTACCTAATTCTTCAAGCGGGAGATAACAACCGGTGGAGTATCAGGTGTTGGAGGCAGCTGGGAGATTAGGGAAGCTGAGAGGTGGGACCCGTACGGGCTGAGGGGCAAAGACAAGGATGAAAAGGCCTGCATTGTTACACTAGCATGAATCATCCTAAAGCTAGTTCCCACCCACACCACACCCCCATCCAGATGATTCCCCACATGCGCTCCGAGCACAATGAGGAGAGATGGCTCCTCGCGCTCAAGTCACATTCCCTCGTAAACACATCGTCAAGTTTTGCCCGACATGCTCGGTGTGTACAAACACAGATATTTGGAGTTGTGGTAAATAGGTTTTTCCAAGTGGAATGACTAACCAAGTCTTGTTTGCAAATATTACCGGATTGCAAGCAATTGTACTAGTTGGTAACGAAAAACGAAATGCCCACATTGAAGTCACACTAGCACAACGGGTGATAATGGAGCCGGATTCACCTTGTCAAATAATTTAATCAGCATTACATGTGTACTTCACAACCAACTATCTCAACCAATACACATCACACTAACAGGCACTTCACTGACATCAAGCCTCATGTTTCCAATGAACGCTTTAATTCTGGGGCCTGAACAAGCTTCAATCTTTGTAGGACATTCCTGGGATACTTCTGCCTTTCTTTTCATTTACCAGGAGCTCCACAGAGAGTGATTGCTGGTGATGACAGGTTAAAGGATTAAGCTTCTTTGGCGAACTTTATCCTGGTGGGAACATAAAAATAGAGCAGGGGTAATGGGAAACTTGGGGAATACGTTTTGTAAGACATCATGCTGGGTAGCCGATGTCCAACCAGATATAACTGTTATCCTGTTAACCAAGTAATGTAAGCTAAACCACCAGGCAGGTTGATGGTGTGTGGGCAGTGGCTGCACTAGACAGGTCGGTTGTGTGTGGGCAGTTGCTGCATCAGGCAGGTTGGTTGTGTGTGTGGCAGTGGCTGCATCAGGCAGGTTGGTTGTGTGTGGGCAGTGGCTGCATCAGGCAGTGTGCATCAGGCAGGTTGGTGTGTGTGGGCAGTGGCATCAGGCAGGTGGCTGCATCAGGCAGGTTGGTTGTGTGTGGCAGTGGCTGCACCAGACAGGTTGGTTGTCTGTGGGCAGTGGCTGTATCAGGCAAGTTGATGGTGTGTGAGAAGTGGCTGCATCAGGCAGGTTAGTGGTGTGTGGGCAGTGACTGTATCAGTTAGGTTGTGTGTGGGCAGCGACTGTATCAGGTTGGTTGTGTGTGGGCAGCGACTGTATCAGGTAGGTTGGTTGTGTGGGGGCAGTGGCTGCACCAGACAGGTTGGTTGTGTGTGGGCAGTGGCTGCATCAGGCAGGTTGGTTGTGTGGGGGCAGTGGCTGCATCAGGCAGGTTAGTGGTGTGAACTGTGTGGGCAGTGGCTGCATCAGGCAGGTTGGTTGTGTGTGGGCAGTGGCTGCATCAGGCAGGTTGGTTGTGTGTGGGCAGTGGCTGCATCAGGCAGGTTGGTTGTGTGTGGGCAGTGGCTGCATCAGCAGGTGATGGTGTGTGAGCAGTGGCTGCACCAGACAGGTGACTGCATCAGGCAGGTTGGTTGTGTGTGGGTAGTGGCTGCATCAGGCAGGTTGGTTGTGTGGGCAGTGGCTGCATCAGGCAGGTTGGTTGTGTGTGGGCAGTTGCTGCATCAGGCAGGTTGATGGTGTGTGAGAAGTGGCTGCATCAGCAGGTTAGTGGTGTGTAGGCAGTGGCTGCATCAGGCAGGTTATTGGTGTGAACAGTGGCTGCACCAGGCCAGTTGTTGGTGTGAACAACTGTGATAAAATGTAACCCCAAGAAGAGCTATTAAAGAATTGCAACAGTCATATTTCCTTAATTGTACCCTCTTTCCTACTTATGATTGTTCTATTATCAGCCACATTTTAATATCTTAATGGATCTGATGATTTCAATTTTTCTACTCACCCACTAAGCTTAAGGGGTAACATAACATCGCAAACTGCACTCATTTGCACACATTGCTGCAGACCGTAAGCTAATGGAACACTTAACTTTAATGTGTGAATTCTTGAAACTCACTGCTGTCAAGGCAACTTGGAAGCTTCAGATAAGCATTGATATGGGCTAACCTTCAATCAAGTGTAGCTGCATATGAAAATGATGACAATTTCAGATACTGACAGGTTGAGATATTGTGACAGTTCCTTATTAACTATATAAGTTTTAACTATAATAAGGGTCGTCAACCAGTGTGGAGTCATAATCCCCATCCCTCAAGTGCCTTGATATCTGAAGTAAATGTTCTGAAAGGGTCACTTTACAAATTAAGTAGCCCTTTGAAGTAAACATTCCAAATCTGTCAATTCCCATAACAATTAACATCAGCCCGTTTAATCTCCAATTAAAGTTCTTGGTAATTGTATCTCCACGCTTGCTGACGACGCCACACCTGTATAAATACCTCCGTCCCCAGAAGACATTCAGTTACGTGATAGTCACTGTCTTACTGACCAACTCCGTACGACAAAGAAGAGAAACGGAAGTCGGTCTCATCTGTAACCTGGACCTCACCAGTGTTACCATTTTATATAAGAACCTGTCAATTGATATTTGGAAAAGGGAATCAATTTACCTACCAAAAAGAATAATAAACTCATAATCACTGTCACATCTCAACAAGGACTAGTGTCTCATCATTCCTTATAAGCAGGATTTATCCGTGTCCTTGTATTCTACTTCACCTTGTCATAGAAATCGTTCATCAGACCGTAACTCCCCTGTCATTCAAAATGTTGCCCATACCGGAAATGTCCACTCTGCACCACGGTGTGTTCTAGAGCAGGGTCTTTGCCAGGATTCAGACCTGCCCATCCACCCCCTGCCACCACCCTGTCCATACCCTAACTCCCCCGAGTCATAAAGCCGTCGGCCAGTAACGCTATCATCGCGCCGATAGGCAAGCGTCATCCTCGTCGCCCCCTCCCCACCCCTGAACAGTCACCTCCATACAGCCATCAACCCTGCCTGCCCCCATCCCCTGTGACAGGAGTTCACACCACAGCACTTTCCATTCACAACACCCTTATTGTGATTGTGAAAGTTTGTGAGACGTTAAATAAATAAACACTTAGTCAATGACTCCCCGTCGATATGATATTTTACCAAATTGTAATTTGTGAGCTTAATGCAGAAGCCCCATGAAGCAGACATTTCTGAATGATGCTCCAATCGACCATGCACAGCCTATGCCATCCTTCCAGTTCATTATTCTTACAAAGCTCAAACATATCGTGTATCATTTTAGAGAAGGCAGGGTCCTAGCCATGATTTACAACCTTCCCGTCCACATCCCAACCTGCCGGTCCACTTCCCACCCAGACCACACCCCCACCTTTCCACTCCCCAACCCCTGCAAAGCCATTTAGCCGTCCCCACCCCCACCCCTACAGCCTGCTCCACCCACTCCGCACCCCCCCACACCTCCTACAACCAGGCACCATTCTCTGAATGGCTAAGAGTAAGCCCTGTATATATATATATTAGAATATATGTGTACATATTGGCATCTTCTTTGAAAGCTTCTTCTGAGAATTGTAGAGGTTGGTATTCTCCGCCAAGTCACTAATCAACGGTTCCTAATTAAAGCCCAAACAATTGGGAGGTAATTAGGTATGCTAACAAGTTAACGCAGAGAAAGCGAAAGAGTTGTCACACATCACCACATTATCAAGTCATTGGTAAGAGTTAAATTATCATATACTATGAGAAATAAATAAAACCTACTTGCCGTTCGAAAAAAATATGGCTAGCAGACATTGTGAAGGAATTTCAAACTTTACCGGACCGCGGTCCAGAAAAGTTTGAAAAACTTACCGGACAGAGAATTCTTTTACTGGACCGAAGTTTTGACAAACATATATGGCCACGGTGTGCTTTTAAAATTCCGCGTGAAATCTACTTGTGTGTTTCCAGCAAACACGGAATCACCTGAACTTCCGAAGCTACGTTGCATGGCGAATGATTAACGAAGCAGCGAAAATTATAAATATTTACAGAAGGACGAAAGAGACGTGAAACAGCTAATTCTTGGGTTTATTTTCACTTTTGAGGGGGTACTGGCATGTATATTATATTAGAACTTATTACTGGACCGAGGACCAGTGAACAATCACATTTTTTATCGGACCAGAGAAAAGTTTACTGGATGTCCGACGGGTCCAGTAAAACTTCACAATGTCTGGGCTAGGAACAAAACTTGGTCTGGGTTGACAGGTTCCAGTTGTTGAATTGGGAGGAATGATAATGACAATCTATATACCTTTAAAGCTTTATAGCAAGTTAACAGATAGAAGAAAAGGTTTGCAGATTCGGACTCCCAATACTCTAATAAGGTTAAAAGTGTTGTTTCTATTTCAGAAAACAATATTTTAAAAAAAAATCCAACATCCCTACTAACATGTCTAATATCTTCATCAAACGATTTCCACCATGCAAAATATAGCAAAGTCATTCACAAACAAACAGAAGTTAGCTTACCTTGAATGAGTTTTTAATTTTAACTGTCTCTGTGAGTGTGCATCCGAAATAATGTCCTAAAACGCGTCTACTATATGTTCAGATGTTGACAGATTTACGTTCAACCGTGGAAGTTTTTAACGGAAGTGACTCATTTGATAACTGGTGACGTTATAGTTAGTAATAGAAAGTCGTTTGCAATCCAAGTTTGGTTGTTTCCATCAATTTTGCCAAGATGCTTGCATTGCAATTATATTTTAGTGCACTATATAATTCATAATCTCTGGATAAAATGTTCAATCCACGTCTAAGGAGATGTCATAAACCATAAAATAGAAGAAATATGTTATTCATAACAACCAACTACAACAGAATCCATGGAAAAATGCTGATGAATAATTATTGCTGTAAAATCAGGAATGAATACATAGCAAACTAAAACACTGCAGACAATTTTAAGCTCTTTTGAAAACCCTGTAAATATAAGCTGACTTGCTCCCATCCTGATACCTACCTGTAAACTCCTCTATTACTTAATATTTGTTTAAATTTTTGAATAAGCTGCGTAATACGGCTTTCTATATAATTTATACGTATAGGAATTGTTTTTCTCTATGTATTATTCACAACTTTGTATATGCAAGACTTATATTAATAATAATGAACACAATAACTGAATGTTATTTTTTTTGGGGGGGGTGGGGGGGGGTTTCTTTGTTACACATCGAAATGTATATAGTCTATATATATATATAATATATATATAATATATATATATAATATATATATATATATATATATATATATATATATATATATATATATATATATATATATATATATATATAGTTATATTTAAAAATCAAGTTGTAGTTGCGAATGACCATAATTGGATAATTTCTTATCATGTTGGATGATTATCAAATGAGTGTTTACAATGTGTTTGTTTACACCACTGTGGATATTTTTAATGAAGTTTACACAAAAACATCGTTATTTAGTTTCTTTTAATCAGCTTTGGACTGTAATTGAATACATAAGATAGTGTGTCGTCTAAAATCGCTTTTATTTTGATAAAAAATTTTTCTTTTTTTTTAACGAGTGCAGTTGATAAAAAGACAAATTCATCCACCTAAATGTAAGAATATAGGATTACGAACGTTCGTCTATATCGGGTTCATTTTCAGCTGGTGTTGTGGAAAACGAAAATTTGCCGCCACTGAGATCGATGTTCTAGTTTGCCACTTGGTATCGGTTTGACGTCAAAATGAAGAGAAGCAGTCGTTCACAGAGTAAATCCTCACTCACAAAACGGATCAAAGTAAGAAATATCGTTAAAACTATGAGACGTATCACGATGCAACTGCCAAGGTTTAGCCATAGGCATAGGTTTATCAGTTTGGATAGACCTGTGCGGCTGTGGTAGGGCGGTCAAACGCTGCGCCGATTTTGTTGGTACAAGCCATTTTTATGCCGTTTAGGGCTCTGATGTAACTGACTGCCGACGGTGAACGATTAAACGGCAGACTTTGCTGTTTAGATATGTTGTAGATAAAGATAAGTTCTTTCATATGATACCAAATTCAATCATATAGGCGAATGGGAATAAAGCGTAAATATTACCCGAAAAAGGCAAAATGTCGTCATTTTCGGGGCCCAACTACTAATTTAGTCAGTTACATCCCTAATCTACCCACCAGTGCTCACTGTTCGGTCCAATTGTTTGATTCGTAAAAGTTGGTCCTTGCTATAGATTTCACGTAATTATTATTTTTCGGATATGTTTGGAGGGGAAAAAACAGAGATGCTGGTTGCAAAAGATGGCCATACAGTCAATATTTCTCTTTTTTGCTACATAATTAACAAAACAAATTGTCGGACACAATGACTGATAGAAATGGCTTTATTTACCGGACCAAAGAAAAAAATACTGTCCGTGGTCGGACCGTCTTTCCTGAACTCTGAACTTGCCCTGATTGTTTGTGAAGACTTCGTGCATAGATCAGTGATGACTTGGTTGCATTTGATGTTTAATTTTGGGGCGCATCAAGGTATCTGGCATGGGTAAGTCCGTTTGTTCAACAAGTTAGACAACAGCCCACCACACTCCCTCTCTAGATATCTAATGGCAGCCTCGCATTTTTAAATACTACATGCACCAACTGACCTGAATAAACTGAATGTTGCTTTGCTAGGCAACTAGGTCCCCATTTCCTGTCTGTTGACAAATTTTATAAAACAACTTTTCCATCGCTAATGGCATTTTTATTTGAATTCATTAATTTGATTTACCATGTGTCATCTGTGATTAGTATTAGGAAGAAACTTGGAGACTTTTCTTTCGTGTCTTCTTTATCCTTTTCAGATAAAGGATAGGTTATACAGAAAAACAGGATTCACACATAAATTTGCAATGATTATGTGCTGTAGAATCATTATAACGAAAACAAAACAAACTTCATGCAACAGTGATAGTAGAAAGTAGGCAAGTCAACTCTTCTCGCTGCTAGTAATATTTTTGTGCGACTGGCTTATCTGCTGTATTAGATGACAGAAAGATGTAATATCACCCAAGCGTGTGCAGACTTTTTTCGTTCGTGTCTTCTTTGTAATTGCGGTGCGCTCTTTTGCTTTGAAAGACTTAGTGAAATCATACGCGTGAGTTTTCTTCCACGTCGTCGGTAAGCATAGCATGCGATTTCTGAGGATGTGTATGTGGCGTTATGTTCTCGGTACTTAACCACTGTTGCCTAACAAGCGCAAATTTGGGGAGGATGAAAAGGCTCAGAGGGCAATGGATGAAAAAGAGAAGTGCTGCAGACGCTGGAATCCTGTTTGGTTGATAAGTGAAAGAAGAGAATTGTGACGTTGAATGAATGCCTGCTTTTTGTATTTTAGAATGATATGTTATGTTTGTAAACGTTGAAATAAATGTTGGATCAAAGCAGATTGACTTATGTCCCTTAAACGAAGGATGTACCATTTATATGCCTTTTATCACTATGATAGACAAGTGAAATGGATTGTTTATTAAAGGCTTGAAACCCAGCAACAACTTTGAGTGCAATGAACAGGCCGACTGAAATCAGCTGTTGGGGATCCGAATATAGTTGATGATGTCATTAAACCATTATAATGATCCCGATATGATACAAATGTTTGCAAATCAACAAAAATCAAATATGCAATGGCACAAAGTGCATTTTACTGCCGTCCGCCTGTCGAAGGAGTGTTCGTTGAACGAGGTACTTCCTTTATTTAAGGGATTTGTCAACCTACAGTGATCCCCAACCTGTTAACTTAAGGTCTCCGGTGTCCATCATTCAAGAGCTGTGTCGCAGCTCACATTTTAGTTTCTGGTTATGAAAGTTCAGATTCAAACTAGATATCATGGTTAAAAAAAACATATCAAGAAAGCCTACAATGAAGTCCTGCTTACAGTTAATTCATTTTAAAAAGCAGTGATAAAGCTTTGTATTGATGCATGCACACTTTTGAGTCCAACATTTCAGTCACTAAGGTATGTTTGGTAAACACTTGGAAATGTCTCACCAGCAGCAAGAACTCGAGTTCCATGTGAACACTAGCTCTTTTGCTCATTTTTGGTGAGAAGATTTCAAGGCGTACTGGTATATCGATATGTGGCATGTCATCCCGGTATGGGTTGGTATTTCAGTACACAGGGTAAAATATCAAGACAAGGTTTGATATCTAGCCCCGTTCAGAGATCTAAATTCAAGCTTGTATCTGATCAAATCAAAGACTTTTATCTGATGATAACAAAGACTTGGATGTGGTCAATTATTCGAGGTGGATGCATCACTATATGTCTTGGTATTGATTATATTCTTCTGGTGCTTGAAATACCATCACCATTAACCTCTGCCAACATATACCAGTGCACGTAGAAATCATTGTGCAACAACGCTGTATGGCTGGTCTCACAATCCTACATTTCGTTTTGTTTTGTCAGCTGGAATTGGTAAAGGTGACAGAAGAGGATTTAGGTCGTGCACCATTGCTGCAGCTAGCTACCAGCAACATCACCACCAAGCAAGTAAGTGGACCGTCTGGATAAGTGTAATGTTTAATAGCACCCCATCACTAGTAAGGTGTGTTTTATGAAGGTATAGTATGTAACTTACTGTCCCCTCCATTTGATATAATCCCTTCAGTCATATGATGTTTAAATCTGGTTGCTGTTGCGACATCTGATTCATTTACTTTTCATATGTCAATGTCTCTTTGCAACCATAACAAGCATGATTCATTTACTTCAGCTCTATTTGATGTCAATTGTCTCTCCTGTTGCAATTGCCCTACAACATATCACATGGCAATATCTTCCTAAAATATCTCTTTGTAAACTAAACTTTATCTCTATTTGACCTTTGACCTCTGAGCAATTGAAAAAATATCTCCTGTTCAGTCAACTGCTATTTTTAAGCAATCAGAAGAGCTCTTCTAATTTCTTGCAATCCAAAATAAAGCCTTAAGAGATCATTCATTAGAGAGGTCATCCCTCACCTTGACATCATTCCCAAGGTCACACCATTTTATCAAGAGTGTACGGATTGGACATTTTCCCGTTGGTATTGTTAATTGGGCGCTAAAATACTGTCGCTCAAGCTACCACTTTTTCACAAAGCTTCACAAATTATGTATAATGATATTTCATAAAAACAGAGCATATCACATACCTTTGCTCTTGTGTGCACCTGTCCGTTTGTTAAACTTTGAGTGGCATGTTTTTCTTATCAAGCAAGCTACCTTCCCCAAATTGAATGTGGACCCCTCTGATGTCGATGACTCCTGGCAAACAAGCCCCACTTGACATTCGACTACTCAGTTATAATTGGAAATCTTGTGCACCTTTTATACTCAATGTTGCATCTTGATTTGATTTGATAGGTTATTTTTGAAAAAATTGGCCTCATGTCATCAGCTTGATTTGCTTCAAAGCTGCAGAACACGATTGGTGTTTGTCATTATATTTAATCATTCAGCAGAACACAAGGTGATCAACAGGTTTTAGTCTTACTGCACACGGCACATTATACACCAGGGTATTTGAGAAAAACTATGTTTTGTTTTATGTGTCTAATAGGAACAAGCTCAGAAAGTTGAATCTCTCCAGTCACCGCATAAATTAAATGACACTAAGGAATTTAGTGAAGATGAAGTGAGTCATTATAGTTCCAACTAATGACCAGAAACTAGTCAATCAATTGAAGGATTGATTGTCTGTGGCAAGCATCTGACTCATTGTTTGTCCACAATATTTATTGATGTCAGTGAATCAATGAGTCTGATATTGTGTGTATTGCTACCAGAGTGACAGTGAGATGTACGAGAAGAGGCGGCAGCAGAACGTGGAGGATAATGCCAACTTCCTGGCCTCTCTGGGGATGATGGAGGTACTCATCACCATCATTTATGTTAATCGGGTCGGCACTAAGCTTACAATATACGGTGTTGTTTGTTATTTTTCAAATGATGCGACATATGTTTCTGGTGTTTGTATGTCAGGCCAAGCAGAAAGTCAACCAGGCATTCACAAGAAAAGTCAAAACAAAGCATTCAATGAATGGGTTAGGAAGGGAGAAAAGGTACAAATTCTGATTTGCTCAATGAATCTAATTTTGTATTGTTTCTACCTCATGACAAACAGATATTTAATATTCAACTCATCCATTGAACCATTTTACTTATTTAGGGAACCTGGTCCCCCATTGCCCAGGAGACAGAGTCTACGTATACGGCGAATGGACCCCTCAGGAAATGATCTCCCTGAACCACCAGCACCACTTTTTCAGCCAGAAGAAGAGCACGTTAGTCACATAAATTATGGGCCCAATTCAGCAAGTTAACAAGAAATGTATAATCCAGTCTAAAAACTGGATTATGAAAGACCTCTGGCATCTTAATGAATCAATGATTCAGTTAAGTAATTAGATTATTCATGTGTGTTATTACTGGCTGATATTGCTTTGTAGTGCTTGATGTCTTCTTGATTTTGTTATAGCCTCGTATAGCCAGTGGGCCTCTGGATATGGTGACGAGCATCACTAACTCTGTGGAGGAGTCCCACACCAAAGCCCTCATAGCTTCAATCCACAAACTTCCCCATAGTTCTCAAGTTAAAGATAACAACACCAAACCACTGTACGATTTTTCTCTTCTTCTTCTATCATGCATCAACCCTCATCAAGGTGTTATGTGAAAGCTTAAGTTTTCCTCCCTCTTCTTGGCGTGTGTAGTGAGAAATACGTCGCTGATCTAAGTCACCTGAGGATGAATGAATCGCGCGTGACTAAGCTGGTACCACAGCGGATCTTCTCCCTGGCAGTGCACCCTGGTGCTGAGCGCATTCTTGCTTGTGCTGGGGACAAGTGGGGAAGGGTTGGAGTATGGGATGTGGTAAGGTCGGCTGTTATTATGAACTATTAATAGATTGAGTGCTTTCCTGCCATTACTTGGGGATTATCTTGGTGCATATGATGCAAACACAGAAGGTGACCTCACCCCATGCTTATATATATTCTCTCTTCCTATCAGGAGTCGAGTGCAGGACAGGGAGGTGTTTGCTTTGAGCCTCACAGTCGTCCAGTCAACTTTCTCCAGTTCAACCGCCACAATCCAAACCACCTCCACTCATGCAGTTATGATGGAACCCTGCGTAGAGCAGACTTCAGCAAGGGTGTCTTTGAAGAGGTGTGTAAAATGTCCCTGTGCTGACATGAAGTAAGAATCCACTGATGCCATCAGTTTATGTAGTAAGAAGTTATTTCCACATAGGTACCTTCATCAGGTCTCACCTGTTAATTCTACCTGTATCTTGCTGTTGTTTGCAGGTATATATAACACCTGAGGATGATGATGTCAGACTCAACTGCTTCGACTTTTTGTCTGCGTCCTCGTTAGTCGTGTCACAAAGTGATGGGTGTGTTGCTGTTGTTGACACCAGAGCAAGGTGACTGTTACCTCTACTGCATACGTAACTTGAATTAAGTCAAGGGATGTTATACTGGCTTAAGTAGGCACAGAAGGAGTTTCCTCATGTGGGTCGTTGAATTCATGACATCCATCTGGGCATCCTGTAGCTCAACTCAAACCACTGGGGCAAATGTAAGTCTACTTATCATGCAGGCTGAGCTTTCAGATGTTGTGGCTCTTGTGTTTATATTACGTTGACATTGTTTCCAGCGTGACTGCTCAGAACATTTATATGACTCATGCCAGGAGTGTACGCTCTGTGCAAGTTCATCCTACAGACACTAATACCATCGTCACTGCCAGTCCTGACGCGTGAGTCATAGTGTGTTTTGTGAATCATAACGTCTCTATGACTGAGTCAATCAGAGAACATGACATGAATAACTTCGTCCTTTTGGCAGGCAATGTGGCAACCTCTTTCATAAACTTCACCATGATTGAATGTTTATAATTACCTGATGATACCTGACTATAACCTCTGCTTTACGATGGGCCTTGGCTCTTTGTGCAGCTTATCTTCCATTTATATAACATTACCTATAACAGAGATCAGGTTTAAGGCTATTTAAGCCAGAGCAACTTATGCACAATTTCATTATATTAATTGGGAAAAAAACGATTATTGTGGCATCTATAGAGAAAGGTATGTTTAGGAGGAGACATTCTATGCTGTTAATTGTACTTTGGGACTAAACTAATGCACATAATGCCAAGTCTTTTTCAGTTAATCTTTAGACAATTGGGGTTCATGCCAATAATCAATGATTCAGGCCAAATGATGCTAGTATGATAAAGCTGTAGTGAGTGTGTGATCGCTACAGAACTGTGTGTTTGTGTGGTCGCTACAGGACTGTTTGTGTGGTCGCTTCACTGTGTTTGTGTGGTCGCTTCCACAGGACTGTATTTTGTGTGGTCGCTACAGGACTGTGTGTTGTGTGGTCGCTACAGGACTGTGTTTGTGTGGTCGCTACAGGACTGTGTTTGTGTGGTCGCTACAGGACTGTGTTTGTGTGGTCGCTACAGGACTGTGTGTTTGTGGGACATGCGTAAGATGTGCAAGAAGAAGAGCAGCAGTCTGGCCTTGATGCAGCATGGGCGCAGCGTGGACTCGGCTTACTTCTCACCTCTCACCGGCAGATACATCCTCACCACCTCCATGGATGACTGCATCAAGTAAGTCTCATGGCAGATGGACTCAATGTCAATGGGATGAAGCTCTATCAAAACAGGAACTTGTCATTCAGATAATGAATTATCTTGATGTTCCTTACATATTCTCCATCTTGATGTACTGTTGGTTGATGATAACAGTCGACTGGTATCATTCATTGGTATAGTTTCAAGTCTCAATTTTTTAAAATATTTTTCTGTCATATCCTTTCAGGGTTTATGATGCTACAGACTTGAATCATGTCCATATGGCTTCATCTGTCAGGTAAGTTATCACAATACCTTATCTGTTGTTGGGTCATTCCATAAACCTATCCTTTATAATAAAAAAAAAGGTGACTGTCATTATGTTAATGCAGTGTGTGATTTCTATGTGATATACAGACACAATAACCACACAGGGCGCTGGTTGACTAATTTCAAGGCAAGCTGGCACCCCTGCAGAGAGGATATGTTTGTTGTTGGCAGTATGGAAAGACCTCGACGAGTGAGTCAATAACTTATCATCTGTCTTGGTCATTAACATGCTATTTTATGTGTTTGTCAGGGACAATAATAATGATATGTTGCCTTGGTTTCAGATTGAAGTATTCAATGCCAAATGTAAACTCCTGATGACACTCAAGGACTCAGATCATCTCAACTCTGTTTGTTCCATTAACGTGTTTCACCCAACAAGAAATATCATCGTTGGTGGTAACTCAAGCGGGCGTGTCCATGTGTTCATGTAGTGGGCGTGTTCCTGTAATGGGCGTGCCCATGTGATCATATATAGGGGTGTCCATATAGCTCTGACTGCCAGTATGATCCCTCCTTCATGTGTACTCTGCATATTCAACGGCCTGCATTGATTGTTTTCATATACCTCATTTTTCTGTATTCCAAAAGCATATGTTATGATAAATATGTGAGTTATAGAGAGTTGCATTCTTCATCTAGAAATGGCTGTAATTTTGTTACATATAGGATGATAGTATTTATAGAATGATATTCAAACCCAACCCCTTAGTGTATCATGTGATATTTGTGAACATTATATTACTGACTTAATTTCTGATCTTAATGGTATTATGCAGAGTCTATTTTAACCAAGTGCCAATGTTATGTTAAGGGGGATGCGATTGGCACGTTTCTCTAGAATATGTCTTGTATATATACATCCACAGATGCAATGGTTACCTAGCATTAGCGGTTCATCCCGCTTGTCCGTCTTTTACTCGTCATTTTTACGCTGTTGTCTCTGATTTCTTGTTTGATTTCATGTTGCAGCTCTGTATCATAGGCATAAAGTTTTATGTCATAGAAACTATTTGGGAACAAAAAGTAGTAAATGATTTTAGTTTTTTCACTGTGCCTTACAAATGTACTTATTGTTTGATGTATGGTGTTATACTACACAGTTGTTTCAGTGTGGTTTTGCATGACATGAAAGTTGGACCAATGTTGACCGACTGCCCTTGTCAAAATAAACTACATTTAATCTGCCCTCATATTGTGCATATTTTTTGCTTCCCGTCACTCTACAGCTCCCAAACTGATAATAAGTGGCTGGGTTTCAGGGTGAGCATCTGTCTCTCGGTCAATATTTCTGACTCCTCTACATTAGGGCTCTTTATATTACACATCAAGTACATATTTATATTGTTTGCTAGTATACTCCGATGCAGTTTAAAGCTGTTGGGAGACACGCTGTGTGTCAAAGGTATTGGAAACTGATTTGAGCATAGATTTCTTCTTGTTGCTCTGATCCACAGTTTGATTAAGAAGAAAACCAGACGTGATTGTAAACGACTGGTAGCATAAAAATTGTGGTAATTTATATTTATGTATATAATATATATTTGCATATACATAAAATATATATATACCTATGTATAAATATATGTGTAATGTGTTGGTTGTTGCATGGTCAAGTGGAGTGTCCGAGTGTCTTTCCCATATCACACACGTGACCATGCGATAACACACTTATCGCGATGGCACCTACACGCGATAATCAACCCCGTCTCCTAATATTGATAATTATCGTGAACCTATGTTATGTAAGGTATACGTCAGGGACCTGTTTAAATGAGAGATATTCGCTTAATCTCCCATTCGGCCTCAGCTGCTTGTGCTGATGGGTTCATCTAGCAGTCTATAGGAGATGTGGGAGATTTTTCCTTTTTCAAATGGGAAGTAGGAGGTGCTGCTTGTGTTGGTCGGTTCTGCACTCCGCAGACAACGGACAAATTTAAAGAATTATTGAAGAACAGGGTGCCAAGAAACAGAAGATCTGAATGTTGGGCTGTGAGTGTTGATCATGCGATAATCAAGCGCACGACGCTGTCTCCTAATAATGATAATTAGCGTGAACCTATGTTATGTAAGGTATCTGTCTGGGACCTGTAAATGTGAGAGGTATTCGCTTAATCCCCCATTCAGCCTCAGCTGCCTGTGATGATGGGTTCATCTATAGGAGATGTGGAAGATTATTTTTTTCGACGCCATGGATTTTGAGACAGATTTTAGTGTTCCTGATGGTGCGTTTGTTGCTCCCTTGGATCCATCTATAGATACCAAAAGGGAAGTAAGAGGTGCTACTTAATCTGGTCGGTTCAGCACCAACGCTGTAGCGCAGTAGACACGGCTTGCTAGTCAGGTAGTAGCTCTTTTGAACCAAGTGGAGTACCCGATCGACTGTTGGTCTGTTGGGCTACTCGGTAGGTGTTAGAATTTCGCTCCTCAGCATGATTCCGGGGAGATGGGATAATAACCGTGATTAGCGGCTGACGAGTAAATGACTTCGTTATAAACGAAGTGCCAAGTGTGCGTGATATTAAGACCCTCCATAGTGTTGCCATGTTAGAGCAGTGGTGCTCTGTGAGGGACCTACTCAAATCTGGTTACTACTAGGTGATATTGCGACACGGTCGCAGTTATCGCACGGCTAACTGTGCGTTTAAGGCGATATGGGAAAAAGACCAAGCTTTTCTTGAGCTCTGATTGACTGAGAGTAGGGTGCCATGAGATAAATATTAAAAACCAATACTTTCTTGTGTGAGTGAAAGGACACTTGAAATTGGATTTTATTGAATTCGAGACCTACAGAACGAGTTTCCCCTAATGGAAAGCAAATATCAGTGCTGACATTCAAATGAATTCCACTGTGAAGTCAAGCTATAAACCAAGCGCCAAATTGGAGATCGTTAAAACTTCGCGAAATATCATCATGATTTTCTTCATCATCATGTTCATCATAACCATTATTGTTACGTGATATAATGGGCACAGCTATTGAAAAAAAAACTCCCAAGTGTGCAGTGGAGAGAAATGGAGGATGATGGCGAAAGATCATAACAGAGATGATCAAGATCAGTAACGTTGTATAATTGATGTGATGATCATCATGATGAAGGGTGATGGTGATGATAATTGAGATGATCGTGATCAGCAAGACTATTCGCCAAGTTTAAAAGTAGTTCGTTATGATCTGTTCACTCATGCTGCGCATCATGAAGTTATCGGAATTTGGTTATACGTTATGATATCCAAAAGCTCTACATCAGAACAAATAACCTACTTTACCTGTCCCTCTATAAATCATATTGCTCTACTGTTAAATGTACATCCAGACATACCTTGATATAATCGTTATGTACCTTGGAGTATAGAGGAGATGCTCCATGCTCTTTTGCTCCTGATGGTGCGTTTGTTGCTCCCTTGGATCCATCTATAGATACCAAAAGGGAAGTAAGAGGCACCAACGCTGTAGCGCAGTACACACGGCTCGGTAGTCAGGTAGTAGCTCATGTTTGAAGATAAAATCTTGAAGAGAGCTTGGCAAAAGCTCGATGAAGTTTTGAGATGATATCCCGCTATCGTAGCCCTGCAGGACGTCTTGTTATTTAAACATCTATGAATCTTTAAAAAAACAATTAGAACGAGTTCCCATAGCGGCTTAGTTGTTTTGGAGCATCATGGCGCGCCGTGATCGAAAGTTGGAAGTCACAAGGTTTATCTGACAATAAATGAACAATCACGCTAAAACCAGTGACCAAAATAGTGCGGAACGTGAGATATTTATCCCGATTTTAGATCCATATAGATATGTAGGTGCTGATAAATGAAGATAAGTGCAGGATGTTCAAAATATAATAGTTGCTATCGCGTTGGATAACATATTTTCTAGATGTGGTATATACTTACATAACCGTCCGGCTGGGACCTCCTTTTATCGGAGATAGAATCATAATTTTTGATAGTAAACATATTTGCTCGGATATAAGACGGGAGTAAATTACATCGCCTAATATTGATGCGCAGTAATTTGAATAGTTAAGATTGCATAAAATATTTGATGAATTTTGTGAAATCCGAATACGAAATGATTGAGTATTTTCCTCCTACTTAATGCTGACGGAACAGTATCTGTTACTTAGTCAGTGCAGGGGTATGTATTAAAGAGACTCAGTGCAGGGGTATTACATGTACGATTAAAGACGGACATCTTCTAATTTGTGCTACATGCAGAAAATGTTCATGATAACTGTGGAGATCTGTTTAAGGGTTCCATCGATAACGGTGCATCCACTTAAGGGGCATGCACACGTTCCCTAAAACCATGCAAGATCAATCTCCCAGATTCTCGCAAGCTAACATATCCAATTTCCATCTCCACTCCGTTGTGGGCGCCTGACCGACAAGCAGGAATAATGTCGTCAACATAAATGGCTTCGGCTTTTTTTTTCTGAGACCATAACAAAAGCAAAATGTAACAAAAGGGTAACCAAGCAGCTTGAGACCTTTCTTCAGTGATTTGATTCTTAAGGGGCATGCACACGTAAGATAATCTCCCAGATTCTCGCAACGCCGTGTGTAGCGTCGAATAAAAGTTGTAAACGGAATAACCTAGTTGTTCTACTTTGTGAGGCGAATAAGGTGTTGTATGGAATAATAGTTGTTTGCTTTAAGTGAGGTGGGCCTTTTGTGTACGGATTGACGCTTGTGCGTGCGTGTATTTCGCTATGATATGCATAATAGCAACACGCCCCTGACCAATAACTTTGTTTCTGAGATACTGACTCCGTCACGGGCCGTTCCCAATAACATGCCGCGGAGGTATTAGCAAGTCAAATCAGGCCGTTATAGTACACCTACAACGCAACACCAACAGACCAAGCGACGCGAAGAAACCCGAGCCTGCAGGTTTAGTCGCCATGACAAGAGGCAGTCAAGCAGCGGTTCGTCTAACAAACAACACGTATTATATAGTATCCTGGGGGAACATCAAAGGGAAATGATTAAAGTACACATTTGTAATTAACATTCCCCCGGGGAAAGGCCCCCTGGTCCATGAACGCGTGCCCTCTAGTCACATGATTGCCGTAGCAGCTAAGTTGTAAGGTGGGGTATTGACCGGCATAGGATCAGCTGCTTGTTCACTTCTGGCTTCACTTACTTTATACCGTTATTGTATCTGCATTACTTAGTCCACAATCACCTGATCAGGGAGAGGAGCTATCGAAACCTGGCGTACACATCCCTTTAAATGACGAGCTAAGGGAATGCTTCTTTTAATATCGTACGTTTGCCCCTACTGTTGCGACCAGCTACATCAATAGCTTTGAGAAAATGGAAGTCATCGGTTTGAGTTCTCACAGCTGAAAATTAATGTCTTTCAAAGATTACCATAAACTGGAACTGCCTATATAAAAGACCGCAGGCTGAGCCACAGACTGGCAGATATACATCAGATGCAACTCCTGGCTGGGCGCTCTCATATATCGCCACGGTCAACATAATCGCCAATTAAATTACGGAAATTGTTTGGGTCTTCCAAGATCAACCTTGAAAAATGGTAACAATCATTTCAAAGTACTTTTTTCGCAACATGGTTGTTTGCGGACTAAATGTAATATATTCATCATATTTATCATAAAGCACTCATGCTGAAATGATATGAAAACAAGTTATCAATAAGATACACGATTAGGTTGAAGCTTGTGTGACCTTAATTGCGTTATCTTGCTAGGCTGTTATAAATCCTCGAACGTGGTATGTTCTTAAAACAAGGCGGATCAAGATACCAGAAATTTTTATTACCCGGCATAGATAAATAATAGAAGTTGGTCCACAAATTATGGGTTCAAATTAGCCCGCGGCAAGATTGACGTAGAGATACAGACACGGCAATAAATTAAGCAAACAAGGGTGGTCTCTGAAGCAATTTCTTGGGTGGGGGCACTCAATGTGTGGCAATGAAAATGTTAAACTTGCGGTCAGGACGTATTAGCCCAACAGACCAAGAGTCGATCGGGTACTCCAAGAGGGAGCGCAAGCTCCACTTGGTTCATAAGAGCTATGACAGATATGCAAAAATTCAACCTGAGATTGCATTGCATTAATATTTACGGAATTTAATTGGTGTACTTCTAATTATTGAGCAAATAAAGTTAATATAAGTCTCCGTATTACGCATACCAACTGCCGTGTCAATTAAGCATCATGAAAGGTAGATGAATTAATTATGATCCACATAGACACAGGTATAATCCGTCGCACACACCTGACATTTTACCACACGAACTTTCATGGTAACATAATCTAAAACTTGATGCTGTTATGTCTGTGTCATTTGAAAACAATGGCATCCAGTACTTGGCTGTTTGGTCACCCAGGAACTCGACTTGAATTTCAGTAACCCCTCCAACGGATAAGCCTCGGGTGGGCGATCCGTCCCTATATAGTTCTGATTCGAGCGCGCGAGGCAGTTTTAAACTGCTAGGCAGCGAGCGGCTTGTGGGATCCACACGACTTCGTCTCGCGCTGTGTAAACTTTCCTCTGATAAAACACAATAGTTAAGCGTGCACAGGGGCTAAGTTGCTTGCTTTGCTGTTATCGAGTTTGCAGAAACTTCTCAGTGTCAAATAGCGTTTGCTCAGCAATTTTAGCATATCGTTCTTCAACGATTAAGTCGGAATATTTCAGCATGGATCAAAGGATTGTCTAATTGATTGTCTTGTAAAGTTCAATTGACACGCCGTTGTCAAAGTTGTTAAGGTCTTGCGCAGCATTACAGACAAATAAAGACTGAGTGTCCGGTGGGTTTCACTGTCTAGGAATTCTTTTTTGTTGGTCAGGGCTGGGATTGTATTACCGCTAAACTAACTAAACTAACCTCTGGTATCCAGAACATCTTGGAGAGTTACCCGAGACGCATGTCTTGGTCACCAACGCTACTGAAACCCTTCATCTAGGCTTCAAAGGGGTGAGCTGAAGAGAGCCTTGTTAAGGATCCACTTCACAAAGACCGCTCATTACTCGTGTATCAAGCACGCAGCTTTCGACAGACCTTGCTTTACCTTTTATGGTTGGACTACTGTCTGCAAGATCATCCGGATTACAGTGTTCTTGGTCGGTGGGCGTGTGTGGCGTGGAGAAGGCGGCGCGATAGACCCCCCGTGGAAGCTGGGCTATTGGATCATCAACCACTTGGAACAAGTTTCTGAATATGTTTATTTCGTGAGGGGACACCTCGTGCTACGCAATCATTCTTCCTCACGTAGTCAAGTGTCAACAGGACGATAAGTGATTGCTCTCACGTTCCACTAAATTTCGTAGTAGTCTCTAAATACACCACGGCTTATGCAAAAGAAGGCATTTTGCTTCCTCTTGAATGTAAGGTAAGTGTACTTCAAATAATACATTTTTTTGACCTCAATAACCATGTTATTAGCCAAGTTTATTCACATAACATCAGGGTGCGCACTGTGTTCGGGTGATTCCGGCCAACGTAATCCACCTGTAGACTGAAGCTAATAGCATCAAACCTTTACATTGCTTCAGGTCGCTGTTGTCATTCGTTTGTCAACGAAACCTCTTTTTTGCTCTTTACTAATTGTACATCTTCTGTCGCCAGATCCGGGAATGTTTACCACGTAAGCTTTCTGAATAATGATCACTCCGTGACTATTTATCAAGAGTCAACACAACCTAACGTCATGGATGTGCAATCGTTGTGGTTTCTGACTTTACTCGCCCTTCTAATCACGGGGAGATCATCTGGTGACGTGACCACACAACTGATGTATAACCTCACGGAAGAGCAGCCCAATAATACGGTCGTCGGCCGCGTCGGCGTGGACAGTGGACTATTCATGGAGCTGGCCAATGTCTACCCACAACTAAACTTTTCCATCATGTCATCGTCTCTTCCGTCCAGTGTATTTAGCGTTAGTCAGCAGGGCGGCGTCATACGGACGCTAGCGCAAGTAGATCGGGAAGAATGGTGTTCTTCAAGTGTAACATGCTCTGTCGATCTCAACATACGGGTTCTTCCCATCGAGCACTTCCGAATCATCAAAGTTACGATTGACATTTTGGACATCAACGATAACTCACCGAGATTTCCACAGACTGTAACAACTCTCAGCGTCTCAGAAGCGTCTAGAGTAGGAAGTCGCTTCAATCTTCCCATGGCTATCGACAGTGATAGTCCAGAGTTCGGTGTCAAATCATACTCGCTTTCCGATGATTTGAACATGTTCGAGCTTTCGACAAATTTACTGACTCGGGAATTGGTGCTGATTCAGAACAGAGAGCTCGACCGGGAGACCGTGTCAGAGTACGAGCTGGTTGTGATGGCTTTTGACGGGCCCGGCCCCGGGGCGAGGTCTGCGTCAGCAGCCGTCAACATCGAAGTCACTGACGTCAACGATAATCCACCCGTGTTCACTTTAAACAGTCACCAGATTAGTGTCAATGAGTCGATGCCAGTAGGATCATCTGTCCTACAGCTGCTAGCAGAAGATGTGGATGCTGGTGACAATGGCAGGGTTATGTACAGTGTACAAGCATCTTCCGGTGTTAACATCCCTTTCGCCATCCACAGTGACAGCGGTTGGCTCTATACCATAGACACGGTGGACAGAGAGATACGAGAGCAATACCAACTCATTGTCACAGCCAGGGACCTAGGAACGACCTCACTCGAGGCCTCCACTGTCGTGGTAGTCAACGTGGAGGATGCTAATGACAACGCACCTGTCATCGCTATCCAAGGCGTTGGCTCACACGAGGATGGAAGCGCTGTCGAGGTGGTGGAAGGCAGTGACGTAGGCACCTTCGTGGCTCACGTCACGGCGTCTGATCTCGACTACGACGAGAACGGGAAATGCAGCTGCAGATTGGATGGCAATACTGATTTCATCATGTCTGCTCTCTTTGACTCCGAGTATCAGATCACGTCTGCTCGTCGGTTGGATCGAGAGTTTACTGACGTATACAACGTGAGGGTCGTATGTAGTGACCAGGGGTCGCCCAGACAGACGTCAGTACTTCCTATTGTCATATCAGTACTCGATCTCAATGATAACCCACCAGTTTTCACTCAGTCTCGATATAACGCCAGTATATATGAGAACGAAGCGATTGGTACGTCAATCGCAGTGGTAACAGCAGATGACGCAGATGCCGATGGACCAAACTCTCACGTGACTTACCAATTGTTGAGTACGAATGGAAGGGTTGCGATTGACGCACTCACTGGTGTCATTACAGCCAATCGCAGCTTCGATCGGGAAGTTACTGAGTCTTTCTTAATACAAGTTTTGGCTGTGGATAACCCAGTCGATCAAGCTAAACTTTCATCAACAATTGAAGTGCTCATTCACATACTTGATAAGGATGACAATGACCCAGTCTTTATAGACAATGTGTATCATTTCAAGGTTGCCGAGGACATTGCCTTGAGCGCTGAGATCGGGAAAGTGGCGGTTACGGACAATGATTCCTTCCCTTATAACCAAGTAGCTTACGCGATCAGACCAAATAGCGAGGCAAGCAACGCTTTCGCTGTGGACTCGTTTTCGGGAAGTATTTCAGTGACGTCATCGCTTGACCGCGAGAGCCATTCTTCCTACACATTCATCGTAACAGCAACAAACGTCTCCCCAGAGCGGCTCGTGTCCGCTACATCCCTGGTTAATATCATCATTGCGGACATCAATGATAACCCACCCACGCTCTTATACCCCGATGAAGGGAACAATACTCTACTCATCTCGAACAAGATTCCAAAGTACGACATCATTTCCACTATTCGGGCATCAGACCCTGATGAGGGCGACAACGCCGACCTCGTGTATCACATGTTCCCTTACAATTCCACAGAAAGCTATTTTGACATCGACTCCAAGACGGGCGACGTCACCTGTATCGAGGATTTACGTCATCTAGATGGCCTTATGTTGACGTACATCATCATAGTCCAAGACCGCGGGTCTTCTCCGAGAAGCGCCGAGGCGCTGTACGACATCGTTATAAACGCTTCAGTCCCGTATTCGAAGGCGACCTCGTCAGAAATGCCTCACCACACCATCGTCATCATCATCGCCTGTGCTTCCGGTCTTGTCATCTCTCTGCTGCTTATAGGCATCTTTGCCGTAAGCATTCAAATGCATCGAAGTAACGGGAGACGCGTCACTAAAATTATCAAGAACAACGAAGTTGATGCTGAGTGCAACAAAAGAGAGGTTGCTTTAGTCAGCCCTAATTGTTTATCGGAACAACATTTGAAACGATTGACTGAAGTGAAGATCGACAACAAAAAAGGGCCACTTTGGGACAATTCAAAACTGGATGCAGATTCGACAGATAGTCATCGAAGTTTCCAACTGGTACGTGAAACGTATCTTCTTTGTTTAAGAAATGATATCACGATCTTCTAATTGAATCGAATATTCGTATTTTTTTTCTACATTATGCTCAATTGATACCTTATGACAAATAATCGGCGTGTCATGTTCAATTAATCCTATTCTTTATCTCCAGCAAGTTCCCACTTCTACGCTCTGTTCCAACGACGTTGTAGTTCATACAGCGATGCTAGCGAACGATCATTTGTTATTCTCGGCATCAGGAACTTACGAGCGGAATAGCGGTCAAGGTTTAATTCCGATTTTCAGCGCACCATTAATTCTACACCTGATTTCCGATGCCTTCATTTGAAGCCTGGAATTTATTTTGTATCAAATTACAGCAACGTGTGTCGAACTTCCCAAACTCGCCAAAACCCTGTAACCAATATTACCATAAATGTAAATGAGGTGCCGTGTTTCTGTCTCGGTTGGGTTGTGTGCGCAGTTGAATTGAGCATTGGCAGTGATAGATTGCAGACATATATATGATCGCTGTCCCATGACAAAGGTGAATGAAAGCTGCGAAAACGAACTAAGTCAAATTCTAATTCTCTTGATACCATAGATCATAAGAGCTTGGCTCTGATTGAGGCTGCGGTTATTCTCCGTCGTGATCACTCGAATAACGGTAAATCTCAGATCGAACCTTCCCTCGTGAGCTTGTGCTAGTTGAGTTTCATCTCTAGCCAACAAAGACTGCTGATTGTCGGAGGATTTTCGCTCTCGGCGTCCTTTCTTGGTCAACGTCATTGAATCTTTTCAATGCGTTAGAGGTTAAGTTGGATCACTCTCGCTTTGTTACCATAGCGCACGCCTTGATTTTTATGTTCAAATTTTATAACCGCTCAACGACCCTTTGATGAGACCTGATCATCATTATGTCTGTGTATTCTCTCTTGAGAACTGGTGATTTCTTGATTGTCAGACGCCACGCCCTCTATCGACGACTGGTCAGTTTTGGCAATGTTTTGCGATATGATACAAATATATCATGCATAGCACTACTCTATGACCATCGTTTTGACCTCCGTCAAACCCCGATGTCCGTCCTAATAACAGACAAGTGATGAATGTGTTACACAATAGCTATTGTAGTAGAAGAACCAGGCAGTTGTGGGCATGCTTCGCATTAGTCTATTACACGAGGTTCCGTTCAAAACCCCTCATACACAGACAGACAAATGCGGGTCTTCGAAGTTCCTACATCACCTGTCGTTGATTTGTATCAGAACACACCTTGATAAAACGACTGATCAAGTAGGAATAATAGTTAAGAAGCCTTAGAGACTTCATTTTGATTTTATGTCTTACCTTGGTCCGGCCGACCAAGTAACAAAGCTCACATGGGAATGCTAGGCCCATTACGTTACCCAACAACCACCTTCGTCACCGCCATAATGGTAGCTGGTAATTCCTTGCGGGCTCAATGCCGATACTTCAGGAGATATCTCCGGGCAATGGCCATTTATTTCCTGAAAATACTCGTTACTTAAAATTTTATCACATTCATGGGAAAACTAATGCCCATTGGACCTACCCATGTTGACCTTCGCCACTAACAAGCGGTCCGGATGCGTGGAATACTCGTAAAGAAACGTATCTTCATTCTTTAGTTCTCGTCCATCTTGATTGAATCTGAAGATTTATGATTTGTGTATTTGCCTGTTAGAAACAAGGTTTCATTTCATAGCAATACCTCATATCAATTCCCTTTCGCTTTGAATTCAACTATATTTTTGTAATTAAATTATTTTTCATATAACTTCACGATATTTAAACTGTCATTATTCTCGAGAAGTCAGAATGAATATTTGACTGAAAACCGGCTTCGATGCTGTTGCTCACAGCATAAGACGCCTAGCATACATTCATTCAGTACGTGAATGAATGTATTTCTGGCGTGAAAACAAGTGTTGGAAACTGCTAGCATCTAAAATATTGGTTGAATCAACGCAGTCACTTTCCCAGGATCCCAGGCTTACTTCCAAAATAACATAATCGAGGGTATCAGTGCTGATCCATCAGCCGAGTGTGCGTGTTTTCTACAATAGCTCCACGTGAAAGTGATATGTTTGTTTTGATTTGAAAAGAAATTCAATCCAAAAACTTTCGCCTGAAGGAAGACATTTTTATGCCAATAAACAGCTGCGTAACGACTTGAATAATAGCTCTTGCGGGTAGTCTGATATGAGTGATTGAACCCTGAGGAGGGTTTCATGGTTGGCTTTCTCTGGTAATTACTCGTCAAACTAAGAGTGTCATTTTAGAAAAAAAGCACTATGACCTCTGTATGTGTGTGTATTTAGATGTCATAAAGTTATAATCTTTACTTTTTTAATGGTTCCAGACAGGATGTGTTGAATCTAGCCCACCTCCCCCTCCGAAACCGCCCCGTGCTAGCGATTGGTCGAGTCAAGAAATGGTACCTGATTCCATGCCGTTAACACCGGTTAGTTTTTGATTGCATAATGTGAACATCCATATTTTTCGTTATACTAATCGAATTTATAGTGAGCGGAAAGGTGTTTAATTGCAGTAAGGACGTATTATCCTAATGATGTCTGCTATGGGTACGTTATGATAACAAACGGGATATTTCATATTCAGACATCACCAGTGATCCAGCCTCGATTGAAGAGGTCTTCTTATTCAGTTTGTCTTCTCGCTTCGCCTCAAATCCCGTGGATACGAGCACCCCTCGGGACAGGGGATCTACGCGCAGACCATGTCCTTCCGGTGGCTCAGACGCCTCTGACGTCACGGACAGTGGGCGGGGTTCCTGTGAAGAGGTGCCTGTGCGCAATATACCGAGTGGGAGCATATTTAGGACAGGTTGGTAGCTTGTTGAAAGTTGTTGTGATCGTTGTATTTATAATTATAGCAAATTTCAACAAATAAAGTACAAATAAATATAACGTTCTTTGACATTACAGAATCGTTAGTCGGTCCAAGTTCACCAAGAATGGCAGGCGATATCGGGGATTTAGTTAAGCTGGCTGAGAGAGGAAGCAGCTTTCCGAATGCAAGCTTTGTTTGAAGTCAATGTCTGTGCTTGTGCTAATTCGATTATGATATTCCAATAAATTATTTATTTATTACTCCTCTTATCTCTGCTGTTATTTGATGCAGCTATTTTGATGACAGCAATTGTTTTACCCCAGCATACATGAAGATCCTGTGTTTGAACACTTTTGAGTACATTATTGCTAGAGATAATGACTAACCTGCTTTTTATGTTTACATAGTGAGGTGTTTCTTTTCTATGCACCGTATAGAATCAAGGTATATACCGTTAATTCGTTTTTCAATTTCACATTTATAAATGGAAAATGGGTAAACAACCTTTTTTCTATTTTTGTATTTGGCGAACACATATGGAAAATGGGTTTACATTTCATTTTCGTTTTCCGATATTCGATTTCATTAACCGAAAAACCAAAATGGAAAATGGGTTAAGTTTCGTTTTCCTATTTTCGATTGGATAACTCGACCTCAGTTAAAGAAGGATCCCTGAGATCGCGCGCTTTGCGCTAATCCTAGCGGCAAAAATAATTTGAGTAGCTTATCAGTCCTTCGACGCCAAAAGAAGATGTCCGTGTTTTATTGTGACAGCAAGCGGATCACACTCGATCTGTCTGACGCTACAACAAGAAATCTAGCCAACATTTTTTCTGTGAGTTGAGAGTTCATTTATATAAATGTGTAAGAAATGTTGTATATAGTCCTATCCCGTGTTTTTTTTACGGACCTGGTAGCACATCTTTATCCCCCCCAATAAAATTCAAACGCCCACCTCACAATGTTTATCATGTCTCTCATAATAATAGACGCAGTCCCGTCTCCAATGTCACATACCTTGATTGTATAGCCCTACTTGAACGACTTGTTTTAATAGGAACTAAAGCACCCTCATAAACTTGGCGCATTGCTTTCACCAAGTAGACAAGTCGCATTTGTGGCTATGAATAGATCGTTGTTAACTCGTTTTATGGAACCCGATACAGGTCACAATTATTTTGTTGTTGTTGCGAAATTTGTTTTTTAAATGATGCGCAGAATCCATAGGGCTTGTTTTGATCTTGTCCTCGAATTAAGGTCAAGGCAATCAAAAATGTGAAAATCTTAAATCCCGAATATATCCGTTGATAATTGTCCAATCAATTTTCCAAGCGACCCAAGTCGCAAATCCGTGGTGTCATTCCAAATGTTGGTGTAATCTATTCTTAAAATTCCGGTCGCTTGTAAAATCGATCATACACGTTCGATTGTAATCAAAATTTTGTTAGGTATTGACGCTGACACCGTCAGTCGTATCAATTTCGGTTACGAACGCGCTAAAATGTATTATAAATGGGTAAAGTTTAGATATCAATATCTCTATCGATGACTCTCCTATTTTACAAATTCTGGTAGCTGAACTCCATTTGATATTTTTTCTAAATATTGTAATTGTAATTAATGGATAGTTGAACAAAATTCTGCAGATCAAAAATTTCTAGTAGCCAAATTCTGTTATTTTCTTTTAATTCGCTATTTCTGCGCCATTTATCGTCCGAACGTAACTACGTTAGCATCCTCTGGTAGCTTAAACCAATACCAAATTGACATGTTCAATCAAAATATGCGTCCATTTCCTAGCTCGATGAGAAGTTTTTAAAAAAAAAACCTCGCAGTGTAAATTTCCATAAATATTTCGATCCCTTATAAAATCGAAAAAACAGTTCAATAGTCGTAAAGATAGGTCAAATTTTATGGTAAGATTTTACTGCGGAAGTGAATTTTATTTTAACCGGAAGTAGCTAGTTCTATTCTTTACAAATAAATAATTACATGTAATTGTAAATTCCAAATAGTTCTCTCATAAACTAAGCTCAAAGTATGATGATAGCACGTGCTCATGGGACAGTTTGTCATCATTATGAATTTTGACAATGAAGAAGATGCCGATAGTGATGATGACGGAGATGATGGTGACTATGATGATAATGATGATATAAATGGTGATAATGCAGACAATGATTATCGTGATCATCAGGATGATCGTGATGGCAATGATAATGGCGATAATGATGACAATGAAAAAGATGAAGTTGGTGACTATGATGATAATGATCTTGATTATCATGATAGCGATGATTATGTCAATGATGATAGTAATAAAGATGGCTATGTTGAAAATGGTGTTGATAATGAGGATGACTATGATGACCATGATGCTGGAGATTTTGACGGCAATGGTGATGATGATAATAACTAAGAATACAATGTTGACGATGATAATGATGATGGTGATAATGATGACAATAAAGACGGTGAGTATATGATCCTGATGGTGATGATGACAAAGATGATGGTGATAATGATGATTACAATGATAATAATAATGTTGATTAAGTTCATGCATGACGATGATCAAAACAATGATGATAGAATAATAAATACATTGAATACGAAGTACATGACGATCATGATAATGATGACTATGATAATGAGGATGACAATGATGATGGTGATTATGATGACCATGATGATGATGACCAAGATCACGATGTCAATGATGCTGATGATTAGGTTTGACAAAACATGTCATCATAGTTTGCCAAGTTTCGATATCGTTGCGGTGTCCCTCTTGGTTCATGTCCCTCTTGGTTCATGTCCCTCTTGGTTAATCTGCTAGATCAAAGAATAAAGAAAAGGGTTACAAAGTGCTCACGTCGTAATGTAACTATTCAACATTTAATTACTCATTTCTATTGTATATGTATGACTAGCTGACGAAATTTCCACGGAGATCACTAGTTGACAGCAGTTGGCTGAAGGTCAAGTCATCTTAGAGCGCATCACACAATGCTCTTCATAGTGTTAATGCAATCACTAAGATGTAGTGATGGCCTTGACAGACGCTGGTCCGGTTGCCAAGAGCCAATCACCATGCTGCATGGTGAGAATAGATCCAGTCTGGCGTCAAGCATTCTCGTCATGTCTTGCAGGCATTATATCGGTGACTTCGAATTTTGAAAGACATCAAACCAACACTGTCATTTTGAGAATGACGGAGATTCATAAGTTCAGGGTCATTGTTTAGGGTCGTCAAACGTTCTTGTTGTTTTCGCGCCTTTTAGCGGGTGTATCATGAGGTTGTTAGACGACACCATTTTATTTCATCGATATGTCATCGGTGAGAAATGTGCTGAAATAGGTTTCGTTAATCAAATTACAACGTCAAACAGAGTAAATTCACAGCTTACAGGAAATGCTCTTAGTCCTTTGATCCAATGTTGATAAATAGCATTATCTTTAACTGAATACAAAGAAGAATATCAGATAATAATCGTTTATTAGTGAGATTGTTGACGCAGAAACAACAATGGCCATGTTGAGCCTAAAACAAAAAACGAGCGATATTGTGATTGGCTCGTAGAATAGCTAGGAGGCCTGATTATGTGAGCTTTTCTAAACTTGTTACTCTTTTAATGACGTATCGAGTCCCCTTTTACATACATAACTTTATTATAATTAGGTCGTTGAATGAAAACTATTGCTTGCAACGTAATGAGGGCAAAGTGCGGTATGGTAAGCATGCAGCTGCCAAACAATACTGGGACCCAATACTAGTTCGCGCCCACAGAGACCGCTATTTGCTCACACAGTATTATTAGAAATTAGCAATTTGCTTGATTGGTTAATTACATGCCTTAAAATTATGCTGACTGAGTAGGATTGCTTCCTATCCTCTTTTTCGTATCTACAAACAATTAATGCTTTCCAATTAATTGAACTGAATCTCCTCGAATATACGGACACAAATTGACTCATGTCAAATGTCATTCAAAATGGAGCGTTCTGTAAACAGTGATCGCTGGATCCAAAATGGCTATGTCTATGTAACTGTGCAAAGCATTGATGTCGACTCGATTGACACACCGTTGCTCTTTCGTACGACGAGAAACATTTGCCTTCGCATCGTCATGAATAATGTTAACAAAGGTTGACTTTTTATCGCTTTTGCAATTAGAACCAGACAATTGATGTGTTTCAATAATGTTGTACTGTATTGGGGTGTTTATAGAATGACCACGGACCACCACGTAGACGGCAGTTGCAGATTGGTGGTGGTTATTGGAAGCTTTATCGTGCTCTGTAATTGGTTGCGGCCGTCCAACGGCGAGTGATTGACAAAACAGCTCGGAACACACCGCTTTGTTCTTACCAATCAATGAAACAATACATCAAGGATAAATTCAATATAGAATATCTACCTCTTTCAATCAGCCGTAGGTTCCATTGTGGTAAGCGATGGAATACACTCACTCATGTGAGGTGTGCTACGCTCCACCCCAACAAGCTGATTCCACACCCCTACCTACCTCCCTGACTCTCCATTCACGGGACAAGTAACCCAAGTGTGATTGGTAAATCAATAACCATCTCTGAGTGCAGATCGAAGTTAACGACACCCCATTATCAACTACAGCGCTACCGTCGTGTCATCGATGAGGCACTGGCAGCCTCACAGGACCGCCCGGTCAACATAAAGGGCTATTAACGCGAGTTCTCGAACGATGCTCAGATTCAGTTATAAATAGGATAGCTGATACATCAAAGTTAGTTGGAATTTTGCAATGGTGTATTTCCCTTAAAGAAGCATAAGAGAGAGACCATGGGTTGCAGCAGCAGTAAAGGCCTGGATTACGGTGAGTTGGAACGGAGTTTGTCTCATATGCAAGCGATTATGAAAAATGGGGATATGTGGTAAACTTGGTTCAGAACTATTTCATTTAATAATGAGGATAGATATTGTTGAGTGTGTCGAAGCAATTACATGAAAAGTTAGTATTTCGCAACTGCGGATGAGACTCAAAATACCAAACTCAAAAAATCTTAGGTTGGTGCTTGCATAAAGGATGACGTGCTGTGTTAATTCATTCACCGGGTTTGGGCGACTCTCTAATGGATCAAACGACAGCTATGACATAAAAGCATGATATCCGGCCGTTTGGGTTTTATTTATGTGACGTTTGATGGGCAGTTGAATTGGGTTAAAAGGCACGAGATGCAAGGTTAGATAAACACCGACGTTTTCGATTCAAACATTAATGAATCAATGTACACTCATCAAAAGAATATATATAAATTCGGTTTGAGACAAGTTGCAGGTGTGAATCTGGCTGTCTGGAGCCTGAACAAACGTGGCAGTCAGCCCGACATAGCGGAAAGTTCCATTTGGGAGATTTAATTGCTCTTTTATGAGATACATCTCCTCCTAAGGAAAATATAAAACACTATTACGAGCGCATGGGGTTGTCCTCTATCAGTACGATTCCAAGCGCGATAGTTCGCATCTGTGATGGTAACTATAATATTGATATTTTACTGGTGTGGGGTTGTTTCTCTCGCAGAAGCAAACCAATGAAGACTAAGAGACATTTAAGCTTCCATCATTTGTTGATTTCTTTCAGAGAGAACCACCCAACGCCAGAAAGAAGACATCGCAGCCAGACGGATCCAACAGGCGTATCGCAGTTTCCACGAACGCAGAGTCACAGCGGGGCATTGTGATTCGCACAGTTCTGACATGAACTCGTTCCATTCAGAGGAGGGCATCGAATCGATGTCGCAGGAAATTACCAACACTACGTACAACTGACTCATATTAGTACTGGGCGCTTTCTTGGAATTACGTATGAAAAAGACGAGGATATATGCTGCGTGTTAAAAAGTAGAGGGACGATACGAGCCACGATGTACCGCGACACGCGTTCGTTAAGGGCGTCCTTTTTTCCGGACGCCAGCCGAGGTAGTGCCCATTGTTGAGCAGTGTGCATCTTGGATAGTAATGTTGTGATTTGTTTGCTTTTATGTACAACCTTCTCCGAATAATTTACTCACAATAATGACAAGTGAATGAAAAAAAAATACTATTGTTGGCGCAAAACACAAGTTAATCTCATAGCGGTCGTTGGAAAGTATTAATTATCATAGTATGACATAACTAAACGATGTGATACCAACTTTCTTAGTTCAATTGTTATTCCAAATGATCGATAATGATAGTTTCTACAACGATAAACATGTCACGGATTTACTCCCATTTTTCTTCAGAACAAGGCCTCTATAGGCCATGTTGGAACCTAAATATATCTCGTTATAGAGATAATGCCCTGTGATATAAGTAGCCGGTAAACGAGGCTGATATAAGCCTACCTGGCATTTATGCTGAACCAAAATAGATAGAAAAATGCTCGTCACTTGAGATGCCACTTTAGTGGACCAAACAAAAAGCCGAGGAAGTGAAATGAATTCGGAATAGGACCATCAATACACAGATCACGTATAATCAGTCGACCGGAACGCATTCACTGAGATGTTTGTCTGCCACACCTGACGATATACGACACGCAAATTTCCATGTGCAAGAAGATTGCTTTTAATGCAAACGCAGTTGCCCGATTTACGCACGCATTTGCATATCTTACAATTCCACACGGATCAATGGTACCGATGTTGAACCACGTCATCATGCCTCTTCGCAGGCTCGTGCGGTGGGGCATTCAAGGTAGGCAGATTTCGTCACCGATTGCGTACGTGACCTGGGACACGCGCTGCAGCCAGCACGGGTTCCCCCATCCGATAATTGATGTGGTTCTTTTAATCGATTCTTAGTTTTCCCTGGGTTTTCACTGTTGACCTTAATGCCCCCAAAAAGTAAAGAGAGTATGGTTGTTTTTTCCCCAAACCTATCATTAATGTCCTTGACCACTGAATGGGAAATATTGAATCATATCAGACACAGCCAAAATGGCTCTAAACATAGCGGAAATCATCGTTCAGAAGCTACTGCAGTTTATATGTATACCCATTTAGGTGCCTGATGAGAGGAAGTATAAGAAAAAGACAAGTTGCAAGTCATTTCTTGACATATGACCTTTGACCTGACAGATGAGAGCACTATTATGATGATGTTTATACATTCTACCACACAACACTTATAGATGGAGCACAAACAGTCATATCTTTACATAGAATCTGCAATAACATGAGATATCTGCTGCGTGAAGGTAAAGCACTAGACACAGACATTCTCCTGTAGAAAACTTGACATTGGTCTGCTTCTGACAGTGTAAAGATGGGCCAAACTTGAGCAAGATGTTTGCTCACTCAACAAAAAATCCATTTCATCCACTAAGCATAGTTCACGTCATGATGATGAATTCACTTCTTCAATAACATACTCCTGAAGTCAGCGTTGCTCATTTTGCCGTCGGTGCTTTCCTGGGATGATGCCTCAGTGTCAGTGGCAGTGGTATTTGTCGTCTGTTGAATAGGGTTGGGTTGTGTGGACGTTGAGGAGGCAGGTCTCCGCTGTAAGGCCCGGGGCATCAGTGTAATCTGAGTGTGGGCTTTACCATGACTGCCCCACACACAATCACATTACACTTATACACAATAACCACTGAACAGATCGATGCACCCAGCAATGGTTGTGACAATTTAACTATGAAATACACCCATCAACTGCTGGCCTGGGAGGAACTACTTACGTTCCCATGTCTTTCTTGCCACCTCCCAGTGTTGGAGTGAACTCCTTTGTGCTGCGTTGATTAACAGGTGTTTTACGAACAGGTGGACAGCTGATGGCTACAGATATCTCATGCTCCCCGACTGTAATCCATCCGTCTTCAACACGGCTTGGGCTGCAACTCCCTGTGCGTTATGATCAATTATCATAATGATAGACGTTATGACAGCAATTTTCGGATCATGTTGTTGGAATTGATATGGGCGATCATAGAGACACAAACATGATCACCAGGCCTGGTTCTGGCCAGAGCATGACCTTAACTGACCTCCTTTATATACTCCACATAGGCTATTCCCTTGGGGGCGCCGGACTTGTAGGTAACCAGACGTACATCCTTCAACTCACCATGCTAATAAACACACACACACATTCTCTTTACAAACAAATCCTATGCATTTACACAGCTGAAGTACCAAGGTAGCTGTCTTTGGGTGGTTAATACAGATGGTAAGAATGGTTATATGTTTAAATTCTAATGAATGCAGAGAATTGCATGCATGGAGGCATTGTAACATACCTCTTTGAAGATGTTTTCTAAGCCTTCTTTTGTCATTGTAAATGGTAGATTCTTGACAAAGAGCTTATTCTTCTCCATATCTGTGCTGAACTGAAAGAAACAATATTGAACCATAAGGTTTGATGTGATAAATATGAGCTGTGGATCTTCTTCCTCCGAGATTATTGACCAATATACAGGTGAAGTAACAACCTTGAATTTGCTTGTGGCATCAGTTTTCTTCTGTGAACACTCGGAGACAAACATGGGCCGTCCTTCCACAGGCTGTCTGTCTAGCGACAGTGCTCTCTGAGCAGCTAGCTGTGACAACATTACCATTACCTCTCATTGCACAAAACATGACCCAAACGATAAACAAGTGTCCCAACTACATCTTAGACCATATCATTCAATATAACATTACCTAAGCACACTTTTAAAAACATGATTTCAGTATTCCAGAGTGTGGATATGACATAAATGTTTCCCAATGTCTTGGAAAGGAAGAAATTATTGGGAATGGATTGCACTTTTTAACATATTCTAGTGGCTTTATGTGAGGATGATGATTGACAGTATTTCTGTATTTCTTATCAGGTTACACAAGCGTCCATGTTAAGCAATACATTACCTATGCTGCATGCCGGGGAGTGTTGGTTTATCTTTTTATATGACAAGGCCAATATCTGTGTGAAGTTGCGATTTTGTTTCAAAACGGTATGAATGACAAGAACGCACCTCGTCTTTGAACTCCACATAACCGTACCCCTTTGATACTCCTTTGAAGTTCTTGATGATTCGGATGTCACATAAGTCCCCGATCTGACAACATCACATAGCAAATAAATCTACCTTCAATTTGAAGACTTGGTCATTCATCTTTCTAAAATGCATATACACATAATGCTGTACAGAGCAGGGATAATTTTATTACAATCATACCAGTAGCTAATACACACTAAGGCGAAGGCTTCCCTGATCTGTTTTTCCTCTACTTTATAGCCGAGGTTACTGACAAACACGGTACGACTGTCCAGGCTAGGATCACGCGGTGTGCTGTGGTCCCCACTCTCCTCCCCAGCCACTGCTTCAGCATAATCATCATAGAACTTAACATCAACAAGCAACACAGACACAAGGCCAGAAAATGTTTTATTTTATGGATCTTAGTGATTTCACAAAACACACCTATACCATTTATTCAATCCAATCACTTATACAAATACCACAATATTCTCTCTTAGATCAAAGGGGTTCATTGCTAACAGATGGCTAAAACTACCCTCAGAATGCCATTGTGATATTGAATACAATGCTACATAGATCCTTACGGTATCTTGATATGAAAATTCCTCATAATGCAATGATATTGGGAATGTCAACCGCTACCCACAAGGAGACCTACGCCATAGATCACACCCATCCACCACACCTACCTTTAGCTTTCTTAGCAGCGGGTTCCTGACTGTCGGCCGTGATGACACTTGGTTTGTAACCAGGGGGCGGGGCTTTACCTGCAGTGACTCCTCCCCCATCAACTGGTGGTTTATAACCTGGAGGTAATGTCTTGGAAGTGGGTAATGACGTCAGAGAGGCAGGGACTTTAAATCCATCTGAAGTTGTCTTGCACGCCATGTCATCAGCCTCAACAAGACAAAATCAAAACAAATGTATTGTCAACCAATTCCACGAATAACTACATTGTGCAATGTAATCTACACAGCTGGTGTAGCTTAAAACATGTTGGCCTATTCAATATATGTTTGGATGAAAGACCTTCCCATTATGCCCCAGCACACATAATCAGACCTTCCCTGCAACTGTATACCTATTTTATTTTAAAAAAGTAATCAACTTGAGTCAATATTGCACTTATTAGTTAATTAATTCAATCTGGTTACAATTTGGAATAGATTGAATTAATGACACCCTGGTTGTATTAATTCTTGCCTCAGGCATATGGGGAAGGTATCAGTGCTAATCCTTCCTACAGGAGTAATATCAAGAAAGTTGCAGCCATAATCTGTCACTGTGAGGGTAGTATGAGTTTCAATATGCTTAATAGACTGTACACTGGATGATCTATCAGGGAGAGGAGGCCATAGGAACAGAGGGAGTGATGTTCTACCTGGTGATGTGGCCCTATGAGGTTAAATACATCACCTCAACTTGCCATTGCAGGTGAAACACGATCTTAAAACAAGGCAAAGCATAGAAATTAATGCTACCTTGCGTTTAGGTGGAGAAGACTTGGTCCGTGGTCGTGTAGTCTGAGTTGGCTGTAAACCACCCCATTTGGGAGTCACTTCAGGAGGCTTTTCTTGCACCTTTTTAACTTTCCTTTGTTTTTTTGCTTGGTTAGCCTTTTCTGCCTCCTTCTCCTCTGACTGAGTAAGTAACACGCATTCACATTCACAACTCAACGGCAACATTTTACATAGCAGTACTTTCTCTTTTTGTTAATTCTGCTGCTTCCATTGATCAAAAGCATACCATGAAATCAATTACATAACAAGGGCATAAAGTAGAACCTGTTTTCGTCTCTCCTGTATCCTGCGCATTTGAGCATCACAGCGGACCACTGCTTGGTCATACTGCTCCAGAGTACCTGACAAAGTCACCACATAACACCAGCTTACCAATAATACTGTCATGTGGCTCACAAATTACTCGAGAGCTGTTCCAGATGTTATTATTCCAGTTCCAAGTTTGTCGAATAGGTTGATATGCATAACCAGACAAAAACACAAGGGAAGTATATTGTATAACGTTACTGGAAGCACTGTGATGATTTGGAGCCTGATGTTCAGTTACCTTCCTCACGCTCGTAATTGAGGTACGCCTCGCACACGGTCTCTGGCCAGTCATTGACAGAGTTGATGGCTTTCTGCAGCACCTTCCTGCAGTGCTTATGGTCCCCATACGATCTGTAACATGTATTGACACTGTGAAACAAGCTGGGACCAAACTACTAATGTACTCATTACATACACTTGATTTGTCTGAGCCTAATACAGGATAGTGCCCCACCCACTTCATGTCTTGGTGGTGTAAAACCATCCTTAAAGATGCATGAATGTACCCAACCCACCTATCCTTTTAGAGTGTCCCTACCAGACACCATAACACCCTCATGACAGTGTCCAAGTGACATCACCATGCTTACAACAGACTCCTACATTCATTTGTGGCAGCACACAACCAATACACAGCATCAAATAAAACTTTTATAATCATGAACAGGTATATTCTCACCTTTCCAGATTGAAATACTCCATCCACATGTTGGCTTGGTTACCAAATCCACCTTGCATGATTGCGTTCCATAAGTCTCGCACCTTGTCTATGTTCTTACAAAACTTCGCCTATAATATAAATAAACATTCACACACGGCCAAAACAATTTAGGTTTGATCATGAGCATAAGCAGGTAGTTGTTCATTATATATGTAGGCATTATCCCCCAAATGAGAGAGAATTACAAAAGGGCACACCTCGATCCTGGCCCAGTACTGATGCAATGTAAAGGTAGGATCACCATCCTCAGGGAAAGCTGTAGAAGAGGCATAGGAAGTACCCATTATAACAGCAGCACCAATGAGATAAGGCTCACCTGATATCTACTATCAAATATATGGCATTTATTTGATAGATACTGTTTAGCCCACATATAAGGCACTCATATATAATGCCATCTTTTACTTAGTGGTACAAAGTTTACTTGACCCAAAATCATGCTGATAAATTTTCAACATTATTTCTTGACTTAAAATACTCATGATGTACAGTAGAAATCGGTTTTATTTAGGTGTGTCGTTCCATCTATAACGGTGCATAAAACCATGAACCACTCGAATGTAAGCTGTAAGTCAATATGAGCTCTATAACTATCTTGCTATTGATGTGTATACTTCTGCTTACGTTATAAAATGTAGATTTCATCAAATCTTTGCAAAAGTGAGACTGACGCACAGGAAGGGCAATTTCCGACAACAAAAATGGTGACAGCCTAAGTAGGGATCTATTTTAAGAGAATGCAGCGCCGCGTAGCAACTGAAAGTCTTAAAACTTCAAACTTTTGGTTTCCAAGGTCCGGTTGGCAATATGGGGCTGAACAGTCCTTATGAAATGATCTGTTACAGATAGGGTTACTAAGATGATGAGAGTCCTGATGCTTACCTTCATTAAGATAGGAGATGGCTCTCTCGAATGCTGCCCTCAGAGTGCTCACTTCCTTTTCATGGCCCTCTGATATATAAAATAGTCGAAAGCCAAGTTTGTCATTACCAAAACATGTCCTGAATGGTAATCATGCATTGATGAACACATCACAGCTTTAGCTATACCCTTCAATATCTGCCAATGGAGTGTCAATGATCATTAGCAACGTATCAGTGACGTAGTATGAGGTGTAGTCTAAACTTGCCATGACTCTATCTATAAGAAACCTATATTGTTCTGTAAAAAAAAAAGTGAAATGGTGTGAATGTCATGACTACAAGGTCACATGATTAGTGTAGATTTACGAGGATACCTTCATCCCAGTGTATTCTGCGTCTGAGGAAATCACAGTAACCCGTCCACAGCTGGAGGTAGTCACTGCCCTGAGTAAGTCCTGCTGTTATAGCCTTTTCAAATGTCTCTACACACAGCAACAAACCAAAAATGTCCACTCCTGTCTGACATTGATTTATAGGTTTAAGGATCATCTGCAGGTTATATCTTCCACAGAAGGAGTTAAATAAGCTGTCTACATAAATTCACCATTGATCTCCTTGTGTCTGTCACCGTTGCGTTCCTGTGCCCGCATGTAACTCAGCCAGAGCTCCACACACCAGGGACAGTTACGCACAGCGCGCTGATGAACTTCAACACTCAGTTCAAAGCTGCACAACTCGACGTCCTGTTTCAAGAACATGCTATTTTCTCAACAATTGTGTTCTGCATGTATATAGGACACTGTGGTCCAGTTTGATTACAATATTTCACCCTGTTTATGGAACAACTCAATCAATATGATCACATAGCATAATTATAGTGAAAGACAAGGCAGGTAACAATACAGTTGTCATGACCAAAATATCATGGGCTATTGCAAGTAATCATGGGGTTGTAACGGTTCACCACAGTGATCGTTCACATATCTAGCAAAGTGTAGCCATGGTAATAGTGTATAGCACTGTACAAACTATTGGCTTAGGACAACCCACCAAGTATTTAGTGTACTGCAGCCAGAACTCGGGTACAAGACAATGGTCCTGGATGGCACGTTCAAAGAGGCAGTGTATGCGTGAAGGCTCTCCCCGGGCTAGCTCCTGGGCTAGGTACTCCCGGTATGCCTCGATGGGGGCAGGCTCAGACTTCAACTGTACAGCCATTTTATTGCATAATGAAAATACCAAAATACGATTATTTTGATAAATTAAATATGTAGTTCACATCAAAGATCATCCCTGCAATTTCCTAAGCACAACCACCATAATGGAAGCTGTGTGAACTTCTACAAGGGATACGGCAACACCGTAAACAGTGTTATAGAACAATCACAAAGAACTTGAAACCCTTATATTAAAAAAAAATTATGAATGTCCATAAGATAACAATTAGCACACAGAGAATAATCCATAAAACCCTTGCCACTTTGTCTTCAAAAGGGAGCAGACTTGTAAGTTGTGCGTAGGCTTTATCATATGAATGCTTGGTGCTGCTGTCCATATTATCCAGGTCCTCACCAGAGAAGCTAAGGTATTCTTCCAAGGTAGCTTCCATTCCTGTAGGAAATATAAATTTTCAGAATGGCAATGAAAGAAATGTTTATTTATATATTAGAAATTAAATTTGAGTACAGAATATTCAGTATTCCCTGAAGTACATGCCCTGGTAATGTGAGAGGATTTACCCAGCAGAGGTATGGAAAGCTGTCTTTTGAAGATTTTGAGGAGCCGGGATGTTTGGATGTTGATAAGTTCTTGCTGATCTGGAGTTACCACAGCACCTGGTCCTGGCTGAACATGAAACCATAGAACATGAGAGGAAAAATGTTGAAATGTTGTGCTGGTCACCACATAGAAATCATCCTTCATCAGTGTGTATGTGTGTATATCTAAAATACCAGTTTGTAATACACGTCCTTTCTAATGCAGTATAAACCAAAAGAAACAAGTATCTGCCTCAATATCTCATTATCATTTTGCAAAAATTCTACCAGTAAATACAATCCATACATGAAATACTCACATATGCACTAAATATATGGTAATCCCAGAAAGAACCCTTCCATTTGTGAATGTGAAAGATGATCAAAAATAATAATACACACTTGCCTGTAAAGCCACAAGTACTGCATTTTCAAATTCTCTGTAAGCCTCCCATATCACACAGCCTTTAGAAGCATGAAGTCCAACCACTGATAAAGCTTTTTCATAAGCATTCCTCACTTTATCCATGCCCCCTTCTTCTGCCATGAAGCCCACCGAAAACTGCACATATTCTAGCCACACTCCAATATCTGGTTAAACAAAATACCATTAATTACATAGGCATGAGCCAAAAACTGGTATATTGTCCCAAAAGATATAAAAATTGTAAATACTTAAATCACTCAAAACGCATATACAGTTGTTCATATTCCCCCGCCCAACCCACCCAGTCAAACATCAAACCTGCACTTCACCTGACTGGCCAACACAACCCAACACTATGTCCAAACTGCACCCTCACAACCAATCCCCACAGTGGCACCAACCAACATTACGAGCTACCATCCACAAGACTGATTTACGGTTGCATAATCACAAAACATGAGGCTGAATGCTGCAGTTGACAAAAATGATGATTACTCCATGAATGTACTCACTGATGTAGTCTTTAAATGCTCTGTCAAACAAGCTGAGTACATTGTCTTTTTCCTCTGTTGTGTCAGCAAGTTTTACCTCATCTTGAAGCCATTCAAGCCACAAGCCTTCAGAACACAAACAATTATTATTTGGGTATCAAATTGGCCAAATGGCTCAGACATAAGTAGGTCAGTGGATATATTTTTTGCAACAGGAATTATCAAGAGTCTTTCAATCAATAATCCCATTGAAACTTACTTTCTGTAAGCGGAAAAACTTTGCTCATAGTTTCCCGAGCTTGCCTTAGCCTTTCAAGGTCACCAAGGTTGCGTAGCAGCCTAATAACTTCAACATGAGAGTCATACTCATATGGATTCATGGAGATCTGTCAATGTAGCGAAAAACCAGATTTTCAACAAAACATTGTCTTTATGTTATGATATCTAGCAGTTGATGAAAGCCTAAGCCCTATAACTATTCTGAATATGAAGGTAGAGACAAATACTATGACTGAATGATGTCACATCACACAATATTGTGGCAGATATAACTGCCCATAGCTACACGCCCAATCCCCATCTACATCAACGACGGTAGTAGACGAAACAATTACATGCAGCAAAATAGATGCTCTTTCAGTTGTCTAAAGGGAGCACATAAGCTCTTGGCTCAAAAGAGCTGTGTAAGTCAATGTATATGTATTGTAACTGTGATCATGACTGGGCGATAATAAAAGTAAAGCTTCATCATACACCCGGTGTTTGTAAATCACCTGCTTTTGAAGTTCTCTAATTTTCGCCTCTTTTTCAGGGTCATACTCTTTGGACTCATCGTCACTGCTCGATGTATCATCACTGTCGTCATCTTCCTCCATATCCTCTTCGTGTTCATTCGCAACATCGTCGTTTTCAAATTCGGTTGCCATTTTTAGGCGAGCAAATTAAAATTGATCAGGTACTGCTGAACTGCTTATAATATTGAAATGATCACGCACAAGCCCCGCTTATTAACATTGTATATGCAAATTTTCTAATGTAAACGGTCCTCAAAATGATGTCACTGATGTCTGATGGACAGAGAAATAACTGTTGAATAGCCCAATAGGCAAGGCACTCGCCCCTGGTGTTTTTATCATCTGATGCCACCGTAGGCGCGGATGAGCAGCGCGGATGTGAGAGATCGAAAGTAGTAGATAGCGCGGAGCTGTCAGAGGCGGAGTTTCTTTGCCTAATAGCCCATTAGACCAACGTCAAGTTCTATTTATCACCTTGTCGAGGGAGTGCATGCAGCACTACCCGTACTTAGTTCGAAAGAGCTACTTTTTAATGGTACCTGTAAATTCAAGCTGGGATGCAACCGGTAACAGGGTAAGGCCGATGCATTTGCCACGAAGAGACAGGGCACTTTCTTTTAGTGTGAAATGGTTTAATATTTCATGCGAGAGTAGATAAGGGTTTCCTTCTACATAATTTCACCAAATACTTCTCTATTTCTCGTTGTGTTTGCGCTTACGTTCGTAATTGAGGACTATAAAGGTATTCAAATTGCAAAAGATCACAAAACATGAGAAAGATTGACTAAGAATATGTTTTTATAAACAATCTTAAATAATTACATACCTTCAGTCACAGTTTTGAATACAATTCTTTTCAAGAGGGATAACATCTTGATAACACTATGGAGTACTTATAGGCTCGTACTCCATGATCAGATGATAACATAATGGAGTAATGAGGTCCCACATTACTACATGATAACACTAAAGGCTAAGTCATTGATACCATTATTTGTTTCATATGAGTCAAATAGCTTTTGCATCACGACAGTTCCCCGTTTCGCTTTAGTGAAAGAGGAATCATGGTCGAGGTTTGCATTGCTGCTTCAGGTTAAATTTGTTACCACTGAGTACAACGAGTTGACTACGGTGACTAGCATTGTTAGGTTGGTTAGTGCAACTGGCCGGCGGTTTATACATACAGGGGCTTAATGCCGTCCATATGATACGAACCCCTGTGAAGTAGATCGCTTGTCAATGAAAGGCAGTCGAACACAGACACAAAAAGCAGATCGGAAACCACCCATGTATTCTTAAATATGTAATTGATCATTTGGCTACCCACCTTTGATTATAGCTACTGCTTCCATTCGAAGAATACACATGTACAACTCGCGGCGTCTATATGTGTTGTTGATTAAAATATTTGGACAATCTTCGGAAATTATTAATTACAGAAGCCTTAATTGATGCATTTGGTCAGTTGCTTCTTGGGGAGCGACGGCGATTTTCCGTGATATGCTTTAGCTATGTCTCTTTTTGAATAATGCATTAGTTGCATGTTCGTTACCGATATGTTTCCAATATATTTTCTGTTTCGTATTGCATCACTTTTGTTGACAATTCTTTTCATTGATTATGTTCGATCACAAATTCAGTTGTTTCGAATCGTATTAAATATATTTATGTAACTGTATAATGACATTTATTGGGGTGTGTGAAAGATGACTGGCACTCGAGTTAAAAATGCTTCTCCGATTCGGCTTCTATTATGTTAGGAAGTCATAGCGCCTGTGGTATAACTAAGCCTGTTTGACGACTCTCTTGACCTCGCTGTTAACGCTCAGAGATTCCTGGCATCAGTTACCTCGTTGCTCCCGTTCAGCATCAATCCTCCCTGCTCCCATTTATCTTCTCAGTTCAATCGATTGTTCCGGGTGCAAGTTATTCTCTAAATAATCATCAAAATTTTTATATTGATCTTATTAGTGGCCACAGAGATTTTTTCCTCACATACATGACTAGCATGCCACGGAGAAAATGTTTTAAAAGGTTAAAGAGCCAATGACGTCATTATCTTCGATGTCAGCGTCACACTGTAAAGTCTTATATAATTTGACGATTTTCCAGCTATTGCATAATCGTCGGTTCTAATTAACTTGGTTTTTAAGATAGATATTCATGGCAACTTTACCGATTGTATCAGTAATCGATTTTATCAACAATCGTCGCAAGATCACTTTCAATCAAAAGCACTTAACAGCAAATCCCAATATCTCCATTTTCGAAAGTATCTCAATCAACTGTATGAACATCGACGCGAGATGCCGTTCAATTTAAGAACGTTATGATGTAACGAATCAAGACTGCGTAATGCCCTGATCATAATGTCAAGCATTTCGTTTCATGATAGGGTCGCGATTGACAAATAGTTGGGAGAAGAATCTTGATTATTCGATTTTGGAATATTTAATGAAGTGACAGTCACGTAGGAGTGAAAATAATGGTGGATTTCTGATGCATTTACGGAAGTTTGCGTGCAGTGGTGGTATTAACAGACGCTGATATACAATGTTTAACAACATTAAAATACATTTTAATCAGGTGTTATGTAAAACATCAAACCCAGTATCGCAAAGCAATAGTAATACAACAAAAGGTAAGGTTTCAAATATTATGTATTCACAATATCAAAACATATCTCATTAAGATCTCACAGATGTTGTGTTTTGTTAAGAAGTTGCACGCAAATAACAGAACATGTACAGCATATAAAGATTTACTATATTTATGTACATCATTATCAATACACCAACATATTCATATAATTATAATCACTAACCCCACCAATGCATCCCTCTCCTAACCAACGCATCACAAACTAGCTACCCTTTAGAAAGACATTCACTTCGAATGTTAGTTGCCTTGTCAGATTTGTGGCGTACATCAGGCACCTGTGATAAGATCACACAAAGAAAGCTATGATCCCGCCGAGAGTCTATCCTCGTCGTTGTGTGAACCTGAGACGTGGCTTATGGGTAATCGCTGGGTTCCACCAATTATAAAGCCACAACGATAATCCTAACGATTAATAATTAGATAGGCATGATGAACAAAAAATATGTATTTACATCCAGTCAAAGATCGAGCTTGATGTATTAACAGTTGCAGTGGATTTAAACGCTCAGTTCATGTTCTTTGGAGGGAAACACCTATATACATTACACGGACATCCTGGGGAACCGACATCATCCCATCCTAGACATGTGTCACCTCGGTGACATGGGTATGAGTTTCCTGACTGCGTTTAGTTCGGATTAACAGTGCCGTTAAGCAGGCTACGATCATCACAAGCGCAGCCAATCCCGCTAACATGACCCAGACATGCACCGACACCTGGCTGCTAGCACTGTCACTGTCCTGGATGGACGGCGAGCTGACAGCCACAACTGTCAGTTTGGGAATGAGGTAGTTCCAGAAAGCGGCCTTGTCAGCCCGTAAGTTGCTCTTGGCAATCGATTGATTTGTGTCGATGAGGAGGTATTGCCTGTAGGGTTGTCCGTACGCAGGCCATTCGACATTATGTTGAGATGAATCCATCGAACAATTAACATTCCCTACATCATATCCGCCAACGGGATTACTTAACACACACACACCGACAGGCGATATTCAGTTACCTTCTCCAACACTCCGATTTAGCATGTCATTAGTATGTATATCTAGGGTGAACTTAATACGAAACGAATTATTTCATTCGGCTACACATTCGTACGCGTTGTCAAGCAAATTCGATCAAGGTAAAAAATATGTACATACCCATATTTGGCAAAATCTGTCCAAAGTTTCATTACAATAATGCTTTGTTGCCTCTGGGATTCACTGTAGGTCACTGTTTCTCCAGGAAGGGTCATCTCATCAGCGTACAGGCCACTAAATGGCGCCCCGAACATATAGTTGAGTTCAACGGAGTGGTAACAGTCATCGACAGAAAACTGGTATTGGTAGACTGCATTATTATGCCGCGACACGAGGTCTAACATATCGGTGGTTGGAGCGTACATATGGACGTCAGACAGTAACTGCAGCACAACAAACGACTGAATTGATATACTGATAAAGTGCTGTTAGTTTGCTGACTGCATAAAAGCTAAAATAGCAGATTGCTCGGCATATTTTGTTAGTATATATTAGTATTAATTCATTAAAAATAACTATTACCAGTATTTCATCAAACTGAACAATACCTCCTCACCAAGTGCAATCCGTTATGACGTGGTGAGAGCATACCTATTGTAGCTTTAATGTGGTTTTTATGAAAGAGGGTTAATGGATAGAACCGCAAGAGTGATACTACATCGGTCAGCTAGTTCTCATAGGGCATTTGTCTCGCAATTACCAATTACTACAAACAAACCAGTTCATGCCAGAAGCCACCAGTGTTACTATGATAGGGATCACAAGTGTTACTATGATAGGGATCACCAGTGTTACTATGATAGGGATCACCAGTGTTACTATGATAGGGATCACCAGTGTTACTATGATAGGGATCACCAGTGTTTCTATGATAGGGATCACCAGTGTTACTATGATAGGGACCACCAGTGTTACTATGATAGGGAACACCAGTGTTACTATGATAGGGAACACCAGTGTTACTATGATAGGGAACACCAGTGTTTCTATGATAGGGATCACCAGTGTTACTATGATAGGGATCACCAGTGTTTCTATGATAGGGATCACCAGTGTTACTATGATAGGGATCACCAGTGTTACTATGATAGGGATCACCATTTTGAAAATACCGATTTGCTTGGTAAATGTTTGATTAAACCCTGTGCCTGCTTCTATTTCTGCTTCAAAATGGCTGACTCTATCCCGTTATATCCAACAGGGCGCTTCCGCTTTTAAGAGTTAAACGTTGCTAGAAATCAAGAAGTTCTAAAGCGATACCAAAGGAAATACTGACTGTCAATTGAACACTCTGACTACTACGAGCGCTGATAACAGGATGACCAATAAAGCTGTACTCGGAGATTACCTCGACATTAATTTGCACATTTGAGATGGCAATGCAATACTTAAAGAAAGACATGAATTAATCATATATTAAAACACCCCCAGAATTGCAGGGCATAGTTTTACTTCGTTCTCCTTTAAGGGTCGTATGCAAGGCTTGGTGAGCCCTAGTTACGAAGGTGGTCCCTATAACTATATAAACGTATATATTCATTCAAACCTGGTGAGCTTGTTCGCATGAGCTATGCACTTACAGCCATGAAAGCTTAAGCAGGTTCAAAACTGAATAAACACCAACTACCGTTAAATTAGCGTTCATTTCGGAAAGTATATTGTGTCGATGACGCATATCTCCTCATAATGGTGATGGTGATATTTCTTCTGCAACGTCCATACTTATTATGACATTTTGACATAGATGTTGCTTGCCTACTTACAGCGCCGCGGTCGTGGACAGTGACGGGAATTGCCTTCCAGTCAGTGTACACGAACTGTACCATCTCCATCAGGTCGCTGCTTCCCACGTAGTTGCGTATGTAATCATCCAAGGCTGTGTCAAACTCCGTGTAGTGGCGCTCCCCTCCGGCGAAGTAATTAGCTAGAATCACAGAAACATAGATTGTTATTTTCTAGCTCTGCGTACGGTTACAATGCTTCTTCCAAAGAGAACGCAACGAGCGTTCTAACACTTACCGAACTCGTCCTTGACCGTACCCATGATCAGGGGTACTTTGTGAAATATGCCCTGTCGGAATAGATTGCGCGGCTGGTCTTGAATGTAGGTACCATCAATTAATGGTTTGAATTCGGGGTCAATGGGGTCGTAACGCGGAAACTATAACAGGTTACAATGCATTGTACATATTTTCACTTGCACATCTGAGGCAAAATCGACATTATTGCCGTTTTGAACATTCCCTTCCCAAACTGTTGATATGTTATACGCGCCATACCTCTCTCCTTCTCTCGATGAATTCCTGCGCAGGAACGCCACGCAGACACGTGACAACCACATCCATGTTGTCCGATTGAGGACAGTCGTAAATGGCGGCTACGTCCTTGACGTATTGATGGTGGTTGAGGTGAGCTTCGTACACGCCGTACGAGGCAGTAGCCGAGCCGCTCATACAGATAGCTGCGTGGAAAAGTCCTACAGTCGAGTCATATACATATTTCAACATCAATACTTCAACACGGAGAAAGTCAATCATGGACAGTACTTGATTTCAACTGAATCTTGTGGTATCTACATTAACAAAATATCGTTTCCACCAGAAGATCTTAAAATGCAGACATCCAGTGCAATATCAGGCAATCAAGCATACAATGCAGCCTTATGTGACATTCACAATCCATTTATTGGAAGAGGTGGTGTGTTTCCAGGAACGTGATTTAAAAATCTCCACCAATTCTTTCTGACACTCCCATAAGCTCATTTTGTGAACATGATAAATAAAGCAGTACCTTATTTTTCTTCATTTCATTGTCGTTATTTGGCAGACCACAAAAACACTCCCCCCCCCCCCCCCCCCCCCACCCGAACCACTCGGGTTGATTATAGCCCTACCAAACTTTCTCTTATGTACTGCATGGTGTGCCGGGCAAGTATCATCGTCATCCTGTTCTGTCAACGTCGCGATATGATTGTCGGTGTTAAAAGCGACGCTCAACATTAGCGGTTAATTTCGTTTCATATTGCAGAGAGAAGGTGGAGGTCACACCTGCAGTCTGAGGCATGATGAGCAGCATGCCAACACTAGCCGAGCCGGCGCTCTGCCCGAACACCGTCACGCGGGCGCTGTCTCCGCGGAACGCACCGATATTCTCCTGCACCCACCGGAGAGCCTCCACTTGATCCAATAGACCCAGGTTACCGGGAACAAACTCATCCCCCGACGTCATGAAGCCTGACCAACAGGGAAACATGTAAGTTAGAACACCCAGGCCATTGTGATAGTAGGGTAAGAACAAAAGCCAGATTTTTTAAAACCCAAAATAACCTTACTTAAAATGGTGACCATTTATAAAGAGTGATAAAATTGTATGTCTATGGATACAAAGAGCACCTCACCGAGGGCACCGAGTCTGTAGTTGATGGTAACGACGACCACTCCTGACTGCGCCAGAACAGCGCCATCATACAGCTTACCAGCTCCCACCTCGAATGAGCCCCCGTGAATGAAGATCATGACAGGCAAGATGTTGTCTTCCTGACCCTCCTGCCATCCAAACGAGCAACAAACTCACCTTGCTGTGATAACTTGGTCAATAACATCACATTCGCTACGACGAAGCTTTTGGTTTGCCTCTCACCTGGTAGGGGCTATATATGTCGAGGAAGAGGCAGTCCTCACTCTGGTACACGTCTGCCGTGTCCGCGTAGAACACGAGCTGCGGGCACACGGAGCCGAATACCGTCGAGTTGTGGGTTGCCGGTGTCCATGAGCGGGGAGGTTGAGGGGCCTACAGGACACCAAGGGAAGCAAACAGTGATTAATTAGGGATATACAACGAAGCTAATAATGAGTATGACGACCCCATTGTTGCAAATAATATTAATGTTGCTGATGGTGGTAATAATGATAAAAAAGCGATTTTAATGTTAATGATTTTTCTCATAATGATAATAATGATGATGATGATGATGATGATGATGATGATGAGGATGAGGATGATGATGATGATGATGATGATGATGATGATGAGGATGATGAGGATGATGAGGATGACAATATTGATGAAAAAAATGATGGTAATTATGATGATAACAGTGATGTTTATGATGATGAAGAGGAGGAAGAGAATGATTAGAGTGATGGAGATGATGATAATGGTATATTTACCTGAAAGCGCAGGTGACCAACTGGAGGGCTGGCATATGGCACGCCGAGATATTTGTCAATAACGGTTGTCACTGAATCTACAAGAGCACGAAAACAGTTCGTGATCCAATATATCTGATTAAATAAGCTGTGTATATCTTGGTGTACACCACATAGTTGGTCGTTTGGGTGGATTGAATTACTTAAATTGTCACTTCCAAGAAACTGGATTCATAGTGCGGATTATTAACTTTAATTCGACACAGAAGCAGGGTAATACATAGTCAACCCTAGTGTAGAAACTGTGTGATTGCTATTTACGACAGAAACATAAACTGAACTTACTCTCTAGCCCATAGGATTCATTGTGCCTTTGACCCAAAATCTGACCGTAGCGTGTCGATGTTATGACATCATCAACAACGACGGAAGTGACGCAGCGAAGTATAGCGGAGAAGAGGAGGACACCTGTCCAAAGTGGATACATCGCCGCAGCTGCTCAACTCCACCTGATAACGCGCGAAAGCTGGATTACTATATGGCACACGGAGAAGCACAACTACGAGGATTCCGTTGACGTCGACAACACTGACGAGAATGAGTGAATGAGAGTGAGATAGTAAGGGAAAAAGTGCCCAGCTCACAGTAATGTCACAACGCCGAAGTGGTTACAGCACAAGTTACGTAAATATTTACACAGGCACAAGAATGATAAATACCACCATTGAAAAACTGATATCTGGTAAGCGTTTTTCCCAGCGGAAGACGCCTTTTATCTATTGCGTGCTGCCGTCTGAATGATATCACCATGGCCGAGAAACATAGCGATGGAACACCGACACATAACCCTGTCAGGATATAGACTAGTATAGATCGAGGCTAACTAACAGGGTGGGTGTTTCCCGACCGTCTTTGTCAAGTCATCACCTAGTTACAATGTAAACAGGACAGTGAAAAAAATCACCAGAACACGAGTGTGTTAAACCTGCCTGACAGCGATAGGTTGAAGTGCGAGCTTGATGAATATACAGGGAGTAAACTGCCACCAGGCGACTCGTGATGTAGCCTGTGCTTTTCGGAATACCGCTTGGATGTGCATTTGTTTCGCTGAATAATTCAGTGCATCTGGGTTAAACATTTCAGACTGTCCTATCTTTTTGGGCTAGTTAGTCCGAAGTCACTTGTCAGATGTACTTTTGAGTTCTTTGATGTTGCAAAACACTAGTATGACATGAACCAACATGAATAAACCCAGTCATGTAGTGTGCTTTGATACTTTAGCACACAACAGCTGTTAACCACTCGATTTTCTCCGTATCATAATGTTACAAGTTGGTCTTTGATTTTAGATATTTTGTAACTATTTGTGTCAAATTCCATTAGTCACGTGCTCAATTATTCAAATCTGCGAGACAAGAAATCACGAAAAGACGTAGTATTCTGTAAAGATTCAGTGAAAACTAATTGCATTGATTGCTTTACAAATCAAAATGATCGCAAATGCTTGGTTTGACGCACTAACTGCTCATATCACATCCAAGATGGACCTCATAAAACCATTAAAGATGGTCGTGAATATTACTTACGATGTTTAGATTGTAGTCCTTACTTTCTTAACTGAGAACAACAGGAACGCATATTGATCAATACAGTCACCAGCACTTCTTTTTCACTTGTAGAGTTCTAATAGAATATGATTCCCTGTTAAAATATTCGTTACACTTCAGGTATAAATAATGAGAGCCAAATTAGACAATTCCTTGCCTATATTGTTGTTGTACATCATTGCGAGCAATGAACGTGTGTACAATATATGGAGTATGAGGTATATCGTTATGTTTGAAAGACAGATAGTTCTCATAAAAAGAGTCAAAAAACCGCCCACGCTATGATTTACACACAAACACCTGTGTTCCATCATCGGTGTCTAATTACCGAAACCGTCATATTCTTCACAGTTAAGGCACAACTAGCTCAATGATTTACAGGCTATTTGGGGCAAGAAATACAAGTACCGGAGCTAATTGAATATAAAAGGCAGCGCTTCCTTTGTTGACAAAAAGTCTTCGTCAGGCGTATGTTGCCGATAGATTGCTCTTCGTGATCGAAATGCCAATACAGCTAATTCTCTTCCCGGGACAGGCCACATAGTGATTGGGGAGGAATAGCGGCCGGTTCATCTCTCAGTAAATGGTGCTATTGAATAATGTCCACGCGCAAGCACCACGCGCGTAGACGGTTAATTAGACTGACAAAAGCTTCTGTGTTTATCGCTCCTGTATACATGAGGTTTAGGGTTTCCCTTCCCACGACAATGCTAGAGCAAACATTTTGCAGGGATAAGCCAATAAATTCCTGTTGAACAATATAAGTTAATCCATTTGAAATTTTAACTATTTAATGACTAAAATAGAATTTCTCTGTGCCGTATAAATTTATTTTTTTTGTCAATAAGGGCAATATATTTTTTCGTCAGGCTTTTTATTCAAAGGCAGATTCATATTTAGCATTGAAAAGATCTTCTAGACTATTTTGAGAACTCATCGAGGTACAAATAAGCAGTGATTGTCCAGACCATAACAAAAACAAGTCCATTTATCAGACGGCAAAATAGGCAAAATTGCCGATGCCATAAAACAGTGCGTCTTCGCGTTGCTAACACAACCTACGACGACTGGGGGTAATTACATCCAACAGTCCATTCAATTATAGCTGGTGTTTGCATTGTCTCCGTTATGAGCAGTGGGTTGAATTCGCACTAGAATGGACTGATCTACACTTGCCACCTATTCTTAGTGTTTAAATTATTATGTTATACACTACAAGATGTTCTTCCAAACAGCAATTGTCATGCGTCCATGTAAAATATTGCATACCGAGTTCTAGATACAAGCACACATGCGCTAAAAATGATAAAGCTATTGAAGAATTCATTTCACATCGAATCTCGTCGCGGTGTGTTATGGCCCTGCCAGCTCCATTCAATGTGAACCTAGCCAAGTCACAAATGAAATGTACCGAAAAATATTATTACGGTGGTATGGATGTTACACAATTATGATACTAGTGAACAGTTGATAAAATGTTACAGTAAGGAATTCGGCCCGAACTCACGATTAATACTATGAAAATATTGTAGACATATAACCTACAAGTGTCAGAAATAATCTGCCAACGCATCACTTGTGAAAAACATGAATTTTCGTTTGCCAAGTGCAATTCTGTTTTGACGATTGCTATAAAATATGTCCGGAAAGCAGTATGTCTAACCGGAATCCACTTAGGTGGTCTTATGATCTGGAGAGTTTATTACTGGGATAAACCAGCTGCTCATGACACACCCCAAAACGTCCGAGACTTTCATACGCCCCGCCCCACTCATCCCTTTCCACTCACCCACCATGACGTCACTAGCAGACGCCCCGAGCGTTCCTTCACACAATGATATAAGCAATAGAATCCGCGCAGCGCAATCGCTCGGCCCTAAGCTCTCGTATTTATCTCGAAGACGCTGACGGATAGCCTTTACATCGTCTGCTATTAGCATCTCTCAACACACAACACTGCACCACCCCCCTTCCACAACCTCTTCCCATCAGTGCTAGTTTTTCAACCACCACTCAGTGGAATGCGCACTTGTTGAAGGCCAGTTCATAATGAGTGATGAGTGCCAAATGGCGTGCCATAAATCAATATGCGATCAAGTATATATGTTGGTATCTTGTTATTGCAGAATGTGTGTGTATATTTATGAAAGTGTTAGTGCGCATGTATGAATGTGTATGTTCGCATGTGTGAGTTGTTGGAAGCGTTATGGTCAATACCATCTTCGTATGTTGAGTTTCTTCGGAGGTCTAATTTATAATATAAATCTAAAGGTGATATCAGTAAAAAATAAACCTACCCAGATGCTCAGAGAAATCAAATTGATGCAGTCTTTATGACTTCCTCTTAACCACACATGATACGGTGATGTGCCAGAGCTGGACCATGCCATCCACTCCTTCACCGTGAATTATCTATGGCCACCGCATACCATACTTAGTAGTTAAACACAAGGTCCCCTCTACCCATATACAAAGGTTAATAGCGTTCGCTTGTCACAAGGCCGTATACTTCCAGGGTTCAGCACAGCACAGATGAGATCAATAATAACGGGAAAAAGAATTTTTAAGGATTTTTATTTACTGCCTTTTGACAGATTTTCCACGCGGGGGTTACAATTGAAGCTGTTGTGCACAGTGAACATGGTTAATCAGCACCGACGAACTCACTCAATGTGTATTTCCGGTGACAGTACACCCCACCCCTCCCTTGTCCTCATTGACCACCAGTGGTTAGCGATATTGGCCTGAAATAATAGATTCCCCAATGGCTGACCTGAGAGTCGGCATACCGCGATTCAGCAATGCTATGCGGAGTAGATATGGAAGTAATCTGGTAATGCCTTGATAATAACAAAAAAAGTGTTACAAACATCCGGACATACATACATACAAACATACAAACCGGGCCGATCGCCATAACTTGGCGAATGCGAATTCGCCAAGTTAATAACACCCCGGCTATCCCAGTGGAGCAGTGAAGCACAACTGATGAAGAGAGAATTGCTGGTCATTCTAAGACGCATCCTCAATGGGTTGTGTATTCATGAGTGCATGAGAGTCAATAAAATACACACTTACCCTGTTTCTCTTTCTTTACTTTATTAGTGTGTTAGCTACAGAGGGATTGGTTGATGTCGCTCGTCGATAACAATAGCCACAGTGTTCGTGCATCTAATACACACGCCATTGACCAATACGGCTGTTACAGCGTTATCGCTCCGTAACATAGTCGCTGGCCAGTTTCTGGACCACTGTTCTGTCCCATGTCCCAAGTTAATCAAATCGTTGCGTAAATCGCAGCGTTGGGATCCGTTATTTGCAGAGGGGTTATCCATATCAGCCGTACGGCCATATACACGGCTTACTCGCGCCATAAGGGAGTCAATCTCGGTCAACTGAAACACAGTGAATCCCGAAGGAAGAATCGCAGGCAACCGCGGTTATCGTAAAACGAAAGATCATTTAAATCTAAGTATCTTATTCGCTTAGTGAACACATTCAAAGCGTATAAGTGTATGACCATCACTAGAAAACGACTACGACTGGGCACATTCTATATTAAGACGTGACCCTGTTAAATGTGAGACATTCCATTCCTTAAGACTTGACACAGAGAAATACCAGAAGCTTGTTCAAAATGCGACTACCCCACGGCGTCAGAACATCGCCGGGTCAAATGTCTGACATCGGCGGATTGACGGCAGCTGAAGAGAATGTGTGGTTGATAGATGTCATGGTGTCGTTTTAGGTTCATGGTCAGAGATTATGATTGATTGACAGATACCAGACCCACTGTCGATCTTATCTCCCATTTCAATAAAGACCGTTTCTAAGAGGTAACCTAACGACATGCTTTGATGGTATTACGGTTGAATGCAGCTTGGCTCGATAGAGCCACAGAGAAGCAAGTGCTCAAAGGGATTGTTAGTATGGCCGGAACGTCACTGTTTAGTTTCGTTGATCTCACGAGACAAAATAACAACAGATCATAATTTAATAAGCCAAGAAAGATGAAATTTAGACAGATGATCCTCCAAGATAACCGTTTTATATTGCAGAGCCCACAACCAGCACTTGTCAAAATTACAAATGACGTAATCGGACAGAAATCAATCAAGTCATAACGAGGAAGATGAAATCGATAAAGAATTGATATAACGTTTCGTCACATGTTCTTAATCGGGTACAGCAGAACATAGCGATGGATTGTCAGGTAAATTGCAATGTTAAGAATGTGTGTTAACAAACGAGACACACACACCAGCTGCTGAATCTCACCAATCAATCGACAATAAATCACTGATGTTACAATCCGCACATGCAAATTATGCAATAAAACACTCACCTCTGTTATGATGACAACGCTTGTGTCTGTGATAATTCACAACCTTATCCTCGCTGTTTTGATAGACAGATGTGGTCTCTGCTGCCGCTTCGAGGCTGTCGTCCCCTACGGAGAACTACACTACTACCAGCAGCAGGCTGGCTGTGACACCATACAAGCCTCAATCACGAACCAGCTCTCGTCAATTTTTGCTAGCTGTGGTGTACTCGGGATAACTTTCAAGTTCTTCGTGTAATTCCATAGGCACTTTGTCGAGGGCAAGAATCTAGCAAATTACAAGAAAACAGATTGAGCAAATTTCAAGCAGTTACAGTTTTTGTCGACGAGCAAATCGTCTTTGAGACGCGGGAGCGCGCTGAGGAGATGTGCGAATCGAGGCTTATCGCGTGATCTCTAGAGAAATGCCGGTGGTGACATTCAGGGCAGAGGATGGGGAACTTTGTACCAGATCGGCGGTATCCGGAACGGTGCGGAAAACTAACCCAGCTGGTGCGACCTCATATTCATAGCGTTCACATAACTAAAGGATCAAATTAAATGACCTTGACCGTTTAATACCCAAGTCAACCACTGTCATCTAGCGCTACTGGTCGTAATTACATCATATGACAATATTGCTACATTAACAATTACTAACAATAAGTAAGGCATTGTTATATTTCGTGGTCACTCGGTTGTCGAAATGCTCTTCATAGAACCTGGCAATGATTAGTTATTCATTTTAATTAGAATTTATGTCTGGTATGAATTGGTCCTTAGACGTGTGGCATGAGTTGACAACATTGGAGTGCAGTCATTACCTATCCAACCCTATCATCGATTGTGCAAGAGCCGGCTAATACTAACTAGGTCATTCTCCGCATTAGATGACAACATTTATTCAAATACATAAAGCAAAACACGATATCAGTATGATCCAAAGCATGCTCAATGAAAGTCAACAGTCCAATATTACTCGTTCAGTTATTGTCCAGGTGATATTCCTATGAGCATGTGCACTCGCTACTTAACAGGCATGAAAAACTGTGAATCCATTTGGGTTTCTTTTGCGACTGTATTCACACGATGTATGGAGAAATGCACCTTTAAAAAGTAAATGAATAGATACGTTAAATATCACACAGCTAGCTCCATTATGATAACTGGATTACGTCTTAGGTTTGTAGTTAACACATCCTGGGCAAAAAATTCCACCATCTGGAGAGAGATGATTTACCCATATCTGACTTCCTGGTGATACTAGCACATCCGGTGTGCCGAGACTGGCAGGGAAATCTCGCTCATTTGGGTCGGCGGATAATTTACATGATTAAACAACCTATGCATGTGACTGGGTGTCATGGCTGGTAAAATCATCAGAGTCAGGTAAACAAAGCCACATTATCATAGGTTGGTATCACAAGGATTTGCTTTGTACGATTGGCTGGTGCACCTGACCCGGTCGGCGGTATCTGCATACATGACCCATTTTATATTATATATATATATATATATAGAGAGATATATAGAGATATATATAGAGATAGAGAGAGAGAGAGAGAGAGAGATATATAGATCTCTAGAGAGATAGAGAGAGAGAGAGAGAGAGAGATATAGAGAGAGAGAGAGAGAGATACATCTAGGATATATATATCTCTCTCTATATAGAGATAGATAGATAGACTATATATATATACCTATATATATACTAGAGAGAGAGATCCCTCTATACAGAGAGAGGTAGAGATAGACAGAGATATATATCTAGAGATATATAGAGATAGATAGATCTGATATGTATAGATAGATATGTCTATATATATATATCTATATATATATAGAGAGATGTATATCTCTAGAGATATCTCTATATATATATCTAGATACATAGATATAGGGATAATACCTCTATATCTCTCCCTCTAGATATCTATATACATATATATGTATATATATAAATATATATATATATGTATATATATACATATATATATGTATATATATACATATATATGTATATATATATATGTATATATATATATTTATATATATGTATGTATGTATATAAATATATTCATATATATATGCATATCAGAGTTTGCCGTCTACATATGACACGAACCCATGTGGATGGTATGACGTTACGAGAATGGCTTTATGTACAGGCTATTGATAAGCAAATACATATATCGTGACTTAACACAGCTTTAATCAAAACGTTGTCCATATCCCCGATTGGGTATTTAGGCCATTAAGTGACTTGCAGTTCAGTAACCATAACCTGATAACGTATTATGAAATTATGACAAAGCGAGCGAAAATGAGTCCACTGTGTTATAAATCTGATCTGATGGTCTGGATTGAGTGCGATGTACGGTTTTATCTGCATCTTTTCCAATAAGCTCATTGCCTATAGTAACTATTATGAAAAACTTTTCCTTCTGCTTGAGTCAACATTCCACCTCTTCACCGCATTGTTGACCATTGCAGCATTGCAAACCACATACATCACGATTGGACATAACATTCTTTCGCATATTGCACACGAGTTTCAATCAAGAATGCGGCTGCCTCAATTGACGGGGCAAGCAGGGTCACTTGGGTCCCCACAAAGGCCCTCCGCCGATGATGAAACACGTCGTACCCAGCATCCATTCAGACGAACGGGCAGTTCTTCTAATGAACAACATGTGATAAATGATTGGTTATGACATTCGTGTTCTGTGACATTTTCCAATTTTACAGTAAATAATAAATCTGATTTAAATTCACAATAGAAAGGAATAAACTTCCAAGTCAGGCTAATTAAAATTCCAATTAGTATAGTTTTACTTAACAACCATTCAATACTTGTCACTGTTAAAACCGTACCCAATGAACTTCACTGAGATGTGAAAATCATAAAAATTCTAGTTAAAAATGAAAAATTGGAATTATCAGTTTTTTTATCTAAGCAGCACATTTGTTGGAGCTCAAAAGATATATCTTGGCGGGATGAGATTCAAAATATGCTAGCAATTGCAATCACAGCAATGTTTTTTCGTTACTTTATTACAAAGATTGCAGAGCGCCATCGATAGCTCTGCCTCAATCGTCTGCGGTTCGCGCTTTGAATAATATGTGACCCCCTCTATCGCCACACACACACACACACACACGCACGCACACACACACACACACACACACACACACACACACACACACACACACACACACACACACACACACACAAACACATGCACACATATACATACACACACATATACATACACACACATACACATACACATGCACACACAAACACATGCACACACAAACACGTGCGCGCACACACACGCACGAACACACATACACACACAAAATATATGCACACATAACACACACCGTTTCTATGGATAATGCTTGTACGTACACCACACAAATCAGCCATTTCATCGTCCGTATGTGATGAACAAGATTCGGTGGCAGAGTAAAAACCCAGTCCAGACAGTATCCAGCATAGAAGACCTATAGCTTAGAGTTTGCAAAGCAACTGACTGTATTTGTCCTAACATTGTTTATTAAAATTATTCAGCTTACAATTGAAGTATCATAAATAGAACCAGTTACAGTGAGCAATGTTGCCCTTCTGGACGTCGCCTGGTGTTAATTTGTAACGACAGATGCACTTTTATTCGAAATGATGATCTACAATCAGCCTTTGCCAACATAACATGCAGTTTTTATACACGGGAACAGGAGCGTGATCAAATATGGTGCATACATATAACGTGACGGAAAGTCCCACTGCCAACCGGACAGCTTTACAGTTTCTTGTGTATAAATGGGGGATGTGCTTCACGACAGAACCATGACGAAACAAATGCTATTAGTTGCTATTTGCAATTCATGATAGTTGTTTCGGTCCGATCAAAGTTGCCCCATGGACACAATGACATTCGACAAATATGACCAGTGCGGGTCGTGAGGTGGTATGGCAGCAAGGAAATGGCGCGAAGTGCATTTCCTGACGTCATAGTGCTACTTGGCGGTCCGCTATTCCACGCCACGCTCGACAAACAGGCTTCTGTGGCGACAACAATCTTCAGGTAAATATTGGCGCTTTACTAGTGAGAGCCATAAACTCAATCACCGCAGTGGACTATGATCGTCGGACCATGCATTTTATCGTTATTTGATGAACTTATTCAAACAGATATTCGGTTATACACAAAAACTAATTTCATAAGGGATTCTTCGTGAAATAGGAATGTTCTTAAACTCACAATCAAAGGCAGAAAAACTAGAACTGAAAAAAATCCAACGACTTTCACATGTTTTTCGAAAAGGAATCTCATAAGCCATTCGGCTATTATCGGCTGGCCAGGCAATTTAAGAGGCTGATGATCGGCGATCTAGTTAGGCGATGTGTCTGCGCATTGAAAGTAGTCGTGTAAAACATCTTACAACACGTAATTCGGCGTATTGGGAGGTTTGTGACAAAGTTGAATTTTTCGGCTTGTTGCTCCAATGCACAATCACCTTGCATTTTCATACACCTGTTAAAGTGTGTCTGTTTGCATTTATCTTATGCTTGGCAGTACTTGTTATAAGTTAGTGGCTTTGAAAATGAATGGATTTCCAAGCATTGTGTAAATGTTTATTGACAATAGATGCGAGTAGATCTAAGCGAATAGAGTAAATGTCATTGGCTATAAATAGGGCTGGATTAAGTGTCTGCATAGAGTACACAATATTGGCACTTAAGGCGTGTTCATGCTATTGGCTTTAAACACAAGTAGATTTTGGCGCATATAGTAAATGCTATTGATGATAAATGAGAGTGGATTTCGACGCTTAGAACAAATGTCATTGGCTATAAATTCGAGTCGAATTTCAAGCGTAGTGTAAATTTTATTGACTATAAATTCGAGTCGATTTTGAAGCGGATAGTAAATGTTTTTGGCTATAAATTCGAGTTGATTTTGAAGCGGATAGTAAATGTTATTGGCTATAAATTCGAGTCGATTTTGAAGCGGATAGTAAATGTTATTGGCCATAAATTCGAGTCGATTTTCAAGCGTAGGGTAAATGATGTTGATTATAAATTCGAGTTGATTTTGAAGCGTAGGGTAAATGATGTTGATTATAAATTCGAGTTGATTTTGAAGCGGATAGTAAATGTTATTGGCTATAAATTCGAGTCGATTTTCAAGCGTAGGGTAAATGTTATTGGCTATAAATTCGAGTCGATTTTCAAGCGTAGGGTAAATGATGTTGGCTATAAATTCGAGTTGATTTTGAAGCGTTGGGTAAATGTTATTGGCTATAAATGCAAGTGAGTTACTATGATTGGCCTATTCGATGAATCCACATTTTGAAACTTTACACACAAAAAACGCTACAATTACCATAAGCATACATACTTAAGTAACGTAGTCATCATAAACTCAATAGAACTCCCTATAACAAAACCCAGATTATTATCTCGACGTAGCAGAACTGATACATATCATTCGCAAGTTTGATATCAAGTGATTTTGGTATTTGTCGTGCCGTATCAACCTTAGAATAACCGCTGTTTTTAAGGCTATATTTCATACATACACATTATCCATGAAGCGCCTCGCCAACACGATTATAGTATGCAACACAAGCGCACGAGGATTGCATTTCTAGTCTCACCTAGTGATTGTCGAGCCATACTTTCTACGTGACTATTTGTAAGCATTTCAATCAACAGCCTTAATGCATTATCACATGATATTTAGCAATGCATGATTCGTCCTCCAATACCACGTGACGAGATAAAAGCGCCACAACGATCATGTTATTTCCGAAATGTGTAAAGCTCGTCCAAATGCCGAATTGTGTTAATTGGCCAATGCCGCTATATATGGTATCACCTTATATGACGATGTTATCGCATCATCTAAACGTCTATCACCCACTACACCACACGCACTTATCACTTCACCCCTCCCCTTTTCCATCCAGAATCCTTGAAACGACCCTATCTGACCACTGTAATATTTCTAGCTGTGTTAACACCGGGCTTGCAATGCGGGTGATATGATAAGTGTATCCAGTATTCAGCCACCCCAGGGCCATCAATACAGCATTCCAGCCATTCCTGTCCGTACCCAGGCATTGTTGAAGTCATCTTGACAAATTGTTCATAGGATCAATGTTCAAGCGATATGCACAGCTAGTCATAAAAACTACATTCCTGGTACTTGGATCGAGTACCTGGATTAAAAAGTTCCGAGTAAAATGATTTGAGAATGAATCGCTATTTACCTGTAAAAATTACGTAATGGCCCAGTAAAATGAAACAACCTGACAGATTACCACATTTAAGATGTTTTCCCTGGAGTATATTACTACATAGACAACACAGTCACATTACCGGTGGGTTGATATTAAAAATTAAACTACCGATTATGTTCACTAGACCCATACATCCCAACAAACAAACGATGGCATTGTGAAATTCTTTGAATATGTTCCCAATACAAAATTAACAATACGCTCATTATCAAACCAACTCTATAGTAATGATTCGGTCGAACAATGTGCCTTGCTCTTAGTTACGAATGCTGAAATGAGGAAATAGTAGTCGATAAAGGAATGGCATATGCGTCCATCCAATTAATGCCGCTGTCTCGATGTCTATACACCTCTGAGTACAAATGACCCTTTCTCAGCCCTCCTGTTATCTGTCTCTGCACACCCCGTAAACAGCGACCTCATCACGCCTCAGTTGTCACTGGCCACGGTTAAGGGCTTGTTAATGGGATGCAGACTGCGGACTGAGTGTGAGAAGCCCTTCTAATTAAACGTCATCAGAATAAGTGATGAGAAACTAGGGCGATACAGTGTTTGATAATATCTAGCAAAATTCAATAACTCACCGTTATATGTGTATTTAGGATGTTGGTAGCTCGCCGTCAGGCAGGTAACACGGGAACTGTCCAGTGCTGTCCACTTATATAACGCCACGACGGATAACACATTCAGCGCAGAAATAGTGTAACAACTGTCCACATGGGCCTCGATTATCAGAGATCAGCGGCAAGCTGTCGTTACCACGACCAAGCAAGAGAGCGCCCGCTCTAATGAGAAAGCTGGCGCGTCATCGTGGATCTGGGATTTGAAGGGTGGAAGGTAATTGGGAAGGTGGTAGTAAAGGCAGAGAGTTACGCAGCAATAGGGTTTCGGGGGTGAACATTCTCTAAACATACGACGCATTATGAATGACGCCGTGTGAAAAATAGTCAAGCCCTGCATTCATGTTACTGCAATGTTATTCATAATGCACAGACCATCTTCCATACATCATAAAAAGCACGCGTTATGTTTACCATACAACATGCGCAGAACAGTTCATGTGCATTGATCATCATAAACAAAGCAAAGCAAATTCACGTAGTACACATCAGATGTCAGCCATCAAAGGAAATAATACATTAAACACATAGCACATTAACCTAATCATGCATGGAATATATGATGCATGAGATTTATTATACACCCCACACATTCTGCATACGGCTGAACAATCCGTGTGCGTCTTGCATTAATACAACAAGCATAAAACACGAAACACATGCCACACATCGTGCAAACGCCATGGCAGGCATAGGTCATAAATGTGCATCACACATTCTACGTTAAATAACCATATATAACTCACACCATACATAAAGCATCATAAATACCATACACTTTGCATAAAGCACATTATAAATACCACACACCATGCATAAAGCACATTAAAATACTACACTCTATGCATAAAATACGTCATAAATGCCACAGGCATAAAGCACATTATAAGCACTACACACTGTAGATGCAGCATATTATGCATAAATTACAGAATGTATTTAACACATTTTACATAGCAAATAATACTGCATGTAGTTCATTCCACATCATACATACAGCTGATTGCAATGATTGATCTCCTCATTATCCTTCTCTCATTGAGACGACACAACACTTATTTGATGTCGCGAAATAAAGCAACAGGGCGCATACCTCCGGTGATCTAAGCAGTCTCTTGTATTATCCTACCTGGAAATGCTACCTCTATTTAAAAATGTGGATATTCCCGTGAACTCCAATCGATTCTGCAAGGTTACCTTCACCAAGTCTCTGAATACAAGATCGCTCGGAGACGTACCTCCGCCGCTTTGTTTTAACACAGACTTGATCATTTGAACCCGGTTGGCAACAAACACATGGAATCGCCAAGCATGGATATTTAAGTGAGCTAAAACCGCTATGTAGTAAGACAAGAAGTTTTCTGGTCTTAATTCCTTGCGTAAAATATTGCTAATTTTGACCGAAAGAGCAGAAGCCGCATGTTCCCTTCTTGGCATCGTAGTATCCAGCAATGGAGCATCTCCAGAACGCAATGCACTTGGTCTGTCTCATTAACAATGCACAAATACTAGCGCTGACTAATGCCATGACTATAGGCATCAACAAATGATGCGGTTCACGGCGTGAGACATCTTCAAATTCGAATGGAGCGAAGCTTCTTGATACTTAGTGTCTTCAAAGAAGAGCCAGGCCACTGAGCCATGTTCCCCTTTCAGAATCAACTCATCAGCCATTGGCTCATCCCAAACACGTTTATATATATATATATAATATATATATATATATATATATATATATATATATATATATATATATATATATATATATATATATATATATATATATATATATATATATATATATATATATATATATATATATATATATATATATATATATATATATATATATATATATATATATATATATATATATATATATATATATATATATATATATAGTCAGGTTGACTTGAGTGCCGGTTGTTCAATGTAATCAGAGGCTGCTTTCTTTAGATCAAAGTGGCACATTAATAATCAGACGGCCGCTCCGCAAATGTTACCCATCATTCGGCAACACAGTAATTAGACCAAGTTAACTGGCGCAAAATATCGGACATATAGCGCTCAACAGTTGTCTTACCTAACTCGAACAACTAAATACTATTGTGAATCTTACTTAATGCGAAATATTTTTTCAGATACAAGCCAAGAAAAAAAAATTGTATGACAAATACCTTCGTATTCATATCGAGAATTATTTCAGAATCTTCTATAAATTCTTAAAATTCCATGTCTATGACATATGTGTATTTTTCACCAAAAAATAATTCCATCTTACAGGCTACTCACATCAAAACGTGATAGAGATAAATACAAGTAGGAAATGACAATATAACATCTAGTGAAACCTCACTAAGGTCACCACCACCGGTGGGGATGGGCTAATATGACCGTTAGAGGGAGGTAGTCGCTCAAGCGAGTTTCATATAACACGCAAAGTATGCGTACAAAAAAGTATAGGTAAAAAACACGACTGGATGAAACGGTTGTAACTGCGGGTCGGTCGCCTGTTTGTATGGCGAGCCACAGAATAAAATTCCTTAACAATGACTTACATTATAAAAGTGCAACCTGAACATTACTAACTAAGATGCATAAGATTCCTGAAAGCTCTACGTTGCGGATAATACCTCATCACCCAAGCATACAGAAGCAATGACCCCGAAGCACTATCACTAAACCCGCCCTTCCACCCTCGTGGATGTGTCGAGAGCAAACAGAATGCGACATTCAATTAAAAAACATTGATACTTCACAATCTACAATGGCGGTGTTGTCAATCTTGCATTATAAGAAGTATATAGGTAGCGCGAACTACTATCACTTTAGGTTAGTATCAGTCTTTAGTGCCAATAAGCTGAAAAGCTGATTACAGTGAGCCCCTCCAGGCAAGGAAGATTAATTACAGAATTATGAAATTCAAAACATAAGTTAGTATAGTTATCTCGCACCGCTTCATACAACCCTCTGTCACTCACAAGCTACAAACAAGCTACAAACGATAGACTTATGGAGTGTGGAGGTAGACTGTGTATGTTGTGGGTGGGAGGGGGGGGGGGGGTTGTTGTTATCGGTTTATAAAGGCAGTTTCAGGAATTCATAATACCATGTGTCACACTGGGTGACATCGGTATTGACTGTGTTCCTGTTGGTCTGGGCAGATTGACTCTGACCTGGGGGTATGGAGAAGTACTGGTGGAGAACCCTTGAGGGAGCCCTTACCTGTTTACCCTCACGATAGGGGCCTGAAATGATGCTGTAGTAGCATATGACACTACCTGCATCATATCAACGCATCAGTCATTCATTATTTCACTCAGTTTAGCCTTTCATTCATTATTTCACTCAGCTTAGCCTTTCATTTATTATTCCACTCAGCTTAGCCTTTCTTTCATTATTTCACTCAGCATAGCCTTTCATTCATTATTTCACTCAACCTTTCATTCATTATTTCACTCAGTTTAGCCTGTCACTCATTATTTCATTCAGCTTAGTCTTTCTATCATTATTTCACTCGGTTTAGCCTTTCATTCATTATTTCCCTCAGCCTTTCATTCATTATTTCACTCAGTTTAGCATGTCATTCTTTATTTCACTCAGCCTTTCATTCATTATTTCACTCAGTTTAGCCTGTCATTCATTATTTCACTCAGTTTAGCCTTTCATTCATTATTTCACTCTGCTTAGCCTGTCATTCATTATTTCACTAAGCCTGTCATTCATTATTTCACTTAGTTTAGCCTGTCATTCATTATTTCACTTAGTTTAGCCTTTCATTCATTATTTCACTCAGCTTTGCCTTTCATTCATTATTTCACTCAGTTTAGCCTTAGATTCAATATTTCACTCAGTTAAAATTCGCATTCATAATTTCACCCTGTTTAGCTTCGAATTCGTTATTTCATTCACTTAATCATCAAGTTTATTGCCTCATATAGATAGGTATAAAAAAAACTGTGCATCATTCATCATAAAGCCTTACGTCATTTGTTTACTGTTTAAGAATCATATTCGTTGTTTCATACAGTTAAATATCATGTACATGCATACAGTTTCGTCCAGTTTAACATGTTATTGATTGCTTGATTCTTATTAACATCATATCAATTGTCTCTCTTGGTGAAGCACCAGACTCGTTATTTCCCCCTGTTCATCATCACATCCACTGCTTCGCTCAGTTAAGCATCAGAGTGTGGTAAGGTGTGACAACTCTGTAGCTTTCTCGTCGTTAACTTGTCAGCGTTGCCTGATTAGCTCTCAAGTGTCAGTCTTGGGATGTAATTGGGACCTGTTGATTAGCGACTTGGCTCCTAGCTGCCGGCGGAGCTAGACACGAGCAAACCAACAACGAATTAATAACAGGTGAGCTGCCTAGGAGCACAACAAGATATACTGCTTCAACAAATTTAGCATCAAATACATTGCCTCACTCAGTTAGATTTGTGGTTTCACTTAACATTCATGTTCAGTGCGTCATTCAGCAAAGCCTCAGATTCTCTGCTTTATTCTCTAAAGTATCCGATTCATTGCATCATTCAACAAAGCATCATCTTTAATGTGTTAGTCAGTTTAGCATACGACTCGCTGTTTCATTCAGTTAAGCATATATTCATTGCTTCATTCAGTTAAGCATATATTCATTGCTCCATTCAGTTAAGCAACATATGTCATTCAACTAATTATTGTATTCATGGCTTAATTCGGTGAAATGGTACGTCCGCGCAGGGGTAGTCGCCGTCGCATCCCTGAATCAGTTCTTAATTTTGGGTACACATGCGTGGGACATATAAACTATTAAATACAGTATCGCTTTCAATTCATTGTTCTCAAGTTAACAATTATGCATTCACTTATAGGATTGTATTTACCGAAAATGCGACCTGTTCCCGACATTTTGGAAATCGTGATTATGCAAGATCGTTACTCAGCGATTCCCGTGGCAAGTGCTTAGAATGTGAACGTTATGATGGATAGACTAGGATGATCACCCCTTGTAAAAATGGGCTCGACGCGAATGTTGAATGAGCCGTTTGACGAAGAAAAGAACACGCCAATTACCACGTGAAACTATGAAAATGGAATATATTCTTCCTATCTTTGACCTGGACCACATCCTTAATCAGTTTGTGTTTTCTATCCAGCAACGCGCCCCATGTGCTCAAGGTCGTTGTGAGGCGTGAACGTCAGTTTGAGTTCAGAGGTAGCTATTCAGAGGCGATAAATTACTGTTTTTGTCTAAATAAAGCCAGGTCATACAGTTCGATTTCAGCAGAAATGTAAACCATATCACCAGCATCCATATTAGTACAGGTTTAACCACCCAAATTCTGATTTTTACTGTTTAATGCCTTTTCATGGTGATTGTAGCCCTACAAGACGTCATGTATAACATTTTGCGTCTTACTCTGTTTGAAAACGACGCAATGTTATACATTTTGAGATCGATTCAGAAAACTACCAAACACCAAGTGATGGAGTTTTAGAATGCAATGATGTTCACAGTGGTGGGGGATTTCATCCATGGTAATTAGTTGTAATTCAATAAATTTGGAAGCGGTAGAAAGTCCGAAACAGGGCAAGATGTTTGTTTTTAAGTTCAAGACCACGTACATCGCGCATGCTGAGAATGACGTGTCCCATCGACGATTATTGCTTCCTGTGTCTGAACTCGAAAAAAGTGCGGCAACGTGCTTCACCAGCTTAGCAGGGAGGCAATGTGGATAAGGTGGCGGGAAATCACGCGACCCAATATTTTTCAAAATGGGGGTCATCGCATCGTGATTTTTTGGAAATGATGTATAGATGCCATTTCTTAAAGAATACGTGGTTCTCCCAGCCTTGGATTACCAGCGAATGTCCAGAAGGAAGAAGAGAGCGTTCCGATTGGCCAAAAGCAGCAACCAACTGGATGACAGGGAACAATACAAGCAACTTCAGAAAGAGACCCAGTATGAATATAAGAAAGCTTACAACACATACATCAATGAAACTCCAAGAAATTGTTCATCAAGGGCAAGATATGTGACATCAGCAGAATCTCGATCCCTTTTGAAGGACAATGGCATAGCACACAGTTATCCACATCGGAAAGCTACCATCTTAAACAACATATTTAGTGGTGGCTTCACAATAGACCGGGGACCTGTGTTCGATCCCAGCAGACACCTTCACCGGTATCGTTAAGGACCTTACAATATTGGGTAACCTGGACAGCAACAGCATACTCTCTGATCAACAACATGGGTTCCGTAAGATGAGATCCACTGAAAGCCACCTGATACTTACGCTACAAGACCTTGCAGCCGGTCTGGAGGAGGGAGGACAGATTGATGCTGTCCTTCTCGACTTCAGCAAGGCTTTCGACAAAGTCCCACATGAGCGTTTTGCTATCAACGACACTACCGCATCTTCTTAGATGGATACCGAGTTTTCTCTCCAATCGGAACCAACAGGTACTTGTCTAGGGATCCTTTTTCACCACGGCACCAGTGACATCAGGCGTCTCATAAGGCACTGTCCTAGGACGTTTGCTCTTCCTCTTGAATATCAATGATCTTCCATACAAGGTCACCTCCACTGCATGATCATTTGGACAGGATCATCTAGACATCTAAAGATTCCAAAGGCCTGCCGACTGACCTGGACAATCTACAGCAATGGGAGAAAGACTGGCAGATGGGCTTTAATCCCAGCAAGTCGCAAGTCCTTGACATTACAATGATGACATCATCAATCAATACTCTCTTCAAAATCCACGACCAAGATCTGACAGATGCCAAGATGGGAAGATACCTGGGTGTCTCATGGACCGACAATCTTTCCTGTAATTCTCATGTAGACCTGACAACCAAAAAGGCCAACTCAAGCCTAGCTTTCCTTGGCCGGAACTTGACAAGCTGTCCACAAGACATCAAGGTACAGAGCTACAAGACATTTATGGGACCAATCCTCGTGTAGGCTTCTTCTGCATGGGATCCATATACGCATGCCAACATCATTCAACTTGACACAGTACAACGTCACGCCACCAGATTTATGAAGGTTGACTACCATACCACTAGTAGAACAAGCCAGCTGCTCTCAGACCTAGGCTGGAATACCCTCGAACAACGCTGAACCAACTCTTAAATGGTGATGGTGTACCGAATTATACATGGCCTCATCGAAATCCCAGGAGAACTTATGTTTCCATCCTGCCAACCTCAACACGCTAAGATACTTAGTGCCGTTCTGCAGAACAGACGTATACCGCTCCTCATTCTTCAGGCATCTGACTTTGGAACTAGCTGACAGCCTCCCGGCCAGCCTCAATAGCTAATGCCAGTACCCTTGAGGACTTTAAGAGTAGTTTGCCGTTCACAACTTTGTTAATGCGTTTGCGCCTCACACCGACAATGTACAGCTCACATTTAGTACGACGATGCCCAGTTTTGTACAGGAAGAAAATCTTTCCCTTTCCACCATCACCTAACATTGTCATTGGCGCGCGTAGACCTTTGTGTGCAACACAGCTATCTGATCTTTCCACACTACTCACCTACCCTACCATCACGCTAGACCTCTTCCCACAGCGGAGGACACTCCATACGCTTGGTGCACCTGTCTGCTTAGCGCCTCCTCTGTGGAAACAGGGTAGAATAGGCCCACTGTATCCTCCTGCATGTCCCAAGAGGCGACTAAAAGGGCAACCTGTTGACCGTGGGTTGCGACTCATGTCTGTAGACAATGGGATCCAGGTGGTTGAGCAGAGCGGTCTTTTTAAGTGCCGGATTTCGTCTAGACGAGAGGCTGGAATGGCCCCATATAGTCAATCGGCTGAAGGTGACTTAGGATAATCATTTCCATTTTATCTTTTCCATCTCCATTTATCCTATTTATTCTCAATCAGGTCAATCTTATCCATTAACCTTTCTTAGCACCATATTACGCACGAGTGTTGGTGTGCCGTTAAACCCTATACTTACTATGAGTTCTTGGGGGGCTAATATCTGGGCTGCTAAAGGGGAACCGACTCGAAAGCCTGGTTAAAAGCACCAAATAACGTTGCAAGTAGGCGCCGGACATGACACAAGGTCAATTCCTTTATCCAAAGATAGCACAGCATATTGCTGTGTAAAATTAACTGATTACGTTAGACCTTTTTAATACTGTTTGTGATATTAGGGTCAGAGATACTTCGCCTCTGACATCATCTGTACTAATGTCGACAAATGTCCCTGTATATATACCCATGTTATGTTAATGACCTTCTCATCTTCCGCGACATCTTCCACTATAGTTATTGACCAAACTGCGACCTATATAAGGGTGAGACTTTCACAAGATTTTTTATTGGGTACATAATTACTTCTTATGCCAACATTTTATTTACAGCGAATAGGATATAATGGATAAGATGACTATATATCATTGACTAGACTGGAGCATTAGTCTATTATACTTCCACATCAACAAGCACATTGCACAACATACCCATGCATACAACAGTGACTAGAGATTTTACCCAATTCATTGCACACAATATTGAAGACCAGCATTTATATAGATTAGACTAACACTGCTGAATATTGCACTAGCCATTGTCATCTCATAAATATTCAGAATTAGGGTACAGTCACTTATATATGTCTTGATCAGACTACAGTGGTTTCTCCTGAATAATCACCAAGTTGCTGTGTACATTCATCATGTGACTTCTCCTGATCACATGACAATGGATGATAATATCTGGAAAGATTTCAAGTGATGTTATGAAGAGAATCCATGAATTGTTAAACAAAGTATCAATGTCAAATGGCAATACAGAACTAATTTTTTAACAGAATTAGGAGTGTGACATGGTAATGCACCTGTTGACATTATCATTGTCTGGTTCATTGGACAGAGAAGGGTGCATAACGAGGGGCGAGTTCTCCTCAATGTGTGCCAGCCCGTGTGACAAAGAGCCTGACACTGAAGTCACTGCTGCAGACAAACCACATCAACTGTCATAAGAAAATAACTACATTACAAAGTAGCTATTTCTTCCTAAAACAAGAAGCCAATAGCCTCAAAGCACTTCGGCCTATGACATGATTTACAATGTGTTATGTAGGATGCTAGATTACATAATGACCATGTAATTGTAACATATGGTGCATTTATACCTCCAAACAATGTTTCACCATGGTTTCAATGTCATAAATCAAACGTGCAGTTTTTGTACCAAATGAGCACCTTGTTTAATGGTTTTCATAAGTACATTTATCACATTGTGCAATTCCTTGACGAAATGTGCCACCAAAATGCATCAGATTCATGAATTTATCATTTGACCTTGGGAATAAGGTCATGGTAACTGATAAATGTAAGATTAAACTATAATTTAATCTGACAGAAATAACACTGTGTGGTTTGATTTCTAAGAAATTGCAGCTCTAATCACCATGACATTATCATTAGTTGTTTGATTTATAACTCTGTCAAATTGCTTGGTTTGGAAAGTGATGCAAACAGGAATGGGGCTGCTAGCCTTCTTGATGATGAAATGCGCATCCTAATTTGATGAAGGGATGCATGGATAAACAGACTCCGAAGCAAAGGTATATGAACATCTTCTCTGAGCAAGAAACTACTTAAAAGGTTATACTGACTTCCTTGACTAAAGTTCGAAATAAAAGATATATAAATGTACATACAAGTTGGTTGAATATAGACAAATATAAAGCATTCATTGAGAATTTTGCAGTAGCTGAACATGCTTAGCAATGTAATTGTCAAGAACCTACTAGAAACAGTGGGTGAAGAGCAGGAGGTCTGCATAGAACCAGAACTACACTCCTGTCTGTATCACACATACATCCCAATGATCTAACAACCTATGTCATCAATAAGTCATATTGCTTTAATAGGATTACAGCGTACTCTTAATTCTCAAATAGCAGTAGTTTGCTAGATGTATCAAATTAAATTAGAAACCAAATAATGTAACGAGATGACAGGTAATAATGAATGGATGTTTTGTATAAACCCCAAGAGAGTAAATACCTGATTGGATGGCGATGTTTCATTATCTGCTGAAATAATGGTAGCGTCTTACGGGGCATGGTTGTGGATGAATTGTCTTCCATTTCTGATTTATCTGATGACAGATAATAATGGCACACAAACTGTTATTATTTAAGTTTTTTCTGACCATTGGTATTTCCTTTTACATTAAGGAATTTTACCAACTCAATGACCAATTACCTGGGTACATTGGGACCTCACAGATAGCTTGTCTAGCCTCATTGGGTCGTGCAGGGGACTGTGTGAAGTGCCTCAGGCTAGTGTCTGTCTCGTTGCTCAGAGCCGAGTCGCGATCGGGAGATACAGGTGCAGCAGGTGTCAGGGGACCACCAAGTGCTTGCAGCAGTTCATCATTGTTGGAGGATACAGTGGACACCAAGCTCATTCTCTGGCCAGCTGTCAACCCACCAAAACAACCGCTTATAATGACCACTGTGACATTCCTATATGAGTAGTTATGTTCATTACTTGTCAAAACCTCAAGGTAACAAACACACATGAGATATATATATATATATATATATATATATGCCAGACTAATATGTTCACCAGATAGAGCTAAACTCACGATGGTTAGAGAAGGTTCGGAGGGGAATGGGAGGTGGAGGCAACTTAATTGGTGGATGATTAACGATTTCTATGCTATCAGGCGTCACTATACCTATAACACATATCACCTCTAGATGTCACCTACAAGAGGGCTCCACAGTATGGTGCCAACATAAATAAACTGATACATACAATAACTTGAGCTTCATATTGTATAATTGTAATACAATAGTTGATTATTCACCCTGGTTTGACTGTGGTCCATTATTGTCAGAGGCAGTATCTTCCTGAAAAACGCATTTTATAAATGAATGTTAAAAGCAAGCTGTCATTCATTGTAGCAATACAGTATTGACATGCCAGCTGCTAAATATGCTAACCTAAATAACAAGGTGCTCACTTCATGATGTTGACATATGATCTTAGGTAGCTAACTAGTGAATTATGGATATGATCCAAGGAAGTGTGCTATCAGATGGACTTTGAGCCCCTATTGAATCTTGAGACATTTCCAACCTCACATCCCTATTTTGATACATATTAATCAGACTACTAGATCTTTCATGGTTGCTATGAAATGATTACATTGCACCAGATGTCATCATGAACATACCTTCTGTAAGGATTTCTGAATGATATCTGTGCTGAGATGGTCTGTTTGACTGATGCCAAAAGCCAGCCTTGGGTTAGGTAAAGGAGTGTAATAATTTTCTTCTTTATTTCCTGATACATGTTTTTCACTTTAGTTTTCATCAGTTTTTATATCATTTCAGGCATTAATTTCATACAAATGGGAGAGTGTTTGTGGAATTTACCTGTCACAAAAGAGGCTAATGTTGTGAACTGAATACATTCAATATTAATTGAATAATTATATCTATTTTTGAAGGAAAAAAACATGGTGTGAAGGCATATGTATCCTAAATGGTATTTCTTTGGAATTTCAAGTGAAGAAATGTTATAATAGATTATAGAGAAGACAGACCATGGTTAATATTCTCCATGCTTGGCTGTGACGTGTACATGTGCTGGGGGCTTGTTGTATCAGGACACTTGTCAACGTCAGACATAAGGGAAGTCTCCGTGGTCAGGTCACGTCGTATGTTACAGGCATTCTCTTCTGTTGATGGGTAACCATAGCAACCACAGAACAGAGGCAGCCACCATGAACCATAGCAATCATAAAACAGAGACAGACACCATGAAGAGTGGTATATGATTTGGTGGTTGGCAATAAAACCATCATCAAATAGATGGTTGAACCATATATCATAGATCGCTCACTGAACAAACAATTTGTTCCATTCTTAATAGTACCCCTCAATGATTATTCTTAAATTTACAAACCAGCACATACAAAGTAATTATTTACCCCATTGGATCCATAGTAGGAAATATCCCAGTACCTTTGTATTTGTATTGCTGCTTTCTCCGCTTGTAATGCAGCACAATGGCAACTCCCAGGACCAGGATCAACACGATAGATCCACACATGGGGATCATTATGTAGGGCTGGTGATAAAAAGGAACCTCGTACTTATGTATAACATGGAGGGGCTTCAATGTCCCTGCAAACAAATCAACCACTCAAATGAACACAGCCAAAATCACACTACCAGTTGGTATAACACAAAAACATCAACACATGATTCACATCTAAGAGGCAATAGCCATGCAGTATTGACCTGTGCTTGTGTAAGGGTTGGTAGTGAATTTGAGGAGACATTCGGTGGAGCCAGCATCATTATGAGCTGTGATTCGCATTCTGTACCATGTGTCAGGTCGAAGGATCACTCTATAGTCACTCTGTGATGGAGATAAAGAGGACCGTGATGGTAAATAGATGAATCAACACACTCACAGAAATGGAGGCAACACGCGAGTTTGATTTGTCTACTTGTTGAGTTCAATATTTATAACTTACAGCCATCCAAACCTGATGACCATGAACCATGTATTTGAGCAAAACATTGATTACATATCAATCATGTTGCATCCTATCTTCATTCAGATACGTACGAGCTTTGTGGGAAGTTTAGAATCACTTACTACATTAGGTGGGATATGGGACTCCACTGGCTGCCAGTGAGTGGCACCCCAGTACTGAACCTCAATATCAAACCAATTGATACTACATCCTCCAGTCTGCCATGTAGATAGGTCAAGGTCAATGAAGGTTGCATTAACACTTGTCACTATTATGCTCTGTGGGGGCATTATAGGGGCTGCAAATCATAAGTTACAATGTGATAAAGGCTGCTGGGTTATACACATTATTTAAACTGAACTAAACAGTTATTGTGCAATTTGTAAGAATGTTACCCACCAGAACCGTTGGTATGGACGACCAATGTGTTGCTTGGAGGGCCTTTTCCCATGTTGTTAAATGCAAATACACGGAAGTAATATCTGGATCCACAGAGCAGCTCTGATGCAGTGAATGATCGTGAGGTGGCAGGAAGCTGCAGAGAGTGCTTACTGTCACGCATGTGCTCATCCCAATACTCCACCCTAAATCCTGGAGTGCATTTACAGTAAGATTTAATTCACAGTGCCAGTTAATGCATGTCTATTATTGGCTGATTGACTTGATGAGGTGCAAGATTGACTGGATGTGTTGCACTTGACTCAGATAGGATGATGAGCATCAGTAAAGAGGAATAAGAATTAACCAAATCATATTTTGAGTATAAGACAGGGTACATTCAATTTGAAGTTACGCTATTGGACATGAATCTGAAACAATAATTGTAAGGAAACATTATCAACAGATGTTACCTTCAATGCGACTGCCTCCATTGCTACCAGACTTCCAGTTGACCTGGATATTAGTGTTGGTTGCTAGGGCAACAGATAACAATGGTTGTTTGGGTGGTGCTGAAATCATGAAGGTCAAGGTGAGTATGATGCATATACAGAATGACATGTGGTTAGGCAGATAGTTAGGCATTTTGGGATAACTGAATGGGTACATATTTTTTGTTGCAAATCAATGCCATATCCAACATATCTTAAGTCTAATGAAGTAAGAATGGAACTAAACTAACTTTATGTCCCAAAAAAATCCCTCTTCATACAGAGATCATCTCAATACAAAGAATATTTGTGTGGTATGTTTAAAAAGAAATCAGAAAATGAATGCGGAAACTACCATATCAAGGGAACAGACAACTGTGATAAAACTACGGACACATATGAATAATACAAGCTCGGTGAGGTTCACTGAGTATGTGTAACTCAAAATCCACACATGTGGGTCAACAATGTGCTACGGTGTACAATAAAGAAAAGACAGGTAATGCTGCAGTCAATAGGTCCACTGCACACCAGTCTGTAACTAGGGATACAGAGATGATCCAGATGATGTAAATTAACTTTAACACCACACCAACTAAACATGATTGTACCAGCCAGCATTTTGTGCAATGTTTTACTCACTTCCTTGTTTTTTGTCCACTAGAAGAAGCATATTTAAATAAAAATGTTGTTTATATTGTCATTTCACTGCACATGACCACAACACTTATATATGAACCCAAATTTACCGCTGCCAATATATAATCATCGGTTAAAACATAAAACCACATACATTTATACTTGCTCTGTCATTTGGAAATTAACATATATCAATCAGCATGTAACAGTGTGTCTATTCAATGTTTTGCACACATCTTAATGTAGCTTTACAATTTTAGCTAGCACGCTTTAACTGTGGTACAATATTTCACAAGCCAATAACACAAGCAGAAGCTGTATTCTATTGAACACTAAAAGCAATAATATATCAAGATAGATACACTCAACTGTTATGAGCAATGCATTACATACCTTGGACACTGAGGGAAAACTGAACCTCATCAGCCCCATGCACATTCTCTGCCCGGCAGCTGTAGTTGGCTGCATGTGAGGTCTGAACTTCAAGAATAAGCAGGGAACCATTGTCACTAACCCTCAGGTGATCATTGTCTTCCACCAGTCCACCACTAGAAACACGTTAGGCCAAGTCATCAATTCAGATGCAGCCTTATTAGCTATTCATAAAATATATCAATATGTACCAATAGCTCAGTATTAAGTACAAGAATCAAGGGGATTATGTTTTATAATTACTCAGCCTTCCAGGTGATGACAGGAGTTGGTGTTCCTACAGCTAGGCATGGTAGCAACACATCCTTGTGGTAGTGTGTATATACGAGTGAGGAGAAACTCAAAATGCTGGCTGCAACTAAAACAAACACACAGGGAAAAACATGATGCACAAAGCTGGATGTCACCAATGCAGTACAATCGTGGCCTAATACTCAAGACTTTCATCTATCTCTCAGATGCCACTCCACAATGTTGAGACTGCTGGGACATAAACATGATCTAAAGGCAGCATCATTTTATTCTATACTACCATATTCATGAGTGGTCACAATAGCGTCTCTGGTTGCCTCCCCTCGACCCATCACAGTACTGGCATAAACATGGACACGGTACTGGTGATTTGCACTGAGGTCATCCACCAGGTGGCTCTCTTGTTCTCCCCTGACATCCATCTTATTCTCCACTTCCTGCCAACCACAAATTCAACCCATGATCATGAATCACTGACGAACGAGTGGGTGAAATTTAATGATGGTCATGGTCACCAGGTGTTTGGATACAGATACCAAAACTAAGGAGTTCAAGAAGAAGACAATACCTGCTGTTGGGAGAGATCTTGCATAACCAGTGTGTATTTGATGACCAGGCCATTGGTATGATGAGGAGGTTTCCATGACACCATGACACTAGTAGGTCCAGCTGCAGCCACTTTGATATCTGCAGGCCTTGTGGGTACTGAGACCAGACATTGAAGCAATGGGTATAGGCATGAAATTGAAAAACCAAATTTCCTAACAGAGAGGACAATTTGCCCAAAATAATGAAATCAAATATGCGGAACAAGGAATATAATGCGTGATATATTTATATACATAAATTGAGTGTGAACCAAGCCAGAAACATGACTGTCTATTCATTGACAAATCACTGAATTGATTGTATAGAGCATAAATATTCATTATGATAGAGATGGAAGTGTTGAGTGTAGGGTGTAGCTACCGTCAGGCTGAGTCCGGGTGTAGATAGGAGGACTGCGCACTCCATGACCCATGCGTGTGTATGCCAGTACCTGTATGGTGTAGTTGGTGTATTTAAGGAGCCCTGTAAGGATTAAAGACAGCTCCTGTGTGTCTACAAAATCCTCGTCGCTTTCATCTGAAACACACATACACATGGCACTACAAGAAATACTCGGATGTACCAAAGTAATATTGAGTAGAAACAAATCCATGTATTAAAGTGTTGATAGTCTACCTTCGTCTGTTGTGACAGGGCGGTAGAGAACGCGGTAGCCCTGCAGTATACCATGCAGGGTGTAGAGCGGGGGAGGTGACCACAGGACCATGATACTCTGTGAACTTATGGCATGAGACAAGACACCACTAGGGGCAGCACTGGGCACTGTGACAACACAAGGTCAATATAATTATCATAAAGTGGTGCTATAAAGCTAAAGAATAAATGGATCAGTATAATTCCCCAAGAGAACATGAATGATTTAAATTCTGTATACACAACCAGAAAATCATATCTGAAAATATGCAAGCTTACTGCAAAACCATTATAAATCAGAGAACTCACCATCTTCAAGTGTGAGCACATTAATGTCAGCAGACTGGGGTCCAGCTCCACGACTGTTAAATGCTTGCACATGTAGGCTGTAGCGTGTGAATTTGTTGAGGTTTGTTATCACGCACATGTACTCGTTCTGCTCAGGGAGCAGGTGCTCTTGCTCCAGGGCTGTGAGGTACATGAAGGGCACTGAGGAATTGAAGATCTTATAACCAATGTAATAACCGAGTATCTGGCCATTCTGTTCCTCCTCCCACGGGGCCTGTTATCATATATGATCAAACATTGTAGCTTGTTTAAGGTAAGTATAGGGTTAAATGTGATACACCAACATGAGTGTTTTATGGTGACTATTCAATATATTCAAGGGAGTATAGCATCACAGTCCATTAAGGTAAGCTACAGATATTGATATTGACAAGTGAGAGTGTCTTTCTACAGCATGTACTGTATGATATAAAGATACAGAATCATTGCAATAAAGCTTGGTTGCCATATATGTTTACAGAATCTTTCCACCAAAGCCAAGTACCTAATTATGTTTACAGTATCACTGCACTAAAACTAAATAAAAATTAATCCATTTCAGCATCTCTTACATGTTTGCATTTTGATGTTGATGGCAAGTTGAAATCTTTAGAAACATACTGACCTGCCAAGTGACCTTGAGGGAAGTTGCTCCAGCACCAATGACTTTGACCTCCCGGGGCTCACCAGAGGGCACTACTCGGAGTGAAAGATATTCTCAGTATGAGTGCAATTGTTGCAACATATCACAATAAAGAGAACACCTCATGTCGTATGCAGATTAACATATCCTAACTCTACCACATATGGTGTATTATGACCAAGCAGTAAGTGACAGAACCAGAATGTATTGTATGCAGTGGACAATTGTTTTGGTTTCTATTTAACGTACCATCTTCTTGAGTTGTGGCAGGCAGACCTCCACTCGGAAGACCAGGGCCCATATCATTGACAGCGAATACAGTGAAGTCGTATTCACGAGCAGGATGGAGACCCCACACCCTCGCTTGCGTCTCATTCGCCGACACGCTAAGGTTAGTGATGATAGGGGACCGTTCATCATCTAATACCAGCCAACATTAGTCAATTAGTACAAAGCTAAACCACTCAAACCACCAATAGTAGGTCAACATGGTGTCAATCAAGTATGATTCAGAGTATCCCACAGTTTTATGACGCGGTACCTGTGCGTGAAGTGTACTGAATGATGTAGGCGCGGATGGGGCTATTGCCATTGTAGGGGGGTTGCCATTGGAGGAGGATAGAAGTACTGGTTGTCTCCACTACCACCATCCCTACCACTGCCTCGGGTCTCTCTGTCAGACATACACACTAACCATCATCTAACACAGCATTACTTATAACCCTCAAAATATAACATCTGTTTGTAAATGTCTGATTGATCAATAAACAGATATCCTGAAGAACAGAAGCTTTTCAATGAATAGCTGAATGTGCAATCAACTGCAATAGTTCCATGAGTAAGCAAATAAAAGAAAAACAATTAATGAAATGACATCTCACCCATAACCATGAGTCTTATGGCAAAGGAATCACTGCCAAACATGTTTTTTGCATTGCACATATAAAACCCAGAATCTTCAGCAATAGCTTCAGAGATGACCAGTGTGGAAGATCGACCAGTTGGAGTGTCTGTGTAGAGAACTTTGAGGCGACCCCCATAGGGCCAGTCTAGCCCTCCACCATTGAAGTTCCAAGCAACAGAGATGGGGTGATCACCAATAGCAGTGCATTCCATGCTGATGTTCTTGCCTGCTTTGACTGTGTATATGTCATGCCCAGTGATGAAATGGGCTGGAACTAAACAGACAGTCAGTTGGTTAATGTATTCAGTCAATGTCTAAACAAAGCTCAATTGGAAAGACAAGAACACCCATAGAGCTGCAGGGAAACACAAATCTATATACCTGATTATTTGTTAAGTCTAACTTTTCAAAATTTAAGTGTAGTGGACTTACCATGAACAGTGAGGTGGACAACTTTACTCAACCCTCCGCCAATACTGTTGCTGGAGTGACACAGGTAATAACCCATGCCTGACATCTGCACCGATTCCATGAACAGACTGCCGTTCTCCAAAATGTGAATGTGGGCACTCTCCTCCAGCACCGTGTAATTACTGGGAGTCGTACCTGCAGGGTCATGAATGAGTAAATTATAAAAATCATAACGCCATATTTGTGTTTTAGTAGACATCATAACGGAAGGTTCGCGAGTTTTTCTTGTACAGCATTTACCTGGTCACCATGTTTTGATTTCAACCAACCGAAATTCAACTTTTATGCTTTCCCGCGAACAAATTTGAATTAGAGAATTCAACGGGGAAAACTGATCCCTTGTTATTAAAAGACAATCTCATCGGTCACGTACTCGCCATTCGCGATCATAGATAAATCTTATTAACGATTCCCAGACAGAGAGGGCGATACAGAGATAGTGAGAGCGAGTGAGAGAGAGAGAGAGAGATCGAGAGAGAGAGAGAGAGAGAGAGAGAGCGAGTGAGAGAGATATAGTGAGAGCGAGTGAGAGAGAGAGAGAAAGTGAGAGCGAGTGAGAGAGAGATAGTGAGAGCGAGTGAGAGAGAGAGGGGGATACAGAGATAGTGAGAGCGAGTGAGAGAGAGAGATAGTGAGAGAGAGATAGTGAGAGCGAGTGAGAGAGAGAGAGATAGTGAGAGCGAGTGAGAGAGAGAGATAGTGAGAGCGAGTGAGAGAGAGAGGGAGATAGTGAGAACGAGTGTGGGAGAGATAGTGAGAGCGAGTGAGAGAGAGAGAGAGAGAGAGAGAGAGAGAGAGAGAGAGAGAGAGAGAGAGAGAGAGAGAGAGAGAGAGAGAGAGAGAGAGACAGACAGACAGACAGACTCGGAAGCTAGAAAACGGGAACCGAGCGCCTGTGACTCTGACACTGGGATTCATTATGAATCGCACGAAGCACATTTCAACTGTATTTAGAGTCGTGTACAATGGCTGCGTCACGGTGATCGTCGAGTACGGACAAAAAATCATTCATCAAATACACCACACAAAGCCATGAAGCAAGAGTACACGGTTAAACCAGTTTTCTTGGATGGTTCCATTTGTGGATCTCGTTGTGGTCCATATTTGTTGCCTTTTTTAACAGCAGTACATGGAGGGTTGCACTTCAGTAATGAATAGCTGATTCAAAATCCCAATGGCGTGGAATATGTTAACATCTGTCGGTAAGTTTGGTACCCTTGCACTTAACGTAAATTGTTTGTGTCCCCGTTGACGGGCCTCTGGGTCGAGTACTTGGCGGAAGCACAATGGCTCCCGGCAGCTGGGTAATTCCCACGCCGCCAGTCGACCACGGCCACGCGCACGGCTTGTCCCCGAGAGATCAACGCAAAACACAGCAGCGATGGAACTACCGACAACCGGTCCAGGTAATGAAAGAGTTATGTGTATTATGCACCCAGTATTAAGGATAAATAATGCATCGAAGATTTTATCAACAAAAAGTGAATAGTTTTTCACCCCATTTGCAAGCTCTTCTCATAGATTTATGGGAACCATTAAATTGCTCGCGTTTGATGAGTCATTTAAGTACATGCACAGTATCAAAAGCTGGTACCGCAGATCGAGTCTAAAAAGTGATCTTTGATAATCAAATCATCGATAAGAAATCGATATCGGTACCTTAAAAACAGCCTAACAACAATATATAACGCCAAGGCCGGTTAACTACGCATTCGAAATTCTGGTATTATCGCCCAAACTCACTTGCGGATGACTTTTATAGCGTCTACCTTGCATGTTCTATTCAATATGTCTGTCCAAAACAGAGAGAAAAATTTATCAGACTTTGCAAAAGCCATAAAAATAACCAGGAACACCGATATGACTGGAATTTACTGATATCATTTGTAAAAAGTAGCAGATAACCAGGGAGAGAAGTATGCATTTACAGCAGAATGTATTCTCGATAAATGCATCATATATTTTAAATACGTGGCTACGGGATGACGTCACCTTGTTTCGCAAACAAGCTGAATACCCCGGGGGGGGGGGCACTTAAGTGTATAGAGGTAGTATATATGTGCCGCGCGACGGGGTAGGTTTTTTGGGCCTCTCGACTTGTACGACGGGTATTTGGGCCTCATACTTGTACGACGGGGTATGTTTTTCAGGTTCAATGTGTACGACGGGTTATACATTCGCATAATACCTTGTACGACGGGGTATGCTTTTTGGCCATTTTGACCTTGTACGACGGCTACGGGTTTTTGAGGTCCCACGGCACACCCCTATCCAGAATAAGGCCAGGTGCCCCCCCCCCCCCCCCCCCCGGGCTGAATGCACGGAAGTATTAACATAACCGAATAACGTATTCTTAATAAGGTACTTGAACGATTATCCATTTTTAGAAAAAAATGATGAGTTCAGGTGAGTCATATCTTTCATCGTCTCACATCTGCCTTTTGCCCCGTAATTCATGGACCGTAACTCTTCGCCTCGCGAAAACTAAGCGAGAGTGAGGTGACTTCCTTGGGAACCCGCTCATTTGTTTTTCTTTATATTCCATGACCGCGTGCGGCTTAGTAGAAACAAGGCGCAGATGATCCTATCAATCACGACCCACTCAAGCAGCCACAATGAACACCTACACCACCGCCACCTTTTCCCACACTATCTCATCGCAGCTAATCGATGACCAGGCCAATCTTTGCATATCTTCTTCACACCCGTCAAACAGTTCCGTTTTATAACTGCCAGAGATCGATGTCCTCCAATCATCTCTTCCGGCCTACTGAAGAGGAGAGCTCGTGATTATCGACTGTTCTCATTTTCTCCCTACTTCCTGAGCCCGGGGACGGAAACTTTTAATTTCTTTTGTGTAGTTATAAGAACGATCGAGTGCGGCACTCAAGAGTGAGGGCTGACGGTCCTGCATGGTTTCAGCTCTAACCCGCGAGCGGAAATACGTCGGTCATTAGGTCGCTGATATTCACCTGACCCGCCCCGTGTCGCTGGAATTCATTCATATGCTAACTGGTCTATTCATATTCATCCCACCTTTCGAGGGAGAGAGATAGATAGAGAGGCTGTAAGAGGGTCAATAGTTTTCAATGCAATAAAATCACTGGACACTTGTGTATTAATGCCCGACCCTTGCCTCAGCACTGTGAACCGGTTCAAAAAAAGATAACTGGTCCTACTTTGGTTTGTCCCTCTGACAGGGTACATGATAATTCTCAGAGGTTTTGTCTAAATCGGGCAATGACACTAAGTTCGTCGTCATATAGGGTCGTCACAAAATACCTTATGATAAAGATAAGCCACAGGACTGACTAATTTAAATCGTTATTTTCTGTTTTACATTCATTATGACATTATAAATACATAATTATGATCTGACTGCTTCATATGGTACAATGACCGTTCATGATGTGAGAGCCATATATAGAATGATTAACAAATTGTGGTAAGGCAACATTGAATACATTGTCATGTCAGGCTAGAACTCGTACAATCTATATGTCCATGCAATGACAGGCGCCTGTACAAAACACCATTATTTATTTCTTTTCCACACAATGGCTGCTCCCTAAACTCACCCCGTGCCCGACTCCAGGTAACAGTTGGTTGGGGATCTCCCGTCGTCTGGCAGTCCAAGGTAACCGCGCCGCCCTCGACCACGAAGCCGTCGGCGGGCTCCACCACCCACTCCGGCGCCACTGTCAGCCACACAAGAGCAACTTGAGCGATGAACGAGAAGGATGAACGAACATGAGTGATGGGAGCTTGGGTTGCACTTCATTCAGAAAAGTTCAGAATTCGTATCAATGAAGGGATCGTATTATACTCGACCGGTCCGCTGTAGAGGCATGGGCAACACAGGATCAACGTTAATTAGGAACAATTCTATTTTGATACGTTTCATTCAGAGTAAATTCCGATCAACAAATCCCGAAGGCGGTCCCGAAGTACCCAAGTGACATCAGATTCAATCAGACTAGCGAGCAGGTTGGGATTTGACAGAGGATGAAAACACTTTAGCCATCACCTCCAGCAGACAATACACGTCTGCTATTGGCGGGTGGGAACTCACCATCCACCCTCAGCTGGGTCGTATATGAGCTTGTCGTCGCTGCGTTAGTGGCCACGCACGTATAGTTGCCGCTATGGTAGGAGCGTACGTTACCTATAGACAACTGACTCGTGTACGCACTCATTTTCTGCAAAAATTAATCAGAAATCTGAAAACGCATCAACGTAGATATGAATTCATAAGCGAACTTGCACCATGAATGGACAAAATATATTGCTGTGAACTATCAGTGTCACAGCAGTAGGAGGAAGCTGGCTGTTGTTTACCTGGACTACTATCCCAGTGCCATTCTGAACAGGCTGATTATCTAACAGCCAGCGTATCTGTATTGGAAGGTCACCACTGCTGATGACACAGGTCACTGACACGCGCTCCCCCTGGCGCCTCTCCGGGAAGTAAAAACTGTCAATGCTGGGAGGCTCTGAGAGAGTAAAACCCAATGTCATTCAGTGCGTCCAGGAGTAAGCATTGCTAGGGGAGCCACGACATAGTATATATATATATATATATATATATATATATATATATATATATATATATATATATATATATATATATATATATATATATATATATATATATATATATATATAATAGCAAGCTAACGATTTTAGATGAGAGCGTGAGAGAACTTGTTTGGGAGTCGGAAAATACAAGCCATGCAAACTTATGCACTGACCGATGACGACAATGAAGACGTGTCTGCGCATGCCCCGTCCCTGTCCGTTGCGGGCGAGACAGATATACTGGCCGGCGTCGTACTTGTCGACGTGGGTGATGGTGAGCAGACCATCAACGGACACCTGCTGGCGGTGGTTGATGGGGAGAACCGCATCGTCTGTCACAAGTCATGGCCAGGTTAAGCACATATCAGATTCGGTGAGATTATATGATTATTTGGTCAAGATCAAACACATGCACCATGATCAAATACAGATCATATATTGATGAGATCGAACACAGATCGCACCATGATGAGATCAAAAACAGATTGCATCATAATGAGATCAAACACAGATCGCACCATGAGACAAAACACAGATCACATCATGAGATCAAATACAGATCGCACCATGATGAGATCAAACACAGATCATCATAAGGTCGAACACAGATCGCACCATGATTAGATCAAATACAGATCATATATTGATGAGATCGAACACATATCGCACCATGATGAGATCAAACACAGATCGCATCATGATGAGATCAAAACAGATCGCACCATGAGACAAAACACAGATCACATCATGATGAGATCAAACACAGAGCGCACCATGATGAGATCCCCTAGGGGGGGGGGGGGGTACATCTCGACCAATCCGTACAGGTAGATAAACATACACAAGGTCACGCCATAGAGCCATCATTCGTCGTTTATCGCCCCTTCTTCCTTACCTCTCATCCAGGTGATAGACTCAATCGGATAACCAGATACATAGCACGGAACGTGCAGCGTTTCCCTGGCGACCACTGTCACATTACTCATCGGGCGAATGTATGGAACCCCTGCAAGAACAGCCAACTGGGATTTGTACCATGGGTGCAGGTTAAACCAATACGTTACAGAACGATATGACATTCAATTCATAAACGAACCAAACACGGAATGGATGACATTCTAGAATCACCTTCACTAGTTTCCTGCACACTGTCAGGGCGACATATATTAAATAAGATGGAACCCCGAGTACTCTTTAGCTTACGCTAGTATCATGACTTTCCAGAAATGCAACAGGGAGGGTGCTAGTCTTTTACGTCACTTCCATCTTTTACATCTACTTACCGTAAACTATTAATTTGGCACTGTGCGAGTCGGTACCCACGTCACTGACGGCTGCGCAATGGTAGACGCCGCCATCTTGGACGCTGATACTACTGACGTTGACGTAGCTAATGACGTCACCGTTACCCCGCGTATGTTGTGCCACTTGGAAGCGATCATCCAGAGGAATAGGTCCACCGTCCAGACTCCATTCGATGGTTGGACTGGGATTACCGGACGCGGCGCAGTGGAGGGACACACCGCCACCGACAGATGTGTAGGTGACGATGAACGTGTCGAAGATACGAGGAGCAGCCACTGTAGACAGTATGCCAGATATAAAGGATCGACATCGTGTTCACTTTCAGCGTAACTGTATATTTATAAACATGATGATACATTAAGTCTCGACCTCTCCTCGTCATCATCTTCATTAAGCCACAAATACACAGAATACAGTCGCATGTACATCAACACATCATTTATTATTTCCGCGAAGGAGGTTACGCTTCTTCCCTGACGACGTCTTGGTTGTTGCCGGGATAATTAAAAGTTATGAATGAATTTTGATGCAATTTTCAGAGATGATCTGTCAAATACCAAGGACAAATCGTTGCGCTATATTCTCATGGTTTTGAAGTGGGTGTCGGGAAGCGGTTATTCTTTCCTATTTATTGACCGATTAAAATTTGAATAATAAAAAAAACTAACAGGTGCGATCGCAGTTATGCCATTAAATCATTTGAATCTGTACGACACAGTGACAGGGATATCGCGTAAAATGGAGGAATGTTTGTGCTGATTCAATGTTCGCGCCTTCTTGGTTGCCATTACTCTACTGATTAAGCCCTCGAACACAGACCTCCTATGGCTAGCTGTACTGATGCCTGGCTCTCCTCGTCCGCGTTACTAGCCATACACTGGTAGACGCCACGATCGCCACTCTCCACCGCTGACACGCGGACGACACGCTCGCTGACGATGGTGACGCGCGTTGACGGCCGGAGCGGCTCGCCGTCCCGGTACCAGCGGACAGACTCGACGGGGTTACCGGAAACAACGCAGGTGAACACGGCGTCTTCTCCTACGTCTGTCACTTGCTGGGCTGGTTCTATGCGAGCTGACAGAGGCACTGAAAGCAGACAAAAAAACAACACGGGCTAATGCAAATATGCATGTGTAGCAACTACTAACTTCACAAAAGCAATTTCATATCGCGGTCAACGCAAGAAGTACAGCTCATCATTGACGTGCACAATTCATGACGTTGACAATTGTGTCACGTGAGATCGACCGTGCTTATATCACAAAAACGCTACGAATTACAGAATAAAAACAGGATTTGAGGAAAACGATGAATTACCTTGAACCGTGAGCCGCGTGGACGCGCGCGTCTCGCCCAGGTCATTGCGGGCCGAACACACATATGTGTTGCTGTCGTTAGCGTTTACGTCCGACAGGACCAGATTTCCACCACGCATTGCACCACTACCAACAGAATGACCGTCCACACTCCAGCTGTACTGCGGCACGGGGAACCCTGATGCCACGCACGGCAGCTCTACACTGTGACCTTTACCTGTCGTGACCTGGGGACTGGTTGCAGTGATAATTGGTAGACTGGGCACTGCCTCTGAAACACGGGCACAGTGGTGAATTTAAAACGGACTGAGCATGAAAATGGAAGTTTAACCACGTGACAAGGAGCAGAAATATGATTCGTTGGAATAATGTCATCCACTCAAGTCAGTGCCAACTGCATCCATGATATGAACATCGTAAGAATATAAGAATCAAGGTAGGCACAATTAATAAAAATATATCATAACATCAGGAAGAACATTTGCGATCATTACAATGAATCTCTGATGACTCACCACCATACCTGCAGCAGCGTAATTCTCAATTTAATTCGAGTATGGAGGGTTATTCTAAAACGATCAGGACCACGGTCGGGTAACTCACCAATGATAACGAGTATGGTTTGGGGAACTCAATCACCAAAGAACAATGTGGTTTTACGCATCATTATAAAATACACAATGGGGTTACTTACCATTTATATATAATACTGTGGGATAATTAACCATCCATAAAGTATACAGTTAATTATCATTTATATAGTATATATTGGGGTAACTTACCATTTATTAAGTACACAATTCACAAAATAAACACTTTTAAGTATACAGGTGGAGTGCCTACCATTTAGTTACTCATTTAGTACAAAATGGGGTTACTCGTCATATATTAAGTACACAGTGGGATACTCACAACTTATAAAATACACGATGAGGTCACTCACCGTTTATATAGAGCATTCCAGGGCCACTCGTTTTCTCCTCACCAGTCAAAATGTTGTATGTGTGACATTTGTAAGAAGCGACGCTGTCCTCAGATTCCACCCGTCTGAGGTGAAGGTCACCGGATGACATGATACTCGTGTCGTCCCCTGGTGGTATGCGATAACTCTTAGTATAAAGAATGGCTTTATTGCTCGGGAGTAGCGCGCAAAATATAGGACCCGCAAAGCTCAACACAATGTGGATGTGTATATTTTTTCGATACCTGGTATAATGGTGACGTCCCCTCGGCTCCATGACGTCACTCTGACGTAATCTCTGACATAGTAAGGATTGATGACACACTGGAACACGGCCGTGCTGCCCAGCGTGACATAGGCTTCGCTCACTCGCACATTGTAGTCTGTGTAATGGCTGGTGACGACTGCAAATGCGCAGAAGTGAATACTTTTACTATCATACACATAAAGATGCATTTTTCGGCGATTCAGCGCAATCTTTATTTTGCTTCCATTTTTGTGTAGTTGCTGAAATGACTCGTTTACAGTCCTTTCATGTTATTGGGAACACCAAATCATCAGTGATTGATCGATAAAGGCGTATTGAAACAGCCTCCGAACTTTGTTCACAAAAATATTCAACTAAATAGCGATCTAGAACAGCCACTACGCATGCGCAACTCTACTATTTTTTTGTATTATCGATCAAACCCCGTCCGTTTCAGCTTCGGGTGTATTGTAGCGTCTGTCGTGTATGGGTTAAAATTGATGTCCCGTCAAAAATACGAAATCCAACTTTACTAAGACCATCAACATAGCTGGAGTCACCGATTGGACTCGAGTCATACTAAACATTGGTCGATGAATTCTTTTTCCAATCAGAACAATACACCTTGAAGAACAAGGGATTAGGGAAAAGGATTTACAATGGAACGTCGCCTAACGTCCACCTCATTTTGGTGACTACCCGCTATGACGGCCACTCTGGCCCAGTCTGGGTGGTCACCTGAGAACGGCTCCACTGTACGTCCATACGATTCAACTCATAATGTAACATCGCAAAATTCAAGTAACATTCGCTGTTACACGATACATCTCATCTGGAAACACTGATCCATCCCGCTTCATTGAGAATGCAGAAACCAGGATTATTTTGAAACTTGTACCCCGTGTGCACTGCAGCTGATTGGCCCAGAGTAAGCGTCACATCCGAATTGATGTTTAGCAGAGCTATCCGCATGTCTGAGTGATTATCGTGCGAATATTGAATCCATCTAAGAAATCCATCTATTAAGCTGCGATTTGGCATTCGGTGGGAGACTGGCTCAGGGAACTCTCCCACCGCTAGGGGGCACTACGTCAGGGCGGCGCGTGTCGTTGTGAGTATGCCCGACGCCACACACACGTCGTCATCGATTCTGCCTCTTTCTCCGCACTATAACAGTCTAGCAAGTTTTTTTTTATCAATTAGCGCTAACGAGAAGCTGCTTGGAAGCCACTCAATGCTGCTCTCATTGCTACCGTGCCCCCACGACGATAAAGCAGGTAAACCAACAAGGACGGAAACAACTTGTTTGGAGAGGTACCGCTTTGAGGCGCTATCTCAGAGTTGACTTTGCGCTCACTGTGTTCGCTTCCGCGCAAATTAATAAAAGGAAATAGCGACGCGCGATACACGACGCGCGATACCACGACGCGCGATTGCGATAAGAACCACTAGAATATCCGTATTTCATCCAGCCGCTCACATCGAGGGCTGTAAACGCAATAAACACGATGCAAAAAAAAACTTGCACCGACAAAGTTGCTCTCGTGCATGAGGCACCCATTATTAGATAACAAACACAACACACCACCGACACTCGAGTCTTGAAACGCCCATCTACATCGCCACTAATCAAGTCTTCATATGTTAATGGCTCTAGGCGAGGGGCGTGTATAGACTCGAGTGCCCTTTGATAATCACCAACACTATATGACCCCTCTCACCCAACCACCACCAGCCCCACGCACGACAACCTACATACATCTCGGTTCGCTTTTCATTAACCTGCGCAGACCACAAGCACTAGAGTCGTGAAACACCTGTCCTCTCTGGACACGTGCGCCTGTGGCGTAGACTATAAATAGACTGCTTATTGTTGGTAAGAAGTGCATTGAATAATTTAACAACAAGTCCAAACAACACATTGGTACATAATATTAACTCTGGTCAGTCGGTCGTCGAATTCTGTTTGCGTCATTTTCGACGATGCCGTTAAACAGCTGCCAAATGCTGGACAAATTTAATAAAGACTCAAATTATTCCAACGTCATTAAGTTGAGGTTAACGTGTGTTGATCTTGGCGATGGAGTCAAGAGGGCTTTAAGATAAAAGCAGACGACAATGAGCGCGGACCTCTCGCCCTGTTTCAGTTCACCGAACGCCACTCGACGCCGCTCGCATGAGCACCACTCCAAGAGACTCCGCAAACTCATTCTTCCCATCAAGTGGCCGAGCAAAGCGAACAACAAACGAAACTAAACAGTTCTTCTAAACCACAGATTGTAACCAGCTGTCAGCAATGAAATTATTTTCCTTATTCAAATACGGAAGGAAGTATTGACGCCACACATCCATGCGCTCCGGGGTGGCTCAATGTCAGGGATCAAAAACAGGAAGGATTTATTTCACTTCCATGCATGCTTTGATTGAAATAAAACATTGGGGTTAAACGTTGCTTCTTACAACACGCTACCGCGACGGTGATTGTTTGGGAATTATTTTGATGATTGCACAGCTCACCTGTTTTGACCTTGACCTTTCGGCTCAGAATACGACCAACTTCGTTGCCAGCGACGCAGCGGAAGCGTCCATTGTGGATCAGAGGTAGCAGACTGTCCTCCGGGAATGGCAAGAAATGGAGAGTGTTATTCGGCAATAACTTCAGAATTCCGTCAACGTCTGTGACAGACACTAGGCCTGCTTCGTCTTCTCGGACCCAGTCTAGGACGGGGGCAGGCCGCCCATACACGGAGCAGGGCACAGACACCCCCAGAGTGCTGTTGAGGAGGATAAGGTTAGGAGGTTCTGTGAGGAAGAGAGGGGGTTGAGGTCCGGAGGGTTCTGACTGCGATTCACTCCCATAGGGTGCTATAACAAAAAGCGAACTTGGCCAAATGAAGGCAATGGTTATGCATCAAATGGCGACTATCATGATGAAGCTGGTCGATACATACGCTGATTGTGGAATCAGGAAACCAGCACCAGTGAAAATAACCAAGATATCAACTGCAGGCTTGGATCACATAGTTTAAGACGGATGGTTTTATTTGGTCTCAGGGTTTAACACAGGTGGTTATAACTATATGCATCCGTATGATTCAATGATATTGGAAATACCAGATTATTGATAATTGATCGATATCGGCGCAATGAAGATAATCGCCTAACTTGTTTACAAATATATTAATAATAGTAGCGAAAGGGTTGAATGATATAGCGCTCGTATAGCCCCCCACAAACCCACTTTGATGGGGGCAAAATTTGATAGACCCCCCCCCCCCCCCCCACTGTAAAGCAATGTACATTATCCAGTTTCACAATGTTTTTCGTCCTTCCTCGCTTCAAGCAAATTGGACAGCGCCCCAACCCCCTTCTTAATATGTATTACCTTCAAACTGGTAGCGTGATATCAGAGCTAGAACAAAATGATCCAGCAATTATAGTGGTAACAATATGAAGGAATGGTGCGTTATAAGGTCATGAGTTCGACTCTCGTCGGCTATGGTTATGCATGACCGCCCATCATTGGGATTTGGTCTCGTAAACCCATCGTGGCAAAACGATATCATTCCCGATCAGCCCAATCCTAAACGCCCATAAACAAAACAGCTATCCTGAAGCAGGGAAATAAAATGACAAGGAAGCAGGATTTGTTTTGGCGTCAACTCGAGCAGAGCGCTGTCAGATGTCATACGGGCCTGGAGGCGTATTCAGCGAAGCGATGAAAGAAATCCGCCCAACACAACCACTCAAGTCAAACACACAAGCTCTGGTGGTTACAACGTTTATCCGACATAACCCTCAGGTTTAACCAGTTATATATATATATATATATATATATATATATATATATATATATATATATATATATATATATATATATATATATATATATATATATATATATATATATATATATATATATATATATCTATCTCTATATATCTATCTATATATATCTATATCTATATATATATATATATATATCATATATATATATATATATATATATATATATATCGGGATACTCAACTTAGAAGACGAACACATATACTGATATATTACCTAAAGAGGAGACAGAGACGACGACTGACAGGAGAATGAGCGGCCACACTCCTAGCATCCTGTAGTTTCCAATCTGCCTCCTACTGAATCCCAGCCGAAACTTTACATATATACATGAATCCACTGACGTTCAATGTCATCCACGTCTACTGGCAAATGCTTCACCGACGAGATGCGATGAACCGAACTTGTAGATATGCCTTCGATATCCTCGTCATGTCCACACTGGTAAGTTTCGATCAGACGCTGGTGATCCCGTGCAGGACGATGTTGCCAGGATCGCTGTAGCTAGAACACGTGCGTGTCAAAGCCCCCAGTCTCAGTCATACGCAGCGAACACTGATCAGACGATGAAACCGCCAATAAAATATTATGGCGACCTCTTCTCGTTGCCGATATATGATGCACACTTCCTGTCTGCGCTGAATAGGAGTCACATGCGTCACGCAAATCCACCATTAATAGTCGCAACTGGACCGCGAATAGCGCAAATGTCGTCTGCCCGGCGTTCTCCGTCCTTGGCGCCCCCTGTCGTCCAATGGGAGGAGGCGGCGTCTTGGTTGAAATCGAACATGGGAGCCGAGACAGGGCGACACGGGATAGTAACGACCTGCCAAGCCTCAGACAATTGACAGTTCAATGCGGCCTCATTTAGCAACGACAGTGACACTATCAGCGTTGCTTGGAGACCAGAGGTAGCGAACCAGACAGGTGTGCTCAGCGTTCCCACAGTAGCTGGCAATCCGGATGAAAGACTTTGATTTTAACGGAACAGGTTACAGGTTGAGCTGCAGTGCGATGTTTTGACGCAACCATGGCGCGTGGATGTGGGTGTTTGTGCCGAGATGAATGCGTACATACATGCAGGTGATTCACTGAATGACAACATCTAGCTGGCTATTCGTCAAGTCCCAATGGATGGTTTCAGGCCAAACGTCCCGGCAGAAATAATATGCCCCGTGTATAAGTCAACTTGCTCGGGTCAGTCGCAGTGATATTGGAGGGCGTACTCTGGTGATTAATCAACGGCTGTCCGCGGCAATGCGTGGCCATGTATATACATACATATATATATACATATATATATACATATATACATACATACATACAATGCATATACATACATATACATACATACATACATACATACATACATATACATACATACATACATACATACATACATACATACATACATACATGCATGCATGCATGCATACATACATACATACATACATACATACATACATACATACATACATACATACATACATACATACATATATTAATTTCTGTCTCTTGCTGTTATAACTTTTATCTACGCTATGATTCTAAATACACTGTGCATCATTCGATTACGTTATGATGATCATTTGTACTTGAGAGCAAAGATCTTGTTATAATAAGATACTCGACTCGGCGATTCGCCCGACAAATTTCGTGCCACCGTGTAAGGCAGCGCCCCCTACCTTTGTTGAGGCTACTCGGCGCGCAGCAGCCAACTAACTTCGTTATGACTTGCGAGTATGTCTGACTAGAAGTCAAATACAAATGGACATTTCTGCGCTGCAACTAACTGTTAGAATTGATAAAAGGCCTTTCTACCCGGGAAGTGAATGTTCTAGCATAAGTCTCTGGCTATATTGCTCGAAAATTAAGAGAACATCAGGTTGCTTCATTCCCTGAGAGAGGCTAACTGTAAGTTAAGGGAGCAAGTTGTATGTGTAGATTTCCGAAAAATCAAATATTGATATTTCTCTCTATGGCAGATGTAAAAGGACTATTCTATCATAAATCCACACCAGTATATAGGACTACTGCACCTAAGATTGTAGTGGTGGGTGGAGCTTGTCGAACAAAGGTGTCCCTGGATATACTGTTAGAATGGTTGGTTGCATGGTACTCCAATCAGATGTGTGTGTAAGATAGGGCAGAACTATGTCTGGCTGATTTGGTGTGTTAAATGGCATAATGTCAACCTATCTGTTCAGTGTTTATATCGATGAATTGAGCTCTGGTTTTAAATAATTGTTGTGTTAAGTGAAGTTTTAGTGTGCTTGTTGTTAATCTTCTAATGTATGCTGAAGATCTCATTTCATTTGTGGTTGTTCTTAGCTATTAAGACTGAGAGTTTTGAGTTGTAATGACCTTTATATATATATATATATATATATATATATATATATATATATATATATATATATATATATATATATATATATATATATATATATATATATATATATATATATATATATATATAGAGAGAGAGAGAGAGAGAGAGAGAGACAGACAGACAGAGAGAGAGACAGATAGAGAGACAGAGACATAGACAGACACAGACAGACAGAGAGAGAGACAGAGAGAGAGACAGATAGAGACAGACGGAGAGAGAGAGACAATGAGAGAGACAGACAGACAGAGAGAGAGAGAGAGACAGAGCAAGAGACAGCAATACAGAGAGAGAGAGAGTGAGAGCGAGAGAGTTAATGATGATTAAATTCATGCTGCATCAATGTTTCTAGTATATGCTATTTCCTAAAATAATTCATTATTATATTGTTATTCAAAATAAGCAAGTATACATGTTACAGTACAACATAAGAAAATCATACGTCTCCACGGGGCACCCCATCAGCCTACAATGCAGCTTATTGATTCGATGGAGGTTCGGGTGACAAATCAAATATCATTCAATCGGGAAATCATGAGCATGTATTTAAATCAACTTCTTATATTCCGCCGCAAATATGTCCACACTAATGACAAAACCAATATGATTCAGAATAATCTTTTAACATCAAATAAGGGTAGACTTGCTGTCCGACTGTGTCTTAAAAAGGGGTAAATTAGGCCTACATGACGTCTGTGTAAGTATGTATTTTACCGTCTGATCGGGGCTAGGCCTGGGGTAGATACTGATATATGCGACTTCGTTCAAACGTTCATAAAAAAAATATTGTAGTTAATAAATCGTCACACAAATTGATAAAAAGGTGTCAATAGTAATTGGCTTTGTTTTTATGTATTGGCTCTATCAAAATGTCGTTAAATTTTAGAAATACAGCGGTATTTTTGAGTACATACCATCGCCGATCTATCTTTTACCATTGAGCCACGCGCTTTTGTTTTACATTTTAGCTTCCACGAAACCAGGTGGCGCGCTGGTCGCGAGCTTCACAACAGAAACGTCCGAGTCGGGTATCTTATTATAACAAGATCTTTGTTGAGAGTGCCAACAAATATTTATTCTGAAACTTCATCGACCGCTCATAATCATTACGTTCAAACACGTACGTTATGATACATATAACATTATGATGACAACTCATAAACTATTTATTTTGTGTAACGTTATGATAATATAATGTTACTGAGCTTTTATAAATCATAACGTGATTTTGGTAAGACGTTATGACTTTTGTCAATCACAGAGTGTTATAATATCATAACGTGAATTAACATTGTAATAAAAATAATTTGGGTCTATTTCTTAAACTTTGGTAAACGCTATGATTCTTAATGCATCGTGTATCATTCGAAGACGTTATGACGATCATTGGCTCTTCAGAGTGCCATCAAATTTTTATTCTGAACCTTCACCAACCGCTGGTAATCATAATGTTTATATACGCATATTATGATAAATATAACGTTATGATGACAACTTTTACTCAGCTTTTATAAATCATAACGTAATTTAGTAAGACAGTTTTATAATATGATAACGTGGATGAACATGGTAATAATATTAAGGGTTTATTGCTCAGAACATTTACAGGTAATGGAGCACAAGCAGCATATGAGTAAACGTGACTATTCATAAAAAATTAAACATTCAACACTTGTCTTCGGCACAATGAGACGATACGATTTTGTTGTGAAGTTCAATCGTCAGGGGTAATCATAACGATAGCCTCGCATTCAGGAACTGACGTTATGGTCAATGATGACGTATAGTCCCGGAAGAACCATTGTGAACGTTATTATTACCACAACGGGTACGTTATGATATACATGATTTGTTCTTGCGGTAAAATTGTCAGTGCTGGATGGCACTCGCACCACGTTATGATTATTGTGTCGCAAAATTCAGCGGGAAAAGTGAAAATTTGACGGAATAGTTTTGGAATATTTTTGAAGAATGGCAGATATTGAAGAATCTATGGACGTAGAAACTGATCCAGTGTCTGCAAAGGGAAACGAAGATGCCGATCGAAAAACAGGCAAAAAATCTGCAGAACATTACGAATTACCATGGCAAGTTTTTTATATTATCGCCCAACATGGCAACATACTGTTTGTTTGTCATTTTCTCTTTTGAACCAAATTTTCCCTGATAATGCCTCCATAAAGCGGCATAAGGATGAGAATCTAGTATTGTTAGATCGAGGGAAGGAGCATGCGCTAGCCCACCAGACCAACACTGTTGGACAACAACACTGAACAAGGGAGTACCCGATCGACTGTGGCAACAGTTAGCCCAACAGACCAAGAGTCGATCGGGTACTCCCTTCTTGGTCTAACAGGACAACCCTCCGTTTATCGGTAGATTGACAAACGTGCTTAACTTATCACGTTAAAAATACTTACTGAGAAGAATTTAAAGCCACCAACAGTGAGAGTATTGACTGAATTTAATCCATGTGGGTTATTTTATTACCAATATCCGGGAGAACAATTGATAATCGATAATTTTCTAACTTTTCGGCGAAATTCCACTCCGAATTCTGGTGGGAAGAATTCCCTAGAAGCGTAAGCTTCACTTGGTTCATAAGAGCTAGCAACAGTCGATCGGGTACTCCCTTGTTGGTCCAACGGGAAAAATCACTTTTATCGGTAGATTGACATGCTTAACTTATCATCACTTATAAGGTTAAAAATACGTACTGAGAAGAAATTGAAGCCACCAACGGTGAGAGTATTGTCATTCCTTTTTATCCAAGTCTGCATGTCCGGCTGGCGGGTTATTTTCAAAGGCAGTTGTTGTCTATTTAGACTAATGATTTTTACAGAGCAAGCCATATTAACGGGATCACAACGTGTGCATGTCTGGCACAAGTGAAAGCAACAAGCTGGAAGTCATAATAGGCTTAAAAACACTTGGCGATAAAGACAGCTGTATTTAATCGAGGCGTGTGACCTTACAGTTTAACGCGGGTCAGAAGCGTTTCATAAACTCCATTGCTACAGACAGCATGCTTTAATTAATATATGCAGCAATAGGCACTGGACTATTTAGCATTGCTTCACAACTTAAATCTGGTAGATGACCTGCTTTCTAATTTCACTTTAATGAGTGCAGTAGAAAGCTGCATTTTTGTGTAACTATTCTTCACAGATTATTGTGACATAAAATTTCTCCTATTTGTGTGCCACAAAATGATTAATGCTTGTACTCAAGTGGGGCACAACTAAATAACATTTAACTTGTGAGGTTTTTTAACTTGCGTCGTTTCCTAAAATTATTTTACAGTGGAAATTACTGTACTTTATACTGTTGTGGGCATATGACGATTAATTCAAATTACTATAAGCATTATTTGGCGTTATAATTCATCAAATGTAACATAAATACTTTTATATCGCACATGTGATCAAGAATAAAAATCATATTTCCTATGCTTGCAACTCTGGTACAAGAAGCCACCTTGAGGCATCATTTTTAGTGTTACTAATTCACTATTTTATGTATCAAGCACGGTAAATTAATGCCTAGCTTGCAATTACTGGACATTTTTCTGTGGCACGAGATCAAAGGAGACATGGGATTGTGTGTAGAAACACACGACTATAAGGACAGTGAGGTGTATATAATCCAGGAAATCATGGAACAGTAATATTATATAATGATGTACAGTATTTGTTGAGGATGTGATCAGCATCCTGAGTGAACATGTCATCCCAGTTTTGAAGGATTTGCATTGCATTGAATTCAGGGGTGGTACGATGTCCCCATATCCGTCCTGTGGGCTACTTTATTGTGCAATATCACAAATTGCCTTAATTGTAGTTGCTTTTTCTCCATCAGATCAGTCCCCCTGTGGGTCTGGGGATAGAACAGGTCCAGATGTTTGAGTGGGAAGTCTTTGCGGGGACCATATCTGTAACACACCAGTGGATTTCACTAAGACGAGAGACTGGAAAGGTCTGGTCCAGCTAAACGGCTGGTGGTGACTTGCCCTGGGATAATCTTTTTATTGTCATTCATGTGTTTTTTCCATCTTGTTTACCATTTATTCTAGAAGGCAGCTGCTAAATCAGGTCAAACATATCTATTTCCTACACTCACTCCAACTGATCAGACACCATTTATGTTGAATGCTTGAATGTGCACTCTTTAGAAATTGCTTCCAGGAGCTGTATGGTTAATACAGACTCTTCAGTGGTTTAATGGGAAAGCTGTCAATAGAGGCAGAACCTTGTTGCCACCAGTCTTCTGTGAATGCTTGTATGTGTTACTCAGGGTGGAGAAATACCGACCTACTCAGCTCCATGAAGTTGTGGGCAATGAAGAAACCATCAGTCGTTTACAAGTCTTTGCCAAGGAAGGGAATGTGCCTAATGTCATTATAGCCGTGAGTTTGTATTCCTCAGCCCCTTACTAACTTGATCATTTAGTGTCCATGCCAGTATTTTTCTACTGTTTCCTTTTACAAATTATGAAATGCACCGGGTTTCGTATTCTAGTACTACCAGAAACCATGGCGATGCCTTTTATGGTGTCTGTGCTATACTTATATCACATGATCAGTGCTATACTTATTAGTTATATGACATGATCAGTGCTGTGCATTGGACAAGTAGAATTTTTTACCGATTGCCACATGCTTATTAGCATAACAACTCCTTTCATTTAACTTTAAATTATCATTGCCCGCTGGCTCCCTAAATTCGTCTCAGGTCTCCTGATTTCTCTAACAGGTGGCCCGGATAGCCACCACATGCTGAACCCACAAACCACATACTGACGATGTTAGGATAATGATATATTGAGTAAATATTGCAACTGTTGTGGGAATTGTACATTACTTGATGAAATCTTGTTTTAATCAGGCTGCCATCTTTTGTGGCCAAACTGGCCATCAACAAAATAAACCATTGAAATAGTTATCATAACTGCTGGGTTGGGTAACCCATAAGCAGGTGGGGACATAGGGATTTGAAAGTTAGCTCTCTTCTCAACTGTAAAGCCAAGGTGAGTGGTGGCAGGGATGCAGCTGGTCAGTGTTGGTACGGTTGGAGGCTGGTTAGTATTGGCAGTGTTGAGGCTAGTTAGTAGTGGCACAGTTTGAAGCTGGTTAGAAGTGGCATGGTTTGAGGCTTGTAGTGGCAGCACGGCTTGAAGCTCGTTAGTAGCGGCACAGCTTGAAGCTCGTTAGTGGCGGCATGGCTTGAGGTTCGTTAGTGGCGGCACGGCTTGTGGTCTGTTAGTGGCGGCACAGCATGAGGTTGGTTAGTGGCAGCACAGCTTGAGGCTGGTCAGTGGAGGCACGGCTTGAGGTTCATAAGATCCGGCACGGCTTGAGGCTGGTTAGTGGCGGCACGGTTTGAGGCTGCTTAGTGGGGGCACGGCTTGAGGTTTGTTAGTGGCAGCACGGCTTGAGGCTCGTTAGTGGCGGCATGGCTTGAGGTTTGTTAGTGGCAGCACGGCTTGAGGCTGGTTAGTGGCAACATGGCTTGAGGCTGGTTAGTGGCAGCACAGCTTGAGGCTGGTCAGTGGAGGCACGACTTGAGGTTCATAAGATCCGGCACGGCTTGAGGCTGGTTAGTGGCGGCACGGCTTGAGCCTGGTTAGTGGCGGCACGGCTTGAGGTTTGTTAGTGGCAGCACGGCTTGAGGCTCGTTAGTGGCGGCATGGCTTGAGGTTTGTTAGTGGCAGCACGGCTTGAGGCTGGTAAGTGGCAGCATGGCTTGAGGCTGGTTAGTGGTGGTACAGTTTGAGGCTCGTTAGTGGCGGCACGGCTTGAGGTTCATAAGATCCGGCATGGCTTGAGGCTGGTTATTGGCGGCACGGTTTGAGGCTGCTTAGTGGGGGCACGGCTTGAGGTTCGTTAGTGGCATTACGGCTTGAGGCTGCTTAGTGGTGGCACGGCTTGAGGCTGGTTAGTGGCAGCACGGCTTGAGGCTGGTTAGTGGCAGCACGGCTTGAGGTTCGTTAGTGGTGGCATGGCTTGAGGCTGGTTAGTGGCAGCATGGCTTGAGGCTGGTTATTGGCGGTACGGTTTGAGGCTCATTAGTGGCGGCACGGCTTGAGGCTGGTAAGAATTCCCCGTAGAGGTAGCACTCCGACAAGCCACTGGGTTTTAGCTCCTTGGGGAATGATGGGTAAGTCCTATACAGTATGAATAGTGTACCTGGCACTTTGACTTGTTCAACAGGAGTCGGACCTGTAATTCAGTTAGTTTCAAACCCTGGTTCTATTAACAATCAAATGTCTAATGTGTAGTTGTGTGTGTGATGCAGGGACCCCCAGGAACAGGCAAGACCACCAGCATACTCTGTCTGGCCAGAGCTCTGCTAGGATCCTCATTCAAAGATGCTGTTCTCGAGCTCAACGCATCTAATGACAGGTGGTGGTTCTGATCAATGAGTGGTTAGTGACTGGTAGTGACTAACGGTTTTGACGAGTGTGGATTGACTGCTGACAGATCACTTGCTGCAAATGTAATATTGATTGTAGTGCTGGTGCTATTATATTTTTTTGGCCATGCTCTTGAGCCAAGCTTATTTACCATTGCTTGGGCAACCTTTAATCCATCCGTCGTTACCTCTGATGATAATAGCTCCTTGCAAACCAAACAAATTAGCCCCAAATGACCTTTGACTCCCGAGTTATAAGAGAAGAAACATCTCTCACTATGTTAACCCAATGGAGAATCATTGATGATGCCACGTTTCTTTATAAAGCAAGCTAGTTATCCCAAATTACATCAGAAGTTGATGACTCCTTGCCGTCTAAAAATTACCTCTTTGACCCCTGAGTCATTTGATAAAACTTTCCCGTGCTATGTTAGCACAATGCAGAATAAGTTTTGATGGCATCTTTCCTTATATAGCTAGCTAGCTGCCCACATTACACATGGACCACTCTGATGTTACCGTGGAAACTTAATCAGCACTGCGTGACCTTTAACCTCTGAGTTATTAGACAAAAATTCTTGCACATTGTAGGGTTATCGTTATATACCTTAACCCCCAGTGTATGTCTGTTCATATAGCTTTTCTGGCAAATTTTCTTTTGAAAAGCATTATAGCTGCCGCAATTATTGCTTATGATAATGGGTCTTTGCATACTAAACATCTGTGAGCCCCGAGTTATTAATGGAAACCTCATGCACCATTTATACCCATTTAATCTTGTTAAAACTTGTTTTTGAAAAGTTGCTGAGCTTCAAGGTCTATTAGCATCTTGTTTATGTTATGTATTGCTTACTTCTATGTGACATTATTATCAATTGCTTTTCTTATAAATGGTGGTCAGAGAACTTATCACAAAGAAATGGTTTCACTTATATAAGATATGAATTTTCACTCCTAGACTTAGCTCTTCACATAGTATATGTCTCATCATGCTTCATGGTGCCATCCTGTTATGGCTGCTGTGTACTGCTGTGTGATGTAGAGGTATTGATGTGGTGAGGAACAAAATCAAGATGTTTGCTCAGCAGAAAGTGACACTCCCCAGAGGGCGCCACAAAATCATCATCCTCGATGAAGCAGACAGGTGAACTACGTAATGATCCCTTGTCATGCAGTACAACACGGTTGTTCAATACTGACAGATAACATTTAACATTTGACAGATAACACCACATCCCCTTCTTTCACTGAAAATTACTTTTGGTGAGCAAACCAGCAGTACAGCCATTCTGTCTTGCCCGTCAAATAGTAATCCCAAGTTACAGCGATGCAGCCTTGTGCCTATTCATGACATTCCTGCCTCCCTGAACTTCTCTGTGTTCTTGTTAACTAACAGCGATTGCTGGCCTCACCACACGCTGTTGCATCACCAGTCGTGTGACTGTATCATGGTGTTTTCTGTCTGCTGTACAGCATGACAGACGGTGCCCAGCAAGCTCTGAGGAGAACCATGGAGATCTACTCCAAAACAACACGCTTTGCACTGGCATGCAACGCTTCAGACAAAATCATCGGTAGGCATCTCTAATAGAAAAGCTACATTAAATAACTTGTTCTGTTGAAACCGAATTGATGTTCTGTATACGGCATTTGCCGGTCCCTGGTGTGGTACGGACAAGACGACTTGATACCCTCTGAGTTTTTTATGTTTTTGATTGTCTTGTCAACAGAACCGATCCAGTCGAGATGTGCCGTGCTGCGGTACAGCAAGCTGAGTGATTCCCAGATACTGGAGCGTTTGTTGAGTGTATGTGAGAGTGAAAACGTGAGCCGTACGGATGACGGGATCGAGGCCATTATCTTCACTGCCCAGGGAGACATGCGTCAGGTTGACTTGACTCCTGGTCTCATCGTAAATCTACCGCTGTGAAAAATTGTGATGATTGATTTCTGGAGTCCTGTTTGTGTTGGCTGTAGACGCAGGGATTTGTATTGGCCTGCCAGCTGCTATGTTCTATCTATACATAAACAATGATTTCGCCACCAGCTCACTAAAAATCTCGCCTGAACCATCTTTAGTCCCGCTCACGAGCCTGGCGTGCCCCATAACCATTGAGCTCTTATTTAGATTGTCCAATCAGAGCTCGTGATTTCTTTGCCCCAGACGACGGGCAGACGATCAATGAACTTAAGGGTACAGTAAACAGCCTAAACAGCTAAAATAGTGTTTCAACTCGAAAAAAGTAACCTTTTAGGTGGCAAATGTCAGGGCGGATGGTTTTGTTAGGTAGAAGAACATGTTCTCAATGGCTATGGGACGTGCCAGGCTCGTAAGCGGGATTAATGATGGTTTAGGCGAGATTTTTGGTGAGCTGGTGGCGAAATCGTTGCGAATATTACAAGGTTGTTTATCAGTATATTTTTCTGCTTTCAGGGTCTGAATAATCTGCAGTCAACATTCCAAGGCTTTGGACATGTTAACAGTGAGAATGTATTCAAGGTATGTTGTCTAGAATTGACTTTTAAAAAAAATTCTGTGATGTATGTTAGTGTTGATTTACCAATATATCATTAAGCGTATCTCATTTAGTGTCATTCTGACTTAGGGTATCAATCTTGATCTTTCTACATGACCTTGCAAATGACCCTTTATGACCTTGACCTTTTCAGGTGTGCGATGAGCCTCATCCCCTCCTAGTCAAGGACATGTTGTCACATTGTGTGGATTCAAATATCGATGAAGCTTACAAAATAATGGCACATCTATGGTCACTGGGGTATGCTCCCCAAGACATCATCTCCATCGTGTTCAGGGTGGCCAAGAACCACGATATGGCAGAGTTTCTCAAGCTGGAGTTCATAAAGGTGAGACTGATCTGAGGCTGTTACATTAAGCTAGAAATGAGCATCATTAAAACGTTGTTACACATGCAAAATTGAATGATTCACTAGCATTCTCCTACAGGACAAAAAATGTATGTTGTAGGAGATAGGATATACCCACATGAAGATCGTTGAAGGCACAGATTCCCTCTTGCAAATGGCAGGTTTACTTGCCAGGCTGTGTAAGAAGGCTGCTCCAGTCCCAACATAAAGTCGTACTCATCACGCTTCTTAACTGTCAACTTCTCTCCGCCCGTATCAACTGCTGTGCCTCCAGGTTCCCACTTCAAATCGTGGGTCATTGTGTGGTCTTATCGCGCAATTAACATTAACCCGAATCCGCTGCAATAAAATCATCTCACCTAAACCCGTTTACTCCTTTCATGAGATGCAGTATTGATATCTCACCAGCAAAAAACAGAAACAACCAACACACAACTGATACTTGCTCAACAACATTAATTTATTCCTACATTTTTAAACAAAGGTAGTATTTGCATTATCGGATGCAGGGAAGGGCTGGCTTGGGAGATTCTAACATCCACAATGCACATACATAGTTCACACAGAATACTAGGAAGATTCCATAAAATTAGAAGCATTTATGTATATTGAGAATAAAATGTGCATATTTTGCTTAGCATTTACACAATAATAATAATATATGGAATATTTGATTGCCAGCCTTTGGTTAGCATAGCTTAAAGTTCATGACTTGGTTCATAATTAACTAACATCGCAAACACCCTTGTACTTGACAAGGCAATAAGTACTTATATTTGTAAGCCATAAACCCTGTTAGGTGGGGGGTCAAAATGGAGTCGTGCACCAAGTCCACATCGAGCATGGGAAACCTAAGGTACGGCTATTCTATGGAATCATCACAGAACTCCAGACAAAGCGTCACTTTAGACCCCATCACTGGTCGCATCACCGTGGTTACTAGTTTGAGTTGACTCCATTACTCAATAAAGTGCTGCTTGTTTGTAGACCTTCATAACATTATCATGCATGGTTGTTATATTTATAGTTCACTTGCAGTTCAACAAACATTATTATGACTAATCTTTTCTCTCAAATCCAAGGAATGCAGTGATTTCTTAGATTGATAATATCATCACATGATATCAGGGTAGAGGGAATGGCAACAGAAGGAAATGAACTGACAGCGGTGGAATGGCACACCTAACATCGTTACAAGTTGCTAGGTTTCTCAAATGGTGGTTATCTGTCAATTTGATACCTACATGGACAACTACAAGTGATCACCTTGGTAACACAATGGTGATATCAACAATAAAATTACCATGCACAGTCAGAAGCGACAAAGCCTCAAATTATCATCGGGGGGGGGGGGGGGTCTGTCATTCATTATACTTGGTTCCAAAAGAAATCCGCCCACTGTATTCTCCAAATAAATTCTATGGTATCACCCCCACACCACACTTACACTGGAACGAAAAGCAGTTGCACTCACACCAGAACTGTACATAAGTACATCATGATGTTGTTTACATCACCAGACATCAAATTATCCCAGAATGACAATAGCCAATAAAAGACCTTTCTATTTGTCATATATACATTTTGAATTAAAGTTTCTTCTTGACAACTCGACAAAAGTATAAAACATAAAAAATAACATAAATATGTCAAAAAAAGCTGAGAACTATTAGCCGTAATTGATATGGCAAGCTACATCGAGTGAACAAAAGATAAACACCACAACACCATTTCAACATCACCCAATAATCATCTCACACGCAGAATAAATATTGCTTTTAACCTCGGCCCAACAAAGGCAAGCTTTTTGTGAGTATTATACTGGCTTCTTGTACAGCTCACAGTTAGTGACAGCTTGCAGCTTCTCTTTGAGAGCCATTGAGCAGTGATATCATGACAGGTGCCAGATGAACCGCTATCTTTAAGCTTCCCACCTGGCCGGAAACTTGTATAACCATACAATAACCACCAAGTGGGTTAACCTCACCACTTCTAGGCAGTAAAATTGACCTTAGTTTGGCCTTTGGGTTTTTTTTGTTATCAAATAGCAGAGATTCTGTCCTTGGATACTGGCAGCAGGTTATGATACCTGTGGGTGTTTTTTTCTTCAGTGTTTAACAATGTTTGGCACCCCACCTCAATCAAATAACCCCCTTATTAGTCAAACCACATCAACACACAAAATAACACCGACTATCCATACTACATAAATATGTTGCTCTATCTGAACAATAACAACAATATACAGCTATCGTTTCCATAACAACAACAATAATAACATCAAGTGATTGCCATTTGCACCAGGGCAAAAGAAGAAACATGAAATAGGTCATGGGGGATGAAGAAAAGGGATGTTCACTCATAAGCAGCAGCAGCAGCAGCATTGGGAGCAGCAGTGTTGTTGGCCTGTGGTGCGGCAGTTGTCTTAGTCTTGCTGGGGGTCGGGGGGTCAGAATCAGCATAGCCTGTACTGCCACTGCTGTTGTCTTCTGGGATATCACCGTCGCTGGTTTCATGCGGTTCCTTGGTGACAACCTCCACTGAATAGAAGACTGTCTTGCTATTCATCCAACTGTAGCTGTTATCAAACTTGATAATGTCTGATACACAAAGTCGAGTGTTTATTAGTCGTGTGGTGTGTAGAACCCCTTTCAATACCAGACTTTAAGATGTCAACAACATAAGCCAACCTATTCACAGAGGACTCGATTCAGGATCTACTTACAAGTGCCTATATTCTGACAGTCGAGACAGCCATCCTCAGGAACGGTCTGGCACTCCACACGGCACGCAGGGTAGGCTGGCTCTGTCACGCCCTTATCATTGCGGTAATTTACAGAGAACCTGATGTCATTTGATTCAGTCCAGAAGATCCACCTAACACGTCAAGGACAGTGTATGTACGGTGTATGTGACACAAACCTCCCTAGGCTTAGCAGGCAATGAGTGGATTACATATGTAGGGGTGGCTTGTGAACTTACTTAAGGAGCTGTCCCTTCTTGTACACTTCATACTCGGCCTGGTAAGCATTGCCTGGACGAATGAGAGCCTTAGAGATCTTGTCAGCTTCTACTAGGTTTGATCCCTTGAGAAAGAAATGTTGCGGCACTGGACCTCCCATGTTCACCTGTATCATCAGCACACATACAAGGATGCCCATCTGGTTGATCATGGGTTGTGGTAATCAACAATAATCAACCATGGGTTTATCTTTTACCACATAAGTTATCAAAGGAAATGCAATATTTCAAGTGATATTCAATTTGTACTCAATGGACAGTGCATGTTTGAGTATTATATCTCACCATGGGTCGACAGAAAGGATCGTTATAAGGACCGGTCTTGCTGCCTCCCCAGTGCTCCGGTAACTCAGAAGCAGGGATTGCTTCCAAAAGATTCTCTTTCCATTTCTCTACACATTGAAAAAAAATGAAGACAATGTTTAAAAATAATAACCTCTAGTCACATGATGATAACCACTGGTCACACGATGATAACCACTGATCACACGATGATAACCACTGATCACACGATGATAACCATTGGTCACACAATGATAACCACTTGATGTAATGATAAACACTGGTCACATGATAATAACCACTGGTCACATGATAATAACCACTGGTCACATGATAATAACCACTGGTAACATGATGATAACCACTGGATATGACAATGACCATCAGTGGTAAAACATTCACCACAGGTTATATCATACACACTGGAATGATCACTAATCATAACCACTGGATATTTTATAATAACCACTGATAAGAAGTTCACAATGACCAATATCACATATTTCAATTGTATTGACTCACTGTCCAGGATGACCACTTTCTTCTGTGTGTCTTCACTAAGAAATGGACGAACCACTTTCCAGATCAGGGGGAAGATTCTTGGAGCTGCAAGAAATAAGAAATACTGGTTCAGATAAGTAAGCAGATTACATTAATACCACAACACATAACAAAACAATGCTTGGAGGGTACTAGTGTCCAGGAAGCAATAACTAGTATCTAAACATCAGACATTCAATTGACACTAGAGGGATGATGGACATTCAGAAGACAAACTATATTCACCATTACATTCAAACACGTCAAAATGTACGCATTAGTAAGAAAACACTAGTCTCTACATCTAAAGTAATGTCTTTATGTGTATTTTAAATACAATTTCTCCATTGTCAGCTCCTTAGGGAATAACAAACTGAGCAATGGATGCGGTTTATCAAAGGGTCTGTTATCGCAGACCGCATGAAATGCACCCAATGCAAGTGAGGATTACCGTTTATGACATAGCATATTCTCAGTGTCTCGGGGTAATTAGCTTCTTCAAAGGCTAGAACCTTAAGAACAAGTTCCATGCCTGTTAACAAAAACACACATACATTCTCACATTCTATGACTGCCATTGCATATATGTACATTTCACCATTATCATACAGCTTTTGATGGATCAGAAATTCGGGAATTGTTTTCTCCATTTTTGTGGCTCCCTTTTTTATGCTCCCTTTTCAAAACTGTCATTAAATTATGCTTGCTTCATGATAAGAAATATAGCTGAATTCAGTGTTAAAAGGCAGGATAAATTATGTTATGCAGAAGAATAGCACAAAACATACCTGGTTGGAGCAGTTCTTTCATGCCAAAATTCTCCAGGTCAGCTATCATTGTGATCTTGTCAATTCTTTTACCCAGCTACACACAGATACCCCATTACATGATCGGTGTGAATCGGTAAGTTCTTTGAAATGTATAAAACCCCCAATACTTTAGAGCACGCCTTCACGGGTTATGAAATAGAAGGCTTCAAGTTCGGTGGCATTATTTCCACTTCGAGAAGAAGCCATGAAAAAGAATGGAGCTGTGAGTGGTAATACAGTTTTAATTCCCAAATTTAGATATTCAACTCTTGGGACAAAGGTTTGGCAGAGTGATATTTGGTTTGCAAAGACATTGGCATTAAAGGGGTTCATGTATGACTCGCTTTAACTGACTTAGTTTCTATCAAAATGTGCCAGACGTATACAGGCAACTCACGCGTTGGCTCTGACGTTCAAACTCTTGGTAAATATTCTCCAATATCCAGACATTGTATTTAAGGATGTCATTCTTCTTGGCAGACATCACCAAACCTGTAACCCAAACAATCAATCTGAATCTACTGGACTTGGTGAGGTTCGCATACACATTTTAATTCTGGAAAGACACATCATGGATAATATATATGGCATCATTCCCTTTACGTACTGTAGCATAACATCAATACTGGGCTACTTTAATAATATCACCAAAGGTACATCAAAATAGAAGCTAATAACATAAATTGCAATATTGATACAGATTTGTAGGATAAATTCACTATATGTACATCAATAACGATACCCAGTATCTGACTTGTGTCACTGAGTACCTGCCATGACTCATGAGAATGGCCTACCTTTCATGTCCATGTTGCCAGCTGGCTCTATCCACACCGGGTAACCATCTTTATCGTAACCACAGATGCCTCCCGGATAATACTTGCGCAAAACTTCTGGCGGGTGGAACTCTTGAAGCACAGTGTCAGCCTTCCATTTCTCGCGCCACTTGATGCTCTAATAACACACAATGGTTCAAATTGGAGTGGAATTAGGTAATCTCTACATATTATTGATGGTAGCTTAAATCTTACATAAGGTCGGAAATTTCTACAGGTAATTGATGGCTCAAATCTGACTGAAGTCAGGGAATCTTAAAAGATCAATGACGGTGGCTCAAATTTGATTGAGGTAAGGTATTCAGCTGACGGAGTAAATCACCAACGCATAAAAGCGGCACTTGACTAACAGTATTTAAAGACAATAAATACACTTACTTTCCGTAGCATTTCGGATGCTTTTGTATGGTCATAATTTCTAGCTGTAACAGAATTATACACAATGTGAAGAAGTAATTCAACATATGACACAGAAGTACCATACTCTCAGATGACAGTAAAAAAAATATAAAATGCTGTATATGTATCAATATAGTATGCCAGCATGCTGACAGGAGGTGGAATCGACTTGCCTCTTAACCATCGCAGTAGATAATGGTCATCTTGAAGTTGCTGCGGTGTCACAATGTCACAAACAAGGCGACGGAACTACAACAAAACACCAGCGATCATTCACACCAGAGACATGGACTAGACAACATTAATGTCACAGAGATAATGTTTTGGGCCAGGCACAAATGAAATGAGCTGAAACACTGCGATTTTATGTCACTTATAACAATGCTCTTTTGACATGTAAGTGCCAACAGTAGTTGGTACAGAAATCAAGTCAAAGAATCTCAGCCTAAGACTAAGAACCTCAATAGCTATGGCCGCTTAAAATAATTTCTGGTATGCTGTGCTCACGCTAGCCATTCGCCAATTCGCCATAGGCGAATTGCAATTCAAATTTGCTAAAATAAAATGTCATCCATTCGCAAATTTTGCGAAATTGTTGAAAAATTGGCAAATAATACAAAATTAATCATATTTTATCAAATGTTGTTGGTTTATTGTTGAAATTAGTGGCACTCGCGCAGACCGGTTGTTTCCCACGTACGCGTAGACGGTATCAGGCGATATCGATTCCTCTCGTCTAGCGAGGCGTTTTCGTGGGAGAAAAATGGTGCTGTAATTTGGCAGTATTTAGCACTGCAGAAGTGTTATTACTAGTCTGATGCTCTACATAACCTGTAGGTATACACTGATATACTGTATGCTCAGAAGTATTTGCATCTTGCATGTTAAACCAAGTTAATAACGCACTGCCACATAACTTATAATAAGCATACAAGGTTAAATTTTACACAAATTAAAAATGCAAATGGAAATTTAATCGATTCACAATTTCTGCAAACGGAAAAACATAAAATGCTAAAACAAAATTGGACCCATTAGCAACTTTTGCTAAAAGAAAATAGTGGCTAGAGTGAGCACAGGTATGTAGGTAGATACAAAAGTATTGCTAGGGAAGAGAGATTCTGTGACGGTCCCAGTTCAATAAGGGACAACATTTAGTGGTAAAATAAAACCCATAATACTACAATGAAGCTATGTACTTCTTCAGCATCATCCAATTAATCTGACCTTAGTAGGTTCCTGTTAACATATCAGATAAAAAACCTCGTTGGAACCTTCAAAGCAGTAACCATAGGTGAAAATAATACAATCCTAGTGAATTTTTCCTCCATGTGAATAAAGCAGTGGCAAAATAAGAGAGGGAAATTATATGATAAAGGGGAAGGTATGCTGTCAAACCATCAACTTTGCTGATTATATGGATGGATAGATTGATAAGTACCTGCACCTTACTTCAGTAAGATGCAGCCAACCGGACCTGCAAGCAGGGTCTTCACTTAACTTTGTGTCTCGATTGCTAAAGGGCATGTATCTGTGAATTTCTAGCAACCCAGGATGAATTTCACTAGCCTAGGCCTTTTAATCACTCATTCACTCTCCCCCACCCTCACACTTGAAGACCCCTAACCAATATTGTAAATGGTATAAACAATCACTTTTTGTTAACGCCTAGGTTTAATCTGAGACCTACTCACTGCAAACATATGAGTGTTAATACATGATTTATGACAAATCAACACCAAGATATATCAACATTACCCAGCAGATCGGTGAGTCAGTTACAGCACAGTTACATAACTAGTAACCCATATTCATCTCTCAACTTGGTGCTCAGAAGCATGGCATTGGGAACCACACGCTGTGACTATTGGCAACCAGGTCGTTTACTTCACACCTTTAATGCAGATAAAGTTTTTTTTTTATTGGTCCGATAAATGGAATATAATGAGTTCAGACAACAGTAATCTTCAACACACGTGACAAATGCACAATCTCTGATTTGCTAGTCACTGTTTACAAATGATGTGTACTAGTTTCTGATAAAGCCTGAAAATCGTAAATATGTGGTAAGGGGTCGAAATGTATATATATAAATAAACTATGGAGTGCGACATATTTTGCCAGACGTTTAGGAGCAGTGCATTGACTATGAGACCTTATTTCACCTTCTGTGCTTGAACTTATGTTTGGCAATGGGCAATATATCCACATCATGTGACCAAAAAAATGCATAATCTGCACGACTCTGTGAGTCGGATTAAAGTAAACGATGACTCGATTTGAGAGGGTGTGGGGTGGTGCTGAAATTGGCCCAGGCAAGGGTCGAAATTATCCCAATTCGCTTTTGGCTTGGTCTAGCGTAATCAACAAATTGATATATGATTCAATTTTGTAGAAAAAAACAACAGTAAAGCATCGGATTACATCATTCATATGCAGGTGGGAGTGGGGGTGGGGCAAATGTTTGTAATAGAATGGTCTGAGACACCAGTACTGATAGTGATAAGCTCAATGCGATCAGACTGATCACCATTATTCAATCAATGTTCCCAAGACCATAATCCACACAGCACGCCGGCATCTCCGATTTCCATGTATACTGCGAGTCTTACCTCGTCCAAAGATTGTCCTTGAGTAGGAGACAGTTGAGCTCTTGAATCCCCCATTTCGGAATGTAAAGAAGATGGATCAAAAATGCTTAATACAACGATCAACACAAGATGTCAAATTTGTCATCCAACGCGCCTGTCAACAAGCGTAAACACGGCCCATTTGGGATTCGTGACGTCACTTGCGAGATTCCCGCTGATATCATGGGGAACAAGCATACAGGCTTTGTGTGTCGGTCGCAATCAATACTGCCTGCATTGACTCGACCTCCAACGAGGAGGTCTTCCCGAAACGATGGCACCATGTGACGGCAGTGAAGGCTGGAGGCACCCCGTACACATTTTACTGTTAGTGTTAGAAGTAGAAATCAATATTGAGGCCTTCATTATTTATAGTAATCATAAGCGTTAAGACATAAGCGCGGACTGCTATGAATGGATAATCGATACGGTCGAGATTATGAGACTGATGATTGCCTCCAGTGGGATACCTTGCGCTGTGTTTAGGTTGCTTGCTCTATCACATGCTTGGCTGATGTAACATCGAGGACTCGGGCCTGTACGTCACATAGGTAGCAATGTTACGGCCCAACATAAAATCCGGTCAATTTAAAATTTTTAGATGCCTAGAAAACTTCTCTTGGATGTGTCCATCAACTCGACACAAACCCCGTTCTGAAACTGGGCTGTAAAACACACACTGTGGGGACGAAGATCCAAAGAAGGTTTGAGTATATTTAAGAGGTCTTCAAACCGAGCTTCAAACTTTCTATCAACTACTGGACGTGATATTCGTTAAGTCGGGTCCAATCGGTAACCCCAGCTACTTTTTGGGGGGACGTTTTAAAAAGACCAAATATGGAGCGTGTAAGACCCTATCAGAAATTCTAAGCTGATAGCGGGCTATGTTTGGGAGATGATACTGAAAAAAGACCTTGAAAAGCTCTACTTTTGTAATGATTTACAATCAATGAACATAACTAGTCTGAATAAAAAAGTTTATGGATTTTACATAGCGATCACTCAAACATGCAACATTGGCGTATTAATTCGAGAGATGCAAACCAGGGCGTGTTGCTTATTGATCATCCCACACACCACAATATATATTGGCAAACCATGCAAACTATTAAGAGTACAGGCACAACATTCCTAATAGGAGTTGTGATTTGCTAGGAAGGTCAATGTCTCTGACAACATCTCTAATTTAAGGTCTCATCAGACCAATGTCTGAAGTAGAAACCAGTTGAACGCAGGATTTGTTAAATAGCGTTTTTCTTTATCAATGATTTTATTTCGTGAGAAAGTGCTTACGATCTATTCAAAGAAATTGTTAAGAGAAATAATCCAAAGCGTGTTAAGTAACTCGAAAGAAGGAAAATCAAGGAATCTGGCCAGATGGAGCAGGTTATATACGGATGCTGAATCTCTTCAAAAGCTTTCGGTAATTAGCATATTCATGAGGGATATCTAGATATGTCTCCTTCAAGCACAAAATGCCGCATTGCGGCATATATGTTCAATAAATCACCGTGCCCTCAATTTAACCAGAAATTTCCATGTGGTTTTAAAATGGACGATATGACTAGCAACGCGCTGCACACAAGTTGCGGGTTCACTATTTTCTCGGGAGTGAGCCATTATTTAGGTGGTAATGGCTCAGAAGGCCCGAGTTTAACCCCTGCTGTCGTGAGTAATTTGAGTAGCCCTTGTACCATGATATGATTTGTTACTAAGTCGCTAAAGTACGTTATGATTGCAGATCATAACGAGTCAATTATATGCAACACAACTTATCTAGTAAATGTAGTGGTCCCCAAGATAAGCTGTTTTTCACTGACGTATTAGATTGTTCTAAAGTGCTCGTTGTCTAGGGGGCTTAGTGGTGCATTCACTGAAACCTCCTTTGACCTCATTTCCAAGTCACGACCTCGAATAAGTGATGTATGCATCTGATACTCTAAGTCGTAGAAGGTCAATGAAACCATAAACGACTTAAATTCCTACATAAAAAAGACTATTTCTCTAAGGTGTGCCATGTTATAGATGCACTCAACGTCTAGTACCAGAGCATTCTGCCATGCTCCTTTTGTGTGGTAAAATTAATTGACCAATGATGCGTGATTTGTGGGCTTTGTGGTCGTCAAAGTACGCTGTTTAAAAACATGAAAAACCATAAGTTTTTTTAGTCTAGTCATAATATATAATGTAAACCGTGCCAAAATATGAACAGCTTTTAGGCGTATACGTCTCTTTTACTGGCATTTTCCGACAACACAGAGGGCGTAAAATGTCTTATAGGCTCTTATACGTTCAATATTTGGTCTCATCAAAAATGAGAAATTGGACTCAATAAGGTTCATAAAGTGACCGGGGGTCACCTAATGGACTCGATATTTACCAGTATCATTTCCAATGGTTGTAAGACATTCGTCTGTATAGCTATTTTAACTTAAGGTATTTGATGCTTTTGAAATGTACCTTTAATACTGCACCGTCTTCCCAACTTGATGGTTTACTCAGTCTCAGCAAGGGGTCAGTGCCGGTCGTTGAGTCCTAGCATCATAATTATCCTCAACCATGACCATCAACACATCACCTCATCATTGAATGAACGACAAAGTATAAAAAAAAAAAATACAAATAAAATGACCCCTCCCCCACCCCTCAAAAGAAGTGTTGAAAAAAAATACCACCCCACACCCTCCCTATTCACCGCCCATAGCTCGGCCCTTCACTGCAAATGATGAACATTCCGTAATGACAATTATCTTGGCATGGTCAATTCTGAAGATACATCGTTCGTGACATGGTTACATTGATTTGCATCGCGTTCAATCATTCATTCGTCCACCCATTCAATCGTTCATTCATTCGTTCCAGTATCTGGGCATGAGACCTTCGCGACTACACACAGTAATTCAGACTCCACCGTCGTGAATATATAACTATATTTATGTGACCACCGGGGCACTTAAGGAACACCTACTTCTACAGGCATATTGGTCGAGCTGCATGGCTCACCCCATTATACCCCATGCTCACCTTAACTTCTATAACTCACCTACCTGCGCCGCTGCCAGCAACTAATTCCCTTAACAGTCAACTGTTCACGAGTGACTGGGTGTCATAATGGATTTTACTATTTGGCTTGTCTTGCCAATTTGGCATTGTGACCGTTGCTAACGATGATAATGTACATTGTGTACAGCTTGTCAATTAATTCAACGAGCGCGTTCGGCAGTGTTCGGTTTCGCCTGCAGTCACTGTCGCTCGGAGAACGCGCTCGTTCTAGGAATTGACTTGGGAACCTGTGATTGTACAGGCTGATGAAGGGGACTGAACCCCTATATGACACGGGTATATGTTGAATGCAGATTGTTTTCCCCTTTCAAGTCAGCGTAGAAGCGCCTTAAACGCGACGTGCGGTTGGAACATGTGTAAATTAGCAGATAGCACTGTGAACCTTGGTTAATATCGCAAATACCGACACGATAAATCCACCTTGCATGGTCTAAACAATCAGTAATCAATTATTCCATAACCATCAACTCGGCTAGTTTGAAAATCCAAGGGCCAACATTCTTATTTAGGGGCCATGCCATTCCATTTATTATTATCTGTCATGCTATAGATCTATAGAACATGCAATCTGTGTGATATCCCACCGAAACATCAAGTGAAGCCATGTCTTCATTCTGTCTAAGAAACAGATCGTATTATGTTTGCTTGTATAGAACACAATAGTGGAGGTCACATAATGCCTGCCTGACTGCAAACATACCAGTAGGTAAGAGAGAGAGACTCGACGTGTCCCTAAGTTACCTGCGCAGGCTCGTACATTCTTACAACTACGCCGTAAGAAAAGGGGCTTTTATTTGCGAGACAGCGAAGGCAACGCTTCATAAATTCTTGTCTCCTAGCTAGCTGGCCTCATAGCGGTCCACACTGCACAACGGCCTGTTATCGCTGATAGGACCGCGAATTCATGGTGACAGAGAAGATATTAAACAGCAGTTTGTTGGCGGGTGTCTCTGCCGGTGCGCGACGTTTTAACGCGCCCTTCCCAGCACACATGGCTCTCTCACACAGCTGACATCGTTGTCCTGTCAGCAAGAGTCACGTGGTTATCTGACCGACTCGTTGAACAGACAGATGCCTAAGGTGGAGATCACCAGATTTCTGTACATGTATTAATGAAAAATCTTTGAGGTTTTCCTGTAAGATCATTGTAGCAAGTCTGATCTTCCGCTTAGAGCTTACACCGCCGCCATAAATTGACCAAGCGTGGTAAGATGTCGCATGTATTCGAAGCTGGATGAAGTTGAAGCGGTGTTCTTAAATTTGAAAGTGTTAAAGTTCATAGCATCAATGAGATACATATATGTAACACCTTGATAGTATAAACATGAAAATAATGGCAAAGGCCAATCGCTTCATTGACTTGCTAAGTGATCGGCGACTATGGTATGTCTCTCCTCGCAGGTGGTTATGTCTCTACTGTACCTGCCGGATCACTGGGCTTAATTATCACTCAGCGCCACGTGCATATCATTGTAAGAATTGTGGACCGACGAGTTGAATTATTGGGGTTAAGTTCACTAATAAAGCACCCTGTAGTAAAGGCTTCACATTTGATTGGTTTATGTCCCCCGATCTGGAACACACGCGAGAAATTGCGAATATGACTTTCTGTGTGACATTAGACATACTTAACTGATATGGCTATTTATATATTAACTTGTATGGTACATGAATTTTTGTTTACGGTTGTAATTAATTGCGGGATCCCCTAATTCATGTCGTGACCCTAATCCTCGCCTTGACTCCTTCCTAATACCCGCCATGACTCCTTCCTAATACCCGCCATGAATCATTCCTAATACCCGCCATAACTCCACCTTAATCCCCGCCTCGACTCCACCCTAATCCCCGCCTCAACTCCTTCCTAATCCCCGCCTTGACTCCTTACTAATCCCCGCCTCGACTCCTTCCTAATCTCCGCCTTGACTCCACCCTGATCCCCGCCTTGACGCCTTCCTAATACCCGCCATGACACTACCCTAATCTCTGCCTTGACTCCACCCTAATCCTGGCCTTGACTCCTTCCTAATCCTCGCCTTGACTCCACCCTATTCCCTGCCTTGACTCCACCCTAATCCCCGCCTTGACTTCTTCCTAATACCCGCCATGACTCTACCCTAATCCCCGCCTTGACTCCACCCTAATCTCCGCCTTGACTCCTTCCTAACCTCCGCCTTGACTCCACCATAATCTCCGCCTTGACTCCTTCCTAATCCCCGCCTTGACTCCACCCTAATCCTCGCCTTGACTCCTTCCTAATACCCGCCATGACTCCTTCCTAATACCCGCCATGACTCCTTCCTAATACCCGCCATGACTCCACCCTAATACCCGCCTTGACTCCTTACTAAACCCCGCCTTGACTCCACCCTAATCCCCGCCTTGACTCCTTAATAATCCCCGCCTCAATTCCTTCCTAATCTCCGCCTTGACTCCACCCTAAACCCTGCCTTGACTCTTTCCTAATCTCAACCTTGACGCCTTCCTAATACCCGCCATGACTCTACCCTAATCTCCGCCTTGACTCCACCTTAATCCTGGCCTTGACTCCTTCCTAATCCTCGCCTTGACTCCACCCTAATCCCCGCCTTGACTCCTTCCTAATACCCGCCATGACTCTACCCTAATCCCTGCCTTGACTCCACCCTAATCCCCACTATGACTCCTTCCTAATCCCCGCCTCAACTCCTTCCTAATCCCCGCCTTGACTCCTTACTAATCCCCGCCTCGACTCCTTCCTAATCCCGCCTTGACTCCACCCTGATCCCCGCCTTGACTCCCATGACACTACCCTAATCTCTGCCTTGACTCCACCCTAATCCTGCCTTGACTCCTTCCTCCTCGCCTAATCCCCCTGCCTTGACTCCTCCCCCGCCATGATCCCCCCTAATCTCCGCCTTGACTCCTCCACCAAATCTCCCGCCTTGACTCCTCCTAACCCTAATCCCCGCCTTGACTCCACCCTAATCCTCGCCTTGACTCCTTCCTAATACCCGCCATTCCTCGCCTTGACTCCACCCTAATCCCGCCATGACTCCTAATCCCCGCCTAACTAATACCCGCCATGACTCTACCCTAATACCCGCCTTGACTCCTTACTAAACCCCGCCTTGACTCCACCCTAATCCCCGCCTTGACTCCTTACTAATCCCCGCCTCAATTCCTTCCTAATCTCCGCCTTGACTCCACCCTAAACCCTGCCTTGACTCTTTCCTAATCTCAACCTTGACGCCTTCCTAATACCCGCCATGACTCTACCCTAATCTCCGCCTTGACTCCACCTTAATCCTGGCCTTGACTCCTTCCTAATCCTCGCCTTGACTCCACCCTAATCCCCGCCTTGACTCCTTCCTAATACCCGCCATGACTCTACCCTAATCCCTGCCTTGACTCCACCCTAATCCCCACTATGACTCCTTCCTAATCTCCGCCTTGACTCCTTCCTAATCTCCGCATTGACTCCTTCCAAATCCCCGCCATGACTCCTTCCTAATCTCCGCCTTGACTCCACCCTAATCCCTGCCCTGACTCCACCCTAATCCCCACTATGACTCCTTCCTAATCCCCGCCTCAACTCCTTCCTAATCCCCGCATTGACTCCACCCTAATTACTCCACCCCAATATCCGGCTTGACTTCTTATTTGATTATTACACAGCAGTTCACCAAGTGCGAACTGATTGATTGGATTTTTTTTGGGATCGCGGTTGAAGGGAATACGACATATTTGACTCTTACTCACACCAGTTGCACCCGGACTATCATCGATGATTCATGTCGCTTTGGGCGGTCAACGACTACACCTATATCCTGCAATTTTTAGAACTGCGTCAATACCTCAGTGAATTTATTTTTTTCAATGACATATTATATATTTGCGCATGTAGCCGGTTTGATATAGTATAAATTTGGGTTAGTTGATGTTTGTGTTTGGCTCTAGTTTGGTTTAAATATTTTTTTTATTTGAAGCTTACTTGGAATGACTTAGTTAGTAATTAGCTTGATCGCTTAAGGCGGTATATGTTTATGCGACGTGGGACGTCCGTGACTAGGTATATGCCTTTGTGATATGGGGCGTCCGTGACACGGTATATGTCTATGTGATATGGGGGTATCAGGATATCGTATATTATAGTATGATACGGGTTGAAACCGACATGGTTAAGCCAAAGATCTTATTATAACAAGATCTTTGGTTAAGGGAATGGGTCCGTGCTATTTATATCAGATAGAATTTTGTATAATTTTGCAAATATGCTCTTTGAAGCCCCATAATCAGATTTCCAGAAAAAAAACTTTGGGTACCCAAACTGGTTTGGTTACTATGACAACTTGATTGAAAGCCCTGTCACGCCAATATCGGCCGCGAGATGACACTTTTTGAGAGTGATACTGATTACACAATAAATATGATAATTAATAAAAATATCAATATATATATTGCTAAATATGACTTTATGTGTGTATGTAATGACAGATATGTGCCATTAAGTACAAATCATGCTAATTTAGTAAATTTAATCAGAGTGAAACTAAAATTAATTAACTGTATAATTGATGATTATTTGCTAAAAAAAACATATTTTTTACCCTGAAATGGTCCAGCTAAAAAAAGACCAGATAGAAAATTCTTATTTTGTGCTATTTTATAATTTAATGTATATGCTACATCTATAGAAAATATGAACTGGTGTTCCCAAACTAACTTTGTCAAAAATTGCAGTTTTATAATTTGAATCTGATCATGGCATTCGTCCTGTTCATGTAGACTATCGCCAACGCCTCTTCGAAACTCACTTCGTCTGTTTTTTGCTAGAATTATACCTTCGAATCTTCAAAAACCGTTCTAGTTTTGTTTTTTTGCCTTTAGAGCAGTATTTGCCTAGAGAATCACGAGTTTTTCCATACATTTCGATATTGATAGTGTGTTTTGACAGGTTGTTGGCGCGGCTGTCAGTCGTTACAACGGCTAGAAATAACAAAACACGCGCCGGAAAACATGTGTAGGAAACAGGAAGTGTGCGCAGTATATCACGGAATCATTCACTTAAGCTTCGTTTTGTGCGGAGCTCATGCGACATTCCGAAATGTGGGCGCCATGTGACATAGTGTATGCTTGGGTGATATGGACCTTATGTGGCATGTTATATATTTGTAGTATATGCAGCTTAAATCCCACGGTATAAGTTGGTGTGGCATGGGTCTCACGTCACGTGGTATAAGTTGGTATGGTACGTGGGTTGGTGTGGTATGGGGCTCACGTCACGTGGTATAAGTTGGTGTGGTATGGGGCTCACGTCACGTGGTATAAGTTGGTGTGGTATGGGGCTCACGTCACGTGGTATATGCTCGATTTGTTGAAGCTTGTCGAATACGGGTAATGTTTATGTAGATCGGTAAAACATGGACGTCGTATCAGATGATGATGTTTGGAATGAGCAACAGCGGGTAATGCTCTCTTTGGCGCTTTACACTGCCCGACCTACGTGCTGCGCATTACAGTTTTTATATTCCGATTTCATAACATACTTGGTAACGGTTGATCGGATAGGAAGAGTGAATTGGGTGGTGCACCGAACGCATTCATGGAGAGTGAGATGTTGGACGAGACAGCAGGTGTGGTGAACCACGCCTGTATTTATTCGTGACGTTCCTCAAAAAAATAGAGCTATAACGAGGGATAAATGCCGGCTGGAAGATGCTCGTTGCCAGAACCTAAAGAATGTTCGACCCCACCCGTCACGAAGCTCCCGATGTCAATTTATAGCGCCACTTGATTTAACTTGAAAATAATTCTAAAGGAAGCAACGCCAATATGTAGGCAGTGCGTAACAAATGGTGTCAGGAGGTCATAGGTCAAGGTCACATTGAGCGAAGACTCGGGTGGTGCCATTACGGCTTGCTTTATATTAGTACATTCCTCGTGTTGCTCTGTTTACCTTACCTTGGTAGGACCGGCCGGTAGATATATTAATCATCATGCCTTCTAGGGTAAGTTAGGGACTAGAAAGACATCGACGGGGCAATATGGGCAGCAACAGAGTACGCCTACTGCAACGCATACTGCAACTTTGACTAAAGTGACTAAATTTACGGAGATTTCACGGCGTTATGTTTCTAAACACGATTCGCAGAAATCTGTATCTTTACGTTTAAATGGCATTGCGAAGTTATGACTGGAGCTATACAGAATGACCTGACGAGTATCTAATTTCGAATTATAGAGTATAGACAAAACTGAACATAGTTGTGGTTGGGTGCACGCGTGTACCCGTTGTCATAATATCATGGTGTCAATTAAGATCGGCCTGCTTTCGGAACTCCATCTCGGGCTTTCGAGCAATTTGTTTTGAGTTAACCGCTCTCAATGAGAAAGAGAGAGAGAGAAAGAGAAAGAGAGAGAGTTATTTCGGTCGTCATGTGGTCCAAAAGAACCACGCCCCTAGCACATACTCTATGAAAGCGAGATTCATGCTCCCCGAAGCAGCATATTTATGGGATATAAAGAAATAATTGAATGACTTCTTACTTTATTTGTCTCAACCTGTTGTTTTTTTCACACATACAGTAAACCATGAATGGAAGGGGACCGAGGAGTAACAGCTTCTAGACATCGAACCAAAAGAAGGGGTGGGGGGGGGGGGGTTGGGGTTGGTGGGGGGTAACTTCATCGCACCGTACTCTATCCATAATGTGCATGGGAATTTCTGAACTAAAAAAGACGGCAATGAGGTCGCGTGTAGATAGGGTTAAAGGGGAGTGGTTGGGTAGTCCTTCGCTGGTTACAGAGATGGCGCGCGTTGCCGCAGTTGACTGGGAATAAGGTTGAAAAACCGAAGTGGAGCATAGAGGATTTTTTTTCATCGCTTTCAACAGGAAAGTGATATCGCGACGGTTATGGATAAGGATGATTGTCAAACTTGTCTCTAACTGACTAAATGCTGTCCGCTGCTAGGATCAAAGATTTAGGCGATCCTTCTGAGTCTCACCCAGTCTTGTCGGGTACCGGTTGTCATTCTTGTCGGGTACCAGTTGTCAGTCTGGTCAGGTACCAGTTGTCAGTCTGGTCGGGTACCGGTTTCCAGTCTTGTCGGGTACCAGTTGTCAGTCTGGTCTTTACCAGTTTCCAGTCTTGTCGGGTACCAGTTGTCAGCAAGGTCGGGTACCAGTTTCTAGTCTTGTCGGGTACCAGTTGTCGGTCTGGTCGGGTACCAGTTGTCAGTCTGGTCGGGTACCAGTTGTCAGTCTGGTCGGGTACCAGTTGTCAGCCTGGTCGGGTACCAGTTGTCAGTCTGGTCGGGTACCAGTTTCCAGTCTTGTCGGGTACCAGTTGTCAGTCTGGTCGGGTACCAGTTGTCAGTCTGGTCGGGTACCAGTTGTCAGTCTGGTCGGGTACCAGTTGTCAGTCTGGTCGGGTACCAGTTGTCAGCCTGGTCAGGTACCAGTTGTCAGTCTGGTCGGGTACCAGTTTCCAGTCTTGTCGGGTACCGGTTCAAGCTATACGATGCTATATAACAATAAATAGGACAGTGGAGCCTTATTTGAATGCGCTTGATTGTTCGTGCGTTTGTACATGTGACACTGGATACGTGCATGTGAGCATCAATCAGTGTATGGGATGATGAGGCGTGTGTGTTTGGGCAGTAGTGGTAATAGATTGTCACATGGATGACTACACGGCCCTTGATATAGACTCTAAGGCGAATAGTTTTGCCTTTTTTCACATATATGACTACATTGATGGCATATCTCAATCGGGTTTATGACCTTCACCTAGCCATGAATGCGAGCCTCCACTAGAGACAGATACTCAATTGATGACACCATCACGATGATACATGAAGGCTACTTGCTGCTCCAGTACACTCAACACACCTCACAAATATTACCACCTAAATTGCAATGGTGCTTCTGAAACAGCCGAGGACAAATATTTCTGATTGATTAAATATAAAAACACGAATTCAACGAAATAAAGGGGTTTTATGTCAATTTTAACGGCGACGGTGGTGTCTGAGGAGAGTTGTGATGCTTCGACATCCCTCATTAAGGTGGAATTCATAAAAAATATTCATTGACCTATTGATGCAAAAAAATATATTGCTCCGAATAGCAAAAAAAAAAAGGATTTCCATCTGGATGCGAAACCCCGCTGAGCCGTCTTGTTGTTGAAATTGACTCAATTTCCCCAGTTTTTCATTCAATATAATACGTCTTACGCCACACCGTTGAGCCATCGGGTCGAGAAGGCCTTCTAACGTGATCGTTAGGGTCACATGGGAGTCTGGGAGTATCGAACTACCTACCTGAGGATAGAAAGACAATTAACCATTAGTCCAACGCGACTGCCATGTAAGCATGAAAAGTTGCTAGATGTATGCAGTTGAACTCCCCCCCCCACCCCAATATGACGTATTATAAACATGGAGTGCGAACTGCTATTGAATAAAGAATCATGGTATGTAAGGTGTGTTTATTTTACCATATGGATGGGCATGCGCGCAAGAGGTAACTGTCTTTGACTTTTCCATTATGAAGTCTCCGCGCACATCGCTTCAACACGGACTGCCAAACAAACGATCTGCTATATATATATCTGAACCTATTTTTGAAGTATTCGCCCAAGGTAATTGAGGTGATCAGGAGTGCTTCTCGGGTCGCCAGAGACACTCAGGGCAGAGTGTGACCTTGCCTCTCGAGTTGAGCTCCACTGGTATCCTAGCCCGCTACCCTTTTGGACCGCTGGCTTGGATGTTTCCTGCGAATAGTCCCATAATAGTATGTACCTTCAATAGGTTGAACCTGAGATGTGCGCAGCATTTTCGCAGGTCATTAGATGGGACAAAATCATTGTCGTGGTGTACCGTGGGAACGTATTAGTGATAAGGATGAATAGGAACACATGGTTTCAATCTAAATAAGTTATTCATTTCAGAGTCAATACTCTTTACTACAATGTTATGCTCGGCCGGTGTCTCTTTGTAGCAGGTTGATGGGATGCATCATAGCCTCCCTCACCCGACTCAGCCACACCCACCCAGCGTGTGCCGAGAAGAGGGCACGTTTGGACGGCCCGCTCCCTCATTCATACCATGTGTTATCGTATGACCAAGGCGTGACTATTCGCGATCGCTCCTCTCACTTAAGCAAATCCACGTCTTGATATCGAGTTATTACAAAACCAATAATTAGCCAGACTACATTGTTCTAACAACCACCTGTAGTCGTTTTGGCATTGTTCAAACAGCCACCTGTAGTCGTTTTGGCATTGTTCTAACAACCATCTGTAGTCGTTTTGGCATTGTTCAAACAACCACCTGTAGTCGTTTTGGCATTGTTCAAACAACCACCTGTAGTCGTTTTGGCATTGTTCAAACAACCACCTGTAGTCGTTTTGGCGAATCATTTGTTATTTGCTCTTCGGTAATCTACTCTATTCAAGATACAAATATATATTTGAGGTCATTCACAAATCTCGAGACGCGTAGTACGGCCACTCATTTGTGACTTTCATGCATTCCAACCTTGCCATTGGCAGTGTGTCCTGGTGTTGTCTATCAGACTGGAAACATCACGTGATAGAGGTTCATATTTATAGATATCCTTTATTTGTTGAACTAGGGAAAAAATACTGCGCCTTTAAATGATACAGGTTTTATTTTTGAAAACGAAGTGGCTTTGAGTGGTTGTGGGTATATGTATGGGGTGTGGTGTTGCTAGAATCTCTCCACACTTGGGTGCCCCTAAAGGTGAAACAGTTTAAGTCGTGAAACCTGCTCCTTGGGAGTGGTGTGACTGAACTTTTCATACCCCCACCCCGCCACCGCCACCTTTAAAAAGTTTCGTGAGGACACAGGTATGGGTGGAGGTTTTAAATGAAGGGGCTGGGTTGGAACATTAAACAAAAAGAAGCTTTCGCCGCCATTTAGGTAGTGTGTATGATGGCAGCGAGGCTACGTTGACTATTCGGGCGTGACTTATACTAGCAGGTACACAGGCGTTACTCTCGCACACAGAGTCGTGTCAGGGAGTTGGAGGGTTGCAGCGCGTTATCTGATATCTCCTTTTTCGCCCAATATCTCTTGTCTTTATTAGGAGATACATAAGGATAACGCATCGCTTAATTGTGGAATAATTCCCTCGCCAACGAAGAGCTGCTGTCTCCACGCCAGGTCAGTCATCTACCCTTTCTGCTACACCAAGTCAGGTGTCCTCGCACTTCCAACGTAAAAGTTAGCATAACCATGTTCACATCGATAGTTTGTTAGCATGAGGAACCACAGACACAAACATTGCTGTTTACACCTTTTAACAGATGTGTTTTATGCTACTTTTGACCATGAATATATTACAACTGATGAAGTGGGTTGCAACTTCTGACGCCTGTTGATATATATATATATATATATATATATATATATATATATATATATATATATATATATATATATATATATATATATATATATATATATATATATATATATATATATATATATATATATATATCGCACGAAATACACCGTTACAGTTGAGTACATTATCATCGTTGATGGGTATAGTCACTCGTGTGTTGTGTGATTTATTCATAGCAAAAAACTCACTCAAGACTAAGTGTACATGGTAGGTTATGTAGATTATGACGATATGTTGGCCTACAGCTAATATAAATACGAAGCGGTGAAAAGATCAGTTCATTGTATCTCTTGGAGAACCTGTTTCATATAAGAGGGAAATGATGTTTCCGGGTCTTTACACGGGTTGTATTGATTGATTTGGCGATAATTCCAGTGAACCACCTACTTAGGCAACGCAGAACGTTGCCTTAGTGTTCTATACCTTCTGTTTCCACTTGTTAGTAAGACGCACATGTGATATTCAAATCATTTTTATCGTGAATGATGCGAATTTTAAACATAGTTTTTCCTGCGCACAGTCCCCTCGCACACACAGCTTAGCTTGGACGGTTTGACCCCAGCTAGGGGCAGCTGGGGTCATCTTCATTGTGTCAGAATAAGCAGTGTCCAGGATATTTATAAATGCAGACAGCATGAAAGGGTGTTTTTATTTCTATTATTCAACTGATATATAGTTCCAAACCTCATCAATCTTGGCATACTAAAAGTTCGCCCGGTCATCTGCCGCGCCTGTCGACATGCACATTATCCTATCAGCTCTCAGTGGTGCATATTAATGGCAGGTCATCTGATGTAGGCAGTGTCGTCAAATATACACTGTAGATCTTATTAGCAAGGGTTTCCTAAGAAAATTCTTTCTTCAAGATAACAGATATAAATTATGCTGCCTACTCGCGCGTATTCTTGGAGGCATTGCAAGGACTGTTCGTAGAGGTCATTTTCATCGTTACCGTTCCAAACGTCTTTTCTTTGCCCTATCCCTATGTCTGTGCTCTCGAAATTTATGACTAATTCATCCAAGGATGAATAAAATCATCTTTTTGGATGAATGATACCATAGGAAAACTAGACAAAAGCTACCCATAGCGTAAAGAAATGTAGTCTCAGGTGAATGAAATTTCCGACAAAAATAGTCTCGAGGGTAAATGTTGAAGAAGCTCTGTTCAGTTACTTATATATCGGACCAGATATTCATATCTAGGAACTCATGTGAGCAGAGCATCTCGGAATGGGTCATTTGTGCTCTCTGTTTTTTTTTGTGTCAGATCGAGGACTACTTCATTTTGGGTATAGAAATAATTGTTTATTAAATGCACAGTTATCAAAATGGTGTAAACCATGTTACAGATGAAATGGTAACTATTTAAATATAATGTCAATTGCAAAGATACATAGAAGTGACATGAGAACATAAAATTAAGAATATAGAGATATATGAACAAATATATAATATAAAGAATTACACCACCTTGTGAGATATGCGGCATACAATTGCCTTATTTGTCAATTACAAAGTAGCCAAGAAATGATACATTGAAACAATACAATCATAAAATGATGACGTGCGAATACGAAGTGTGACATGGTAACTATAGGTAAGTATTTACAACTGAACATGAAAAAGGTGGGATGTCATTGAAAAACGGGAAGGTGGGGGGGGGGGGGGTTTTTGAAGGTTTTTGAAGGTAAGTGAGCTAGGTGTTGCTTGGTTGAAGTCAAGATTGAAAAGACCAAGGCGACGCTGATCGCGCGATTCGTAGGTAATAAAAAAAATGCGGGGAACCCTCTTCCCGTGGCAAGGGAAAACCGGATACGGGCGCCTCGTATCCTCCACAAAAAGCGTTTGTGGGGGGGGGGGGGGGGGGGAGGGTTGCTCCCCCCAACCTATTTATATCTATGTTTTTAACTAATTATGAGTATCCATTCTGGCAAGCGTCCATTTCTGATCGTCCATCCAGTCGTCAGATTGCTGATCGGTTCATGTAGGACCAGCTGCCTATTTATGCTTTATATTGACATTTACTCATTGTCATATTTTCATTTTGGATTAACCCTTAACAAGATTGATATAAATTCAAATGGCATCTGTGATTTCGAGCCACATGTTTTGTAGCTGGGTCTCGCATTGTCAACGTTTTGTCTTACTTTATCTGTACGTTTGTTTCCTCACACTAGCTAGTAGCTCATACAGCGAATCCTTCATTCATTTGGTAAATACTATGGTAGGTACGAATTAAGACTGAGCCCAAACTTCGAGGCAATGTGACGTATCACTGACTGCAGCGTGCGGCCATGTCGTGACCATGTACGGGCGGGGCTCTAGTTTTTAAATAGCCTTCTGTGATAAAAAACATTACTGTGCGCTTTCATTGAAATAAAATGTGGAGAAAAATACCCGCTCGCTCGCGTGTCCAGATTCCTCATCCTCAGGGAAATAACTTACAATGCAGCCAGATATGTAAGCCAACTTTGTGTAACGTACGTGAGTGCTGTTTGTCGTGTTTATTGTATGCAGTCGAAATGCTCGGTAGCCACCTTTAATTGTTTTCATGCGTCGTAATGTTTTTCCCTTGGATATTTTTGAGAACACAGGGAGCACACATCGAGGTCGGTTAAATTTTCCGGTTATATATAGTACAGTTAAAATTGCCATTGAATATAACGTTGAGAACAGGTTTCAGCCAGACAACCGTGACCGCTCGTGGCTGACTGACGGGAGTCTTTTACTGTTAATTGCAAGGTAGCATGAACGCTCCCCACGCGATGGCGACAAGTACACGCACACACACACACACACACACGGACACATACGCACGCATCACACACGTATGTATATATATATATATATATATATATATATATATATATATATATATATATATAAATGTATATATATATATATATATATATATATATATATATATATATATATATATATATATATATATATATATATATATATATATATATATATATATATATATATATATATATATATATATATATATATATATATATATATAATATAAATATATATATACATATATATTCATATGTATGGTCTAATGTGTAGTCATATAAACCTTAATCACCAAAAGAGTTTTCACGGGGTCTTCACTGAGCAAACCGAATGCCCATAGGGTCCACCCATCCCCTAGTCTCAAACGGAAGACACAAAGGGTCCTCATTGTCCACAACCAATTCGCAAACAAATAACTCATGGAGTCCTCACTGGCCATGCATGAGTCTCAAGCCCACAATTGAGTCTCAAACATTTGCCTCACCTGAGTCTCAAACACAGTCCTCGTTATTTACACCTGAGCTTTAAACAGATAGCTCACTGGGTCCTCATTTCCCACACCTGAATCTAAAACAGATTACGGGCCTTGACACAATGGTCCCATGACCGATGAAGTCTGTTTCTATTTTCAGTTGTCGCGACAATGGAGTGGGAGACTAAGGCAGTCGTCACCAGCCTCTTATTGACCATTATATGTAGCAGCACCGTGACAGCTCAGGACACGGGTTAGTCTCATACTCTTCATTGTGCCAAAATATTTATTGGTGGAGAAATTATGGACGTGGTATTGATTACTCTATAAAATGCTGTTGATGACAATGAAGATGGAGAAGCTCTGTTGATAATGGTGATGACCAGTATAATGATAATGACGTTTATATTGATAATAATGGTAAGTAAATTATTCGCATGCAGTTGTCGCAGAGGCATGTAGATTCACGGTATATCCTGGGATGAAAAGCAGTGGTGCAGTTCGCATATTCATAGAAAACGACATCGATCGTTGCAAGTTATCTTGCGCGGAAGATCCCAGTTGTTTGGCTGTAGAAAGTGGTGATGGAGGGTGCTGGAAACACGAAATAATTCCCACCGTGCGCACTGCAGACTCGGCTGTCACACAGTTCGTGAAGATTAGTTGTGGTAGGTCACAGTGTATAGTGGTTTAATCATCTGTTTGTGGTGCAGAAACAGTACAAACAACAGCAGTATTTTGTTCCCTCGGCAGGAGATTCATCTTCAATACTTAGTTTTTCATAAGTTGTTGGTTATATGGCACGCGTATTTATGCATCACCTCGAGTTACTATGCAAAAATCATGTGTTAATTTCAACAGGAGACCGAATACAAGGTTGTAGATACCTAAGAATGGATGATATGCATCTGACGAACGGATACGGGCCGTTTACTGGCGGTTCTGTGTACGAATGCCTCAAGCGTTGTCGCAACTGGCCCGTCTGCACGGCTATAGATTATGTATCAGCGACGTCAATGTGCTGGTTGCACAACCAGACAGATATTGAGGGAGCACTTGAAGCACAAACCGGAACAGCAGCGTATATAATAGGGCGCGATTCGTGTGGTGAGTGAATATCAGCTTGTGCTGTTGACAGCAACGAAAAAGACCTCGATGATAATGACTTCCATAATTAGGATGTTGAATTTGATTGTGAAAAAGCTAATGATATATTTAATTTGCTCCTGTTGCAGGTCCCGTGTATGGTAAGAAGTTTGGAACCAATCAAACTGGACCAATCAAATTAAAGCAGCTGCAACAAACGTTTTGTTTACCTACCGCACTAATCATAAAAGAATGCTGTATTTAATTCAAACAGCATTTTACATTTCTCTACTCGTTTACAAATGCAGGGGAAATTGCGGGCTGTTCATTCTTCGTCGATCTGAGGGAAGGTCAAGTGTTTTCACCGCCAAACACTGAGGTGAGAGATTGTCTCGTCGATTGTCGGGATACAAGCACATGTTTGGCAGTGACGTACATGGGCTCTGAATGCGTTGAACGGACGGATGAGACGTTCTATACCATACCGGTTGCGGAAGGTGGTGGACAGTACATCAAAAACATGTGTGGTATGTATAATAGTTGCTCATTGTGAAGATTTTGTCCTCAATGTTTGAGAAATCTGGCGGGGAGTTTATCATTTATCAATCTTTGATGTTTCTTTCAGAACCGATAACTACCACTAATAGTAAGTATTTACAGAAATAAGAATATATCTTTGTGATTGAAGGGACTATTGAAATGGGGAAGTAGAGAGGAAGAGTAGGGGAGAGAGAGAGAGAGAGAGAGAGAGAGAGAGAGAGAGAGAGAGAGAGAGAGAGAGAGAGAGAGAGAGAGAGAGAGAGAGAGAGAGAGAGAGATTTTGGGTTCGAAATGACAATCACGGATTATAGTTCATAGTAAATGTTGTCTTGTTTCGTAGCTATGTGCACCATCGGTTGGACATTCCAGCCATCAATGCGCGGCATTGGTGGCCTACCCATCAATGGCGTAACTACCAAAGACATCTGCTTGGATATGTGCGTTGGAGATATAACATGCGTTGGAGCTGATATCGACATGTCGGCTGAAGCTTCCTCTCTCTGTTGGCATTTTCAAACCGTTGAAGCCCGTGATAATGTCCAGGTCGCTACCGATATTGAGCACGCTGTGCTAGACAGATGCGGTAAGTAAATCATATGGTGTGTATTTTCATTACTCACTTGATCATCATGGTATTTGTTTGACAGTTTTTATCAATTTAGTTTCAGTTTCTACTGTTTCCCCCGTCTCATGTGGACCGCCTGAGTTCAAGGTGTACAACGACACACGAGGATTCAACGGAGTAAATCAACCAGGTGCAACCACAATGGCAGAATGCCTTTCGCAGTGTATATCTACTTCGGGCTGCTTTGGTGTCACCATGGATAGCACGGGAGGCCCGTTCTGTTGGTTTTTAATGAGTAATGCAACTCTGCAAGGTGCCGTGTCTGGATGGTCAGGTCACCAAGTTGCTGAACTGGACAGATGTCCTCCTCCAGGCAAGTTACAAGATAAATATATTCCTTATTTACCACCTTCTGTCATCTCTGTCAATGGCATACATTCTGACAGAGTTTGACATTGGAAATGGAACAACAATTAATCTGTCTTATTAATCTGATTGAATTTCTGTTGCGACTGTTCTTCCACCCCAGCGTAGCACATTGCAATAACATCAAACTATTGTAGGTTATTGTGACATCAAACCCCCCACCACCCCCACCTCCACACACACACACATACAGTCTAGCTCAAAATCCATGGAAGTGAAGTTTATGCTTATAGTGGTCCGTAATGATTTTGTGACATAGTTTGGTTGCATTCTCCTTGTTTCGTATACTTACAAAGAATACTTTTCTAATAAGAATGATGTAATATGACTGCCACATGACAATTTCAGGTATGTGTATATGCATGTATTGCAGGATATATATATATATATATATATATATATATATATATATATATATATATATATATATATATATATATATATATATATATATATATATATATATATATATATATATATATATATATATATATATATATATATATATATATATATATATATATATATATATATATATATATATGAATGTATGCATGCATGTTTGTATGTATGTTGTGTATGTATGTATGCATGTATGTGTATGTATGTATGTGTATGTATGTATGTATGTATGTATGTATGTATGTATGTATGTATGTATGTATGTATGTATGTATGTATGTATGTATGTATGTATGTATATGTATGTATGTATGTATGTATGTATGTATGTATGTATGTATGTCTGTATGTATGTATGTATGTATGTATGTATGTATGTATGTATGTATGTATGTATGTATGTATGTATGTATGTATGTATGTATGTATGAATGTTTGTATGTATGTTTATATGAAAGCATGGATTGATGTATGTATGAACGTATGTTTGAACGTATGTATATATGTATGTTTGAAAGTATATATGTATGTATGCAAATATATATGCATGCATATATGTATGTGTGTATGTTTGCATGTATGCATAGATGCCACTATACATTTTCGTAATATCGTCCTCACACTTAGACAAGATCTTGGCAGTAGCTAACAGCCAAATAATTTGCTTGACCATGGCCTACACTCATAACCCAGTCAATATTTGTTGAATCGTAACAAAAGTTTTCATTTCTAAATAGCTCCAGGTATCGATCGACAAACATACATTAAATATGGTTGCAGGTAATTACATCAGTTACATTGCTTTCTATCGCTCCTTAGGTCACCAAAGATATAAAACGCCAGTTGAACGGATTGTGAAAATGTTGATGATCCCGATGATAGCTAATCAGAATTTAAAGGCAGACGTTTAAGAGTTTGATTTGCAATGATTGTGGTCGTATCGTAAATTTGCACTCATTTGCTTGGGCTTGATTCTATTCCAACAATTCGCTTAATTTGTATATCATTCATAGGTTACTGATGAAATAACCTGAATTGATTGTGTTATCCGAGGAGGGAAGTTATAACGTTGCAACGAGAATTTGATCTCGTGTCACTCCTGGTAGAACATATTTAAGGCACTGGGAACATGTCAGACGGGATGTATGGGGGAGGGGAGTGAGAGATATGAGGAAGGTAGGTTAGCATGGTTACGGGCAACAAGTAGGAGGCAAGCAGCTAACACCCAGTAGAAGGTTGGCAGCTGTCCAATGTTCTACTGATAATGATGATCTTAGTGATCAATGTGATGGGAATTTTGATTATGAAGAATATGATGATAGCATGAAACAAATTCAATCGACCCAGTCTGCCTCTTTTTGGACAGAAAAGAGCTGTTAGTAGTTCTTTTCAATGCGTTATCTCGAAAACATTGCGAATACATTATCGTAATATATTTTGCAGGTTGTCAATCAACCTGGAGTGTCATAACAGACATGGGTGGACAAGACGGAGTGGGAATGATGAGTTTGATGTCTGTAGAAGATTGTAGAACTGGTTGTGACAATAATATGACATGCCTTGGAATTGACTTTGATAAACGAGATGGAAGTACAACTCGCTGTTACCACTTCTTTAATAGTGATGGTTTCAATACATTAAGAAACGACACGGGTATAGACCATCATGTAATAATGCGATGTGAAGGTTAGTCACATTAACATCATTTCTTTTACAAGATACGCTATGTCTTGTGCAAGTACTACAACATATCTATTATATAAGCTACTGATACAATATGGACACTTGGCTGCACTGAGATATCCAATGAGGCTTATTAATGTACATTGCTTCACGATTGATAATATTTGGATTTTCGTTGCACATAGTAAAGTATTCACTTGTGTGTTTCAGTAACTGTGGCCCCTTCGACGCAACCTCCAACAACCAGTGAGTTGTTTTCTTATTTTGAGCAGCATTGCAAAATCCATTTGTTGTTAAATCGGATGGACTTTTGCTTCCTTTCAGTATTAACTTGTGGTCTGCACGTTTGTCATCACGTTTTTCCCAACCAGCTAGACTCATTTAACATGCTCCATACACGGATCATTGATTTTAGGATAGTTATTATAATAGGTTTCCTCATAGTTTTCCTTTTCCCGTGTAACGCTCTAATGTGCTTGTTTTTATTGGGAACCGTCAAGTTCCTCTCTGTATGTATACGTGCATGTGAATATGAATGTATGTGGGAATGTAATAGAGATAGCTCAAAGAATTGTGAAAATGTTGATCCCTTTTGATATCATTAATATATATCTGATTGTCTTGGAGATGTGTTCGCATGTCGATAAAGATCACGTGAACCAAATCGTTGGCTTTAGCGGAAACTGAATGTTTAACTCCCCGATGCTAGCATATCTGAATTAAAGGGCGGTCATTGAAGTGTTTCAACTGGGATGATAATGGTCGCATCGCAAATTTGCTAACGATTGCTGGGGATTGATTATATTCCAACAATTCACTTAATTTCTCGTGCTGTATATCATTGATAGGTTACTGATGAAACAACCTGAATTGATTGTGTTATCCGAGGAGGGAAGTTATAACGTTGCAACTTAGATATCGTGTCACACCTGGTAGAACATATTTAAGGCACTGGGAACATGTCAGACGGGATGTATGGGGGGAGGGGGTGTGCGATATGAGGAAGAAAGGTTGGCATGGTTTAGGGCAACAACATGGAGGCAAGTAGCTAACACCCAGTAGAAGGTTGGCAGCAGTCCAATATTCTACTAATAATGATGATCTTGTTGATCAATGTGATGGCAATGTTGATAATAAAGAATATGATGAGAGCATGAAACAAATTCAATCGTCCCAGTCTGCCTCTTGTTTGGACAGAAAAGAGCTGTTAGTAGTTCTTTTCAGTGCAATTTACCTCGAAAACATTGCAAATACATAATCGTAATATATTTTGCAGGTTGTCAATCAACCTGGAGTGTGATTACAAATGTGGGTGGACAAAATGGCATAGACATGATGAGTTTGATGTCTCTAGAAGATTGTAGAACTGGTTGTGACAATAATATGGCATGCCTTGGAATTGACTATGATAATCGAGACGGACGTACAACTCGCTGTTTCCACTTCACTGATAGTGGCGGTTTTAATGCATTAAGAAACGACACGGGTATAGACCATCATGTAATAATGCGATGTGAAGGTTAGTCACATTAACATCATTTCTTTTACAAGATACGCTATGTCTTGTGCAAGTACTACAACATATCTATTATATAAGCTACTGATGCAATATGGATACTTGGCTGCACTGGGATATCCATTGAGACTTATTAGGATACACTGCTTCACGATTGATAATATTTGGATTTTCGTTGCACATTGTAAAGTATTTATTTGTGTGGTTTAGTAACTGTGGCCCCTTCAACGCAACCTCCAACAACCAGTGAGTTGTTTTCTTATTTTGAGCAGCATTGCAAAATCCATTTGTTGTTAAATCAGATGGACTTTTGCTTCCTTTCAGTATTAACTTGTGGTCTGCACGTTTGTCATCACGTTTCCCCTACCTGCTAGACTCATTTAACATGCTCCATACACGAATCATTGATTTTAGGATAGCTATTATAATATGTTTCCTCATAGTTTTCCTTTTCCCGTGTAACGCTCTTATGTGCTTGTTTTTATTGGGAACCGTCAAGTTCCTCTCTGTATGTATACTGCATGTGAGTATGAATGTATGTGGGATTGTAATAGAGATAGCTCAAAGAATTGTGAAAATGTTGATCCCTTTTGAAATCATTAATATATATCTGATTGTCTTCGAGCTGTGTTCGCATGACGATAAAGATCACGTGAACCAAATCGTTGGCTTTAGCGGAAACTGAATGTTTAACACCCCGATGCTAGCATATCTGAATTAAAGGGCGGTCGTTGAAGTGTTTAAACTGGGATGATAATGGTCGCATCGCAAATTTGCTCACGATTGCTGGGGATTGATTATATTCCAACAATTCACTTAATTTCTCGTGCTGTATATCATTGATAGGTTACTGATGAAACAACCTGAATTGATTGTGTTATCCGAGGAGGGAAGTTATAACGTTGCAACTTAGATATCGTGTCACACCTGGTAGAACATATTTAAGGCACTGGGAACATGTCAGACGGGATGTATGGGGGGAGGGGGTGTGCGATATGAGGAAGTAAGGTTGGCATGGTTTAGGGCAACAACATGGAGGCAAGTAGCTAACACCCAGTAGAAGGTTGGCAGCAGTCCAATATTCTACTAATAATGATGATCTTGTTGATCAATGTGATGGCAATGTTGATAATGAAGAATATGATGAGAGCATGAAACAAATTCAATCGTCCCAGTCTGCCTCTTGTTTGGACAGAAAAGAGCTGTTAGTAGTTCTTTTCAGTGCAATTACCTCGAAAACATTGCAAATACATAATCGTAATATATTTTGCAGGTTGTCAATCAACCTGGAGTGTGATTACAAATGTGGGTGGACAAAATGGCATAGACATGATGAGTTTGATGTCTCTAGAAGATTGTAGAACTGGTTGTGACAATAATATGGCATGCCTTGGAATTGACTATGATAATCGAGACGGACGTACAACTCGCTGTTTCCACTTCACTGATAGTGGCGGTTTTAATGCATTAAGAAACGACACGGGTATAGACCATCATGTAATAATGCGATGTGAAGGTTAGTCACATTAACATCATTTCTTTTACAAGATACGCTATGTCTTGTGCAAGTACTACAACATATCTATTATATAAGCTACTGATACAAGATGGATACTTGGCTGCACTGAGATATCCATTGAGACTTATTAATGTACATTGCTTCACGATTGATAATATTTGGATTTTCGTTGCACATTGTAAAGTATTTATTTGTGTGGTTTAGTAACTGTGGCCCCTTCAACGCAACCTCCAACAACCAGTGAGTTGTTTTCTTATTTTGAGCAGCATTGCAAAATCCATTTGTTGTTAAATCAGATGGACTTTTGCTTCCTTTCAGTATTAACTTGTGGTCTGCACGTTTGTCATCACGTTTTCCCCTACCTGCTAGACTCATTTAACATGCTCCATACACGGATCATTGATTTTAGGATAGCTATTATAATAGGTTTCCTCATAGTTTTCCTTTTCCCGTGTAACGCTCTTATGTGCTTGTTTTTATTGGGAACCGTCAAGTTCCTCTCTGTATGTATATGTGCATGTGAGTATGAATGTATGTGGGATTGTAATAGAGATAGCTCAAAGAATTGTGAAAATGTTGATCCCTTTTGAAATCATTAATATATATCTGATTGTCTTCGAGCTGTGTTCGCATGACGATAAAGATCACGTGAACCAAATCGTTGGCTTTAGCGGAAACTGAATGTTTAACTCCCCGATGCTAGCATATCTGAATTAAAGGGCGGTCGTTGAAGTGTTTAAACTGGGATGATAATGGTCGCATCGCAAATTTGCTCACGATTGCTGGGGATTGATTATATTCCAACAATTCACTTAATTTCTCGTGCTGTATATCATTGATAGGTTACTGATGAAACAACCTGAATTGATTGTGTTATCCGAGGAGGGAAGTTATAACGTTGCAACTTAGATATCGTGTCACACCTGGTAGAACATATTTAAGGCACTGGGAACATGTCAGACGGGATGTATGGGGGGAGGGGGTGTGCGATATGAGGAAGTAAGGTTGGCATGGTTTAGGGCAACAACATGGAGGCAAGTAGCTAACACCCAGTAGAAGGTTGGCAGCAGTCCAATATTCTACTAATAATGATGATCTTGTTGATCAATGTGATGGCAATGTTGATAATGAAGAATATGATGAGAGCATGAAACAAATTCAATCGTCCCAGTCTGCCTCTTGTTTGGACAGAAAAGAGCTCTTAGTAGTTCTTTTCAGTGCAATTACCTTGGAAACATTGCGAATACATAATCGTAATATATTTTGCAGGTTGTCAATCAACCTGGAGTGTGATTACAAATGTGGGTGGACAAAATGGCATAGACATGATGAGTTTGATGTCTCTAGAAGATTGTAGAACTGGTTGTGACAATAATATGGCATGCCTTGGAATTGACTATGATAATCGAGACGGACGTACAACTCGCTGTTTCCACTTCACTGATAGTGGCGGTTTTAATGCATTAAGAAACGACACGGGTATAGACCATCATGTAATAATGCGATGTGAAGGTTAGTCACATTAACATCATTTCTTTTACAAGATACGCTATGTCTTGTGCAAGTACTACAACATATCTATTATATAAGCTACTGATACAAGATGGATACTTGGCTGCACTGAGATATCCATTGAGACTTATTAATGTACATTGCTTCACGATTGATAATATTTGGATTTTCGTTGCACATAGTAAAGTATTCATTGTGTGGTTTAGTAGTAACTGTGGCCCCTTCGACGCAACCTCCAACAACCAGTGAGTTGTTTTTTTATTTTGAGCAGCATTGCAAAATCCATTTGTTGTTAAATCGGATGGACTTTTGCTTCCTTTCAGTATTAACTTGTGGTCTGCACGTTTGTCATCACGTTTTTCCCAACCAGCTAGACTCATTTAACATGCTCCATACACGGAATCATTGATTTTAGGATAGCTATTATAATAGGTTTCCTCATAGTTTTCCTTTTCCCGTGTAACGCTCTTATGTGCTTGTTTTTATTGGGAACCGTCAAGTTCCTCTCTGTATGTATACTGCATGTGAGTATGAATGTATGTGGGATTGTAATAGAGATAGCTCAAAGAATTGTGAAATGTTGATCCCTTTTGATATCATTAATATATATCTGATTGTCTTGGAGATGTGTTCGCATGTCGATAAAGATCACGTGAACCAAATCGTTGGCTTTAGCGGAAACTGGATGTTTAACTCCCCGATGCTAGCATATCTGAATTAAAGGGCGGTCGTTGAAGTGTTTAAACTGGGATGATAATGGTCGCATCGCAAATTTGCTCACGATTGCTGGGGATTGATTCTATTCCAACAATTCACTTAATTTCTGGTGCTGTATATCATTGATAGCTTACTGATGAAACAACCTGAATTGATTGTGTTATCCGAGGAGGGAAGTTATAACGTTGCAACTTAGATATCGTGTCACACCTGGTAGAACATATTTAAGGCACTGGGAACATGTCAGACGGGATGTATGGGGGAGGGGGTGTGAGATATGAGGAAGAAAGGTTGGCATGGTTTAGGGCAACAACCTGGAGGCAAGTAACTAACACCCAGTAGAAGGTTGGCATCAGTCCAATATTCTACTAATAATGATGATCTTGTTGATCAATGTGATGGCAATGTTGATAATGAAGAATATGATGATAGCATGAAACAAATTCAATCGTCCCAGTCCACCTCTTGTTTGGACAGAAAAGAGCTCTTAGTAGTTCTTTTCAGTGTAATTACCTCGAAAACATTGCAAATACATAATCGTAATATATTTTGCAGGTTGTCAATCAACCTGGAGTGTGATTACAAATGTGGGTGGACAAACGGCATAGACATGATGAGTTTGATGTCTCTAGAAGATTGTAGAACTGGTTGTGACAATAATATGGCATGCCTTGGAATTGACTATGATAATCGAGACGGACGTACAACTCGCTGTTTCCACTTCACTGATAGTGGCGGTTTTAATACATTAAGAAACGACACGGGTATAGACCATCATGTAATTAATGCGATGTGAAGGTTAGTCAATTAACATCATTTCTTTTACAAGATACGCTATGTCTTGTGCAAGTACTACAACATATCTATTATATAAGCTACTGATACAAGATGGATACTTGGCTGCACTGAGATATCCATTGAGACTTATTAATGTACATTGCTTCACGATTGATAATATTTGGATTTTCGTTGCACATTGTAAAGTATTTATTGTGTGTTTTAGTAACTGTGGCCCCTTCGACGCAACCTCCAACAACCAGTGAGTTGTTTTTTTATTTTGAACAGCATTGCAAAATCCATTTGTTGTTAAATCGGATGGACTTTTGCTTCCTTTCAGTATTAACTTGTGGTCTGCACGTTTGTCATCACGTTTTTCCCAACCAGCTAGACTCATTTAACATGCTCCATACACGGATCATTGATTTTAGGATAGCTATTATAATAGGTTTCCTCATAGTTTTCCTTTTCCCGTGTAACGCTCTTATGTGCTTGTTTTTATTGGGAACCGTCAAGTTCCTCTCTGTATGTATACTGCATGTGAGTATGAATGTATGTGGGATTGTAATAGAGATAGCTCAAAGAATTGTGAAAATGTTGATCCCTTTTGATATCATTAATATATATCTGATTGTCTTGGAGATGTGTTCGCATGTCGATAAAGATCACGTGAACCAAATCGTTGGCTTTAGCGGAAACTGGATGTTTAACTCCCCGATGCTAGCATATCTGAATTAAAGGGCGGTCATTGAAGTGTTTAAACTGGGATGATAATGGTCGCATCGCAAATTTGCTCACGATTGCTGGGGATTGATTCTATTCCAACAATTCACTTAATTTCTGGTGCTGTATATCATTGATAGCTTACTGATGAAACAACCTGAATTGATTGTGTTATCCGAGGAGGGAAGTTATAACGTTGCAACTTAGATATCGTGTCACACCTGGTAGAACATATTTAAGGCACTGGGAACATGTCAGACGGGATGTATGGGGGAGGGGGTGTGAGATATGAGGAAGAAAGGTTGGCATGGTTTAGGGCAACAACCTGGAGGCAAGTAACTAACACCCAGTAGAAGGTTGGCAGCAGTCCAATATTCTACTAATAATGATGATCTTGTTGATCAATGCGATGGCAATGTTGATAATGAAGAATATGATGATAGCATGAAACAAATTCAATCGTCCCAGTCTGCCTCTTGTTTGGACAGAAAAGAGCTCTTAGTAGTTCTTTTCAGTGTAATTACCTCGAAAACATTGCAAATACATAATCGTAATATATTTTGCAGGTTGTCAATCAACCTGGAGTGTGATTACAAATGTGGGTGGACAAAATGGCATAGACATGATGAGTTTGATGTCTCTAGAAGATTGTAGAACTGGTTGTGACAATAATATGGCATGCCTTGGAATTGACTATGATAATCGAGACGGACGTACAACTCGCTGTTTCCACTTCACTGATAGTGGCGGTTTTAATGCATTAAGAAACGACACGGGTATAGACCATCATGTAATTATGCGATGTGAAGGTTAGTCAAATTAACATCATTTCTTTTACAAGATACTCTATGTCTTGTGCAAGTACTACAACATATCTATTATATAAGCTACTGATACAAGATGGATACTTGGCTGCACTGAGATATCCATTGAGACTTATTAGATACACTGCTTCACGATTGATAATATTTGGATTTTCGTTGCACATTGTAAAGTATTTATTTGTGTGGTTTAGTAACTGTGGCCCCTTCAACGCAACCTCCAACAACCAGTGAGTTGTTTTCTTATTTTGAGCAGCATTGCAAAATCCATTTGTTGTTAAATCGGATGGACTTTTGCTTCCTTTCAGTATTAACTTATGGTCTGCACGTTTGTCATCACGTTTTTCCCAACCAGCTAGACTCATTTAACATGCTCCATACACGGATCATTGATTTTAGGATAGCTATTATAATAGGTTTCCTCATAGTTTTCCTTTTCCCGTGTAACGCTCTTATGTGCTTGTTTTTATTGGGAACCGTCAAGTTCCTCTCTGTATGTATACTGCATGTGAGTATGAATGTATGTGGGATTGTAATAGAGATAGCTCAAAGAATTGTGAACATGTTGATCCCTTTTGATATCATTAATATATATCTGATTGTCTTGGAGATGTGTTCGCATGTCGATAAAGATCACGTGAACCAAATCGTTGGCTTTAGCGGAAACTGGATGTTTAACTCCCCGATGCTAGCATATCTGAATTAAAGGGCGGTCATTGAAGTGTTTAAACTGGGATGATAATGGTCGCATCGCAAATTTGCTCACGATTGCTGGGGATTGATTCTATTCCAACAATTCACTTAATTTCTGGTGCTGTATATCATTGATAGCTTACTGATGAAACAACCTGAATTGATTGTGTTATCCGAGGAGGGAAGTTATGACGTTGCAACTTAGATATCGTGTCACACCTGGTAGAACATATTTAAGGCACTGGGAACATGTCAGACGGGATGTATGGGGGAGGGGGTGTGAGATATGAGGAAGAAAGGTTGGCATGGTTTAGGGCAACAACCTGGAGGCAAGTAACTAACACCCAGTAGAAGGTTGGCAGCAGTCCAATATTCTACTAATAATGATGATCTTGTTGATCAATGCGATGGCAATGTTGATAATGAAGAATATGATGATAGCATGAAACAAATTCAATCGTCCCAGTCTACCTCTTGTTTGGTCAGAAAAGAGCTGTTAGTAGTTCTTTTCAGTGTAATTACCTCGAAAACATTGCAAATACATAATCGTAATATATTTTGCAGGTTGTCAATCAACCTGGAGTGTGATTACAAATGTGGGTGGACAAAATGGCATAGACATGATGAGTTTGATGTCTCTAGAAGATTGTAGAACTGGTTGTGACAATAATATGGCATGCCTTGGAATTGACTATGATAATCGAGACGGACGTACAACTCGCTGTTTCCACTTCACTGATAGTGGCGGTTTTAATGCATTAAGAAACGACACGGGTATAGACCATCATGTAATTATGCGATGTGAAGGTTAGTCAAATTAACATCATTTCTTTTACAAGATACTCTATGTCTTGTGCAAGTACATAACATATCTATTATATAAGCTACTGATACAAGATGGATACTTGGCTGCACTGAGATATCCATTGAGACTTATTAATGTACACTGCTTCACGATTGATAATATTTGGATTTTCGTTGCACATTGTAACGTATTTATTTGTGTGGTTTAGTAACTGTGGCCCCTTCAACGCAACCTCCAACAACCAGTGAGTTGTTTTCTTATTTTGAGCAGCATTGCAAAATCCATTTGTTGTTAAATCGGATGGACTCTTGCTTCCTTTCAGTATTAACTTATGGTCTGCACGTTTGTCATCACGTTTTTCCCAACCAGCTAGACTCATTTAACATGCTCCATACACGGATCATTGATTTTAGGATAGCTATTATAATAGGTTTCCTCATAGTTTTCCTTTTCCCGTGTAACGCTCTTATGTGCTTGTTTTTATTGGGAACCGTCAAGTTCCTCTCTGTATGTATACTGCATGTGAGTATGAATGTATGTGGGATTGTAATAGAGATAGCTCAAAGAATTGTGAACATGTTGATCCCTTTTGATATCATTAATATATATCTGATTGTCTTGGAGATGTGTTCGCATGTCGATAAAGATCACGTGAACCAAATCGTTGGCTTTAGCGGAAACTGGATGTTTAACTCCCCGATGCTAGCATATCTGAATTAAAGGGCGGTCATTGAAGTGTTTAACTGGGATGATAATGGTCGCATCGCAAATTTGCTCACGATTGCTGGGGATTGATTCTATTCCAACAATTCACTTAATTTCTGGTGCTGTACATCATTGATAGCTTACTGATGAAACAACCTGAATTGATTGTGTTATCCGAGGAGGGAAGTTATAACGTTGCAACTTAGATATCGTGTCACACCTGGTAGAACATATTTAAGGCACTGGGAACATGTCAGACGGGATGTATGGGGGAGGGGGTGTGAGATATGAGGAAGAAAGGTTTGGCATGGTTTAGGGCAACAACCTGGAGGCAAGTAACTAACACCCAGTAGAAGGTTGGCAGCAGTCCAATATTCTACTAATAATGATGATCTTGTTGATCAATGCGATGGCAATGTTGATAATGAAGAATATGATGAGAGCATGAAACAAATTCAATCGTCCCAGTCTGCCTCTTGTTTGGACAGAAAAGAGCTGTTAGTAGTTCTTTTCAGTGTAATTACCTCGAAAACATTGCAAATACATAATCGTAATATATTTTGCAGGTTGTCAATCAACCTGGAGTGTGATTACAAATGTGGGTGGACAAAATGGCATAGACATGATGAGTTTGATGTCTCTAGAAGATTGTAGAACTGGTTGTGACAATAATATGGCATGCCTTGGAATTGACTATGATAATCGAGACGGACGTACAACTCGCTGTTTCCACTTCACTGATAGTGGCGGTTTTAATGCATTAAGAAACGACACGGGTATAGACCATCATGTAATTATGCGATGTGAAGGTTAGTCAAATTAACATCATTTCTTTTACAAGATACTCTATGTCTTGTGCAAGTACATAACATATCTATTATATAAGCTACTGATACAAGATGGATACTTGGCTGCACTGAGATATCCATTGAGACTTATTAAATACACTGCTTCACGATTGATAATATTTGGATTTTCGTTGCACATTATAAAGTATTCATTTGTGTGGTTTAGTAACTTTGGCCCCTTCAACGCAACCTCCAACAACCAGTGAGTTTTTTTCCTAATGTTGAGCTGCAACACAATATCCGTTTTTTGCTAAATCGGATGGACTTTTGCTTCAGTATTAAGTTGCTGTTTGTACGTTTGTCATCACGATTTTCCTAACCAGCTTGACCGCCTTTAACATGCTCCATACACGGATCATTGATTTTAGGATAGCTATTATAATAGGTTTCCTCGTAGTTTTCCTTTTCCCGTGTAACGCTCTTATGTGCTTGTTTTTATTGGGAACCGTCAAGTTCCTCTCTGTATGTATACGTGCATGTGAATATGAATGTATGTGGGAATGTAATAGAGATAGCTCAAAGAATTGTGAAAATGTTGATCCCTTTTGAAATCATTAATATCTCTCTGATTGTCTTCGAGCTGTGTTCGCAAGTCGATAAAGATCGCGTGAACCAAATCTTTGGCTTTAGTGGAAACTGGATGTTTCACAACCCGATGCTAGCATATCTGAATTAAAGGGCGGTTGTTGAAGTGCTTAAACTGGGATGATAATGGTCGCATCGCAAATGTGCTTACGATTGCTGGGGATTGATTCTATTCCAAAAATTCACTTAATTTCTGGTGCTGTATATCATTGATAGGTTACTGATTAAACAACCTTAATTGATTGTGTTATCCGAGGAGGGAAGTTATAGCGTTGCAACTTAGATATCGTGTCAGACGGGATGTATGGGGGGAGGGGTGTGAGATATGAGGAAGTAAGGTTGGCATGGTTTAGGGCAACGACCTGGAGGCAAGTAGCTAACACCCAGTAGAAGGTTGGCAGCAGTCCAATATTCTACTAATAATGATGATCTTGTTGATCAATGTGATGGCAATGTTGATAATGAAGAATATGATGATAGCATGAAACAAATTCAATCGTCCCAGTCTGCCTCTTGTTTGGACAGAAAAGAGCTGTTAGTAGTTCTTTTCAGTGCAATAACTTCGAAAACATTGCGAATACATAATCGTAAAATATTTTGCAGGTTGCCAATCAACCTGGAGTGTCATAGCAGACATAGGTGCAGAAAATGGCGAGGGCATGATGAATTTGACGTCTGTAGAAGATTGTAGAACTGGTTGTGACAATAATATGCGATGCCTTGGAATTGACTATGATAATCGAGACGGACGTACACCTCGCTGTTACCACTTCCTTAATATCGGCAATTTTAATACATTAAGGAACGACACGGGTATAGACCATCATACAATTATGCGATGTGAACGTAAGTCGTTTCTTTTACAAGATACGCTATGTCTTGTGCAAGTATTACAGTATATTTATCAAATAAGCTACAGATACAAGATGGATCCTTGAGTCTTGTTAAAGTACATTGCTTCACGATTGATAATGTTCGTTTTTTCATTGCACTTAGTAAAGTATTTATTTGTGTGGTTTAGATACTGTGGCCCCTTCAACGCAACCTCCAACAACCCGTGAGGTTTTTTTTGTTATTCTGCATCAAAATACAGTGTAAAGTTTCTGAATGAATGCCTTGAGATATGATTTGCCCCCTCTGGAATAATCACAGTTACTGTTCCTTGAAGTCGTGTATGTTGTGAGAATCGGCTTTCAATTGCTATGGGTTATATCGGGGTGATTTGGCATTTGTTGCTCGACATGTTATAATGTGTATCGCTTTTGTATATTATCGTGGTATATTAGATTTTTATTATACTCGTACACATATTACTCGATACGTATGAAGAATACGTAAAGAGGTCATGACTTGTTGGTGGTTGTAATAAACGCTGCTTAACTCTTTTTGTTTTTGCAGCTGCTGAACCTGGTGAGTGGATTTATGTTTTAAAGCAGTTAATGGATGATGCATTGATAGAAGAAACAAGAAAATATTATACCATTTACAAGCTAGGAATTGTGTTAAATGTTCATTCTTTAGAAAAATCGTTTTGTCTTCAGTTTGCGCCTGGCACTTCATCACCAGCAGTAATGCTAATGGAGGAGTGATTTACCGCGATGCTGCTACATTATTTGCCTGTTGGGATTATTGTAGACAGGACCCAGACTGTTATGCCATCGACTGGAATATTGCGGAACAACAATGCTTCCTTCAAAATGCAATAACTGGCCAAATGTGGAGCACTTGCTGCAATCGTCTTGAAGAAATATGTTCTTCGGGTATGAGTGCGCAATATATCACTTTGGTAATAATATATATATAATATATATATGTATGTATATATATATATATATATATATATATATATATATATATATATATATATATATATATATATATATATATATATATATTATATATAAACATATATATATAAACATATATATATGTGTATAGATGTATGTATATATATAATATATCTATATATATATATTTGCAGATATATTTTGTATATATATAAATATATGTAGATAGATATATATAGTAATATATGGAAATATAGATAGATAGATGTATATATTTATATATATAAATATAAGTATATATATTTCATATAAATATATATATATATATATATATATATATATATATATATATATATATATATATATATATATATATGAATATGTATTCATATTCTTAATAATCATTTTTACATCTTTTACATTTACAGCTCCTTGTAGTGATGATTTCCTGGCGTTTCCGAGAATGGCGCAGAATGCTCAGGGCATGACGTTCACAGAGTCTCTTGATGATTGTCGATCTCGCTGTCTCTCTGACTCGTCTTGCGAAGGAATAGATTACTCACCTGGCAGCAGTAGATGTGTCACTTACACCAATAACAATAATCCACAAGCAAGAAACGGAACTACTCATTACTCTCGCAAGAGATGCTTAACGCCGGAACCACCGACAACAGGTCAGTTGCAATTGATTATGAACTGCCCGATTAATTGCATAAATATAGCTTATATGAATAACATGGGTTAATTTCGACTGCAGGCCCGACAGTTCCAGATGAAACTCCCGGCCCAGGTTAGATATATTGCGATATTTCTCCTCCTAAATATATTGTAAGTGTCAATTGTGAAAAGACATATCGAAATGTAGACCACATTTCTCAACATGTTTTACATGCGATCTTATAAAAACCCATTATATTCCTGACTATTTTTAATAAAATAATACAGAATCTGTGTTGAGTAGTAAAATAATGTGACTTGCAAAATGACAGCATGCACTCTATCTTTTGATCAGATGTCTGCATTGGCGATGTGGCACTGGTGTTAGACAGTTCCGGAAGCATCATTGAAGGAGACCGCAGAAATTGGGAACTGGTCCTACAGTTTGCGTCCCTTGTCGTTGGAAAGCTGGATTTAACAAATCCCAACTTTGACCGTGTGGCTTTACTGACCTTCAGTAATCAAGCCCAGCTTAGAATACCTTTTGACAGCGGGTTTTCCTCTAACGAAACCATGACTAAGGTACTGAATCAGTATATGTAAGGCATTGTTGCTACGAGTAAATGGTTCAATTGAAATTGCGACTATCTAACATTTCTCTCTTTAAAATATCATTGAAACTTGTTTTGTAGATTTTAAAATTTCCTCATGGTGATGGTGCCACAAACACGCCATTGGCGTTGGAAACCGCCATTGATAAAGCATTTGTAGAGGAAAGCGGACACCGACCAAACCTCCGACCTACTATTATTTTACTAACCGACGGGAAGACCTCCGAACAGTGGCAAGCCAACCTGCAGCCGCAGATTAACAGACTGCGAGATGGGAATTATTTTGTTATTGGTAGGTACATACAAATACAGTCAATGCACGGAGTAATCAATAGTCAGCACTTGAAAGAAAGATTTGCTTTCAGTTATAGAAATGTGCATTTATGGCTTTTGTTTTTGTTGTGTGTGAAAGGTGTCGGTGTAACGAATAGCACTGATGAAGCGGAGCTTGCTGCTATTACAGGAAATTCAAGTTTAGTCTTTAAGACAACGTCATTTGCAACTCTGGGTGACCTTGCCCAAATGATTAGAGTTGCTCTGCCTCTTCGGTGCTCCTCAGTGCCTGGTACGTCCTAAACCTGCCCAAACGACAGCTACGTAAACGCAAACCATTCACCTGTTGTCTCAGTAATTATGGATTAAAAACTTGTTCTCTAGACTGTTCTGTTTTGTAATGATGCGTCGAGTTGTATTTCAAACAGAAATTCAGGAATCAATTGTAATATTTGTGAGATAATGACCGACTTTGATCCTCGTCTAGTATTCTAGTATTCGTGCAACCATGACATCGGCGTGTGCAATACTATGTCCCAGATACCCTTTTTTGAAGTATAAAAAGTTTTAAAATATTGGTGCATTCATGAACCTATCAGAGGGGAAGGTAAAATGCACAGACCCTTATTCGATAGCGTGTTCATTTACAGAATGACGTCGAATTATTATTTTGTCTAACAATCAAGCAGCTTTATTCGCTCATTGTTGGTATGCAATTAATGTATTAAACAATTGAACCGTAAACAACAATATCCACTTTTTAAATATTTTTGCAGTAGGGATATGTTACTTATTTAATTTTATGTTAAGCTAATTTGTGTATAATTGACCATAGACGGCTTTTGATATCATACTACCACTGCAGGCATTGTGCGTGCATTGGAATATTTAAACAATGAATAAACCGAATTTAACAGTACGCTACACATTGTGTCCAATATATTTACATTATTGGGGCGTGGTTTGTGTAGTTGCAACATCGCCGTCAGGTAAATCTTGATCTTGTACGCTTGTGCACGGCATTCCGTCTTGATTTTCTATTGAGCCAAGTTAATGCATAAATGACTAAACACAGCATGCACTTCCTCCACCGCTAAACTGTCTAGAGTACACTCGGAATCTGATCTCATTCTAAACTTTCGCAATGAGATGATGATGAGCCTCTCAGCGCAGATTTATCTACCTGAGGTCTTAGTTTTTAACAGTAGTGCCTTGTCATGTCAACACGCATTAGCCTTGGTTTGTGGTATTGGTACTTCAACACCTTATATGATGATTTTTTTTTTATTTGGGTGTACTGTTTTTATTATTTGTGCACATAGTGGGCACTATAAGCTCACTGGGATGCTTAACAATATATTTCAAGTCCTTTTCAACGACTCCATTAACATCGCGCAACGAGCAGAGCGATATCGCCGATGTCTACCTCTTAATAATACTGATACGTCATTACGCACAGTGTGCGTAACGGGGTTACTAGTGGTGTTTCTGCATAACGCTGACAGAAGTTTTTACGTCATTTCCTTTACCTGTCGACCAACTTTTATTAACACCAGCTTAATAAAAGGTATGTCATTCTTGACAGTAATTAACCTTTTCTCTTTTAAGAGTTAGCCTTGAATCTGCTTGTCCTAACTCAACCGTAAATTAAGAAGTATCACGAAATGATTTATTAGATTCTTATTTTTGGAATATGAAACGGATAACTATAGTGACGCCGTATATAGTTTACGCAGCAGTTTGTTTAAGTTCATGTAGACAATGCAAGCAAAATTTCCACCTCGTGTTTTCTTTTCACAGCTTGCGAACATGAATTCCAACGGTTTGAGGACATGAGAGGCCAATTCGGCCAACCACAGGATGACATAAGCGAATTGGAAGACTGCAAGAACGCTTGCTGTGCTGATTCAACTTGTAAAGGATTGGACTTCGACACGCGTGATGGTCGTCTCTCGTGCTGGCTACATGACAACGACAACAACTTTATGGGAATCAACAGGATAGAGGAATCGGGGGTAGACCACTACACAGTGATGCAATGTTGTGGAAATGGTAAGCGATCGAAGGCCATTGCGATTTCACGTTTACACACACACTCACACACACACACACACACACACACACACACACACACACACACACACACACACACACACACACACACACACACATATACACACATATATATATATATATAAATATATATGTATATATATATATATGTATATACATATACATATATACATGTATATATATGTGTGTGTGTGTCTATATATGTACATATATAATATATATATATATATATATATATATATATAATATATATATATAATATATATATATATATATATATATATATATATATATATATATATATATATATATATATATATATATATATATATATATATATATATATATATATATATATATATATATATATATATATTAATGTCTGTATATAGCTGTAGGTCGAGGGTTACACCACTTTGCGCATACTTTTTGGAGGTGTTGATTCAATGAAAACTTGTTTCGCAGTTTGACATGCATTGCGAAATTTGTCTTGTCTCGTCGATCTTGTCGTTGTATTTTGAAAGTCTTTCTTATCCATATTCTAACCAATTCCCCCCTGTCCCTCCCCATTCCACCCTTCCCATTTTGCGTCTCATAAATTTTTGAGTAGAGCATAAACAGAAACACCCACCCCAGTATCCACCCCGCACCCATACCAGAATCCACCCGCCACCCTCCCACGACCCACACTTACACCCACCTAAACACCCAACCCGTCACCCACCCCAGCACCCATTAAACCACCAACCCAAGCACCCACTCCAGCACCGACGACCGCAAAGCCATGTATATGCTATACACAGCCCAGAACAATATTTCCGCGGCGTATTCGAAACACCGCCTAACGTAACATACCACTCGTAGTGTATTACGTCGGAGTTTGTGTCCATTTTTGATTCCGCGAAGTACAAGATAAAACTACAAAACCATAAAAGCTCCAAGGTAGGTTGGACACTACTTATGAGAACCTAGCACACACATACACGCACACTTACTCACACTTACTCACACACACACACACACACACACACACACACACACACACACCACACACACACACACACACACACACACACACACATATATATATATATATATATATATATATATATATATATATATATATATATATATATATATATCTATATATATATATACGTATATATATGTATATATACATATGTGTGTGTGTGTTTGTATGTGTGTGTGTATGTGTGTGTATGTGAGTGTGTGTGTATGTGTGTGGGGGGGTATGTGGGTGGGTGGGTGGGTGGGTGGGTGGGTGGGTGGGTGGGTTGGTGGGTGTGTGTGTGTGTGAGTCGTAGTTCTGATGCCACTTTGTGAGTTCTAAGATTCCCGGGAATCAGACTTTTTGATCCCCATTCAATATATAGGGTAACGGGTCGGGTACAGTGGCCATAAGAATATCCACTAAGTGTAAGTTAAATATTATCTTATTCTTTTATTATGTAAGCATGGTACCAACACATATATGTTCTCCCTCACATATTATAACGCATGTTTGGCTATCCTTTTTATTATGAATATATGATAATTTTGCTTACCATCTTCCCAACAGAAGCGGAAGACGAAGTGTTAAATCACGTCAAAACTTAAAGATAAAGGAGTGGCAACAAATACGTATGTTTACTAAAACAGCGTCGCGCTCGTATTGTTAGAGATACTCTTTTACTGAGAAAGAGACCACGCAGTCTCTCCTCGTCTTGTGTATGAGTCTGGCCACCTTGTGCATTGCGGTATCAGTTGTGTAAGTGGCCCCACTGCGTACGCAATGTCTGCATGTAGGAAGAGGGTTGCAGTTCGGAGTCTGCCTTGTGGTGGTGGGGTCTTAGAGATGACACCCTGTAACAGTTTTCTCATCTGTGATCTTTTATCGAATAGTCAATTTCTCGATACGTCCTTAGATATTGAAAATACGCTAAAAAATCCACCAAAAAATGCAAGTGGCTACAATAGTTAGGTGTTGGTGATTGCAGGAACTCGAGTGGCTTTTACAGCTGTTAATACGAGTAACTCACCAGACGGATCAAGTCACGTTCTGCATGCTCGTGTTGATATTTAAAAAAACCACTGGAAACTGAATAGCACCTTTAGAGCCCCGATGAGTTCAGTAGTGCTACCATACGACGACGAGATACTACCATGCCACCAGGGCACGCATTCCCTGCATTCCGATACAGGCCGTGAGTGGAAACAAGGGGAGCATATCAGGCTACCCGAGCAGGCCTAGCGTATCTGACCAGTGACCTAGCGTATCTGACCAGTAGCCGAGCGTATCTGACCAGTTGCCTAGCATATCTGACCAGTGGCCTTGCGTATGTGACAAGTGGCCTAGTTTTATCTGACCATGGTCTAGCGTATCTGACCAGTGGTCTAGCGTATCTGACCAGTGGTGCAATTGTTTTATATAAGTTGGTGGTTTCGGGGCAGCTAGCAATCAGCTTGGGTCCACTTCATTAACAGTATTTTGAATTTTTGATACCATGAAGGTCGCTGAGAATTATATATTCATTGTGGGGCGCCAGGGCGAGATTAATAATTCAGGGCGTATTATATTCCCGGTGGATATATTATACCTCATACGGGCTTCCTTTTGAACGAAATGACTATCATGGCTATATTTGTCCCAAAACCGGCATTTATGGCTTTGCAGTAAGATTTGGTCTCTCAGTAGGTGGCCTTGTACGATCCACGGATCTCTGTTAACAATTCAACATGGCCAATATGCACGGGAATCAATACTTTCAGTCGCGACGTTACATTAAACTGCAAACAAGGCGGCGTTATTTATGTAGATACCGTTTCTGTTGATCTTGCTTCTTTCGCGGACGAATTTCCTATACGACCCCATCAGCTGCATGGTCCATTTCGATGACAATTGTGTTACCGCGTCCGTTATATTTGATTCCAACGAATGTGTAAAGAAAACAAAAATGGTTAGTGCTACGTATGTGTCACACAAACGACCCACTCAGCCTCGTCCTACATGTAAACGAGGTCCCCATTTTGGTGTCCAAAGCATGAATTATCCCCGCCTGGGTTTTGAAATTCAAGGGCAGTGTCAGATCGTGACCCTGGATACCAGATCCTCACTGCTTTAATTTAACAGAGCAGAAGTTCATTTGTGCAGGCATTGTTTATGGGATTCGTATTTCACAAATATGTTTACCACATGGTACCGTGTTTTACAAACATTGGTTAACTGCTAATGGTGATTTAATAAATTTATTTCACTGCATCGTTGTTTTCTCCTGCATAAGTTGTTCAACGATATCATTATTTATTAATGAGATTTTCCTCAAAAAGCACAGAAAGATTCAGCATTTCGATACATGGTGCTGCAGTAGGTTTTACTTTCATTGGGTTGCTGTTAATTCATAGTGTGTAATGTTGTTTTATTGCTATTGTTTATTTACAAAGGTTTTGTGCAATCAAGGAATGTTGTTTACTTGGGCTAATATAACTGCATCTTATCAACAAATACAATTGTAACTTTAAACCGACTAAGCTTTTCATCGTAACACTATTGCCAACATTGACAGTCACAAGAACCTTCCTGTAAATTCCATACCTATTTTAATTCATAACCATTTATGTAGTATTATCTGGGCAGTTATACCATCTTCACAAATTTAATGTGACCCAAGGCATTATTCGGGTCCTTGTTATTATCAGCTAGGACATTAATGCTCATCGGAATGATATTGTTAGTGTTTTGCGATCTGAATGATATTGGACCGCCTGGAGAGAAGGGGGCATCTCGAACATTTCATGGGACATGGTAATAAGTCGAAAAGAATATAGTAGTGATTAGCAATAAGGAGGGTTACGTTAATCAATTCCATGGGGTAACATTGCAGAAACCAGACCACCAGTCACGCTTCGCACATTTGTTTTCTACGACATGAGTTTTCACTACACATTGCTTATATATGTTGTGTACAGGAAATCAAGTAGTCGAAGCAAAGCAGGAAGAAGTAACTGTTCAAATTCGGACAGTACCAAATAATCTCGGTAGCTCTACTCAGGTGGTCCCCCAACAGTCAACACAACCAGCAACTAGTCCCGGAGCCACAAGGTCAACACAACCAGCAACTAGTCCTGGAGCCACACAGTTAACACAACCAGCATCTAGTCCTGAAGCCACACAGTCAACACAACCAGCAACTAGTCCCGGAGCCACAAGGTCAACACAACCAGCAACTAGTCCTGGAGACACACCAAGCACCACCCCAGGCACAACACCAGGAACCACGCCAGGCACCAGGCACCACACCAGGCACCACACCAGGCACTACACCAGGAACTACACCAGGCACCACCCCAGGCACCACGCCAGGAACTACACTAGGCACTACACCAGGAACTACACCAGGCTCCATCCCAAGCACCACGCCAGGAACTACACCAGGCACAACACCAGGCACCACGCCAGAAACTACACCAGTCACTACACCAGTCACTACTACACCACGGCCAGGCACACCCAGGCACTACCCCAGGCACTACGCCAGGGACTACACCAGGCACCTCACCAGGCACACACCAGGGACTACACAAGGCACTACACCAGGCACAACACCAGGCACCACGCCAGGGACTATACAAGGCACAACACCAGGCACCACGCCAGGAACTACACCAGGCACTACACCAGGCACCACACCAGGCACAACAGCCAGGAACTACACCAGGCACCACGCCAGACACACCAGGCACCACGCCCAGGAACTACACCAGGCACAACGCCAGGCACACCAGGCACCACGCCAGGAACTACACCAGGCACCACCCCAAGCACCATGCCAGGAACTACACCAGGCACAACACCAGGAACTACACCAGGAACTACACCAGGCACCACGCCAGGAACTACACCAGGCACAACACCAGGAACTACACCAGGCACTACACCAGATCTACACCAGGCACCACCCCAGGCACCACGCCAGGAACTACACAGGCACCACCACACAGCCAGAAACTACACCAGGCACACACCAAGACCACACCAGGAACTACACCAGGCACCACACCAAGAACTACACCAGGCACACCACCCCAGGCACACCACACCAGGCACCACCCCAGGCACACGCCAGGAACTACACCAGGCACACCCAGGCACCACCAGGAACTACACCAGGCACCACGCCAGGAACTACACCAGGCCAGGCACACTACACCAGGAACTACACACCAGGCACCACCTACACCAGGCAACTACACCAGGCACCACACACACACCACACCAGGCAAGGAACTACACCAGGCAACACCCAGGAACACCCAGGCACCACGCCCAGGCACCACCACCCAGGCACACGGGCACTACACCAGGCACTACACCAGGAACTACACCAGGCACAACACACACCAGCAGGACACACCAGGCACAACACCAGGCACCACACCAGGAACTACACCACCCCAGGCACCACGCCAGGCACAACCCAGGCACAACACCAGGCACACAACACCAGGCACACACACACGCACCACGCCAGGAACTACACCAGGCACAACACCAGGAACAACACCAGGCACCACGCCAGGCACCACGCCAGGAACTACACCAGGAACACACCAGGCACAACACCAGGCACCACACCAGGCACCACGCCAGGCACCACGCCAGGCACCACGCCAGGCACCACGCCAGGACCACGCCAGGCACAACGCCAGGCACCACGCCAGGCACCACGCCAGGCACCACCCCAGGCACTACGCCAGGCACCACGCCAAGAACTACACCAGGCACACGCGCCAGGCACCACCCACAACACCCACAACGCCAACAACACCCACAACGCCAACAACACCCACAACACGCCACAACGCCGACAACACCCACAACGCCGACGACACCCACAACGCCGACGACACCCACAACGCCGACGACACCCACCCCTACAACACCCACAACACCCACAACACCGACGACACCCACAACGCCGACACACCCACAACGCCGACAACACCCACAACGCCGACAACACCCATGACGTCAAGTGACCCCACAACGGAAACGACACCCATGACGTCAAGTGACCCCACAACGGAAACGACACCCTTGACGTCCAGTGACCCCACCACACAAGAAACAACAGCAGAAACCACACCTATCGAACGTAAGTGAGCAGTTTGATTTCTGCAAAGTGGCGCGATTTCTGTCCGTGTCTTATCATCGTGTATCATTCTCAACTAATTACATTATGGGCGAATGAAATAATTTCAATCTTAAGACCCAAAGTATAGTTGATCCAGTGATTATATATGTTTGTTCGGTTCAACAGTAACGGTTGTGTTCGAAAATAGTAATGTACTCAATTGTGATACTGTCAATATTGACTGAATGCATTCACATCCAACTTTCTTTGTGCAAGCAGCAGTTAAACTGGCTTTCCACGTGGCGCTCGAATTCGAAGGTGAAGTCAGTGCCCCAGCTCAACCTATCATGATGAATATGAACATAACTAACCTGGGAAACCACTACAGTCCTGGACACCAATATGTTCCTGGTTCCCTATACCGGTCTCTATTACACAATGATATGCGCCGGTATTCCTCCATTGTCATCATCAGTAATGTCTTTGGAGAATGTAGCCATACCTGGGGAGTTCGGCCTAACTCGACTAGAGACTATGGACGGGGGTTTTGACAGCCATTGTAAAGGAGGCGTTCTTTCATTGAGTGAAGGCGCGAGTGTTGCTCTGAACCTTGTGCAAGGAAAGATTTTCAGTGATGCAGAACTTCAGGTATCCTGGGCGCTCTTCAGTCTGACAACGTCAATGATAAACCCTAACGCTTTCATGGCTCTCCGAACAACGGATTTGACGAAAGTAGCGTTTTTTGTGCCTGAGGATATAACATTCGACTCTGTTGTAATCGATGACAACGGAGTTTTCAGTCAGAATAAAATATACACCTGCCCGGAAACTGGAATTTATTTCTTTGACTTCAACGTAGTGCTACCGGCCGGACACACCGTGCGTATAATATTGTCTACAACAAATGGCACCAGCGGGGAGTTTGATCTGACGAGAACGGGCACTGACCACCAAGGCAATGAGACCATCGGCCGTTCTGTACTGTGCCGTTGCAATGCTGGAGGTCAAGTTAAACTGCAGGTTCTGTCCTTACTAACCATATCAGGAATCGGTCCCGGTTCTCCATTCACGTTTTCCGGATTCCAGGTCAATCCAATTTCTGGTCTCACAGTTGCCTGGGCAGCTTACCGCACAGAGAACTCCCTCGCCCCCGTGGCCCCTTCTGTTATCGCCTATGAAGAAGTGGATATCAACGTGGGCACTGCTCTAGACGTGAACACCGGCACGGTCATAATCCCACGAGCGGGTTATTACTACATCTATGTGAGCGCTGGAGCTGTGGCAATGCAGCCGCTCAACGTCAACATCAGGGTGATAGACGGCAACGGCGCTCGACGTATTTATGGAGACGTTTACAGGTAACTTGTTTCCTTATAACTCAATATGACGTCACATAAGAAGAATTGCCCCAGCTTTAACAATATAACATGACTATAACGGCAGATGCGATAAATGTTTTTCCCCCAAACTTGACTGTAACAGGGATTACGAATTGCACAATGGTGAAGATACTTTGCATAAAGGCTTAGTTTTGCACCTCGACGCCGGAAACGCAGTCCAAACCATTCACACACCATCCACTCAAATTTTTAGTGACCCCGGAAGGCAGCACTCATTCGCCGGCTTCCTCTTCTGTCCTGATTAATCTTATAGGAACTAGTGAACTATATAAAGTATGCGAGAACAGTTGTATGTAGACCTTTTCAGGAGTTTCAAGTGTACAAACATCCATATACTTTCTTCATTTACGATAAGGAATTATTCAGTATTGAGTAATGTGGGTTTTTTTCGGCATTGATATATATGAATGATTCTGGTGAGTAACTATTATAGCATTCGTTGTTAACACACCACTACAGCGTTACACGACTGATGGGATAACAGCAAAGTACAAACCGTATGTTAATAATGGTCGGTGGCCTCCATGTTACGGGTAACCTGTAGTTAGAATTTTCGATAGATGGCATTGTGTTCGGTTAGTGAAAGACTGCCATTCTGTCGACTTATCAACAATTGATGTATTGCTGCCACTATAATAAAACTAACATTAAAATTGAGTCGTAGGTTTGGCTGTTTTTAGGCGTGTTAATATATACATATTAATATATATATATATATATATATATATATATATGTACATAGATATGTATATATGTATATACAAATATATATATAAATATATATATATATAAATATGTATTTTTATATATACACAAATATACATAGATGGATATATCTATATACATATCAGCATATATGTATCTATATATACAAACATATATATTTATATGTATACATGTATATAAATGGATAGTATATATATGTATATATATATATATAAATGGGTATACATATACATATATATGATATGAGTATATATATATATATATATATATATATATATATATATATATTAGTTTTTGTGTGTATTTATGTGTGCCTATATAAATATATATATATTTGTATATGATAACATATTCATACATGTTTATGCATACATATATATATACATATATATATGTATTAACATATATCTAGATATATATTTAATATATATATATTATATATATATAAAATATATCTATATGAATATCTATATTTATATAAATACATACAAATATATATATATATATACATATAAACTTACATTTACACATGTGTGTGTATAGTTATAATTAGATATTCACATATGCACATGATTATATATATGATATATATATATATATATATATATATATATATATATATATATGTCAGCTTGTCTGTACACAACTCATAAGGCCTTTGAAGTTACTACCATTGCTTCAAACACAATAGGTAACAGGGAGAAACACTAACTCTTAGAAATGCTTGTCCAGTCGGGCAAGTCCTCCTTATTTTTACCTGTCCGATTGAAAAACCTCCTTGCCCGGTCATAGTATGAAATTTTGTCCTCGATGTCAAACATTTTACTTGATGGATGGGGTTCAAAACGACTTGTCCCGTGGGGCAAGTTAGATGGCAGCTTCACTTGTCCGACGGATTCACCTACTTGCCAGGGACAATCAGGCGATGGTTAATGTTTCTCCCTGGGTAATAAGTCAAGCTTTTCTCCAAAGGTTGCTATGGCCAAATGAGAAAGTTTCATAAATTTGTGTAGTGTCATTTTTGAAGCATGGCGAGGAGAACCAAACACAATGTATTGAACTAAATCATTTGATCGAAATATTTATCATTCCCACCAAAACAATGAAATTAAACCTTCAGTCATAATACCAAAAATAAATAGTTTTATAACATGATATAACATAACAATTTGCTCCAATGAACAATGCTGATGATCTGATCAATGCCATGCAAGTAAAATTATTTCTACCAATCAAAAATCCATTTTAGCATGTGGACAATGGAGCGATATTGGAATGTGAAATCTAAGGGATGATCCAGCAGAGACATGCTAAAAACCTTGGATCTTGATACCATGCTAAACAAAAAACCAAGATAATTAAGACACCGTCTTTCAGATGTGAGGTCAGGCACAGGAGTCTTAAAACACGTATAGACAATAAAACGTGTGTATATATATATATATATATATATATATATATATATATATATATATATATATATATATATATATATATATATATATATATATATATATATATATATATATATATTATATATATATGTGTGTGTGTGTGTGTGTATATATTTTGTTATGGACTAGATACATTAACACACCCAGCATTTAAGACCCCTCAGCACTGTAGATCAATCAGACATACAGCATTCTAAACACATCAGGTATCTAGCAGTTAAGACACATCAGGCACCGAGATGTCAGGATATACATTGCACCCAACAACACAGAAAGGTTAACAGGGAAAAAGGCGCATTATAATGATATGCTATTCTGTATCAACTGGAATGCTGGCTATAGATATGGCATGTCTGAGAGATACTCATCATCTTGAATAGACTTCATCTTCAGTTTCTGACGGAGAATGTTCTCCTATGGTGTCCAGCTTGTGATAGAGTTTCTGCTGGTGACGCTTGTTCTTGAAATATTGTGCACTGGCTTTTAATTGTTTGGTCAAAATTCTTGTTTTGGAATGCAGTATATCTGAAACAAATATTGACTTGTAAATGCAGGCTGAATCTGCATGTGATTATTTGGTACACAGAATCATTAACATACTTATAAGTGAAGGACCCAAGGACATTTCATTGCAGAGTGTAGAAAGGTGCTTCACAAGTAATGGGTTAAGTTAAAGTGATGTTGAGACTTAAAATGAAGACATTCTGGCTCTCATAGCAAAGAAAATGGCAGTCCCTTGTTTCTACTCTCACACAAATGATTACACCAACAAATGGATTAATTAACAACGATACCAAATAAAGTACATCCATTACAACATTCCTGCTATTGCCACCATACAGTAATGGGTCACTACAACTGGCACCATATTATAATAGCCTACTGCGACTGTCAACATTCATAAATGGCCTATTGCATCACCAAGCAATAATGGCCTACTGCTACTGTCAACACACAGCATTAATGGTCAATTGCCACTGTCACCAACCATATTGGCTGACAGTGCACTGGTTCTGCCACCATACCATTAAAGCCTTCAGCTGCAGTCACAAAAAAATAATGACGGATTGCTACTGTCACCAAACAGCCCACTGCAACGGCCACCAAACAATAATGGCCTATTGCTACTGTCTTCATTCAACAGAACGCATACCATTAAACAATCTATACCTTTCAAGCTCGCCTTTGGTTGCGAAGGCTCAAGCTCGTTTGAGTGCATGTCAGACCTGAGGTATTCCCAGCCGGAATGTCGCTCCTTCCACATGCGCGTGTAGAGTACCAGGACGAGCAAGAGGAAGATGATAGCTCCAATACAAACCAGGGCAGCCCGACCATCTTGACGCCTGTAACTAACACAGGATTAATATCATCTACAGGGATATCACATGTCTTGATAACTTCATCACATTTTGCACACAAATCATAAAATGCATATCGAACAACATTGAGCATTGTGACATACCTAGCCTAAAATTGCTTTATGAGAAATTAGTGAAAAAGAAATGATATAATCATGATTAATCACTGTGAACAAGTATAATTTAGCTGCACTAGTCATGACATTCGATTTCAAATTAAATTTCTTGAATTAGGGTCCTTAATCCTTGGTTATACTAGAATGGTACCAATATTATTTTGTGCACAGGTATTTCTATCCTTGATATATCACCAAATATATCACCAATCCTCGATGTCTCACAAGTTTGTGCATGCTTTAAAAACAATTTGACTTGGATCACCCATTCAAATAGCACATATTAAGAAACACAAATACATTGTACAAGCAAATTTGAACACCACATATCATAAGCAGACAGCTTCCCTATTACTTCACACTGGTATGGCTAGGTATGCAACTTCCTTGGTGACAAAATATGCAAATCAACCAATAAACGACACTGATTAGCAACTTACTTGTACTGAGTTTTAAAAGTTGAGCAAGGTGTTTGAATGTGAAATATTGTCTGTTGTTGACACAACTTCTGATGCGTCTATTGCTGATGCTGAATTATTTTCTATTGCACGTCTCTTTCGCAAATAATGGAATGATATTCCAGTTCTGTTGGCAGAGGCATTGAGTATTGTTTGGGTGGATGATACAATATTGTGCTCTTCATGATCAATTTTCAATTCATCTAAAACTGTGGTTGCTGTTTGATCCTTGATACTGGTGTGCTGAGGGTTTGAGATGGTATTCTCAGAATGTGAGCTAAGAAATCTGTTCACACTCCTTGAAACTTGGTTGCTTTTTGGTTTTATCACTGTATCAGCTTGTTGGCCACTTGGAATGTGTAATGCTCCTTGGTCACGTTGTAAATGAATGGCATGGTCCTTCTTAGTATAGCAAAGTGTACTTCCAATCTGAAAACAGTGAAAACAAAATGTTTAGTAGGAGGTTACAAGATAGCTGTAGTTATGACATGACAGCTACCTTGTGACCACATGGCAATGCATACACAATACAATCAGTTTATTGTACTATGATGAATCAGTTCAGGTGTAACATTTTACCATGATCACCCATTTATAGAACATTCCTTAGTGCAAAACTTAACAATTTAAATGGACTGTGGCATAGTGACTGTCCGATAGTGATATAATTAAATACTGTCCTGTAAAGATGCTATCCAACACAATGGCAGAAGTTATATCTTGAGTAACCTGCATTTCATATCAATGTTCTGTATCTATGTATCTATACAAATTTAAAATGGGGATGAATATCTTGCGTCACACAGTATTTTGGTAATCCACTGTTGCGCGATTGTTAATCAATTGCCATATAAACCTTGAGAATTGCAACTTTCAATCATGGCAGCACTGTGATGCTCAAAAGCAAACATGATGTTGAAGATGTGAACTTTCAATGATTCTCTTGCTGGATTCAATTGACGTTAAAATGAATGCTTCATATGCACGTTTTGTGTGTGTATCGTCTATCATTTGAACTCTGTTTTTGCATGGCATTAGATTTGAACATCACAGGACATCGACTAGCCCAGAAAGTGAATGATACTTGAAAGTAAGGTCTGGTAACCATGGTTAGACGTTGACAAGACGTCAATTCATTTAACGAGTGGGTTAGGTAGTGATCCCCTTTCATCCTATTTTGTCAGTTTCCTATTTTGAGAAGTTTGTCTTTTGGTTAGCTTAGTATGGTTTAGATATTCAGATTTATGGCACAGTTATTGAAGATGACATTAATTTCATTTTAAAACAGCAAATATTCTACTTGTGTATATTCAGCAAGGGCACTAATTTGGAGACATGACAGGTAAATAGACTGATCAGGTCATGTTCCATTTTGATAATAATAATATAAATATAAGGTTGGTTCAGTTATCTCCCTTGAATATTTTTTTAATAAGCTATAATAGCCTGCCGCTATTTTCTATAAATGTATTACGTGGAGTTCAGGAGATAATGGAGAATTTTACATGGAATGAGTGTTCTTTGATTTAATATTTCCCCAATTAGCAAAGACATCAATAGTAAATCTTTGATTGAATTGATTGATCTTGCATATCGATGGGTTCACCCACGAGTGTTAGGTTTGGTTTGCAGGTAGTTAATGAATAATCAGTTAGGCAACGGGACAGTCCATCCATGTTACTCAACAAAAACAAAGAGATCATTGAGTAAGGTCAGCTGACTTGAGAGAGCAATTGATTCTCATAACATCATTTGCATGACCTTATAATCTATCAAAAACGTGCCAAGGTTTGTGTTCTCAGCGTGGGGCATAGTTGACATAGAGGCATATTGCAGGTCGATAAAGTACGATCACATTGTAATCACATGCAGAGAAAGACATTTTGGGTTGGCTTGAGCATTATGAATGTTCACCATCCAAATTGGCTTGTTTGAGATAAATCTAGCTGTAGCCAATGAGTGTGCTATGTCCAGTGCCTTCACCCCATACGGAATTTTGCATCACAGACATTGGTTTCAGTGCATGTATACGTTCCAGAAATTAAAAAAAACAAACTTTATTTATAACACGAATAAGTACCCAAAACCTATTGTTATGATCCGTCGTTCGAATATATGAACAGAAAGTGTCCAAAACGTCAGTATTGTTAGATAAGTTGAAGAGTCTTTTCGACAAGGACCCATAGAGCTCCCTCAATACTTCCCACCTTCTATTATTATTATACACTGACACTGTCGAGACTCCACTGTCGCTCGCGGGGTATATGACTTGACTTGAGAAGTTGAGTTGAGTGTCTGTGTACTTGGCTATGTCATAGCCCTACGCTGCAGGACGTCTTGTTGAAGTAATGCAGGGCTATGGGGAGGTGAATCGGTTCTATTTTGAAATTGTTGACAATAGTTACCTGACAAATGAACATCATCAGGAAAATTAAGAAGATATACACATATCCGAAGAGCAGTAGACCACCGGAAGCGGCCATGACACGTCTGACAAGGCGGTTGCGTTCAAAAACAGTATCCTTTCGAGGTAGAGTACTCTCAAAACAGAGCATGTATCACTTTGTCTTGATACCGTGAGACCGTGACCCGACAAGGCAAAGTACTTCGAGTTTGATGAAAAATTCGAAGAGGATCGACCAGTCCATACATGAATAATTATGATTGATTTTCAAGCCGTTAGTGGGGCCGATGCATGGAGTTTTAAATCGTTATGGAGATTCTACGGATTGAAAGAATACTGTATTCCAAACACGAAAATCAAAATCTAATATGAACGTCAATTAGTTTTCAATGACCATCTGACTTTTTTAGGCCTGGTTATACTCTCTCTCTCTCTCAACCAATAGAATTATTGCCTGACTTGTGCGCGACTTACGCGGTCCCAACAGTAAGTGGTTTAGGAATGGGGCATCAGCAGATTCTTGAAAGAGCGGTTTATCAGACCAAGCCTAGAGTTTGCCTTCTTTGTAGTCTTATCATTGTGTTCAGTGAAGCTCAATGATGGCTCAAAAAAAACCCACCCATGTCACATTCCTTGTCGGCCTCTGGGATCGTTTCCCCGCCAATGGTGTAACTGGCTTTGGAATTATTCCTGTTATATGGCATGATTTTGGTAAAAGTCTTTTAATTAGACGGTTGATTTATACATTCAATTGCGTCTCGACACTCACTTTATTTTATTCTTACATGAAAAGATCAGAGGGGTTTTTGTGTGCCGTTTTAAGCTATGGAAAAGGTATGTATGATCAACGATATTTCTTCAGGCTGTCAGTCCCCACTGGGCCTCGGAGCACACAGCTACGCACATACTAACTATTCAGCTAAATAACTTGCTCAAAAGTTCGGGAGCTGCTGCCGTGCTCCCTCAACGAGGAAATAAAACCTGATGTTGATCTGTCCTGGTACTCAAAAGTGTTAATTTCAAATAGCGACAAAAACGGGCAATTATTTGTTACACATTTCTCCTTCGTCTGTTTATTATGCTTGTAAAGATTTAGTAGGTCCAACACATTAGGTTCTCTTCAGTGACCACAACCAAATTGTACCATTTGCAGAACGTACAAAAGCGTCTTCGTATTAGAACCAATACATGTAGCGCGATACATGTTTTCGTTGTTCAATTGTTTAGCAGGGTTAGGGTTTAAAGCTTCACAAATATGGGGAAAAAACAGCACCAAAAGGATAAACTGTGAGTTTTTGTGCAATATCATAAGTACTTGTATTGTATAGAACCCGTGAAGCTTAAGTTTTGCCACAAACAACCAACTACCGTGAATGGCTACGGTAATTACGGGCGATAATCAATGGCAATCAACCAGTACGCAGATAATCTGTACAGTACCACACTACCAGCAAGGGGGGGGGGGGGGGGGCACTCAAGTGTACAGAGGTAGTATATATGTGCCGCGCGACGGGGTATGTTTTTTCGGCCTCTCGACTTGTACGACGGGTTTTTGGGCCTCATACTCGTACGACGGGGTATGTTTTTCAGCTTCAATCTGTACGACGGGTTATACATTCGCATAATACCTTGTACGACGGGATATGCTTTTGGCCATTTTGACCATGTACGACGGGTATGGGTTTTCGAGGTCCCGCCGCACACCCCTATCCAGAATAAGGCCACATATCATACACAACAAAAAGACCATTCACAATAAAAAAAAACATACTCAACAACATTCCAACATAAACAAAGTCCTACTCTCGTCCATCCTCCTCCTCACGACCTGCTATAGGGGTGTCAGCCGAACCTCGCCACAGGCGGCCGCGCTTGTGCCTCAATGTTATTTCCAAGTTTTTTCAACTTGCTATGACGGGCATTTATATTTAAGATACATGGACGAATTATATATCAAACGACAGCTAACGTATTGAATTTCAATAATATTGTCTTACTTTTCGCATTTTACTCCGTTTGAACCATAAAAAATGCGTGTTTGTGGAGCAATACGTTAAAATTCTCGGCGAGCATTTTTGACTTTTCGAGATTCACTCCGTTTTTAATTCTCTAAATCGGTTCGTATTCGTTACTCTTATCGTTTTTATTGTTTAGTAAATGACAATGATGACATTCTAATGTTCTTGATCATATAAAATTTAAAAAAATTGGCCAAAGGGAAAATAATATTATTTAATTACGAAATATTACGGTGCAAACAAATGTATTTTTTTCCCAATTTTATCAGACACCCGCGAAATAGGTGCTCACTTTTGACAAATATAAGTATGATGTTACAAATGGGTGAGGTTTTTTTTCCAGATTAAATGGTAATGTTTTGTCTTATTTTTTGCACTTCAAAATGTCGTCCAATCATCTCATGCTCGCTGCGTGCGCCCGTATCAGGGTCAACCTTGCCTTCACTCAACACGGCTGCGCACGCTCGCAACCACCGTTGATTGTGCGTCGTCAGAAAAAGTCGATTTCATTCATTTTTTATTCTGACCCCTAACATCATCATCTATATACGGGGATAATTCAAGTTCAGTGAAACACTTTGGTAAAGTTTATTTTCGAATCGATTGGAAATGTTTTGTTGAATTTTAAACTTTAAAATGTTCGATTTTGTCATACCCGCGCCAGGAGAGCGCATAGCTTTGCCTTCACACGGCCAACTCAAGATCGCTTACGCGGCTGTTGCGTGGGGTCAGAAAAAGTCGATTTTCATTCATTTTTTAGTCTGACCCCTAACATCCATCTATATACGGGGATAATTCAAGTTTAGTGAAACACTTTGGTAAAGTTTATTTTCGAATCGATTGGAAATGTTTTGTTGAATTTTATACTTTAAAATGTTCGATTTTGTCATACCCGCGCCGGGAGAGCGCATAGCTTGCCTTCACACGGCCAACTCAAGATCGCTTACGCAGCTGTTGCGTGGGGTCAGAAAAAGTCGATTTTCATTCATTTTTTAGTCTGACCCCTAACATCCATCTATATACGGGGATAATTCAAGTTCAGTGAAACACTTTGGTAAAGTTTATTTTCGAATCGATTGGAAATGTTTTGTTGAATTTTAAACTTTAAAATGTTCGATTTTGTCATATCCGCGCCAGGAGAGCGCATAGCTTGGCTTCACACGGCCAACTCAAGATCGCTTACGCGGCTGTTGCGTGGGGTCAGAAAAAGTCGATTTTCATTCATTTTTTAGTCTGACCCCTAACATCCATCTATATACAGGGATAATTCAAGTTTAGTGGAACACTTCGGTAAAGTTTATTTTCGAATCGATTGTAAGCGTTTTGTCGAAATTAATACTTTAAAATGTTCGATATTGTCATACCCGCGCCGGGAGAGCGCATTGCTTGCCTTACCAGCATTATGTCATTTAAAAGGTCACGGATATGGTACCTGATTTATTTATTTGGTGTTGTAGATTAAAAAAAATATCCGTTACAGGCCAGTAACTTCAAAGGCAAAATGGCGCTTGCGCTGGCGCGTGGAATTCGGCAGTTAGGGTTCACGGAGTAGATGTTAAGCTGCCGACAGTTACTGCGACGGTTGCTCGTCACCAAGGGCACCACCAAGATTTAACACATCAAAGAGATTATGTTAACCACGTTTTGTGTCAGATCCGTTCACGGAGTACATCCCGAGTTTATCATTCGCCCCAGTCTTATATAAGCTGCGTAATTGCACCAAAATATTCATAACCATTGCGGTTAAACAATTCGCATTTGAATCTGACAATTTTTTTGCTTTAAGACGCGAGTGACCTCAGAC